>OV884060.1:208735252-209985252 GCA_930367215.1 Pollenia angustigena
TAAACTAAAAACTAGCCTGGGGGATGATACGTTTCCAATATCCAACATATAATTAATATTATCTTTATCTGGCAAATGCTTTAATTTGAAGAATATTTAACGCCCTTCCTTAACAGTTGTAAAACTGAATTACGAAAGGGACAGTTCTACTTAACAGTTTACTAAATAAGGTATAAAAGGTATATTTTAAGACCTTAAACTTAAACAAACGCAAAAAACATTAATATTAATCGCAGATAATTACACGGCATTACCATTTGAAACTGATTTCAAACAAATAGGAACTGCGCCTGTGCTTGACGAAACGCATTGCAGACGTCCAATTTTGTTTCTCTTTTTCGAGCATTGCTGGCTGCATGTCACGAATAAAATGCACAATGTTGACCTCCAAGACGTCAATTGTTGCTAGCTTATCAGCACAAACCAGTGATTCAGAGCCCTACGGAAAACAAACATGAGGTGTCACATCGCACGGCCTAAAAGTCTAATTGACACTTAACCATTTCTATATCAACACATTGCCTTTATTTGTGAACAAATAAGTTTCGTCATTTAAATCATAAAGGGGCCTATAAGTTGCGAGAACCGACGGCTAGTTTTGGATAATTTGGTGGCGTTTTTCAAGCATGAATCTATTCATAATGATGTGACTGAGCAAAAAGTGAAAGCAATATGACAGTTCGTTTCACAGCTTACCTTTCGTAAGCGCTATGGGGCTAAAAAACTCTAATTAAAAAGGAATGGCAATCAGCATTTTGAACCTTCCCTAGATATGTGCAACCAAATGTGGAAGTCAACTCATTATTTTAGGAGTTTTATTTTATGTTTTTTTATGCTTTTAAGTTTTTAATATTATTTTTGTTAATTTATTTTAAATTACAATTAGAATCTTAACAGTTTGGCACTTCTTTCAATGAGTTTGTTGTGTTTTTGCTTCTTTCAGTAAATAAAACTACAATTTTATATCAAGTGTAATTTCATTTAAATCGGGTAATTTTGCTTCAACTCAAGTGTAATTTTGAATTTTGCTGGTGGTAACACTGAACCAGAGGTATAAAACTTAAGAACAAAAACAAATACCTACTTAAAGGAAAATTGCAAATTTGAAATGAATGAATACCTAAACGAATATCTAAAAATGAAAATGAAGAAAAACAGATAAATACTGAAAAATTATTAAGAAAAAGTATCTAGATAAAACTGTTATGTGTACTCTTTTTTTCTGCCACTTCTTTAACAAAATGTAAGATGATAAAAAAATTAAGAATATGTAGATGATATAAGGTGGTAAAAAAAAGATTTTTTAAAAAGAAATAATAATCTTAAATGAATAAATAGATTACAAATAAAAAATAAACTTACATCGATACGTTGATTTTGATGTGTGATGTTTTTCCCAAGAGAGTTCATGGTTTTTGATTTAATTTTACATGACATTTAAAACAAAATCAAAAAAAATATGTAGTTTTTTTTTATTTTGCGTTAAACAAATAATAATAAAGATCAACAGAAAAAAAAATTGGAAATCAAAAATAATAAATAAAAAGTACGAAAGGAATAATCAATGACAATCGACATGAATAAAATGATATTTTTTGCAGAATATTTTGTTTATTTTGATTTTTTCCATTAAATTTTCAACTTCTACTACATTTTTTTACACAATTGAACTGTTGCTCTGCTTCATTTATTTATTTTAAAGATTAATTTTTTTATTTCATTAAGATTTTTTGCTTTTCTTCAGCGACCGACACAATTTTTTGTAAATGCGTAGTTAAAGTTTTAATGCAATTTGCTCGCAAAATATTTGTAGTTGTTGTTGTTATCGTTTGCACACAAAAGAAATTTTATTTCGCTTCTTTTTTTCTTTCTCTTAATTTCACACTTTTTTTATTTATTAATTTAAACAATTTTTATTTTTTTCCTTTTTCTTGCTTTGAACTCAATTCTTGTTAATTTCTTTACAAATCTACGCGTTTTTTTCAACCACACTTTAACTGCACTTGTTTAAAACTGATTCGAAACAACAAAAACAAACAGTTTTTATAAAAAGTCTTTTATTTCTTTTGTTGTGTATTTTATGTTAAATCAGATGGAAAAAAATATATACAATTGGAATTTTGTTTTTCTTCTATTTGTCTTGTATCTCATTTTGTTTTTCGTATTTTCTCTTTGCATGGGTCTACTCTGCAATATTGCCGGACTTTTTTGTTTTTTACACTCAAAAAAATATACGCATTTAACATAAAAATAGCTCTCATCTTATAATGGGTGCACCCTATGCAATGCATATACGCAATCTGGTAAATTTCATATACATATTCATATTTTGAGTTTGCATTGATGTAGATTGTGTCAGTATCATGATTTCATGTTTTTATCTGCTTAGTTCATTGAAAAGAAGCAAGCTGTTAGCATCTACATTAAAAATTTTCGGCTTAAGTCTAGTTTACCAACGCAGCTCCAAATAAAAAAAAGTACATAGGGTTATAGAAAATTGAAAAACTTGACTTGTTCCAAATTTTCTAAACCGCATAAAAAGCCAAGTAATTCTCTCGCGTTAATATAAAAAGCCAGAACTGATATTGTGTTAATGATTTCACTGTTGATTGCAGTGTGTGTGGCAAAACATGCAATCTGAATGAGATATGCGTTGCGTAAATGCATTGCATAGTGTGTAGCCACTATTAGAGCACTTAGCACTGTTTTTATGGCTTTAATTTGCGGCACCACATGTTGTGACATGTTGATCAGTTTAATCGAGTTGTAAAACTAATTTTTACGTTAAAAATCTGATGTCAAACGGTCGAATAATAAGTAAAAATAACTTTACTTTCATTTAACTGACAACCTATGTTGGTACATGAGATGCCAATTTTTTTACTTCAATTTGCATTCTGAAGATTTTTAAGCAAAATCATGCAAAATAATCAATATGAGCAGAAAATGCTAATGCACAATTTTAATGAAATTTCAAAAGTGGTAAATACAAAAATTAGAATATTCAGTTGTAAGATCGCGTTATATTTTGGTCGCAAAAAGTATTAAGACAGTTGTCATAGTTATGTTTTTAACAATCAACGTTTTTAAAATTTCATTTAAAAAATATGTGGATTTTTACAATCCATCGCAAACGGCTATAAAAAGGAATTTTATCTACATATCTACAAAATTTTGTCCACACAATGCAAAATTACAATAAATTCATCCAAATCCAATATAAGCAATTTTTAAATAAACAGACAGTAAATCTCTTATTTTTTCTCTTTTATTAAGTCATTAAATCCTTACGACAACATATAAAAGTAAAATTGTAATACATAATTTGTGTGCTCTAAAATTCTCGTTTAAAACTACTGTAATCCTAGCATTATTTCAATATCAAACCGAAAAGTAACGGGCTAAAAACGAATATTTAATTCTGTACTCTGTGTTATTATCAACGCATCTGGCAGCTCGTTACTTCAAAAATCAACCCTGTTTGCAGTGCTGTCACAATTTTTTTTTAACTAAAGCAGCCCATACACTTGTAATATTATTGTAAATTATATTTGCCATATTAATTCCATTTTGCCCTATATTATGCAGTAAGTCGCACAATGGTTTCGTTCATTCAATACAAAGGTGAACATAACCTATAGAAATAACGCAAACAACATTGTACAATGTCATTTTCCCCCTTTCTCCTTAAAGCTCAAAACTTGACGAGGGAAAAGAGAATGCCATATCTTTTCTCCATCTCTTCTAAAAACTCAAGACTTGACGTCTGTGAACCGGCACTTAACTTTTTCTGTAAAAGTCAAGGAAATAATATGGCGAATATCATATACAATAACATTGCAAGTATATGGGCCTCTTAACAGCCGTTATATGTTTTTTTCAGTAAAAGTCATCTCAAAGTCGATATATGTTTGTTAAAGCTTAACTTACAAATTCGTAAGTTAACTATTAAAAACTACATATGTATATCGAAAGAATTCTCAAACATATCGAGCCCGAATAGCGAAAATGATGTAACCAACAACATTTTAAACGTTTGTTTTTTGATGAAAATCTATAACACTACGTGACAAAATTTCAACAAAGTCGTGACCAAATCTTTATGTAAAATTGAAACCGAATATGAAGTCAGAATTGTCAAAAGTAGAACAGTTTTTGAGATATTCCAAAATAACCGCTATTTGTGTTTTTAAAAAAGATGATGTGACTGAAATGCAAATATCTTCAAAAATTTTAAACAGATTATGTATTTCTTTATTTTAAGTGAAAGGTAATAAAATTTCTAAAATAACCATGGATTGCTTGTGAAGATTAGTCAAGAAATGACAGAGTTACAGGGAACAAAAATTTAGGCTTCATTGGAAATTTTATGATTTTGTTCAATTTTGCTCTTTTCAAGTTATTTTTTTTTTAAACCAATGATTTAAAAATCCTAATGTTTTATTGCATGCGACATTAGATAATTTTAATGTGAACATTTTGAGCCCAACAAAACATAGATTGGTAAAAAAATGACAAAGCTACAAAAGATTTAGTAAATTAAAACACATAGAAATTCAATCATTTCAAGCAATTTTTGTTAATAAAAATTTAGCTTTCTATATTTATTTGTTTTGGGTTAATTCAATTAATCTTCTGTTACTTTGTCATTTTTGCACCGATCTGGATCCTATTGGTCACAAAATGTTCGTATTGAAATAGGCTAAAATTTTATTTTTTGGATATTTGCATTTCAGTCACAGCATCTTTTTTAAAAACACAAATAACGGTTATTTTGGAATATCTCAAAAACTGTTCTACTTTTGACAATTCTGACTTCATATCCGGATTCAGCGGAAAATTTTACACAAAGACTAGGTGTCAAATTCATTTGGTAAAAAAATTGTCACGTAGTGTAATCAATTGATCATTTGCATCATCCCTAAAAATCTCATATCCCTGGGAAGTACCGTTACGAAATAAGAGCAAAAGCAATTTCAAACGATAACCTAGTCTTGAAGCAAAGATATTTAAAAAAAAAAAACCTTCTCCTGTAAAATTTTATTTTTGTCGGCTCGTTTCACCTTAATTTTATAGGGATATAAATTTTTATATCTAAATAATGTTTGGCGCTCTTTTTTTAATTGGTTTGCATGAAATAACGATATAAATAATCAAAAGAAAGAAATTTTCAAATGCACATCACACTAATTGCAAGCGCAGCATCGCTATAATATATAAAATTTAAAGTTCATTAATTTTTTTTAACAAGAAAAATAGAATAAAGCGAGTAAATGTGAAGTAGTTACTTCAGTAAATGTAAAAAATCGCTATAATTTCCTCTGATTAGACACATTTAGTTTTTTTCAAAAAATCACTTAATATGACATCACTAAACATGAAGAAAAAGAAAATGTAGAAAATTGACTTTGTGTGACACATTCCAAAAGTGTTTTTTGCAAGAGTGGGACTTAATTTTAATATTTCACATACAGTTTTTATTTAAAATAATTAAAAATATGGTAAGTTTGCATAAAAAGTATTTAAAAAAAATAAATATTAATTAAAATTTATAATTATTTAACTAGGCCAACTATTCCGAAGATCAATTAGCTGGTAAGTTTTATTACTTTTTATAAAAAAAAAGTTGTTTATTGGAGTCTCTTGCTAAAATTCTTTACAATTTGGGAGTTGCCGTGAGCAAGTTGATGTGCTGCTTTTTGTTCATGATAGGGCTACTTACGGGTGTAACAACTTGGAAATGACTCATAAATTTAAAAGAAAAAATGAAGTAAAAATATTTAAGATCAAAACAAGTAAACAATGGATAAAAAAACATTTCGCTAACAAAAATACCTAATGGTGTATATTGTTTGTTCATTTTGGTGCCAACTCATCTTGTTACAATATTTTGATTACTTTTATTTTTTTTGGAGTTTAAGTGCTCTAAAATTAATTTCTGTCACCATAAGAAGTTAGTCATCACATTGTTTATCACTTTTTTGTTTTTGTAGGCCAACTAAATGATAAGATTTAAACGTTATTTTTTGTATTCGCTGTTGGCAATTTTAAACGAATTCTCCCTGATTTGTAGTTCCACTAAGGTGCAACTGTATTTTCAAAATGTTAAACAATTTTCATTTAACATATAAATTTATAGAAGATTTTTTTTAACAAATCTTTCGTAAACATTTCGAAAAAATGCTAGTTTTTTTATTTTATCAGTTTAGGTTTATAGATTGTTGTCTTTTATTTCGCCTCCCATATAAAGCTCAACAGGCGACTGTAAAAATATTTGTAGATAGATACATAAGTACATGTTTGTTTTGTCTAATTCAATAGTGGTGTTTACCTAAAATGGAAATGTTTACAATTCAATTTTAGCTCTTGGTTGTTTATTGTAGTTTAATATGAGCCGAATAACTCTTACAATATGTTTTTTTTACTAAGATCTTAAAGATGTATAGCTTGTCAACATAAATTCATTAACTAGGTTTGTGGATTTGTTTAAATATGCAATTAATTAATACTTAATAAAATTTTATTTGTTTCGTTAATTTTCTTATATTTATTCCTATCAGTAATTTTTTATAGTATGTACATAATTTCTAGAAATAACGTTTATTATCAATGAATTTTTGATAATAAAATATGTATATAAATGTATGTACATAAGGGCTATAACTTTTTCACATTTTTTGCGAATATCAAAAATGGCATAGTATAGTCGTGTATAAAAATAAAAAATATGATAATTTTTTCGGATGGTTAAAAAGTTTACGCAGGGATCGGGTTGAAGTTTGAAGACAACCATTTTTATCTCACGGAAATTTTAAAAATGTACACCTGATATTTGTTTATATCACTTAAATGCTATGTTGGAATTTATCCACTGCTTTAGATTTAAAAATTTTCCTACGATTTACAATTCATCGCGGCTCAAAATTTCTTTGAAGGTTTTAGAAATTTGCTTTCCTGCGTGAGGTTTTTTTTCGCAAACGACGGGAGACAAGTGTTTTCATTACTAAAACATTCCTGGCCACTCCGTGGTACTATGCCAAGAATTTGGTTATAACCCTAATGTACATATGTATATATTAAGTTTGCTGAATTTCTGGGTATAAAAACAAACGCTTGAGTTAAACAAAATTTAACTTTAACATTTTGTTTTAAAAATTGGCCGAAAAAGTTTTTTTATTTGACTTTAAAAGAAATAATTAGGTATGTGATGGAAAACGATAGTTTTTCATTACTAACCTGAATAAATCCAATATTTTTTGAAATTCGCCTTTAATCGGTTTTGTTTTAAGCGGCTAAACAAACAAATCGAAAATGTGCAGAATTACTCTGAAGTTTTTAATTTTAAAGTACCTTAACTGATTATAATCTTTAATTTTTTAACAGTTTTGAAAAAAGGATTTGCAAAAATAATGAAAGATAGATCTAGGGTTTCGCTCAAATTTCCAACAAAGTCGTGACCAAATTACTGTTAATAAATAAATGAATCTGAAATCTAATCTCTATGTAAAATTGTCCGCTGAATCCGAATATGAAGTCAGAATCAAATGTCAAAAGTAGAACAGTTTTTGAGATATTCCAAAATAACCGTTATTTGTGTTTTTAAAAAAGATGATGTGACTTAAAGGCAATTACATATCTTCAAAAATTTTAAACGGATTATGTTTTTCTTATTTTTAGTAGGGTTAACTGTTCAACGTTAATTTAACTACTATTTTAGTTTTTTTTTAAATATTTTTTATTTCTCTCCCCGTTTCTCTACGTAGCGTATTAAAATAGAAAATATTACTTTTTTTTTAATAATTTATATTGCTAAGTGTTAAGTAAAACGTGTTTGCCATAACAAACTATTTTAATGCATTAATTTTCAATGTTAACAATAAGCAACATTACGTTTTTTAAAATTTTTACTATAAATGGAATATTTTCAACCCAGATTTTGTTAAGAGCCTATCCAAAACAAGCAATTGATACAAAAACAAAACAGCTCTAACAAATAATAAATCACACAGTTGAAAAATTATCGTCAAGTATTACAGAGGCAGGATAGAAGTGAGGTTCTCTCAAACATTTCTATTGAAAAAATATAAACCTTTAATTGAATTTTTTTGTTGAATAACACTGCGGAACAGTAAGTTTGCGCTCTGAAATTTGATTGCAAATTTTTAATGAAATGAGGTCGCTGATTTATTTATTTATTTAATATAAGTAATATACAAAAGCCTATCAAGGCCAATAAAAATATATTACAAAAGCAAAATCCTGAATATTATTAATGGATACAATAAATAATCAAAAATTTATTTATTAAAGTATACACACCTAATTATAAAAATACAAATGGCTCCCCAGCCAAAGATTGAAAGAAATTTTTAAAAAATACTAATTTATCAATTAACAGTCCCAAAGTAGTAGCCTAGATGAAAAAATAGATAAGTCAAGTAGATATACCATTACAGAACATTCTGTCTGAAATAAAGCCATACTAAACTCATTAAACATAAGATTAGGCAAAAAGGGAAAAACAATCAAAAAGAGTTCTTAATCCTGAACAGAAAAGTGTAACATAATTTTTAATCCGAATGCGTTATTTGAATGAGAGAATATACGAAGGTCCACTGGTAAATAATTCCAACATCGAGCTACTCTGACTATAAACGACCGTTCAAAACAACCACAGCGAATTCTAGGTATAATAAGTTGTGGGTTCCTAGTTGAATGTGTGAAGAAAAACTTGGAACAAAGTTGAGAAGGTTGTCCAGTGCCCATGTTCTGTAACTCTCGCGTCGAGAAAGTTTTCGATTGAAATGTGTGAAATGAAACAAAAATGCCATAAATTGAAACAAACAGCAGTTTTTCTCACTTAACTGTGTCTGTAACTTTTTTAGCGAGTACAAGCTGTCACGTAAGGAAATTACTCGCTAATTAACAGAAAAAGTGTGTCTGTAACATTTTGGTGAGAAAAGTTCCCGCTTTGAACTGTCAAATAAACTCACGAATAAAAATGGGGCGAGAAAAAATTTTAACACTAAAAAACAATTAAAAATGCAAAATGCAAAGAATAATAATAATAATAATATTTTATTCTTGGCACATTTTTCATTGTTTTATTATTTTGCTTTTAACATTTTTATAAAATATACGAATGCCTTCAAAGCTCGTTTGCAAACAACAAACATTAAAGTCGCTCTTTATACAATTTGGCGTAGCCGACGGTTGTGTTTTCGCCGCCGTCGTTGAAAAACTTTCAATTTAAGTAAATTTTGGTCGCCGTCAACGATATGTGTTACTGGCGTTCTGAACGTCTTCAATGTCACATCGGCTTCGAGGTCAATATTATGACATTTATAACGTAACGACGTAATCTCTTTTGATAGTTTTCGACATGAGTTACAGACACACATTTTTCTCACTTTTCGAGAAACGATGGAATATTTTGTTTCACTCTTTTCGATGCAAGAAGTTCTCACTAAAGTTACAGAACATGGGCACAGTTTTCAAAACTCTAAAAAATAGTAGCAAGTTACGATAGGAAGAAAACTGTGGCCGTATTCTGTAATTCGCTAAAGGTAAATCTCTATCGCTAAAAATCTATAAAGTTGATTTACCGATTTTTGGCTACGTGCATTGCTAGATTTGGCAATGCCATGAAAATTTAATTCGCAGCAATTTTGGCTTTTAATGTCATCGCTAAAAATTTAAATTTTTGCATTCTCTTAGGCATTTTAGCGATCGAGATTTAGCTTTAGCTAAGCGAGTTACAGAATACGGCCGCTGGATATCGATTTCCATACAAAACGGAAAAAAGTTCATGACACACACATATTTAAAATGTTATTTTTGTATGAAAATCGATTATCAGTTTTCTCAGTAAATTGTGATTAAAATGAAAAGTTGTGTACCGATTTCAGTGAAACAACCCTCATTTCACTTGAAATTATGTTGTTTTTACACCAAAACTGTGGTTTTTGTCGCGTCTTTATTTTTTTTTATCAATTTTTAAAGAACAAAAAATTGGTTTATTTTCAAAATTTTCCTATTTTTTCTTCAAAAATTTAACGATATCTCTGAAACTACAGGTCATATTTAAAAACAATGTAAGCACGGCTTAAATATAATATTGTTTTCGAGTTTCGGATTTTTTTTTTTTTTTAACTGAATATGGTACACCGTTTTCATGTTATTCCAACACATGTAGTGAAAGTGAATTAATTTTGGACATAACGGTATATCTTGCAAACTAGAGCTGATAGAGAAAAATGGAGATTAGATTTGCAATCAGCGACCTCAAAGTATTAAAAACTTGCAATCAAATTTCAGAGCGCACAAAAAAAATTCAAATTTGTTCCCTTGTGTAATTTTTAGTTTTAAATTTGTACTTTTTATTTTTCAAAAAATCTAGGGGCAGTCGTGATCGAATGCTTTTTCGATTCGAAAGCAACTTTATTTTTAAATCCTTTAGTCGATACTAATCGAATTGAGTTTTGAGTTTTCACAGCAGTGAAAAAGAACTTCGATTCGTTCTACCTTAATAAGAGCGGCAAACTTCTTTTTTATGTCAAAACTTTTTATTTTAAAACAGTTAATACGAAATAAACCTTTAAAACGCGAATTCAAAACATCCGGCTGGAAAATCTTATTTGACAGATCGCTAGGTCAGTTTGTTTTATTGAAAATGTTTTGGCAATAGCATTTTAATGTTTACTAAAAATTTCGAAATTTTTCATGTCACTTTTTTTAATTTTCACTAAAATTTGGTTTCGCGAAAAATTAGCAATCAAATTTTTTTCGTTTTTTTTTTTAAACTTTTTTTTTTACTCATTTATTTATTTAAAAAATTTTTGCTAAAATTAAAAAAAAATGCTTATCCCTCTTTATGAACTACGCCTTTGATATTTTTAATCAAGCAATACACTTAAACAATTTTATTTATCATCATTAGAGGCGTTAAAACGTATCAACAAAATAAACACAAAACAACGACAACAACAGTATTCTAGACAAATTTGGCATACAAATACCAAAAACGAAACAAAAAAAAATCGCATTTGTGCGAAGCCAAGAGACGTTAAAACCACTGACAGATGTTAATATGTAAAGAAAATACTAAATAAACTTGCCACAATTGCGGCCTATTGCAACGACATGCAACAGAAATAAGCTTTAGTTGTTATTGAATTATTACCCCGTTAAATTGTGCTTTTATTTAGTGCTGTGCAATTATTTCTATTACTATAGAATAAAATATAATAAAAAAAATACTTAAAGAAACAGAAAAATGTATCTTTATGAGCCTCCAACAAAATATTCATTCAGTACCGTTGAAGGTTAGTCCAAAAGAAAATATAAGAAAAGTAAAAAATTAATGTGATTGCAAAAATATTTAGAAAAAAATAAGAATTTTCTGCCGTAGATTGTTTTAAACAGCACAAGTGATATGTAAAACAACCTAACACAATAATTTAATTAAATATGTTTTTAAGCTTAATTTATGAATTTGTTTTTAAAAGATGAACGAACTATTTAGTTTACAAAAGGCTGCATATTAAGTGAAAACATTTGGGTTTGAAATTTGAAATCAAAGCATAATTTTGAAATACATATTTAATTTAGTAAAAAATGTATTTTAGCAAAGATTTTCAAACTGTAGAAGGTTAAATAAATTTTATTTAATAGAATTGTTTTAAAAACTTAAGAAATATTTTAATTTTAATAAAAAAAAAAAAAAATCTTTAAAAATTCCCTTTTAAAAACACTACTACTACTCGTATTATTGTAAAAATTTTCTTGCAGAATTCCAAGAAGCTTTCAATCTTTTCGACAATCGTGGTGATGGTAAGATCCACGTCAGCCAGGTTGGTGAATGCTTGCGTGCTTTAGGTCAAAACCCCACTGAATCAGATGTCAAGAAATGCACCCATCAATTAAAACCTGATGAACGTATTTCCTTTGAAGTTTTCTTGCCCATTTACCAAGCCATTTCCAAAGCCAGATCTGGTGATACAGCCGATGACTTTATCGAGGGTCTACGTCATTTCGACAAAGATGCCAGTGGTTTTATTTCATCTGCAGAATTGAGACATTTACTAACCACCCTGGGAGAAAAATTGATGGATGAAGAAGTTGAACAGTTATTGGCTAACCAAGAAGACTCCCAAGGCAATGTTAATTATGAAGAATTTGTACGCATGGTTATGAATGGTTAAATTGTTCCATTTTGTTTTAAGGCAAAAGCCATACTGCAGTTACAGGAGAAGCCAAATATCAATTAAATATTTGTAATTTTACAGCCCCAAACTTTTTATATCGATAAAAAAAACCACTTAAAATTCTTTACATAGAAATAAAGTTTATTTTTATTTTTTGTTTTGTAATAATCAAAAAGAATAGTGAAAAAAAAGAAAATTCGGCATCTTATCTTAAAAAAATTATATTTTTTTTTTTTTTTTGCACTAAAGCCCCACTAATAAAGTATTTTGTAGAGTATTTTTTTGTCCAATAATTTATTTCTTGTTTGCATTGCATTTAAATAACTATAAATTAAACTACATATTTATAAATTGCCTCGTTTTTACGAAAGTGTAATTATTTAATTATTATTTTTCGCATTTGTTTATAATTATATTAAAAAAAAAAAATTTATATATATATACACACAATATATAAAAAAAACTTATTTTTTAATGATTTTGTAATAATCAAAATGAAATGAAAAAATGTATCTACTAAAAACAAAGCCAACTAATTTAATTACTATTTTGTAATTTCTCTTTTAACTCTTATTGGCCTGGCCAACAAATTAAAAATTCCATTGCCAATTTGTATTTTCATTTAAATTCAATTCATTCAAATCGTTATTCCACTGCAGACTATCATCTGATGAGTAAATAATTAAAAGCAATTAAAACATTCAAATAAATCTATACAAATTATTTATTCTTGTGATTTCTTTCCTAACTCACCTCTTAACTCTTCATAATCCGATATCTGCATACCAAAACGTTGTGTTATGTCTAGAATACTATTATGGCGACATTGTTTAAAAAATGAATGTGATAGTAGTTTTAAGGCTGACCATCTATTACTGGGTTTCTTTTCCATACAAATTTCAGTAAATTGATGAAATTCATCGGAAAACATGCGTTGTAAGTAAATTTGTTGGGTTTCGGCAGCAATTGTGGAATCAGTTTTATTGGCAGTGGCAATAATTTCTAAAAAAAAATCGAAGAAAGTTATATATTTATTTTAATTCAATAGTAAAACCATTTTTGTTAATTGAATTTTTAATATTTCGCAAAATACAAAAAATTGATGCATAATAATCACAGAATTCTATTACGATATTAGAATGAATACAACGTTATTAAATTCACGGTTGGGCAGCATTTCAGAATCTTTAACATAACTGAAATACGATTTAAAATACAAATTGTATTTGTTTCTAATTAAATTCCCAAAATGTATTTTGATTTTTTTAATACTTGTCGCTCAAGCGTTTTGTATACAATTAACGTTACTGACTGATTCATCTTCGCACAGCCTAAACGCCTGAAGCTAAAAACTTGAAATTTGGACCAGAGATTGGTCACTTTTGGAAATTCGAATGTTAAGGGGGTATAAAGGTGTAAAAACCGGAAAATACGGTAAGCTTATATTTCTTATTTCTTATCATTGTTCTTTAAAAAAATTAGCAGACAGGTGTCTAGTACTTTATTGAAATTCGGCCCTATTAGGGAGTAAACATTTAAAATCTGAGTTTTGGTACTTTTTGCCACCCCATCTATTTTTATAACCAAAAAACATAGAAGCAAAGTTTATACCACATTGGAAAGTTAACAAAAAATACGGATATGAATTTGGTACTTTTTTGAAATTCGAACATTTAAGTGGTGAAAATCATAACTATTTTTGATACTTTTTTTACAAAACATTTTTATCCATTCATTGACATACTCGTACTAAATTATGGGCTCCCACTACAATATTGAAATTTTTTATAATTTAATGGGGGGAAAAATAGTACCAAAAAGGGGAATACGGGAAATTTGTAAAACTGATTTTAGAAACAAACTGTTATCCGAAGCCATAAAGGATATTCCTTAAATTATAAATTGTAAAAAATAACACAAAAAATATATTCTATGGGGAATTTTAAAATGCTTTCGGGCATATGGGTACCGCGGCCGTTCTGGACGAAACGCTGTTTCAAAGTCCAATTTTTGCCCATTTTCGTGCATTTCTGGCCGAGTGTTACAAATAACAAGAACATCGTTAATGACTTAATTTGTCATTCCGTGTGAAACTTTTTTATTATTCATCTCAGACCCCGTAAGTATATATACATATTCTGGGTCCTTGAGTAATTCTAAGTCGATTTAGCCATGTCCGTCTGTTGAAAACACGCTCACTCTCGAAAAACTTATCCTAAGCAGTTTGGGATTCAAATCCAGCAAAATCGGTTCGGTAGGATCAGAGCTATGAATCAAAATGTGAAACCACCACCTAAAAAAAATTGATAATTTTGTTACAAAAAGTAACATGAATAATGGAAAAATGCACGTAATGATATAAGATTTTGCAAAACTTCGTTTCATTCGACTGGAAATCACCCTGTAAAATTTCGCGAAGATCCGTCAATAATTTACCCTAGGCCCCATATAAGCCCTACTCGCGGAAAACAGTTAAGTACGCCTAAAATCATAATTGATAATGCTATCAAATCAAAATTTGGAACATCACAGTTTTATAGGACTAGAAATAAGACTATAAAATTTTGTGAAGATCTGTCCATTATTGACCATAGGCCCCATATAACCCCTACTCCCGGAAAACAGTTTAGTACGCCTAAAACCGTACCAAATAATGCTAACTGAATAAAATTAAATACTTCACAGTTTTATATGACTATAAATCACACTTATAAATTTCGTGATGATCGGTCCATAATTTACTAAACCCCTCATATAAAGCCCACTCTGGTAAAAAAATTAAATACGCCTAAAACCGTAGCAGATATAGATATTGCGATAAACTTTCTTCCTAGATTCATATGGCCAGAAAAAATGTTATGCAATTTTGTGATATACGGTCCATAATAACCCTTAGATCCATTTAAAGCAGCCTTCTGAAATTCACTGCAAACGCTAAAACTAATTTATCTGCTCTATTGAAATTTATGTCTTTTAATACCAGAAATAACTCTGCAGAATTTTGGGATCATAAGTTCATAGCTTACCATGGCTCCAATCTAATTCCCCTCCTGAAAATCATTACAGTTCGGCTTAAACTATTACGAATCATGATATTTTACTCAAGCTAGTAAAAATTGCTTAAAAAAAGTCATAAAACTTTCTGATTGTCAGTCAATTATTTAATATATGTCTAAACCGCAACCAATTTTAATGCAGGGGGGTTACCGCGTATTTCGATTCGAAAGAAATCATTTACGGATTCGAACAATTTGTACTGTGTATTACGATTTTCGTAATCGTTCGAAACGATGACAGAGGTTGTATTTTTTAGTAAATGGGAAATTTGATGAACAATTTTTGTTCGTAATAGAGAGTGGCTTTTAAGAAAGTGATTTTTTGTTTTCAATAAAGTATGAAAAACGTCCGTTTATTCAAAACAAATATTACGAAAATCGTAATACACAGTACAAATTGTTCGAATCCGTAAATGATTTCTTTCGAATCGAAATACGCGGTAACCCCCCAGATGTCTGCTTTTATAAAGATAAATTAATAATAAATAGGTATCATACAGATATTACTCCTAAAACATTCGAACTGTCGGTGGAGGTTATCAAAGATTCGGCACAGCCGAATTTAGCACTCTATCTTGTTTTTTTTTTTTAATTCGCATAAATTGAACTGGTTTTTATAAAATAAAACGATAATTTAAAATCAGGTTTAGTTTTTTTTTTTTTTTAAATTGGGTAATTTTTCGTCATCTCAAGTGTAATTTAATTGCTAACTTTTTTGCAATGTTGTTGTATAATTTTTGGTTAAATATTGTACAGGATTATTATTCTTTGTAATGTAAATTTATTGTCCTATGCTTGTTATATTACTTGTTGAAAATAAAAATTATTTTGAATTTTGCTGATGGTTTACCCATATACTTACTTCCTATCTACTTACCTATCATTTCATCCACAGCCGGGCAAGTTGTACGGTCTAATAACGTCGGCACATTCCCTCTAATTTTCTCTGTAAACATAAATGTCGGCTGGGAATCCGCAAAGGGCTCAACACCGTTTGACAATTCGCAACATGTAATGCCAATTGAATAAATATCCGACTTCTCAGTGTAGCCAATAAGATTTTGTTCTAGAACTTCAGGAGCCAACCAATTTAAACTGCGTATACTATGAGGAGGTAGTTGATGTAGGGCAGTGATACGACCACCATGAGACATAAAACTAGTGCAATCTCGAAATCCTGTAAGAACTGCTTTTGTTTGATTTAATAAAATATGACTGGCTCTAATAGAACGATGAATATAACCACGACGATGTAAATACTCAAGTCCCGACAAAACATCACGCATTATCAAAGCAATGAGTATCTCAGGAAAACCTTTAAAAATAGCTTTGTTACCCTAAACTCATATTTCTTTAAAGTAACTTGCCTGTTGAAAAACAATTTCTTATAGTATCCCGGCAACTACCAAAACACATCAATGGACTTACTAAGCACAAATCAAATTCTGTTACAAATGTTGTATAGAATTTATGCAAATTGGGATGACTAAAATGTCTCATGGCCAATACTTCATCACGTATATTTTCCGCTTCCTCTTTGGTAGTTCTTTCCAAATGATATTTCTTTAAAGCAACATGATGATCGTTTGGCAAATATTTTGCCAGGTACACAGTACCATTGGAACATTTTGCCAATTCTAGTTTTATATCATAATCACGAATATTCCAACCAAACATCTTAGAAATTTGGTAGAAATTAAAAATCAATTTATAAACAAAACTTTTGTTAAAAAGTTAAATTTAATGACATTACAAAGAGAGAATTAAGTAATTGAAAAAGAAACAAACCACTCAGTTGTCAAAAATTTAACCCAGCTAGCATTTGGGTGATAATTTTTTGTACAAATCACCTAACACAGCGTTTACATTTGCCAGTACTGGCAAGACAGTAAGCATATACATATTAGTTGGCAAAACAATGCAAAAACAAAATAGCTGTAAAAGTGTTTATGTATTAGTGAAAAAGTTTGAATGAATTGCTACTGTCTTGCCAGTACTGGCAAATGTAAACGCTATGTAAATCATGGTGGAATAAGCATTTGGGTGATAATTTTTTGTACAAATCACCTAAATGAGTCTTATTAAATCACTTTTGATGATTAAAAACTGATTTATCACTTGAGCGATTAAAAAAAGATTCATATCAAGGCGAATTGACTACACACAAATAAATTCATAGGTAAAATTACCTAAGAATATGGTATAAAATTAACTAAGCGCAATGGTAGCATGGCAGTATCTAAGTTTCTTAGGTAATAAAACGTTTAACTTAGGTAATTTCTATGTTCGAAAAAGTATCTAATAATTTTGTTAAAATTACAAAGAAACTTTGGAAATTTACCAATGATAGCAAAGTTAGTTTATATTTTTATTTTAGAAAAGTTATCTAAGTTAAATTTTGTACAAGAACATACATAGGTTTTAGGTAAATTTACTACATACTTTTTTTTTAATAAAAAAGCATTTTTAAAAAAACTATATACTTTTTTAACCTTTTTAATTTCATAATATGTATGTATTTTATTTATCAATTCATAATGTGTATCAATTAATTTAATAATTTACTGAAACTTTTTGTTGTTTCTTAAAGTTCCGGGCTGTTTTTTGGGCTCATTTGAGGTCAAAGGATTAAAACTAATCTTGTCTTGGAAATCCATATTGATCCAGCATCGTGTCGTCCTAATTAATAATCTTCAATAAAAGTAATAAATAATTATTGGTTTTTTTGTAAATATATCGACCCCTTTGCGCGAAATGATCGTATATGCCAATTTTTTTGAAATTGAGTTTTTGATGCAATCTTGTTCTACATTCAAAGAGACGTCACCTGACAAAATATTATAGGCGAATTCCACTTCGTTGCTCCAAAAATTGAATGTATATTTTAATATTGATATTGCAAGCGAAAGCCGAGAAAAGTAGAGAAAAGTGGCTGTCCTGTAAAATTTGGTTTTTGTAACATACGATAATTTCGCGCAAAGGGGTCGATATTCTGTCTTGTTTTTTTTTAAAGTTCAGCGGAGTTCTTTATCCTATGTTAATAATACTCACTTACATGCGTTGTATTTTTATCCTTTATTGAATAGTTGGGGGTGCTTTATTACCATGTGAGATAAGGCCATGATGGCTTTATCTCTAATTCAATAGGAAGATAAATGCTTTTTTAATTTTTTTTTTTTCATTTGAATGGGAGATAAAGCCATCATGGCCTTAGCTCACATTAGCAATATTAGAAAATGGCTTTATATCTTATTTCAGTTCCGGAAACACTAAAGTTAAGTATTGAAATCTGGCTTCGCATACTAAACTTTTTCTGCGTGGGGTTTTTCCTCCAGTAGGGCGCGGCAGGTGGCTTCGCTGAATAAAGTTTTCCTGCGTGCGTCACAAGAATAAAAAAAAGGTTTTTTAATGATAACTAAGGATTTTCCCTTTTACAGAATGTTAACACCATGCATAACAATATTCTGAAAAAATATGGCTTTATAGTAATATTAACAAAAATTTTAGGCAATACTTATTGTATAAATTACCAATTATTTAAGACAATAAAACTTAGTTTTTTCTTTTTATATAAAAATAAATTACCTATGCACGCCTTGGTAAAATTACCTAAATTATTTTTTTGTGTGTAGAAGGTAAGGTCAACTCTACAACAACACTGCTTCTGTGGTCGGGTTGTCAAAAATATTGCTAGTAAAAAAAAATAGGTTTGTTTACATAAAATACTAGTTTGTATAGAAACTTTGACTGACAAGTCGACCACTGAAAAAAACACCATATGTTGTCTTGACCCCACCTTCTAGTCAATTCGCCTTGATTCATATCGTCGGCTTATTATGCAAACCTGCTAAATCCACTTTTAAAGTAAATTGAGATTTTTATGCCGTGTGGTAGATAAAGATACGCCTTGCCGACCAGAAAGGTATATTTACATATACCTTGCCGACCAGCATGTATTTTTTCTTCAATTTGAGTATTGAAGTGTATCAAATCCACTATTTTTTGGTTTTCCTCTCAAGCAGCAAATAGGAAAAATAAAAAGTTGTTTGTCTCTCCTGTAAGACGTGTGGGAAGGGAGTTAGCAGGTTTGCACAATAAGCGGACGATATATGATTCATTGATGTGTACAAATATAGTTTACCAACGCAGCTCCAAACAAAATAAAGATTAAATAGGTTTATAGAAAATTGAAAAAAAAAAATATTTAATGGAAAAAGTTTTCATAGCATAGTCAAGTAATGGACCTACATTTCTATAGTTATATGGCCATTATTGGTATTATTTGAAAGCTTTTGAATTGATCTTTCTGAATATACAAAACTTATTTATAAATTGTGAACTCTTAAGACCCTATTACTGTTTTTACAAAATTTTACATCTTAGACTTTAATAAATTTTTCCTGAAGAAGGTTTCCAACGGAAATCGAAATATTGAAATAAATATTTTAATTAATATTCAACATTTTTTTTTTCGAATTTATTCTATGAGCTTAATTTCAGTTATGTATTTTACAAAAAAAAAATGTTGAATATAATATGAAGTAGCCTTCGAATGGAAATAATTCCCAGTTTCTATTTTAATTAATTTTATAAAAAACAGACCTTAAGCTTGATAAATTTATTAAAGTCTAATATTTAATAAAAAGGTCAAAGAGAAAAAGGACTATAATGTACTAAAATTTTACATCAAAATTTTACGAAATTGCTTACAAGTTATGAATAAATAAATTCCAGGAAAATACTTGTGTAGTTTATTCCAATAAAAGTGTAAGAATTAAAGATTTATTATATAACATACACCGGCTTCCTTAAGGATAGATTACACTATGTATTATACTTTGTATTAATACATGTCAAAAACTCAAGTAATATGACAAAGTGTGATAGTGTGAATGCAATGTGTCACGAAAATGACAAGTATTATGAAAAAAGTTTGACATCCCATACGACTTCATCGTTTTTTGAAAAATTTCTAAACAATAATAATTTTCATTGGATCAGGGCTACATTTTTTTTTCATGCGTGAGTGTTTATACTTTGTGTGGTGGTGTGAACACAAACTGTCATGTTACATTAGATTTTTTGACAGTCGCAAAAAAACTCATTCGATTTCTGTCTCACAAAGTATTATGGAATACGTAAGACTAGTGAGATAGAGTAATCTAGGCTTTACTAAAGCTTCTCTGGACAGACGGACTTCGTCCAGATGCAAGGATTTTCTGCTCTATGGTACGACAAACACTGGCTTCGCTAACTAAATCTAATCAAAAAGCAAAATTTTAAAACAACTTCTTGAGTTAATTGGTGAGAGATTGAATAGTCCCAATTTCCACAATACAAGTCTTATTGATAAACTTATCACACTTTCTTCTTTGAATCAGCTTCCGCGTTTTCACAAGTCAAGTCTTATTATTTATCTGTTATTCCATTTGTATGAATGTATATGTGCGTTTTGACAAAAAACAAAAAATCACACACGCTACGAAATTAACTTTGTACAACGAAATTAAATATGAAAGATAATTGTCAAAATAGACCTGCTGAAAATTACGAATGAGAAAACAAAACGCATATGACGAGTACAGCAAGCTGAGTACTCGTTTCTTGTCCCCTCGTCACTCTCGCCTACAAAGTAGCAAGCTGATCAATAAGACTTGAATTGTGGAAATTGGGCCTTAGGGGCACTGAGTTTCATGTACTCTGCGATTCTGTTTTGTTTTGTTATTCTTACACTTTTTAACTTGAAGTTGGCTGTAGGTGTATTTGTATTTATATATAAAATATAAAGAGAAGAAGAGAAAAGCAGAATAAAATACAAAAATATTCAAAACTATGATATCGTAATCTAAACACTAATGCAATTTCGAAGCAGAATTTTTAAAAATTGCAGCAACAAAAACTGCAAGTGTGAACAATGACTATTGAATTCGGTTTTTGTGCTTTTCTGATCTTGCAACTCTATTAAACAACTTATTAAAACAATCCGGCAGCTCTCGTTCGGCTTATTTGTTAAAAAATTAGTTTTATTAGTTTATTTTTAATGTTTTTTTTGTAAAAATTAAAGGATTTTTGTACAAAAACAACTTTGAAATATGACTGATGCCTGGGATGATATCAAGGCGTTGAAAAGCAAACGTAATACACTAAGAGAAAAATTAGAGAAACGTAAAAAGGAAAGACATGGTATACTGCAAGCCACTGGGGCAACTAATTTAGCGGCATCCTCTACAGCCGATGAAAATAATGCAGGCGTTGTTAAGAACACATCTGCAGTAAGCAAAGCAGAAAATGGTAATGAATAGTTTTCCTTATAACAAACCATTGAATTTAACAGTCTTTTTTTAGAATATGATATCCTTGTAGAGCATGCCCTACTGGAGATATTAACTAACCCCTCGCTAGTATTACCGATAATTTCCACACAGTTGCTGGAAAAAGTATCACTTCTAACAAAAACGTCAGTATTGGCAGAGAGTGTTGATTATATATTAAATAAATTGGCCAAACAGGGAGCCGTTTGTATCAAACGTGTTACGATTGGGGAAGAAAATGGGTGCGAAGTTATTTCTTTGGAATCAAAAATTTTATTAGATCTTTATAAGAATTTCATTAATGATAATTTCGATTTAACGGAAGACATTAAACGGAAATATAAAAAGCTGTGTAAGTTAGCAGAAATTTAAAAAAAAATTTTTCTTGAAAGAGGATTTTATAGTTGAAGATGGTGACATGTTAGAGGATAACAAAAGTAATGAACAACCTGATGAAAGTGAGGACAGTTCTGACCGCAAGGATATTAATGCAAATGCTGATTCAGATGATATTATGGTAAGACATACTACAATAAAATCTTTTCACGGCTGTTAAAGCTTGAACATTTTTTAAATCTAATAATCTCTAAAATGGAATTATACTCTTTATTAATAAACTTTAGAGATGTATGTATGATTTTATCAGATCTTTATTTATTCGATTTAAAAACACAATTTGTTAGTCCCTACTCTCTATGCCCTCCACACGTGAAAAACAAAGTAAACAAGTTGGCGAAGAAATCCTGGAGCTTTTAACAAAACCTACTGCCAAAGAACGTTCTGTGGCAGAAAAATTTAAATCTCATGGTGGTGCCCAGGTTATGGAATTTTGTCCTCATGGCACGAAAGTTGAATGTCTAAAAGCCCAACAGGCCACAGCAGAAATGGAAGCAAAGAAAAAAAAAGATCAAATAGAAAATCAACATAAACTTCAAACTCATAAAAGATTGGCCGCTGATGAGGGGTCTAATATGGAGGATTCTACTGTAAAGCGTTTAAAATCAAATGAAGTTGGCGAGGAAGATGAGTCGAATGAAGAATTTGGAACAAAAGCAAATGACTCTGGGGCCGAGGACGGTGAGATTTTAACCGATAATACAAAGGATGAAGGCCAAGAGGAAACAACCGATGAAAATCTACCTCAAACCAATAAATGTACTAAATTGCATTTTAAAAAGATTATTCAATCACATACCGATGAGTCTCTGGGGGATTGTAGTTTTTTGAATACCTGCTTTCACATGGCCACTTGTAAATATGTTCACTACGAAGTGGATACCTTGCCCAATATTAATACAAACAAACCGACCGATGTTAAAACCAACAGGTGTATTAAACGTAGTGTAGACCCTAGTGTTACTTTGTATCCACCCCAATGGATACAATGTGATTTGCGTTATTTAGATATGACGGTCTTGGGTAAATTCGCGGTTGTAATGGCAGATCCACCGTGGGATATTCATATGGAATTACCATATGGCACTATGTCAGATGATGAAATGCGTCAATTGGGTGTGCCAGCTTTGCAGGATGATGGTTTGATATTTTTGTGGGTTACAGGACGAGCCATGGAATTGGGCAGAGAGTGTTTGATGTTATGGGGGTAGGTATCTTTTGTACTTTTCTAGCAACGTATTGACTGTTTTTAAATGGTTTTTGTTACAATTTCTAGCTACGAAAGAGTAGATGAGTTGATTTGGGTTAAAACCAATCAACTTCAACGTATTATACGCACTGGACGTACTGGTCATTGGCTTAACCACGGCAAAGAACATTGCTTGGTCGGCATGAAAGGTAATCCCAAAAATCTTAATCGTGGCTTGGACTGTGATGTCATTGTTGCCGAAGTTCGCGCCACTTCTCATAAACCCGACGAAATCTATGGAATTATTGAACGTCTAAGTCCGGGTTCACGTAAAATAGAATTATTTGGTAGACCTCATAATGTCCAACCTAACTGGATTACTCTAGGCAATCAATTAGATGGAATACGTTTGGTGGATCCAGAATTAATAACCCAATTCCAAAAGCGTTATCCAGATGGCAATTGTATGGCCCCAGCTACAACAACTAGTGTAACTGCCACTAATCCCACAACTAAAAAGTGAAACTAATTTTATTATGTACTATAATAAAAAGAAAAATAAAAAAGGTTTTTATTAAAGTTTTCGTAAAAAATACATGTTTTGGAATTGTTGGTTAAAAGAAAAAATTGTTGGCAGCCAACTATTTTTCAGCCTCCTGTTTTATATTTATATAATATATTTTTTTTTTATAGAATAAGAAATATCAAATTTATTTTCAATATTATTTTGTGTCGTATTAAAAAGGCCTTTGTGACTGGAGTAACATACGTTCTGGCTTTTGCCATTTCCGCGTAATCAATTATTTGGAAATTATCAGCCCAATTATTAATAAAAATTCCCCGGAAGTTTTCCCTTTTCCCATTTTTACAAATGAATTTAAATAGAAAAAAATGGGAGAAAGATAAAAGTTCTTGACCTGACATGAAGAGACGACACTGGGAACATGAATAGTTGTTTCCATTTGTTTTTGCTTCGGCTTGATCTTCTATCTAAGAAGATTAGATTAAGATAACAGGATGTTTTAGGTTTCACCTGTCATTTTTGTTTTATATGCAAAAATCATTAATCATGACTATTTCACACCAATGGTTTAGGTTAGGTTAGCCGTCACGACGACGACTCACTTGGGTCCTTATAGCGGTCCCTTTGTGATACACCTAGCCAGTGACAAGAGTCAGCCAGTATCCACCAGACTATTCCCCAGAGGTTACTGCAGTCTCGAACCACCCCGATTCCCTGCAGAACAAGGAGATCGATTTCAGTCCCGCATTGGACAAATCGTCCAGGCATGGCAATTCCGGTCTCCCAAAATGCCTAAACCTAATGCCCCCAGACCGGGGCATTGGCAGAGAAAGTGAAACACCGTCTCCTCCTCCTCATCATGTCAAAAGGGATTAAATTACATAAATGGTTATTTTAAATCCATATTTTTACTTACTTAACTAGCAGCAGCAGAATTTTTGGGACTTTATTAAAGGGCACTATTTTATTAATTGGATATCTTCCATATATATATAAAACAGGATATGTGTATGTATGTAACGTATGGACTCAAATTTTCAGGGAATCTTCAGGCGGGTGACACTGTGAAGTCTGATTTTTGATTTTCGGTCTGCGGGCGGAGGGGCGTGGCAAAATCCAATTTACATATTGCACCACCAATGACATCTATATAATTTGGACGATTTTATCTTTAAAATGATCGCCATGGTCCAACTTAGATTTATACGAAAAGAAAATGTTGCCCCGCCCACTTTTTTCGAATTACCTAAAATCAGAAAAGGCTCCATTGATTTGACCAATTTTTCTTTCAAATGTTCGTATTAATCCATTTCAAGTTTTCATCGAAAGACAAATTTACCACGCCTACTTTTACGCCCACTTTGTCTATTAAGCGCATAACTTGAGAACGGCTTGACCGGTTTGGACGATTTTTTCTTTAAAATCATCGCCATGGTCCAACTTAGGTTTTTACGGAAAGAAAATTTTGCCCCGCCCACTTTTTTCGATTTACCTAAAATCAGAAAACGGCTCCATTGATTTGACTAATTTTTCTTTCAAATGTTCATATCTTTTTATCGGATTTTAAAAATCGAACGCAAACATTTTTCATAATTTGGACAGGACAACGTCTGTCGGGTCAGCTAGTGTTGGTATAAATTTCAAAATACTTTACAAGACGAAGGATAAGATAACCCTTGCGTTTTTGTTATCAATTATTGCATATGTTAACGTATGGGCATTTCCAGCGAAACAGTTATAATTGGTTGCTGGGCTACGTTACAAAAAGTGGACTTTTCCCTGGAAATGCCCATATTCAAGATAATTGCCGAAAAACTTCAACAATTTAAATCAGCAGCGTTGTTCACGATCTTTCTACTTATGTATGAAAAAAAAATTAAAAGATCTTCTACGTGAATAAACAAAAGCATGTATGAAAAAGAAACAAATGTAAGATATCCCATTCTTCAAACACAAATTTTTGGATTGAATTTAAATAATGACAACACAAGTACTTAATTTTTTATCAATTACTTTGTTGTATTTTTTAATTTATATACAGTGAACTTAATTTTTTGTTTTCATTTAATTCTTCTTGAATTTAATTTATGTATTTATTATTCCACATAGCATATACAATACTCTTACCAGAGAAATATTATATAAGGAAATGTTTAGTATTTTTTATTAAAAAATAAAAAGTTGCTATTACGAGTATATTTAGACTAAATCATTTCAATTCATTATTTTTTGGTTCTTCATCGCGTTTTTAGGTTATTATTAGCAAAATATAGAAGTAAAAAAGCAATTTGAAACAAACAACTATAAGTTTGGTTATAGGAATAAAACACAAGTCTAGGATGTAAATAAGTTTAAGGAAGCTACAATTTATATACAAGGTAATTTGAAGATTTTCTGTTATAAATTTACTTTCTTTAATATATAAAAATATATTCTTTTTAATGTTATTTTATATTTAAAAAAAAAGTAGAAACAGATAACGCCATAAATTTTTATATGTTTCCAATAATTTTATGGGTTTGATTGACCTCCACTTTAATGTAAATTTAACTTGTTATGAAAATAAATTGCTTAAATAACTTGATTAAAAAGAAACATACAATTTTGTAAAATATTTACAAAACCAAAAGTGAAAAATGTCTGTATTTTTAAAATAATATGGTAGGGTCCTTATAGATACGATATATGTAATGATAATTTGTAGTTTATGGGGAGGACCAAAATGGTTTAAATATGTACGAGAAAATATGTTGAAGTGTAGAGTCACATTTAACGTGAAGGTGATGTTATACTATGGACTGCTTTTAATACCACAAACCCTAAAACTGTGGCTGCAGCTACGCCCAAACTAGCTTTCCACCAGAGAGTAGGATCTTCAGTCATAAGGCCAAATTGTCGTAAGTGTCTAAATTAGAAAAGAGAAACAGTATAAACTACAGTTTAATATAATTCCAAATTAAGAAAACATTTAGGCATTTATTAAAATTACACATAAGCAAGTAAATTTCAAGTTTACCGCCACTACCTGGTTAAAAAAGCATTTGAAAGATTTAATGATGTTTGAAAAATGAAAAACTTTGTTAAACATATGAAAAAACAAAATTGAAAATACAAATAAAGAAGAAGTGCTTTTGAAATAATACAATAAATTTGTTTCGGCATAATTTTTTAGTTTGTTGCTTAATTTTGGCGTGTTTGGTTTATGTATATACAAAAAATAAAAGACATTGATATATTGTTTTTTATTAACAATTTGTTTTTAATAACAAGAAGTAATTAGAAAAACTTACGCCGATTCCCACAGCTGTACCAACCTGTGCTTGTAAAAGAGTATCCATGCGGCTTGAAAGCGTCTATTTATTTGTTTATTATTTTATTTGTGTTGGTTATATGAATTCCACAATGTATAATTTTATTAAAAAAATATGTTTAACCATATACCACAGACAATGTTTTAATTTGTTAAAAAAAACACCAGAGTTTAATATTTTTTTTTTTTTTTTTGCAGGAATACAAAATTTGAAAAAATAGAAGAGGAAATATGTATTTGGGATTAATTATGTATTAAATTCTTTTTTGTTTTTTTATTTCATCAATATAAATTTGAAAATAATCATGTAAAAATTTAAAATAAAATCAAAAATTTTAAATAAAAATATAAACTTGTGTTACATATCAGTTTTCGTTTTAAGGTTTGCAGAAAAACTTTAAAATATTGTAATACATACATACATAATTGAAACAAACAAAACATCAGACTTAAAAATTAAAAACTTCAAATATTGTACAAATTCCTAAATTTTTCCAGTTCACTAAAATCGTAAACTTAAAAAATTGTTATATCATAAAAACAGGACATATTTAATTTCATTTATGCAATAAGATAAGTATGTACTATAAAAATGTTGATAGCATGAAACAATAAAGTTCAAAAAATAGTTTTTAGTGAATTGATCACAGGCGAACGTTGTGAGTCTTTGTCTGTACTACATATGGTTTAGACTTCAGCCGATTGTAACATTGATTTTATGAATAGATCGTTTGTTTACCTTACAACGAAATTTTAGTAGAAATTGAATTGAATTGAAATCTTACTCAAAATTGTACTTTTTTTAACATTATCCCTACACTCTTTTGGAAATCAGCGAAATAAAAATAATTATGCAATTTAAAAATTAAACAAGTAAGTGTTATAATAATTTTTTTCCTTTCAGATGTTACAGTGTCTGCATGCCAAATTTTTACAAACTCGGTTGATTAGCTTAAAAGATTTGGGAGGGGGAGCTTTAACCCCTACTGCCCTATTTCACGCCATAAATAATAAAAGTTTTAGGCTATAGTTCTTTTCAGATGTTACACTATTTTCCTGCAAAATTTAAAGAAAATCGGTTTATTTGTTAAGTAGATATGCATTATATTGCTGCAAAAGGGCCATTGGCCTAAACTGGGGAATAAACCCGAGGAATGTATACTGGCTATACGAATGTGTCATTAATAAACCCATTCTTTTCTAGGGGGCAGCTGTTTGGTAGCCGGCGCTCAAGGTGAAGAGTCATCAAACCAGGTTTGAACGTACAATGAGAATGGTGGAGATAGCGGTAACGGTGACAGGTGGCTAGCTGCGAACGCGGCGGTAAGACTAAGGGCCACCGGAGCATGGAGGGATTACAATATCGGACATGCTAACATTCTGAACGAAATTAATTGGCACATGGATGTTGATTATGTCACACCCGAGCCAATCTTTGATCCTGGCTTCACGGTAAGCATTTTGGATAACGTGGTCGACTATGATGACCTGCGAATTCCCGCGAATGCGATTCGAATTTTTAGGACGGGTCTAAAACACTGTATGGTGTCAATTCTGTCATATACTCCGAGCAGCTTAACTGGTGCATTCCTATAAGGCTGCCGGACCACTGCAGTGTCATCCAGGCCGAGATAATGGCCACCCACACAGCCGCGAGACGCATCCGGTACGGTGAAATATCTGGAAGAGATATTCACATTATTACCGACAGCAAGGCGGCCATAAGATCCCTGGAGAATCTGTTCATCACATCGAGAATTGTCCGAGAATGCCGGATGTCTCTGAAGGAGATAGCGAGACATTCACTGGTCACCCTTAATTGGGTCCCTGGACACAGGGACATTCATGGGAACTGCATAGCGGATTCGTTGGCTTAAGCAGGTACCATCTTGAATCGGGACGGTTCCACATATTATGTAGGTGCTTCACTCCCAAGGTGTAAGCAAGTTATAGCGCACAATTTTCATCTTATCGCCAGTCAGAGGTGGCACGGTGAAACCACCTGTGGGGAAACCAGAAAAATCTGGCCCATCATAGATGAAAAAAGGACAAGGCGCCAGCTGTTCAGACATCATCTAAGAAACCTAATTGCGATTATAACTGGCCACTGGCCCATTGGGAGGTAAGCCTAGAGGCTGGGGCTCCCTTATAATGGCTTGTGTAGATGTTGCGGCGATGAGAAGGAGGAAGAGTCAACGGCACATCTTCTCTGTAATTGCCCGGAATTCGGAAACTTAAGACTCGAAATAAATGTTTGGTCAAAGAGCCCTTGGGGACAAAACTTGTCTCTGATGTTGATTTAAACAGGATCCACTCCTTTATTGAATCGACCGGATGGCTGCATGGGAATACTAGCAGCCAGATTTCATAGGACCCATGGGAGACGGTGTGATATGGTAACACAACGGGAACTAATTAATGGACACACGTGAGCTGTGCTTGATCATGGCTGCCAATGGAACGTAACCTAGCCTAAGTAGATATAGAGAGGGGGAGATTTTACCCCTCTTGCCCTATTTCACGCCCTATTTTCTTTCAGATGTTACAGCGCCTGCATGCCAAATTTGAGGAAAATAGGTTGATTAGCTAAGAAGATATAGCAAGGGGGAGCTAATGCCCTATTTTGCGCCCTCTAGCGATATGAAATATACTCTACGACCTATTCTCATACCTCAGTCAAGCCGTTTCGGAGTAGTTCAAAATGGAGGGCATTTTGTTGATATTTGTATGGGAATATATAGGAAATCTAAATGCCATAACTGCGGAACCCCTTAGCCGATTTCGTGCAAACTTAATTTAAACAATCTACAGACTATCCCCAACGTTCCCTGAAATTTTGGTTGAAATCATTCAAACCGTTTCCGCAGGTAATGGTGACATCAAAGTGTACACTTGTTTTTATATATATATATATACAGTTCAACCTCGATTAACCGGGCCTCTATTAATCGGTTACATCTATTAACCGGCATGCGGTTCTTTTTATTTTTTCCCTCTATTATCCGTGCTTCACCTCTATTATCCGTGCTTTAGACTTACACCTTTATTAACCGTGCTTTACATGTATTATCCGTGCAGTATTCATATGTTTTTTGTTATGTTAATCTTATTCCGGTGTTTCCCCTTTTTAAGGTCATGTGCCCACACATAAGAACATATTTGCGTTTGTATTCATTTAGCAAGTGAAATTTTAACATTTCGTCAGAAGAAATGCAAAAACAAAAAAGCATAAAACGTTGTAAAATGTACAAATTTTGTGCATTCATGTAGTTTGATCAACCAAAGCATAATCAGTAAATATTTGATTTTGCATTGTCTATGGGAATTTGTATGTTTTTTAGAAAAATATGTGGTATATTTGAATCTGCAGTTCCATAAATTTAATGTTGAAATAAAAATAAATAAAAAAAAAAATTTCTGTTTATATTAATATAACCTCTATTAACCGTGTATTTCGATTATCCGTGCTGGTGCCGGTCCCACGAGAGCCGGATAATAGAGGTTTAACTGTATATAGATAGATTGATTCTGATTCCAAAATTACTTAAGCTATTTTTGTTAGTATGTATAATTAGCTGCTAAATTTCAGAAACAAAAACATTTCGCAAACGTTAACGATTGAAATGAGAAATAATTTGAAACAGGACAATGAATTAAAGTTTAACAAGATGCCAATAAGAAGCTTTTTTTTAAATAAATAAATAAATTAAAAAGGGTACTTACGGAAAAGCCGCCATGGTAGCCAGTTTGACATACAATTCTCTTTTATCACTTTTCAAGCTAAAAAGATTAGGTGGTAGCAGCTTGTATTTGTCGCAAAATTCTGCAGGCTGTAACAAATAATCCTGTCGGCGTTCATCCATATCGGCTTTGGTGCCGACAATCATGACAGGAATTTTACTCTCGGCATAGTATTTAATGTAAATGCGTGCTATGTACTCAAAGGAACGAGGATTGGAAGAATCATAAACCAAACAGGCAACATCACAATTAATTTCCTGGGGTTGTAAGGGATCTAAAGCATGTTTAACATCGATATCACGTAAAATTAAGTGTTTCTCTTGGCCATAGACCTGAAAAATAAAAATATACATATTTAAAAATACTTTTAAAATTTGCTTGTTTAGTTACCTGGACAGTATTACAGCAGTACATAACATTAGTTTTAAACTCTTTGCCAATTAAAGATTTTAGATTTTCTTTTAAGAGAAAACCACGACATAGGCCTGTTTTTCCTGAGCCCTTGGGCCCAATAACATGACACATATACACACAACGACTGCTTTGTCGTTTAGCCAAATCAATGCGCCTCTCTCGTGTTACGTGTATGGCAGCTAATTGTGTATCATTTTCATGGACATTAAAGCCTAAATACGCCAAATATTCAAGAGTTTTATAAACATCTATTAAAGTCATCAATGTCCAGCGACACAGCCAGCCATTCAAAGAAACCCAACCATTTTCATTAACCGGGCATGATTTGCGTATATCTGTAGAATAAGACCAGGGCGGTGTGGGACAAGTACTAAATAACATTTTATGCTCCTCAGGCGATAAAGCACCATCCGCATCTTTGTCATATCTCTCAAACAAAGCAATTAAGAATTGTTGGCCTCTGTGCGATAGCTCGGTACTACTACCTGGTGGTATTTTTAATGTGGGCTTTAAATAATCTTTACACATTTCCAATTGTTCATTATATCCGAAACGTCTTAAAACTGCCCACGTAGTCTCATTGCGGCCACGTTGTATAAAAAGACAATGAAGAAATAAGAAGCCTTTAAGAGTAACCGAATCGTTGTAAATGCCATCTGATACATTTTTCTGTATAACGGATTTAACTTCATCCAAAATCTGAGGCTGCAAGGGCGTATTAAAGCAACGTCTTTGAAATAAATTTAGCTCATAATCGTTAAGCAAGTTATCTCCGTCAATGTCGCAAATTTTAAAAATACGCACCAGTGATTTTTTACAAGCAGGTGTGAGCTGGAAGATTAAAAAAAAAAAAATTAAAGAACACCATCAAAATAAGAATTTTGTTAGAAAACAGTTGAATTTTAGTGGGAAATTTTAGTAAAAATTAAATAATGCCAATATTTAAATAGACTAATGCGCTGTGAAAATTTAAATCCACTAGAAGCGTCGGGAAACACAAGGCAATTTATCAAATCACAGACAGAACTGCTAGGGAATATTTGTTCACCCTTGCGATTTCAGTGCTCTTTAAAACTGAGTAAAAAACCGGCTTATCAGTAATGCATTTAAAACTGTTGGAAGTACTTTGTTCAATTCTACTTTAGTTTCAATGTAAATACTTTATCGAATTAGTTTGAGAAATTTGATTTATAAATTTGTAGTTGAAAAAATATTTTTTCTCAGTTTGTCATAAGTTTTCAACCCTTACGTTTTATAACGTTTTATAATAAAAGATAAAACCAAATATTATCGTGGGTTATTTATTAACAAAAACGATTTTAAAATCGATTGCAAAATCAATTTCAAGGTGCAATTTATCAATTTTACAAAACAAAATAAAAAATTCGATCGAAAAACGAAAATCAATTTTTTAATCCATTTACCATTCCATAATTCAATTCTAACTTAGCCCATTGTAGTGAAGAGACCAAAGTCTTTCTCACTACAAGCGGCTAGCTGTAGGCTATACCGGGGCATTCAAAAATGTTTTCAATAAAATATGTATAAATATCAACATTGTAACTAAATATGTACATATGTATGAATTTCTTAAAACGTTAAAAATTACATTATGAACTATACAAATTATCTGATTAACAAAATCATAGTATGGATATTGTGTCAAATTTCACGCCAGTATTAACAATTGTGAAATTAAATACATACATTCATACATCTATGTATGTAGGTTTGTAAATGTACTTACATCTTGTTCTTCCATTATATATAGTGGTGATGTTGGATGTAATACTGCCTTTTGTGCGTAATAAAACATTTCGGATATATTGTGCAAAGTTTTAGCTGAACATTCTACACAACTTTCAACTTCAGGAAATTCCTCCATTATACAAAGAACACTCTATTATTAAGAAATAAATTAAGTTATTGTATGTATATATAACAACATACTATGATAAGCAAATAAAAAATTTACATTAATAGTTGAGTATTCAATTAAATCAACTTTATTGCCAACCAAAACAACGGGTTTCTTAGGGTGATCTTCACCCACTGCATTGCGTATCAGAGGTAACCAATGAGATGTAATACGATCCAAAGTATCATCATCGTCGACAGCATACACAATACAGACAACATGAGATTTACCAATTTCTTCGTTCAAGATTTCATCGGCTTGTTCAATACCTTTTAAAATAATGAAAGAAATATGTATACAAATAATAAATTTGGCATTTCGTTTTATTTCATGTTTTTTTTATTTTACTTGAATAATCGACTATATTTGTTGGTACTTGCTCGGGTGTTACATTAGCAGGTATAGTTATCTCTTCCGCTTTAGGGGGTACATCTTCGGGAAATTCTTCACTAACTAGGGACAGAATTAGAGAAGTTTTGCCAACGCCCGGATCACCTACTAGTAGTATACGAACATTTTTTCGTTGTGTTGCATTTAATGTTACCATTTTCAAATTAAATATTGCCCAAATATTGCCTCGAAGTAAAACTACTTGTCTAATCCAGAAAAGTCTAAAAATCTGCAAATATTTAGAAAAATAAACATTTAATTTCTGCATATTTTATATGTAACTTGTTTTAAGATTATTATTAATATCGTTCCGACAGTCTTTGTTTTTATAAATAAACTCTATTTTTAATCAATATAAAACATGGGGGGTCTGCAAAAAATATTATGCCAATGTCTTGGCATCTATCACTGTTTTCTTACTCATATCTTTGCCCCAGTGGTAGTGTCTCACATGCAAATCAATATTTTTCATTACACTTACATCCTTTTTTGTATTTCTTCTTTCCACTTTTATCAATATCCTTGCAGTTACTTAAACTATAATATTTCACAGCTGAGTTAAAACCATGGTAATTTTTGCAATTAAGTTGTTTTATTAATTACATAAACCCATAAATAGAGTAGCTTAGTCGGAAAATTATTTTTCTAATTAAGCCAAAAAAATATATTTATTTGACAACTTGCTAATTATAAAGTTGCCGTATGCAGGGTTGTCAGATGTGGCGATTTCTCGCCAAACGTGGAGATTTTCAAACTTGATTGGCGACATGGCGATTTTTTGGCGATATTTTAAAATAGTTGGAGATTTTGTTGGCTATTTTTGGTGAGCCATGCATTTGTTTTGAAACTCGTTAAATTCAATACGAAAAAATTATATTATTTTTATGTATGAAATTTAGGCTTTTATAGTCAGTATGTATTTGAAACTAAATTATGTTATGTTGAAATGGCTGATGAATATATTGAAAATCCAGGAGAAAATTATTTTCAATATATAAAAAAGAATTAATAAAGCGTGAATATACCTATTTCAAGTTTACGAACTTTTCTCCATTATAAAATGTGGCAAATTATTATCCCAAACAAAATTCGTTGTTATTAAAGATATAATGGTGTTTTCTTTTCTACAAAAAATGTGACATTTTATTTAAAAAAAATGCAGTTTGGAGTCTGTTTCTTAAAAATTTTGCTCCCGAAAAGGGTGGCTTGTTTTATTCTAAAAAACTCACCCTTTTTTGGAAGCAAAATTTTTATGAAACAGACACCAAATTGAATTTTTTTAAATAAAATGTCACACTTTTTTGTAGAAAAGAAAACACCATTAATGAATCGATGTTTACGAAACACAATGGACAAAATGACCGTTTGTAATTGGATGATATTTCATCTTATTTAAGCACGTCAGGAACGTACCATTTTAAATAACTTGCTTTGGCTGTTCATTATATGTTGCTAAATCCAACTAGTAATGACTGTGTTGAAAATTTATTTTCAATAATGCATTTGTGAGGTTTATTATGCCCTTAATGCTAAATGTATTCAATTCAATTAATTTTTAATGTTAAATAAAATTTTTTTAGTAGCTTGCCACAAAACAGCTCGTTGTTTAAATCACTTTTTATTTTAAGTTTTTTGCCTTTATTTTATAATTTCTTCTGCGTTTTAAGAAAAAAGCAACCAAATTGCCGCAGCACTATTGGCATCTGCATTCATTGAAAACAAAACAAAAATAAAAATTAATGTTTGTGCGGAGAATATTTGTGATGTTTATTGGCAAACCCCAAACTGAAACAATGTGTGTGTTTGCCAAGCATTTTGTGTGGTTTATTATGCCCTTAACTGACATTTTCTGACAATCACAAAACGCCTAATTGAATAAATTGAATAATAAGGCCAGATTGAAGTTTCTAGAAAAATCTATATATCGCTCTTTGCTGCAAGACCGGCATAACTCAAAAAATGAAATTTTGGAGTTAGAGATGCAGAATTGTTCATTTTGTTTTTTTTTATATTGTGTATTAAATTCATCTTTATATCTTTTATACTTTCCCAGTTTAAAGAGAATGTGTCTTCTTTTTTTCTAAGTAGTAAGTGCAAATCGAAAACTTTAAATGCGTTTATCTCGAAATGGATTTTTTTGAGTTATGCCGGTCTTGCAGCAAATGAGCGATATATAATATATATATTCAGCTATGCTTTTGCTCTCCACCGTGTCAACGCTGAAAAATGTAAAACATTCACCCTCTAAAAGACTTGGTACTTCTTCATTAATTTGGCATACTTCATCATTCTCAGGGCATAAAATGGCAAATTTACATACTGTCCTACATCAGACGGCTGTAAATATTCACCGAAGATATTTTTAACGATTGAGTTTTCAGCCAGCATTTCGTTTGGTAATGCAATAATGTCCTCTCCAAATTCCGATCTGAGCTCACCATTCCCCATTTTTAAAAGCCAATCTCTGTAAATATTGTCCACTGCACGAATATTACCTTTAAGTTGTAAAATTTTAAAGTTGGACCAAGGATTAGAATACTTAATACATGATTCGATAATGGCCATCCTGTGAGCATGTGGTACCACTGGTAAACATTGGCGAAAATCTTCTCCAAGAAGCACTTTACCTCCAAAAGGCTTGTTATTTTTCATCAATATTTTAAGCAACTTGTCAATAGCATTTAATGCATAGGTAGATGCCATTGTTGTCTCATCCCAAATGATTAACCTAGCCTTTCCTATCTGCTTTGTATCCACTGAATTTGCTCTCATACTTGAAGTTGATGTTTCTGTCAATGGTACTGGTAGCTTGAACTGAGAATGATATGTGCGGCCCCTTTTAGAAGATTTGCTGCAATTCCTGTCGACGCAACTGGTAATACAATATCACCCTTTCCTCGAACTACGCATAATAAAGTTTTGTACAAATAAGTTTTCCCACTTCCACCCGGTCCATCAAGAAAGAAACAGTTAGTGCTTTGTTGACGATTGTATATTGCATCAATGATGGTTTGAAATGCATTTCTTTGCTCAACATTCAGAAAAGATTGAAGCATGGATCCTTCCATTTTTTCTTGTGATATACTAAAAATATCTTGCATGTCGTTCGGAAGATTTTCGGAAGGTTTCTTTAAACCGAAGTCTGTGCATGTGTTTCCATGCAAAATAAAAATATTTTGTACTTGTTTTAGGGAAAAATGTTCGCAAGTCTCACAATTTCGTGCTTGACATTTGTGTCGGCGAACAAAATCTTCAACAAAGTGTTGAAGGTATTTATTCCAAAGTTTTCGTGTATGTACAGGACTTCCAAATACACATATGTAAGTGAAAAGCTGTCTGAGTGCAACTGCCATGCTCATTGCTATTGCCTCTTCAAGAGTCAATTCCCAAAAAATTTTCTAGCATTAATATATTTTTCATTTAGACAAAACCATGCAATGAGAGTTGAGTTTGAAAGGGAAATACTATTGACTGCTTTATCAACGTTGTTTGGTCTAAAATATACAATTTGGTGGTTCGGTAAATGTATTGCCAGCCGAATTATTGCATGTGACTGGTCGTGCATTGGTTTTGCCAAGATTCTCCATGCAGCCTCTTGAGCGCTTACATATCTTGTGTCTATTAATGTCCTTATTTCATCATGTATTAAAAAACCTTGCTCCGTAATTTCAACATTAGCACAGTCATAACCCTAATAGACGTACTTAAAAAGGTATTTGACGCTTTTAACAGAGGCACATACTTCTACGTTAATATGACAATTATATTTTAAAATTAAAAATGGATTATATGCAGGTATGGGCACCACTACATTGAAAGCGTTGCATGTGTGGCATTGTATTGGTTTGTTTACGTTTGCATTTGTTGGTTTTATGCTCTTTTGCTCTTTGCATTGAAAAAAATGTTTTGTATGTACACATCGTTCGCTCTTTTTGCATTTTCATTTTGCATTTGCCCATACATGATTATATGGCACAATCCACTGATTAGTTACCTCAAATCCTGAGTCTAGGATAATCTTCCGGATTGGGTATCTCTGCTGAAACAATGTTATCAATAACATCCCTATCGCGAGGTTTATCGTCCTCCGACAACATTATAAGCATGTGAGCATGAGGGATACCTCTTTTTTGGAATTCAATGACATGGATTTTGGCAACAACTTTACCGAATATATGTCTTTTAAAAAAGTCCGTAAGCAGTTCAGTAAGTTTTATATGAAAATCACGTGCTATTAAATCAGGTCGATCTGTTTGATACGATTCCGTTATTTCTCTCCACTTAGCATTACATGTCATGGTCAAGAAAATATCCGGCTTACCACCAAACTTTCGTACGGTTGTCATTGCATCTTGATAGTTTTGCTGCATACTTCTTGGGCTCCCTATGAAAGAGGACGGTAATATAATAGGCTTAGCAGCAACGGAACCATCCTCCGCAGCTCTTAAACGCAAAAAATCCATAAGGCCTTGATAACTTTCAGCACGGAGCTCTTTTTGGTGTTCTTTTAACCAATGAAGACGGTTGGATTCCATTTTGACGTAAGAATCTACAATGAAGTGTTGCGTTAGTTTTCCTACGCTTAAAAATGGATTAAAATCTCCACGCACGGCAATCCGATAACTGTAGTAACCCATCTGAGAAACCCGTGTTCTTTTGGTAGTGGATGTATTTTCTTTTAACGGTATATCTGGGTGCCATCCAGACTCTCCAAATGGAAATAGTATTGGATATGTCATAGGCTCTAAACTTGGATGAAGACTACTGATACGTTTAGTACTGGTACCTTTGGGGTCTGATGTATAAGAAGATCTCGTTCAAATGGAGGTTCGCCGTCTGTGCTCTGAAATATTGCAGCTACTTCGTTGACTCTCTGTGCATTATATCTTCTATTATCAAGAGATCTGTCGTGCTTTATTGCCATTGAAACTAACGGTACTCGGACCCCTCTTTGTCTGACCTCAGCTGTTACATCCTTCTCCACTTCATACAACATTTTGTGTGCCTTTGCCAATGGATTATGTTGGTTGAAGAAGTTACCTAGCATTTTCATAACAGATTTACTGCATCCAGTGTTTCCAGTGTTTCCAAAATTCTTCATACGCTCTTCAGTCGCTTTATCAGGATTAAAAATGTACAGTTGAGCGTATTTTCTTGTGTCACCGGGTACAGGATGAAGAGTTAATGCCCTATGGTAAATGTGACCATGAATGCGGAAACAATATGGACCGTATCCTGGCGGTGCTTTAATTTGTGCACCCAATGACGCAAATGAAAATGCACTATTAAAGGATCGAATATGTTTCAAGAAGTTTTTCGATTGCCCGTGTTTTCCGGTTATTAAATCCTTCAAAATGGCAGGATAAGGTTAAGATGATAAGGATGTAAGGTCAACTTTTCCTTTCTGACAACAGTTTGAAAAGTTTTCCATCTGGTGTCTTTTCCTTATGAAAATGTTTTGCTGCACAAATGGAACATTCAAAAGTACTACCTCCACAGTAATGCTCCTCAATAGAATCTTCTTTTCCCTTTTGTTGTCTGCCATTCTTGCAACTTTGCAAAATATTTACATGTTGAACATGTCTTTTAGGAGGCAACACTACGTTGCTTTCATCCTCGTGCAGTCGTTTATTTGTCATTCTTTTTCTGCTTTCTTCTAATCTCCTTCTTTTTGCACAAACTGGTTCAACATGTCTTTCAACTGCTTTTCGGTTTGAATCCTCCTTTAACCTTTCTCTTTTTTGCTCATCTGTTTCATTTAGTTTTTGAGCTGCCTTTCTCTTTCTGTTCTCCTCTTACCACCGACTTCTCCGCAAACCGCATTCAGTAAGTCTTTGGGATGCGTTTCGGATTTTGTTTTCGTCCAACCTCTTTCTTTTCTGTTCATCATCTTTAAATTGCCTATTTGCTATCTTTCTGGATGCATCATTTTTTAATCTTTTATTTTTATCTTTTCGGATTCTTTAAATTTTCGTAATGTTTCTCTCCTTGAACGCCTCAACTATTCACGCGCTATTTTATCTCTAAAGTTTTCCTTTTTTTTGAAAAGAAATTTTTTTCTCTCCCTTTCTTTTTTAAGCTTTGTCCGATATGATCTTTTTCGTTTGGGCAATATAATTCTAGTCTTATGCGCAACATTTGACATTTGTGGGGAAAGTTGGTTAGGTGATGAAATATTCTCATAGACATCAAAATGTCCATTTGAAATATTCCTTGAAAAACGAAGTTTTTTAACAGGATGTTGTTCATTTCCAAAGCGTAAAAATATGACCCCATTTCTCCAAAACTCAAATAAATATGGAAATATTTCTGCGGCAGCTTGAAGTTCGCATGAAGTACCATACGTTCCTCTCTTCTCATATCAGTAGAATATACTTCAACATCATTATAGTTGTCATCCTCTGGGGTGGTAGTAAAAAATTTGAAACGGTTCAAATTTTGGACCACATAATCCACAATAATATTACGCACTTCCATTCCCCTTGAAGCTGTTCCATAGACTACATGAGCAAGGGACGAAAACAAACAATTTCCGTCCCCATCAATTGGGAAGACTTTGTAACAGACACCGACCAAAACATCCATCATTGCAAATTATTAATTAAAAAATAACTGAAAACGAAATTGTTGAACCATTTTTTTAAATTTAAATGTGTGTAAACCCCCTCATACGATTACTTCTTATTGCAATAGGTATACAACAAAAACAAAGAATATAAATCAGGGATGTAATTATAATAAATGTAATTAAATTTAAAAAGTTTTTTTTTATACCCTCCACCACAATTAGTTGTGAAGAGGGTATATTAAGTTTGTCATTCCGTGTGAAACTTTTTTATTATTCATCTCAGACCCCATAAAGTATATATATTCTGGGTCCTTGAGTAATTCTAAGTCGATTTAGCCATGTCCGTCTGTTGAAAACACGCTCACTTTCGAACAACTCAAAAGAAATGAACAAACTTGGTGCCAAATTGCTTGTAGTTATCCTAAGCAGTTTGGGATTGAAATCCAGACAAATCGGTTCAGTAGGACCAGAGCTATGATTCAAAATGTGGAACCACCACCTAAAAAAATTGATAATTTTGTTACAAAAAATAACATAAATGCTGGAACAAGCCATGGAATGAGATAAGATTTTGCAAACATTTGTTTTATTTGACTGGAAATCACGCTGTTAAATTTCGTGAATATCCGTCCATAATTTACCCTAAGCCCCATATAAACACTAGTACGCCTAAAACCGTTAAAAATAACGCTAGCGTAACAAAATTTGGTACGTTACAGTTTTTTAGGACTAGAAATAACACTGTGAAATTTCGTGACGATCGGTTTATAATTAACCTTAGGCCAAATATAAACCCTACTACCGGAAATCAGTTTAGTACGCCTAAAACCGTAAAAAATAATGCAATCATAACAAATTTTGCCTCGTCACAGTTTTATAGGACTATAAATGATACTGTGAAATTTCGTGAAGATCGGTACATAACTTACCCTAGGCCCCATAGAAACCCTACTCCCGGAAAACAGTTAAGTACACCTAAAACCATAATTAATAATGCTATCATAACAGAAATTGGTACGTCACAGTTTTAAAGGACTAGAAATGACGCTGTGAAATTTCGTGATAATCGGTCCATAATTTACCCTAGGCCCCATATAAACCCTTCTACCGGAAAACAGTTTGGTCGCCTAAACCCATAATTAATAACAAATCGTCACAGTTTAAGATAATAATAACATCATACAGATATTACTCCTTAAACATTCGAACTGTCGGTGGAGGGTATCAAAGATTCGGCATAGCCGAATAAAGCACTCTAACTTGTTCATATTACAATAGGATCGAGTTTAAAACTTTAGAGTGTTTACATGAGACATGGGCAGAAGAACAACGAATTCTATATACATATGTATGAGGAGGATTTTTAAAAACTTGATAGATCCACTTTTTTTTTTTTAGCACAATTTAAGAAAATGTTTTTTTAGTTATGCCCACTTGTATTTCTTATAAATTTTTGTTGCAGTAATGCAAACGGCAAGGTTAGTCATTGATCTATACAGGATTTAAAAATTTAGCAATGAGATAATTCGAAAAAATTTTAATTTTTCAAGTGGATTTACCAAGTTTTGCTGCGATCGGACTGGATTTATCAAGCTTTGATGCGACCGGATTGAATTTATCAAGTTAAGTGTTCAACCATATATATAAAACATCCTTTATACCCTTAACCTTCATGTGTAGAAGGTATATTTAAATTTGTAATTGAGTTTGTAACTTCTGCAATATTGATCTAATACTCCATGAAGTTTATCTATTCTAGATCCCTATGGGTCTAAGAACTTAGAATATATCTAGACAGATATCCGTCTGTCCATTTGTCCATCCGATTATCTTTTTAATGTTGAAAATAATGTAAGTAACCGTAAAAAGTATGTTTTGAAAAATTTGCTTATCAAAGTACTTCTTTTGGAGAAGGTACGTTTTTGCAAAAATAAATATATATTTACAAAGAAACATCTTCTTGCAAAAAAGTAGCTTTCTACTAAGATGTATCTTTTTACAAAAAAGTTCATTGTAATTTACACATTCGAGATGATCATATTTGGCCCACTGTGTAAGCACTAAATTTCTAATTAATAAAAAACTTGAAAGCCTAAATTGTTTCCTATTAAGTCGTTCATCGAAATCCACCCAGTAATTAAAAATTTATTGAATTAGTATGAAAAGAATGAAGTAGATGTATCAAGTTTTGATGAAATCATGCATATTTGTTCCTTTTTTCTGGCTTAACTTACTATAGAGTTTTGGTCCAATTTTTTTCGCTGCGTTTTCACTTCAAAGTCGACAAACCAAAAAAGAAATACATAAAACTTAATTCGGTTAGATATGGATTTATTAAGTTTTGATAAGATCCTCCTCATATTTTACGGGTGGTAGCAAATCAGAAGCAGCGCCCACCAATAATTTACATTTTTGCTATGTTTTGTAGGGTGCCTTTCGGTTATATTTTTTTTCTTGATTCTTCTGTTTCATTCTTAACTCTCATGTTTTGCACCAAAAACAAAATACATGTAAATCACACAATCTTCATTTTGGTCTATAGCTGCGATCGGCACCCTATACTATTACAGTTTGTGATTGTATGCGCTGTATGAATTTTACATATGATGTTGTAAATGTTGGTAAATTCTCTTTAATGTGCACACGTACGTAAAAAAAGAGTACAACAGAGAATGAAAAAGAGAAGAGAAAATGCGCCGCCCTTTTTGCCGATCGCAGGTCTATACTATAGACTATATACTATAGACCAAGGTATATTTACACAAGGTAAACTCGTTGCTACAACAAATACAACAAGACAAAAACAACACGCCAAATTGTTTTTGTATTTGGAACCATGGTGTCAAAAAAAACGCAACAATGTGCCTTTAAAATAAAAACACAAATTGAAAAAAAAACAACACGTGCAGTTCAGAATAAGCTGAAACAATTTTTAATATATTGTGCATTCTCAAGCATAAAAATAAAGTATTATTGCAAAAAATAATGCATTTAAGTGTGTTTTGTTTGATTAGTAATCACAAGAATTAAAATTTCACAAAAATAAAATGTTTTTCACAATTTTACACTTTTTTAATTCAAAATGGCGCGCACTAACCATAAGTATGTAAACAAACACAAGGAACCAACGGAACCAACATAAATAACTTTTGACACTAGGGTTCCAAATGGGGTAAACAGCTGACAAACATATGGGCCAACGAGTTTACCTTGTGTAAATATACCTTGCTATAGACTCTATCAGCCCAATTATGAATAAAAATTCCCCGGGAGTTTTCTCCCTTTTCCCATTTTTCCTATGTTAATTCAATGGAAAAAATGGGAAAAGGGAAAAAACTCCCGGGGAATTTTTATTCATAATTGGGCTGATAAGCTTTAATTAGAAATTGAAACTTTTAACATGTTGCTTTTGTGATATGTACCTATTATGTATGTTTAGTAATTGTATCAGACATATGAAGAGTATATTTCGAGGGAAAGAGAGCAACAGGCTTTAGATTTCTTATATGAATAGTTGACTCTTTATTTCTCTAGCAAAATAGACATATGTATGCATGCAAATTTGTTTAAATCATTTTATTGAAAAAAGTCTTTATAAGAAATTAACTCAAATATTCTTTCTCAGTTTGCAGTCAGCGGTTTTTGCCCGTTTTAGCTTATACGTCTTTTTTCTATTAATTCTCTCATTTGCTTTTGTATTTTTCTTCTTCTTTGCGTTTTGCAGATGCAATAAATTTTTATTTTTTTCCAAATATTGAAAGATTAGAAATTACACAGGCCTACGAAAAAAACTCTTAAGTAATGTAATCAATTTTTTATATTTGTTGACATGTTAATTCCGTAGATACAATGAAAAAGTCGAACATATTCTCAATTTGTTTTAATAAATGACTTTTTTATATCCTCCTACTTTGAGAGGTCTACAGAACTTCAATTTAGGTTTGAAATGTCAGTGCAAAAATCAATATTTGCAGATCATCGTGGATCGACAAAGTTGTCGTTGGATGTACATAACAAAATATAACCTACCTTGAAGAGGACTTTGAGAAGCTTTCAAAATTATTAATGACTTAAGTTAATTAGTTGATTTTTGTAAAAAAAATTCACTTCAAATAGGTAAGTAGTTATAATTTCTTCCTTTAATGATAATTTAAAAAACGCGCAACGCACCGTAAATATGTAGTTCAATCCAATGAATGGGCAAAATGAAGAGTAAGTTCCAATAACTCAATATCATTATTTTTTAATTTAGATGATTGTAAATAACAGTTCCTTTCTCTTAGAATATGATTGTTCTTTAAATCACTTTACAAACAAATCTTGAAAATCAAAACAAAAACCCAATATATTTGTTAGTAATTATGTATGTGATACAATAAGATTATCTCTACTTTTCAACACCGGTATTAAAATCTGATTCCACTATGATTTCTGGCAGAGAAAGTACTTTCAGTATAACAGATTTTATGTTGTAATATCGAAAATATAAAAATTATTTAAAAAATATGTTGATTTTTCCAGGAGAAATAAAAATGCGATGTTTCACTCTTGAATGATTTATTACGACTAAATAATAATAAGGTTGACAAGTTTCAATGAACATAAAAATTAAAGAAAGAAAATCAGTTAAATTCAAAAATAGGTATAATGTATCAAGTGAGAAAGAGTAAACAATATAGATTAAAGAATTAATATCAGTGTTGCAATGTTGCAGAAAAAATCCAATATCATAACACTCCTCCTCAACACTTATATTTAATAAAAAAAAAAATAAAATAATGAGTCCTACAAGTTCACAAAGCCTAAAGCTCCTACTAATTTCACATGACTGACTCCAGACAAATTTTTCGTCAAAATATCAGAAATATTGGAATTACTATCACAATATTCCAAATCAATTAACCTCTCAACATATACATTTCAAATATGGTGATACTTAATATCTATATGTTTAGTTCTATTATGGTAAATTGGATTCTTAACTAAATGTAAAGCGCCTAGGTTGTCTCCATATATCAGAATTCTCTCCGAACTATCAATATTTATCTCACCAAGAAGTTTTCTTAAGAATACTGCTTCCTTTGCTGCTGATGAAAGGGCCATGTATTCCGCTTCAGTGCTACTCAAGGCCACCGTAGCTTGTTTTTTCGACTCCCAGGAGAATGCACCACCAGCGAGAACAAAAACATATCCTGTGTATGATTTTCGATTTTCTGTATCACCACCCCAATCGGCATCAGCATAACATACAACTGGACGGTTAGTCCTTTGGTATTTCAGTTGATAATTATAAGTCTTATTGAGGTATTTCAAAAGTCTTTTCGCAGCTGCCATATGCTCATGATGTGGGTCCTTGTTCTTTTGAGATAATTTACATACTGAGTGCAGTATGTCAGGTCGTGTACAAACTGCTAAATACATCAAAGAACCAATAAGTGACTGATAACCCGTTGGGTTAACCCTCTCGCAGTCATTATTAAAGCACGCAACTTGGAATTTGGGTTCCAATGGAGTAGAGACTGGACGACATTCTTCCATTCCGTATTCTCGTAATAATTCCCTAATATATTTTTTCTGATGAATACTTATTTGTCCAGTGGCACCATCTCTCTCAATTTCAATGCTAAGGAAGTTTCTGGAAGGACCCTTATCAACTACAGATACCTTTTCTGAAATTTGTAATTTTATTAGTTTGAGTTCATTCAAATCAGTACACGCTATAAGTAAATCATCTACATATACAGCGATTAAATTAATGTTACTATTGTTTCCTTTTCGGTACAGGCACGGCTCACTTTCACAGGGTTGGAAACCAATTCCCCTAAGTATTTCATCCAATTTTAGATTCCATTGGCGGCCGGATTGCTTAAGTCCATATAACGCCTTTTTCAATTTCAATACCTTGTCGGGAAATCTTTTATCTAGAAACAGGTCAGGTTGTGTCATATACACATCATCAGTCAATTCGCTATTTAGGTATGCTGTTGATACATCCATTTGATGTAGATGGAGCTGGTATTCAGCTGCAAGGGCAATCACCATTCTGATGGTCTCGTAGCGCACAACAGGAGAAAATGTTTCCGTATAATTTATACCATAGGTTTGTGCATAACCCTTAGCCACTAATCTTGCCTTGAAACGTTCAATATGCCCATCACTGTTTCTCTTCAAAGCAAAAACCCATTTACATCCAACAACCTTCTGACCATGTGGCAACTCTGATAACTCCCAGGTATCATTTCCAAGGAGAGCTTTATACTCCTCCTGCATTGCACTTAACCAATATTGGGAGTACTCACCCGATAAGGCATCGTTTAAAGTTTCAGGAATGTTGATGTTGTCTGCACAGATCAAGTTCAACGTATTGAACTGCTTTCGTGGCCTTCCTGGTTGACCCGTACGCAAAATTTTCGGTCTTCCTGGCCCATTCTGATTTTCATTACCATGTCGAAAACCAACAAGTTCTGAACCACACATTACTACACCAGGATCTGAGTATTCTTCTGCAGATTCGAACTCACCGTCACTTTGATTCTGGTCATCTTGTTGAATTATATTCTCCTCAAATGAAGCAATGCCATCATTCTCTATTTCCAGGCACAAGAGTTCGTTATCGTTTCCAACTTGTGGTTCAGCATTATTCCGCACCGGCATACTATTTTCCAAAAAATTAACATCGCGACTAATTGTTATTTTTCCTGTTGCTCTTTCAAATAGGCGATACGCTTTCGAAGTTTCCGAGTAACCAACCATGATGTATTCCCTTCCCTTTGGACGGAACTTGTGGTGAGATGTCTTGTCTAATGCGACTGCCAACGAACCAAAAGTTCTAAGATGGCCTACATTTGGTTTTTTTCTATACCAAACTTCATATGGTGTACAATTATTTAATACCTTAGTCGGCGATCTGTTCCTGAGGTAAGCGGCAGTATTGACAGCTTCTGCCCATAATGACTCTTCGATATTTGAGGATACTAGCATGGCCCTGGCCATTTCAACCAACGTCCTATTTAAGCGTTCTGCCACTCCGTTTTGTTGCGGTGTATGAGGTACAGTTAGTTGTCGCTTAATTCCATGTAATTTCAAAAAATCATCAAAATTGTTATTGACAAACTCTGTACCATTGTCAGATCTGAGCATTGTAATTTTCTTCCCCGTTTGGCGTTCCACCATAGCTTTATACTGCTTAAAGGTTTCAAATGTTTGACTTTTGTTTTTTAAAAAATAAACAAAAATATATCGTGAACTGTCGTCAATGAAAGTCAATATGTAACGTGCGCCACCTGATGAATTCCTATTAATGGGACCGCAAATATCGGTATGAATTACCCCCAATAACTCGGTTGCTCTACTTTCAGAATTAGGGAATGGTTTCGTTGTACATTTACATTTCATACAAGTGATACAATCAATTTCATTAGGAAATTTCACATCCATACCATTTACCAAATTACCCTGCGATAGTTTCTTCAAGCTTGACACGTTTAAATGCCCGTAACGGTTATGCCACTTCAAAACTTCACGCATATTAGTTGTCGCCATGAACAAAGTATTCTTCACCGATGAGTACAAAAACAATTCTCCTACCTTCTTTGCACATAATATTGTTTTTCCCGTTTCATCTATTATCTTGGCTTCGCTGTTGTTAAATCTCACAACGTCTTTCACCGCTACTCTGCCGACCGAAATGAAATTGCATTGCAAATTTGGTACAAATAACACATCATTTAAAACAATATTCAATTCACCAATACATACTGTACCTCTACCCTCTGCTTTAATTTTGTTCTGTCCAGCAAGAGTGATCAATTCTGCATGCTCTTCAAACGTTTTAAATAATTTTCGGTTACAACACAAATGAGCAGAAGCGCCACTGTCTAAACACCACACATCACCATTTAGTATGCTGTTTCCGCTATTTCCAAGAAATGCAGAGTATGCGTGCGTGTTTTTATTTTCCTGTTGTTCTGCTTTGTTGCCTGCCTCGGCTTTGCTGCTTCTGCACTGAGCTGCGTAATGTCCTCTGCGACCGCACTTAAAACAGTTAAAATTTTGTTTTCTTCTGCCGGCTTGGCGATTGTTTTTCTCGTTGTTGTTGCCGTTTTTGCCTATGCTGTTGCCAATTATGTTGTTGTTGTTTCTCTTGTTGTTTGTTTGCGATATGAATGCTTGTGCACCTCCTTCACATTGTACAGTCTGCTCCCCAGTTTTTCTTCTCTCGCCCTCTTCTGTCAACTTTAACTTTAATGCGCTGAGTTCCGGTAAATTATCCCTTGCTTCCAGAGCTATAACGAAATTCTCGTAAGATTTCGGCAAACTTGCCAATAGCATTATGGCAAATAACTCATCTTGAAGCTCTATTCCCGTTTCGGCTAGCTTTTCCACAGTTTACGAAAAATTACAGACATATTGCTGTACACAATCTGCTTCCACCATTCTCATGTTCAGCAGTTGCCTGAAGAGGGTAACTTTTCTCACTGGTCCCTTAGGTCTGTGTACCTCACGCAATGTGTTCCATGCTGCACTCGCTGATGAACAATTCTTAATGTAGGCGATCTGAATCGGTGTTACACTCAAAATAATTGTCGCTGTGGCCTTCTCATCCTTTTTCACCCACGCCGCAAGTTCATTCGCTTCAGTTGGCTTAATATCACAAATTGTTGACCACAAATCTTGGTGTATCAAGACTGCTTTAATTTGCAGACTCCATGAGTCGTAATTCGCCTCATTCAGTTTTTCAATATTGTACATTGAACTCATCCTGTAGCAGTTTTTCCTTTTCTTAAAATTTTCCTTTAATCACTTTTAATTATTTCCTTACTTTTTTTCTTTTTTATTAGACGAGCACTCCTGGGCCCATAACCTGTTGATTTTTCCAGGAGAAATAAAAATGCGATGTTTCACTCTTGAATGATTTATTACGACTAAATAATAAAAAGGTTGACAAGTTTCAATGAACATAAAAATTAAAGAAAGAAAATCAGTTAAATTCAAAAATAGGTATAATGTATCAAGTGAGAAAGAGTAAACAATATAGATTAAAGAATTAATATCAGTGTTGCAATGTTGCAGAAAAAATCCAATATCATAACAAAATACATAATTCAAAATTGAGGGTTTTATGATGAAATAAGCCACATGTACAGCCCGGAGACCGAAAATTAGGAATCTGACAATGCTATGATCTTCCTCAGACAGAGGGCTTTAAATATAAAAAGTGTCATTAGGAAAACGCAAAAGTTTCCTGCAAAAAATATAAGAAAAAGTGAATGGTTTATTCAATGACCACGCCCACCGCCAAACCGGGCTCCGTCTTGCACCAAAAACATTAACATAAAATAGAAAAATGAAAACAACCTTAATGCAGGTGGTAAATTGATCCATATTCAAAGAACATAAAAATTTGCATGTAATATAAAATTTAAATTTCTTTATATTTTGCCGTTAGTATTTTATAAAGCATTTTTGTAATAGTCCTTCCTATTCCTAAAAATTGAAAAGCTTTATAAAATACATATGTAGCTGAAATTTAGCTCATGGAATAAGTTCGAAAAATAAAAAATATTGAATATAATAAAATAACTTATGAAAAGAAATAATTCCCATATTCTATTTGTTTCTACTATTATTATTTTTAATAATCTAAAAAAAAATTAAAAATAAAGGTTTAAATCTAGCTAACCAACGCAGCTCCAATCAAAAAACTGTACATAAGATGATAGAAAATCTAAAAATAAGAAGAAAAAATTATATAAAAAATTGTGGAAAATATTGGTATCATTTGAAAGCTGTTGAATATATAAATATTTCAGGATATACTCAATTATAGATATGCTTCAATTATGAAATTTGAATTAAAACTTATATATTAAAATAATATATACCTATGTAGAAAAATATAAAAAGAATAGTTGAATAAAATCATATGGCAGCTTATCACCATTTCATATACTTAAAAACTTGTGGCAAATCCATCCAACTTTTGACAGCCGCTTTTTACATAACAATTTACAGTAAGCATTTTTTCTACCGGAGTGTTATATTTTATTTTTTGCATTGAATACCAGTTAATCTATTTAATTTATTTTTAATTTTTTACTTATTAAACTAATAAACAAATACTAAATAAAATGCCAGCCAAAGATAAATTCTGCATCATGTGCGAAAAATTGGGTTTGATACCCTTCACCAAAAAAAACATTTACTATTACTACATTCCCATTCAGGGATTGGCAAGTTATGGTGCTTTATCGATTAATGTAATGAATGCTGCATTGATTTCGAAGATGTTAACACCTAAAAAGGATTTAACTAATGTTTTACTCTTAAGCTCTATAGTGGGAGGAGCTTTTTATGTTTATGGTCGTCCTGCCTTGGCTGAAGTACCTAATGGTAAACGTGGTCTTTATGCTATATTGGGTGGGGGTCTATGGGCCATGGGCTCAGTATTGGGTTGGGCTATTATAAAATCGATGCTGCCAAGAGATAATGCTGCCTTGGCTACAATTGCCGGTTTGGCAACTGGTGCTGCCATCGTTAAGGTATCCACCGATTACTTTGCCGATACTGATAAATTGGCTAAAAAGGATTAAGCAAATCTATTGGAGAAAAAACAAAAATGGTGCTGCCAAAAATGCCATACCTGAAACGTGTGTGGCTGGTAGAACTAGTTTTTATGTCTGAAAAAAATACACTAAATGGATATAATAAAAAAAATATTTAATCGAACTCTGCCATCATTTTGTAGTATAGTATGTATTTGTGTTATAAATAACATGAGCAAAGATAATAAAAAATGTTAATTCATTGAGTTTTGTGTAAATACAATTTTTTTAATTTTGTCCTAATAAAAAAGGTTTTTTTTAGTAGAAAACTTCAATCTCAAGTTTTTTTTCATAAGGTCTTTTTTTATTTTTAGTAAAGACACAGGTGCATTAACACTAAGGTATGGTAAACGGATTCCAAAATCGATTTTCGATTTTTCGATCGATTTTTTTTATTTCGGTTTTTGAAATCGATTAATCGAACCTCAAAATCGATTTCAAAATCATTTAAGATTAATTTGCAAACATACCTAAAATTACAACAGCATTTTTTTTTTTGCAAACTACTAGAGATATTGAACTGAGATTTTTACAGTGGGAAGATATGACTACTTTTTAAGTACATATTTCGTGTAAAAAGTGAAAATGTGTAAATTTTGAGATGGCCTTTAGAGGAACAAGTGCATATACATTTCACATATTAAAATTGTATTCTTGCATAGTCAGTCAGGCCTGTCATATAAATTAATTCCGATCGAAAGTGGAAGTGATTTCGTATCTTGCTTCACAAAAAACGAAATCAGTTTTGATCGGAATTGATTTCTGTGACAAGTCTGAATGTATGGATAGTATTTCAAAGGATTATGACAATGGTTCCTCATCGGTGCCGATTTGTTTTAGAAAACAAATGTTTGCATTGATGTCAGAAAGATGCAGAGATATTTCCTTGTAATTTCGTTTTTGATAGGATAAATTACATACTTTTTGTTTTTTCACTCTACTTATAACTAGATTAAAATATCGCTAACACACTGGTCTGTTTGAATATTAGCGTATTTCCATGGCGTAATTCACCTGTTGTGTTTCTATAATATGTTGATGTTCACGAAGCTGACTTTCAGTGTTTGGTTCGGTACGACATGTTCAGGACTGTTTTGTTCACTGTCCATTGATGACTTTAATTTCTGAAGAACAAGAGCCCTTATATTAAATTTGGCAGTATACCAAGGGTACTAATAGATAAATATGTAAAACTACAACGTTACCTTGGAAAACTGCATAAGCATACCTACAGACGTATGTACGCACAAAAGATAAAGTTTTGATATGTATGCTTATAATGTATCAATTTAATAAAGATTAAAATTAAAAATTGCCAAAATTTTGATAAAAATAAAAAAATCGATTTTAAAAGCCCAATAATCGATTTCAGTACAAAATCGCATGCGTTAATTCGATTACAAAAAGTCGATTTCTTTTACCACAAAATCGATTTTCGATTGGAATCCAAATCGATTTACCATTCCCTAATTAACACGATGCCTGTGATTTCACAATAATATGGATGATTATTTTTAGATTGACATTTTTTTGCATTGCGGTGAAATGTAAATGAACTTACAACATATCAGTCAGTAGTAGTGTTTTAGTGATTTTTCATCGTTGCTTTTTGTTTTCATGATTTAATAGCTGTTTGTTGTTAAATTTTTCAGAAAAATATAATTTTTATATCATTTTCAGTTTAAATTAATTTTTTCAAAATAAACGAAAACTTTTTGAAATTAAATGAAACCTTTTTGAAATTAAACGAAACCTTTTTGCAAAATAAACGAAACCTTATCCTACTAATATTATTAATGTGAAATTTTGTATGTTTGTAAGTTAGTGGCTCAATCACGCGAAACCACTTACGGCCATTTTCACCAATTTCGGTTAAAACTAACTTTCAATTAAATTATATAACCCAACTTGGTGAAAATGGCCGTTAATGTATTTGAATAAAATCAAGACGAATTCAAGTTGAATTGCCGTTCTCCAGATATTTACCCCCATATTCATAAAAAATAAATCAAAAAAATTATAAATCAAAAATATTTTTTATGAATATGGGGTCACAGAGCATACAGAGGCGTCACGAGACAGAAAATATTGTATTTTTTCTGTCTTTCTGTTAAAAGCAAAATAATTAAAACAAAAAAGAACAAAATATCAATTTTATTATTCTTTGTATTTGCATTTTTATTTGTTTTTTAGTGTTAAAATTTTTTCTCGCCCCATTTTTATTCGTGAGTTTATTTGACAGTTCAAAGCGGGAACTCTTCTCACAAAAATGTTACAGACACACTTTTTCTGTAAATTGGCGAGTAATTTCCTTATGTGACAGCTAGTACTCGCCAAAAAAAGTTACAGACACAGTTTAGTGAGAAAAACAGATGTTTGTTTCAATATATGTCATTTTTGTTTAATTTCACACATTTTTAACGAAAAGTTTCTCGACGCGAGAGTTACAGAACATGGGCACAGAAATTAGTACATACAAAGGCGAATTTAAAAAGGTAAACTCAACTCGTCAGCCGTTCATCAGCTTTCTCCACGGCGAATTAAAAAAATACGTAATTGTCAAAATATAATTTGATTTGAGAAAAAGTTGAATGAAAAGTGCTAAAAATATTCGTGGTTATTCCAAAATACGCGTCGAAGAAGTGAACATTTACATGAAAACAAAAACAAAACAAAACCAAATTGACAAAAATTGTTTTTGTTTTTCATACAAAGTTTACAGTTTTTAAAAGAGAAAGAAACGCGTTATAACTCTCGCGTTAATTTTATTTTAGAAGTGTATAGATAACAAAAACATTGTTCGTCACTTTGGTTTTGTTTTTATGTAAACGTTCACTTTTTCGACGCGTATTTTGGAATAACCACGATTATTTTTATAAAAAAAAAAATTTCAAAACTGCAAATAATTAAAGTTAATTTAATAATATCTTTTATAAAAAAGTGATAATTATTAATTTGCAATAAACATTTTTGACAGCTATCTATTAAATTGCAAACAAAATACATGGGGCTTTTTAAATTCACCTTGGTACATACCAAGGCGAATTCAACAAGGTAAACGCTACTAGCAGGGATGATTAGTTCGTACAATTGTACTTTTTTAAGTACTATTTGCATTGCAAAAGTACTGAAGAACTCCAATGACATATTTAGTACAATTTCAAAATTTCCATATATCAGAAGAGTTGCCAAGGGCAAATTGTTTATACAACATTCGTCGGTGAATATGAAAAGGATTTTTTCGTAGCAAAATATGATAAGAACGAAGCGAAGAACCCGCCTTTTTGTGATTATTGCATCGAATTTAATTCAGCCAAAAGATTTACTACAGTCTAATAAATCTTGTTGCTATAAATAAACGAAAACTTGTTAGCTTGATTTCTTAAAGTTTGGCGAAACGGGGTATAATGCGGCCCTATATGTTGCGACTTGTTGTACAATTCGATCAAGTTGTGCAGCCATTTGTTAAGTTAAAGGTGTGGTTGGTCATCAGTTAAACAAAAAATCAATTTGATTTGAGCTTTCAAATTGGTACGTGTGATGGCGATTTTTTCTTTCGTTTTTTATTTTCATTCTGACGTTTTGAAAGCAACAGCGTGCGAAGTAAACAATATTTAAGATAAAAACCACCAGAACTATTATTTATTTTCTTTTCTGGTTCCTCTTCTAACTCCACTTCATTTATCGCCACTAGTTCTAAAAAATCGCTATTAAAATAATTTTGTTAAAAAATTATAGCATGTGCTGCGAACGATAAATTGGTCTATTCAACTCAATTGTACGACCAATTACAACGTGTAGGGGTCGCATAAGGGCCCTAAGACAATATCTGTTGGGCTAATTACTGGGTTAAACGTATTTAAACCCCGTTCCACTTTGGCGCCCTATGATCCAGTGGGTGCAAGATGAATAAAAAAATACCCTGTTCTACTATCAACTCCAAAAAAGCCAGATAAGAAAGCATCGTCTTAATTTCTTATTAAGTATTAACTTAATGTTTTTTTAATAACAAAAGGTGTATTTTAAATACAAACGTATGTATAAAAGTATAGTTCAAGTGAATTATAATGTACATTTTCGGTTATTTTATTAATAAAACTAGTAAAAAATATTTTTAGTACATAATTAAGTACAAGTTAGAAAATGTCATTTACCATCCCTGGCAACTAGTCAGCCGTTCATCAGCTGTTTCAACGGCGAATTAAAAAAATAGGGAAACGTCAAAATATAATTTTGTTTATGTTTTGCACCAAAATAACCGAAAAAAAATCTTAGCAAAACTGCGAATAATTAAAGTGAATTTAATAATTTCTTTTATAACCCAAACAAAATTTTTATTTTGTTTTTAATAAATTTTTTCCTTGTCAGCATTTTGGACAGCCGCCTATTAAATTGCAAAAAAATACATGGGCCTTTTTAAATTCGCCTTGGTACATACTTTCACAGACATGTCACGTTACGCCACCAAGCAATTAATCTTGTATTTAAGACCCATGCTGCTAAAATTTGTCCTCTATTTCATTAAATTGCGCTTTACACAGCAAAAAGTAGGAAACAAATTCTAAGATAAACAATTTAAAATGTCTGGTAGCGTAACGTAAGAAAAAGTAGACTGTCCTGTCCATACAAATACAAAAAGCTGCCACATTTTGTCGGCTTTTGTGTATTGATAACCAAGATGATTGTACATACATATGTAATTTGGAAACTTTGGCTCTTGTCGTTCTACAGATGTAAAGAAATCTATAATTTCTTTGTATGGGAGGTGCCACGACCACTTCTCCAATTCCGTAATTTTTTTTGAGAGGTTGTGTATTGGTAACCCATCTACCGAATAAACACGGAGGTTTGAATTCAAACTGCAAATGATTTGATATCAAAAGTTTGATAATGATTTGAAAATCATCGCATTCTCAACGAAAAGGGGAAATTATTTTCAAATTTAAAAAGGCCTTTATTTTCAACTTGCTTTCAAACGTAATTCTCAACTGTTTTTCAAATGTAGATTATAATGCAATGTGGAACATAAATAAAAGTATTTAATTTAAATTCATTATTTTTTTAAAAAAACTGAGATAAACATTCGGCACCATAGCTAAAAGATGAACTGTTTTTTTACTCCTCTAATTCTTGGAAAGACAAAATACTTGGCTTCCTTTCATTTTGAGGATTGTAGCACCGCGATCATACAACAAACTTTATAATTTCTTCACTTTTCCGTTTTATTTTTTTTTTCTTAAATTCGTATTTTTCTAACCGATTTCACCAATTTATATCAATTAATGTTTAAAATTCGTTTTCCCTGTCAAATCAAAATAAACAGTAATCCATTATCTTCCCGGCGGTGCACAGAATAATATTTTTATAATAAGGCCGCATTTATTATGTAAGGCGTTGTCATTAACGAGTCGTTTTTTTTTTTTAGAACACAGGGGGGTTACCGTATTTCGATTCGAAAGAAATAATTTACGAGTTCGAACAATTTGTACTTCGTATTATGATTTTCGTAATATTTGTTTGGAATGAACGGAAGTTGTTAATACCTTTTCGAAACTCCCACTCCGTATTATGAAAACGAGCGTCAGTTATGTAAAAAGCGTTAGGAAATTGTTCGAAATTTATTTTGTTAGTGACAAGGTGCAAGATAAATAATAGTGTAAAACAAACAAATTAACAGGGGGGCTAGTCTCTATTGCGATGCGAAAGAAAATTGTAGCAAATCTAGCGATTGGTACTCTTCAATACGTTTGCGCATGTGTCTTTCGCATCTTTTAATTTTTTTTCTTTTCGTAAATCGTCACTTTATTTTATTTAAATTTTCTAATTTCAAATATTTTTACACACTTTGGCATTTCATTACTGTAAATCCGCGCCATCTTTAATTTTTATTGCCACTATCGCTTCATTTTTCAGAAAATTTTGCGAAAGTGATAGAGAGTACCAAGTTGGCATTAAGCTTTCGCATCGAAATTGTTTTCGCATCGCAATAGAGAGTAGACCCCCAGGCCTGTTCTGCAAATCACTTTTACTCAAATCACGTGATTTCCAATCACATGCGCCTACTTAAATCACACGTGTGATATTTTAGTGCCCAGCTTTTGTGTGCTTGGTGTGATCTTTAATTGCCGAAAGCACACCGTGAAACACAAAAACGGTATGACTTTCAGAACACCACAAAATCGCACGTGTGATTTCAATCACGTGATTTTCAGAACAGGGCCGTATACCTAATAATATTATAATTGATATAAAATAAATGTTTACTAACGTTATTATTAAAAATGTTTTAATATTTGTGGTCTTGAAATTAAAAAAAAAAAAAAAATACATTTACAAACAAAAAGCAGTATTAAGTAATGGTTGGTTATTTCTGTTGACCCTTCAAACCACAGGGAAATACAATAAATTTTTATTAAAAAACACAATTATAACATTTTTCACACATTGAATAGTATTTATCAAGGTATATTTACACAAGGTAAACTCGTTGGCCCATATGTTTGTCAGCTGATTACCCCTAGTTGGAAGCTTAACGTCAAATTTCGTGTATATGAGAAAAAATTTGTACATGTGTGCGTTAAATTGTTTTTTTTTTATATGAAGACAATTTTGACAACTCCGTTCCTTTTATAGAGCAGCATGTATACACTCCCAAATGAGTCTACCTTGTGTAAATATACCTTGGTATTTATTATTTGTTTTGTTGTGGGATATTTTCGTCCATTTCGGTATTTTAATAGCAGTGCTACCAACTTTTAATCAAATTTCTCATTTGTTTATAAATACAACTCTGCCATCGTTTCGAACGAGTTACGCAGTACGGTTTAACTTTCGAATCGGAAATTGCTTTCGAAATATTTGGCATTTCGAATCGAAATACGCGGTAGCCCCCCAGGTTGTGTTACTTAAATCTTTTTTTTATTTAATTTCTCTCAAATGCTTCATTATATTTGGATTAAAAAGCATACGGCTTTTTTTCATCTAATTCCCTTCTCAATAGGTGGAAAACGTTTATACCAATAACGCCAAGTACAACTTATTGATTTTGTAACGTTTTTTGCTTCTCCTGTACTTTAAAAAAAAGATATAGTTACGTCCGGTTGCACTTAAGTTGAGAATTTACACAAGTAGCTTAATTTACATATGTAAATAAAAATACTTACCTAAAAAAAGAAACATTTTTATAATAATTATTATTTTTTTCGAATTTTTAATGCAACAAAATATAATTTTCTTATAAATTACATTGTTTTTTTGTATGTTTTTTACGTTAGTAAGAGACTGTAAAGAGAATTTATTTTTAAGAAATAAAATAATAAAAAAATTACAGATAAAAAATCATTAAAGGAAAATACGTATAATTTTGCTTAAAGTTTACATATTAATTATCTTAGATAAGATTTTTTTCTTTTGTTGTATTTTATTAAAATGTGGTAGTTAATTTTAAATTTTTCAAATTTAAAATATTGCTATAAACAGATTTATTATTAAATTGTTTCATTTTGTCGTATTTAAATAAGGAGAAGGAAGAGGGGAATTTTGTTCGATTTTTTTTATATTGTTACTAATTTAAAATTTTTTCATATACAAATTACAACTCAAAAATAATAAAAAAAAATATTACAAAAATAAAAAATCACGTGTAAATATTTAACGAAAAAAAAAAAAAAAAACAAAAATATTGATGGTCAAAAAAATTTCAAAACAAAAAAATAAAAATTCCAATATAAAATATGGTTTGTTAAAAAAATTTACGTATTGGAAGAAAGTATTAAACTAAGAAATATGCTATTACAAATATAGCTATAGTGTAAAAAAAGGGGAAAAAACAAAATGATTTGGAAATAAATTGCAAAAAAAGAATACATTTTGAATTACGTTAATATGTAGATGTTTTTTTTTTGTTTAGCATAAACACTATAGACTACTGCTACCACCTCCACCGCCATCGTTTGTATTTGCACTCGTTGCTCTTGCCGATGTAGACGAAGCTGTAGCTTTATTTTGAGCTGCTGTTTGTGTTGCTGTTACAGTTTCCGGTAATTTTACTTTTAATTGAACTTTTAGAACATCTCTTAGTTCCTTGAGTTCTTGGGGCCCTTGCATTTGACGTTTCACACCTCGAGGCAGACCACGACAAGATGCCAAATTAATTGTGCTCATTAAAGGACAATTGGCTAATATCTCTTTTACGGCATCTTCCGACACAGATGAACCACATAAATTGAGATGACTATAAAATTATGAACAAAAAAAAAAAAAAAAATCAAAATTTGAAACAAAAAATTGCCTAAATATTTTTAAAATCTAATTAAAAATGTTTTAAATAATTAGGAAAACTTCTTTTGCCAACTCAACTATTATTATTTTATTATTGTTTGTAATACAATAAGCCTTCAAGGCCAAAACGCATTACTGGATTACCGCAATTATCAATTTTTTTTTTTTATTAAATTGGGTTTAGAGAGCAGGGGTGTTAAAAATAGTTTTAAAACTTACGCTAAACGTGACTCAGCTCCTTTATCGGCCAAGGCACGTAGGGCATTATCTAAAGGTTGTTGCATATTTGCCCAAGCGAGATCCAATTCAATTAGGCTATGAGCCCATTTTGAAGCAATTAATTCAAGACCCGATCTAAATAATTAAAGGAGAAAAAAATATAACAATATGTATAAAAAAGGCAGCATTCTCCCTTTCTATTTATTAAAATGTATATGGGCATTTCCCCAGAATGGTCTACCAGGATGAAAAAATAAAATGTTGATTATCATCGTCTTTAATTGTTTATTATTACAAAAAAGTCTTTGTTTTTATAAAAGAATGGTTTCATAGCATATCTCAGCTGTTTTACTTGAGGAAATTGGGCTGGAAACTGGAAAATTTTATGTTTTTCTGTATTTTCTACTTCTAAAGAAATTTTTATATACTTATTTTACATGCAAGAAATATGTTATGTTTACACGCTTTCTTCATAATCTCTCCATTACAATCAATTGCAAAAGGAGTATTAAGTTGTTTTGTTAAGGAAATTTTAAGACATACGTACGTTCGCGACCGGTAAATAAGCCAATTAAACAAAAACCAAGAGAGATATTTTATTTTGTAAATACTGGATGGAGACCTACATTAATACACTTTTAAAATATATTAATCACTTTTGAATATTCCGTTCCATTACGCAGATTTTTACATTACACTACAGTCAGCCAAAGTTGACTTCTGTTTTGCGTACGTTCGTGACCACACGTTTATAACTATTATTATGCAAACTTTAACTCGATTGATATCTTTCTTTTGCACTAAACATAGAGCTACCCAAATGCTAGGAAAAGTTTTGTTTTCTATATTATTTGTACATCAAAAGCGTACAAACGTACGTTCGTGACCCCCAGGAAATGCCCATATTGAAAAAAATTTTTTAAAAAGTTTATAATTGCAATAATTTTTTAAAATATTCAAAACTCGACAATATCATTTTAATGTCAAATAGTCTTCAACCTTGTTAAAATGTGAATATTAGAAATATTTGCAAAGTCACACCACATTGAATTACAATATGCATAAATTCGGCGAAAACACCTAATGACGCTAACTTGAACGAATATTGCTTTAATCGAAAAAGGGAAAATGCTGCAAAGTTATAAATTTACCCCGTATCTCTGGTAACCGAACAACCAGATAAAAATAAATGTTTTATATCCCACGCTGGCAAACGTATAAGGCTTTCATGGGTTAAACGACCACAGCCACGGACATCTAATAATTTTAATTTCGAAGACGATTTTAAAATACGTTGAATATGTTCATCGCCAATAAGGCGCGATTCATCTGTAACAGCCACAGAAAGTTCTTCCAAATCCGGAAAACCGGGAGAATCCATCTTTGATAATGGAAAAAATTAATATAATTTTAAAAACAAACATTTTATTTTAATTTACTTACCATTTCTTGCAGCGAAGCTGTACTTAAAGTTATATGAGAATTTGTAATACGCAAAACTTTTAGTTTTGGACAGCCTTGCTGTAATTTTTCTATATGTAAAATGCCATGAGAAGTGGCTTGAGTTGTAACATTAGATAGATCTAAAAGAACTAAATTTGGACAATGAGTCTGTAAGAGATATAAGTAAGTTATTCAGATTAATTTTTTAATATATGGAATGTAATTAATTACCGATAGAACAGTGACTAATTGCGGTATGCCAGCTAAACGGTTGTGCGCCAAATATAGATGCGTTAAACGTTCACCCATTACTTGCATAGCATTGCACAGTGATTGTGCCCCAACAGCACTTTTACTAGCATTCATTTCAACCTTTAATTATAAAAGTTAATTTTAAGGGGTTTCAAAAATATACATATCGTTAACTAAAACGAAAAACGCACTTACTAACCAAAAATTAAAAATCGACTTTAATAGGGAAGGGTAAACGGATACCAAAATCGATTTTCGATCGACTTTTTTTATTACGGTTTTTGAAATCGATTAATCGAACCTCAAAATCGTTTAAGATAAATTTGCAAACTCATACCTTATATCACAAAGGGGTATACTCCAGCATTTTTTTTTTTGGAAAACTACTAGATAAATTGAACTGAGATTTTTACAGTGTGTAGATATGACTACTGTTTCTAATTTTCCTGCAAAAAGTGAAAATGTGTAAATTTTGAGATCGCCTTTAGAGGAACAAGTACATGTACATTCTACATATTAAAATTGTGTTCTTCTGTAGACAATCAGGGCTGTCACATAAATTAATTCCGATCGAAAGTGGAAGTGATTTCGTATCTTGCTTCACATTAAACGAAATCACTTTTGATCGGATTTAATTCTGTGACAAGCCTAAATTTATCTATAGTATTTCAAAGGATTATGACAGTAGTTTCTGATCGGTGGCGACTATTTCTTTGCTAAGTTACTATTAAGTTAGTTTAAAAAAACAACGTTTGCATGCCATTGATGCCAGAAAGATGCAGAGACATTTGCTTGTAATTTCGTATTTGTTAGAATAAATTACATACTTTTTGTTTTTTCACTCTGCTTATAACTAGATTTAAATATCGCTCACAGAGCCCTTATATTAAACTTGGAAGTATATTAAGGATACTAATAGGAATATACGTAAAATTACAACTTTAAACTGGGAAAACTGCATTAGCATACCTACAGACGTATGCGTTATATTGTGCATGCACAATTTAACGATTTAATTAAGACTAAAAATTGCCAAAATGTTGATAAAAATAAAAAAAAAAATCGATTTTAAAAGCCCAATAATCGATTTCAGTATAAAATCGCATACGTAAATTCGATTGCAAATAATCGATTTTTTACCACAAAATCGATTTTCGATTGGAATCGAAATCGATTTACCATTCCCTAGACTTTAACATTGATTCTGATGTACTGCAACCGCACAAATGTACCCAAAAAGTTTTTATAAATATGAGCGATTTAATTAACAAAGATTATACTATAAACGTTAAAAGGTCTAACTAACAGTCTGCATAATATGCAACACCGTCAGTTGAGCTTCACAAGAAAAATAAGTTATAAACAGTTTAAGGGAACTTATCAATTAAAATAGTTTTTATCAGTTATTTTTGGGAACACAAAAATTATTATTTATAAATTATGATGTGCTTAGTTCCTAGGTTTTATTCATGATAAATACAGTAAAATTAATTGTTGGTGGATAAGCTAGTTCATATGTTCATTTCACTGGTTGCTTAGGCCAGATCATTAGGCGACCTTTTTCCAAAGATTTTGAAAAAGCTTAAGATATTAAAAAAAAAAACAAAAACTGTAAAACGAATGAGAATTACATGCACTTAAGTCTGATTTCCAACGATATCAAAGCTTAGACAAAACACCAACAATAAATTGTGAATTTATCTTTTTTTACATCGAAAAGTTTTTGGTTCTGCTGTAAAATATGCAAAATGTTAGATACAGCCTTTTGCGTTTTAGGTAACGATATATTATTCTAAATATTCTGTTAGAATTATTATCTTTAACAAAATTTATTTATTATTTTTGTACTTACATTTACGGAACTTAAATCTAAACGTTCAAGTTTTTTCATATTTTCGACCAGATATGACAAATGATCATATGTGAAACCTTTCCAACCCGATAAAGTGATGCTGGTTAAATTTGGAGCACCCGTCGAAAGTTTTAACAAAAAACAATTGATATCGGAAACTTTCCAATTGGCTACAAATAAAAGAATTTAAATTATAAGTAAAACTTACTTCCTCAAAGTCTGCACACTTTATGCAAAATACTTACAAACATTTAATTCTGCACAGCAACTGCAACGATTGTCCACAAACCATTTTAATTTAAGCTCTGTACGATACTTTTCTTTTATCCAAGTACTCAAATCCATTATACGCCACAAGGTGGGTGATAAAGAGACGCGGCGCCACAATGAACATACTCTACCTAAACGGCAAAGAGTTGGAAGGCAACCTTCTTTATCCACAACGTATTGAAAAATCTAAAAATTTCAATTATTAAAAAAAATAATTTCATAAATAACATTTTTTTGTGAAAACCTTAAAAAGAACTGGTTCCGGTAATTGTGATCCCCATATAGTCTGTTCTATTGCTTCTCTCTGTTCATCGTGTTCATTTGTTGCCACTGCCGTAGCTGAAGGAGTTTGTCTTTTGGTATTTCGTTCTTTTTTACGTTTCGGCTCATAATCAATTTCATCGGTTTCATCATCATTCAGTTTGACACGTTGTTTAATTGTTCTTGAACTTTTACGACTTCTTCCCGCTGAGGTTCCAGATTTATTAAGACCTCTGGCTACGGCCGCCATGGCAGCTGCCGTAGCAGTATGTAATGAACTATCTGACTTTTTGATGCATAACTTAATTCCGATTTTGTTATCGCTTATCTAAAAAAGAAAACTCATGTAAGATTTGATTTTTAAACATCAGCTTTTGTATTGCAGCCAAAATAACTAAATGGCACATTTTGAACTATATAGGTATTAAAATATGATTTAAAAGGATTTTAATTATAAATCGTAAGTAATAAAATATAATTTTTTAAGTTAAACAAGTTTTAATATTTATATTTCTTAAGTTCTGGAAAACACAATTTTACAATTCTGTGGAATGTATGTATATCGAAAAATCGGTTAGATATTTTATTCTTAACAATAGAAATACTTTTTAACCAGGTTTTGAGATATCCAATGGCATTATTAAGTAAAGCTATCGTTATAAATTTATATTAACATCAACATTAATTGACGATACAATTTTAATGTGTTTCCAAGTTATGTTTTATACCCAAACTTACCTCACTTTCATACATGGCCACAGAAGACTTTGGTTTTCGTGATCGTGTTATTTTTATAGATCTCTCTAATTTTTTACTCATGGTCGATAGCAATGGTTTGCCAGCGTTCGGTATTGTGCCATTCCGAACTATATTTATGGGTTGTTGTATGAAACTGTTACCTAATGACGGCGGTGCAATATTCAAAGATGGACTTTGTGGTATAGATTCTGGAGAATTTTTAGGCGTACTGGTATCTGTGGGTGGGGTATTGCCAGAAGAGTTCGCTGGCGATGGTTCGTGACCGATGTGTGTGGCAATCACTGTCGCGGAGGGTGGTGTTGAACCGGGAGTGGAAGCGTGGGGAGAAGATATGCAAGACGATTGAGTTTTATCATCAATTTCGCCAGTTAAGCTGGGAGGTGATTGTATAGAGGAGGGTATTTCATTAATGGTCTCTTTACTCTTGGTCGTATTAATGGTGTGATCTGTGGCGGACTTAGTAATGGTGGTGTGATTTTTTGACTCCTTTTTAAGAATGCCTGCATTCTTATTGATATTTGTAGCTTTTAATAATTTCATTTCGACATCGTCTTCATTATCAGCGTCTAAAGAATCATCTGCTGCTTCCTCATCGCCTGTATGTATATAATTTTGATCTTTTTCTACTGCAGGCACTTGCTTAATTTGCTTTTTAATATTACAGCCTACTTTTTTAAGTGGTCCTGCATCTATATGGATATGATCACTAGACAAGGATTTTTCTGTTTTTATATCCATATCTGCCCCATAGGAGCCATCCCTGTTCGATGAATTAACATTAGAATCCATGGATCACAAGAAAAGTGTCACACAGCAAAAAATCTCAAAAACCACACACAAATCTCCAATAACTGATAAAATCCTGTCGTCAATTAACTGAAGTTTATTTATAGTTGTTGTAAAATCTCTTTCTGTATTGTTGTTGCTTTGCTTTTTATTATTACCTTTAGCGGTTTTTTGGTCTATTTTTATTATTTTATTTTTCGTTAACTCTTGTTTTTACACTACAAGTACAGTTATTCTTATTACATATTTTTTATTTATATTTTTACAATTGCAGTTCTTCTTTGTATTTTGTCAAACCATATTATTTACTTATTGTGCTACAATTTTCCATTTTGAAATTATATTATTTTCTAAGGATATTTTTGCTTTTCAGCTTTCTCAACGTTGATTTGTTAGTGGACGCCATCAAAGAAATATTTTCTTCTTCCAGTTTTTCTGTACTCCCGCACTGAGTGCTTATTTCATTTTCACTTTTCTATCTCATTACACAAGTGTGAAGAGCCCAGACATATGTAATCTCGTCAATTGTTTTTATTTTATTGGATCAATAGATAAACAATTTTTATTTTACATTTTTGCACTTGTACAAATTGTTATCGACAAAATTTACAAAGATTTTTTAATATATGTTAAATTTATTTAACAACAATTTGAAGTGTTAAAATTGTATTTTTCCAGTAATTAAATGTTTTTTGTTATTTTTTCCCACCATTTAACGACGTAGAAAATGATGACGATAAAATTTGTATTATACGATGGGTGTTGCCACTTTTACTAGATTTAACGGAGTCCACACACGAAGGAACATTATTTAATTTTTTTAGAAACATGTGTATGTTTCACTTAATTTTTCATCGTGTGTAGTAACCCTAGGTCTACACTAAAGATAAATATCTCAGCCAGTTTGCAATAACGTCGGCAGAATAACAAAGCAATATTTCTTATTGCTCAGCTTATGTTACCTCGGGTCTCCACGTAGCAATATTTATTGCGGCAAACGTCAAATTTGATTGCTCCATAAAATTTGCGACGTATAGACCGCATATTGCTATGAGTGGCAATCCATTGCGCAATGATTGCTCTTCTTATTGCTTGAGCAATTATTGCTTAGCAATCTGCTGTCAAATCAGTTGGAATTTATCTGACATTTCATTTCTCTGTACGGTTGTTTATTTGTTAGTGTGTTTATTTATTAAAAAATCAATTAAGAAAAAGCCGCCAAGTGAAAAAATACTTCAACAAAATACAGAAAAAGTGTTTATATATTATATTTTAAAATAAACGTCAATATTAACAAAAACAAACGACACATTTGCTTTTTTTTTGTATATTTTTATTTTTGCAATAGAACAATACAAGATTTAGGCTTTTTTTCATACGCAAGTAAACAAAAAAGTAATACAAAACACAGCTACGACAATTAAAATTAATTATTTTATTTATTGATTTAAAAAGAAAATTTAACAATCACTTCAAAACACAACATGAAACATTTGTTCTAAATAAAGGCACAAAACTTTATACAACTACTCGCGGTGAAAATTGCAAATTTATGGCAAAGCAATAACAAGTGTTCTCCAGCAATATAATCAGCAATTATTGCTCCATTGTTCTGTCATTGTTCTGCCGACGTTATTGCTTGTACTTAGCAATAAAAATTGCTACGTGGAGTCCCAGCGTTAAAGGCACGGGAAAACGTATTTATGTTAACTCATAATTTGAAAAAAATCAAGGAAGAAGGTGCAGTGTAAAAACTGACGCTATCTTGTAAAAATTATATTTACTAGTATAAATTCTTTCTTATTCACCTTTATTATTAAAATGTATATTAATTTGTTAAAGCTTGAGGTCTTTTTTTATATAAAAATATTAATTTTACTTTAACAAAAGAAAAAAAAATTAATATAATTAATATTTTTATATAAAAAAGAACTCAAACTTAAAAAAACTAATATAATTTTAAATAATAAAAGTCGAATAAGAAAAAATTATATTAATAAAAATAATTTTTGTAATTTTATGTGTTTATTAAATTCATTAATTTAATTCTTTTACTACAGTTATAAATGGCTACCATTTCACAAATTTAATTTCTTTCTCACGCAATTTGCTTTTATATTTTTCTTTTTTGCTTCTTTTTTCTCAATTGACAACCCAATTCGACGTTTTATGTAAGCAATAATTGTCAACGTAAATGGACTAACAATTATTGCAACATAAATTACCGGCAATAAATATGTACAAAAAATTGCAGTCTACATAAGAGATAACATAATTTTGACATTTACTGCAATATATGTAGCAATAATTATCTCTGGTATAGACGGGCAGTAATGTTTCTTGTTGAAATTTGTGTCATCGTTCAGACTTGCAATTTTTGTTGAAGCAAGGGGTACTCAGTTTACACAGCGTTTACATTTGCCAGTACTGGCAAGACAGTAAGCATATACATATTAGTTGGCAAAACAATGCAAAAACAAAATAGCTGTAAAAGTGTTTATGTATTAGTGAAAAAGTTTGAATGAATTGCTACTGCCTTGCCAGTACTGGCAAATGTAAACGCTATGTTAATGTACTCTGCAATTATTTTTGGTTTTGTAATTCTTAAAATTTTAACTTGAATATTAAAAAATTCCAGGAACAACACTAGAAAGTCTCTATGATGACTTACCTATTTGGTTTCTTAAATATTAATTATTCTAGTTATTTTGTTTCTAAACACAATGTTTCATTGTGTGTGTCGATGAGTACTGTTTTTTCTTCTATTTTCGTTAAAGATCAGTTGTTGTGTGCGGTGCTTTTGCAATTCTCGGAGAAAAAATATAAAGAAAATTGGCGACATTCGCAAATAATGAAAATTGCAGAAAGTTTATAATTGCATGTATATAAAAATGTTCCAGATTTATGGAACATAAAATGTAATAGTTAAACATTATATTTTTATGTAGTAGTATATTTGAAAAATACGCAATACTGATGTTTCATTTTTAATTTAAAAGTTTGTGGTAAAAACTGAAATATGAGCAGTAACAACTGTTTTAAGTTATATTGCATCGTATGCGGGCAGCATAAGTATTAGTTGATGTGAAATTATTTGTAATAAACTTTAGAATAAAAAACTATTGTGAAATAGTTAATTTTCAGTAGAGGTTTTCTCATGTTATAACACGGTTGTTAATGCAAAGGTTTTAGCAACGCTTTTATAACATCATGTTATAACAGCAAATCATGTCAGTTGTAGACGAGCAGTTAAATTTGAAGAAAATATATCTATTCTTTCTGCAGGTAGGAAGATTTAAGCGGGGTACACACTATCAACTGAGCGATAGTCAAAAATTGCATGTGTCAACAGTCAACACTGGTTGACTGAAGAAACTTATATGGGGGTTCACCTGACAATATTTTTTGGCATACCAAACGTAGGGAGTAGTGTTCTGCCTTTTGTCGTATACACACGTATTTACGTTTAGTCCGTTAAATTAGTACCCGTGCAGTTAAAAAAAAAAAAAAAAAAAAAATAAAAATAAACATAACAAATAATAACAAATTATTAACTCAGTAACAAACCAAAACAAACTGAAATAAAACAAATTAATCAACAAACAAACAAAACCGAAATTACATACCTACTAATTTACAAAATTAACAACAAATCTAAATAAAATCATAAACAAACAACCGTTTTAAAACAATACAACAAAAAAAAAAAAAAAAAGCTAGCAATACAATTAACTACAACAATAAAACAAAAATAATAATAATTTGTCAGTGATGGCCTTTTTTCGACGATGACCAGATCAGGGCTTTTATGGTCCTTTTTGTGGCATTGTCTTTTGTGTTCCTTTTTTAACCGTCCTTTTTATTTTTGTTAGTGCGGATGTTCTTGTGTTAATCGTTGTTGAACTGTTTTGGTGATGAAGGTATAACACTGATCACCAAACAGTTTTTTAACGACTTTTAACATGGTGGATATCTGTACTTTCCGTTTGATTTGAATTTTTTTATGTTGTGATGAGAGGTCGGTTTAGAATCGACTTTTGCAATATACGTGGGCTGAGAACGAATTTTTTCTCTGTGTATGCTCACGTTTGTCTCCACCGGCCGGATGTTTTCGCCTTATGTGAAACTCAGGTATCTGAAAATTCCGATCCACTTGATTTTCAGATTCCTGGGTATCACCTTTTATCCCCCTTTAATCTTCATCGGGGTCTTGCTATGTACATACGCAATGAAGTTGTGTATCAGTGCCAGCAATCAATGGGCATGCTTGATGCGGAATTAAACTGTCTTTGGGTTAAATTCAAAATCGATACACACTATTTGCATTTCGGATTTCTTTACAGAAGTCCAAACGCGGGAAGGGATATTTGTTGAAATATTAATGTAGCTCATATACAACCTGACATTCTAATTGTCATAATTAAAACAGATGTTTAATGCTTTGACCTTATTATACAATGTAATTTGACATTTGACATTACTTTTTATTTTTTCTTCTTCCGGTTTTATTTCCTTTTTAATAACACACATTTTTTCTTATATTAACCTGAATAATTAAATAAACGAATTGGATTTTATTCTTAAACTTAATAAAACATCCCAGTGTTTTTCTATAGGTTATGGGCCCAGTCACCACAGTTAAAGTGTATTAAAGTCGTCAATAAAGGAAATATAAAGAAAAATCAAAGCATCAATTGCCAAGTTAAACGGCGAAAATTATTTCACATGGAAATTTAAGGTAGAGATGCTGCTAATTAAAGAGGGCGTATGGTATGTTTTGAGTAGTGAAAAGCCGGAGAAAGATGCAGGTATTTGGATAAGGAATGATAATATAGCAAGAGCAACAATATCATTATCGGTCGAGGATGACCAGTTACATCTGATAAGGCAATGCAATACGGCGGCAAAAATGTGGCAGAATTTACAAAACTACCATGAAAGAAAGACATTAAGTAACAAAGTAAGCGTGATGAGGCAGATCTGCAACATGAAATTAGATGAAAGTGAAGATGTTAAGGCTCACGTTGGCTTAATGCGAGATTTATTTTTAAAATTGCAGAATTTAGGCGAAAATACGTTTGATGAAAAATGGAACATAGCTATGCTCCTAAGCAGTCTACCAACAAGTTATAATAGTTTCATCGCCGCGTTTGAGTCCCGCACTGCGGAAGAACTAACTATTGCATATGTAGAGTCAAAACTAATTGAAGAGTATACTAGACGTAAAGGTGAAAAAGCCGATACGCAAAAGGCAATGATGGTCACAAATAAAAGACATAAGTCAAACGTTGAATGTTATTTCTGTCACAAAAACGGACATCTCAAGAAAAATTGCACACGTTATATTGATTGGAAAAAGAAACAACCACAACAAAATATAAACATAGCTTCAAGTGGTAATTTTTGCTTTATTACAACAAACAATGATTCGTGTTTCGTCACAACAGATGGTATCGAAAGGTGGATTGTCGATTCTGGTGCGTCTTGCCACATTTGCAATGACAAAAACGTATTTGTAAATTTGGATACAACAATAAAAAAGCCAATAATTCTTGCAAATAACGAAATGGTGGTATCAAGTGGAGAAGGTACAATCAGTGTGACCACAACTAAAAAAAATTGGATGCTAAATGGGGATTAAAACAATGCTAAAAATGCTAAAAATAAAATTTGAAAATGCTAAAAAAAATGCTAAATTTTCTTAAAGATTTGTATAATTTTAATGAATGAATTAAACATTAATTAACCTGAAAATATTATATTTCTTTAAAATTAAATGAAGTTTATATAAAAATTAATTTTATACATACATACTTAGATTTATTTAATAAAAACAATTCAGTAGTTTGACAAAATTTAGCGATTTTTTAACCAAAAAAACAAAAGTCCCTATCTTCAAAATATTACATGATAAACGCTTAAAGCCCTAACCTACAGTTTGCAAAATATGCAACATTGTCAACTGTCAAAAAAACTGTTAAGGCGCAACCATAATGTGCTTTAGTTGTGCGAATATATGTAAATCATATGAGGCAAACAATATTGAACTTAAAGAAAATTTTTGTTAAGTTTTATGAAACTGTCATTTGCTTAAGCAAAGTGCAAACCTGATCGCACATTCCGTACGGAATCAAATGTTTTTTGATTTTGTTTTTTTAAATACATTTGAGAGACTTTGTTAATTTTTGACAGTAGGTTAAGCAAGGCTATGCATATTATGGTTGGGCTTTTAGGTTTTACAAGAAAAGTAAAAAAAAAAGAAATTATAAACAGTTTAAGGCGATAAATAAATTTATAATTTTAAATAGTTTTTTGTAAAATTTTAAAAATGTTAATACCTAATGGCTTAGTCGAAATTTCGTGTTTTGAGATTTTAAGGGTTTTGTCTAAAATGAATTGTGTGTTGTATTGTGAATGTTAAGATATAAATGCATATAGTTTTATTAAAAATTATATTTTATACTTGAAACTTAGCAGCGTGAAGAAGATAATAAGAATATGAAATAAAATTAAAAAGCACTTAAGTCAACTAAAGCCTTTATTATTTATTGCCACAGATATACATATGTTATTAAATACTAAATATATGTAAGTAAAAACAAAAATTATCATTGAAAACATAAAAGGCTATTCAACAGCATTTTCAGTAAATTTAATTACACATTAAACACATCATTATATGAATAGTTTTCCTTAATTTCCAAAGTGTTGGTCAAAATACCATTAGAATATGGTCTGTTTTAGTCATATTCTAAACACCTATCCAGAATTCAATAGTTGAACTTTGGTTCATCAATTCGTATGCATTCAGCTTTTTCCATTGCTGTTCCAAAACCGTTATTTCCTTTGTAATAAAATCTACCATTTCTTCTTTAATTTTTTTTTTGGTGTTTACAGGGTTGCTATTAGTATACATTTGTATAAACGTATAAATGACAAAATACAATTATAGAGATTGACAGAAGTGATAAGTTATTTTGTGAAATAGCAATATATAAACTTCTTAAGATTAAAAAATGCTAAATAATGCTAAAAAAATGTTACAAAAATGCTGAAAATAATGCTAGATGCTATTTGAAAAATTCGCTGCTAAATCATAATAAATAATGCTAAATTTAGCAGTGAAAATGCTAAAAGGGTCACACTGGGTACAATACAAATTTAACTAAAGAAAAATGATAATGAATATAACAACATTACACTTAAAAACGTTTTATTTGCCCCAAGTGTAAATACCAACATAAAATATATGTAAAACAACTAACTGAAAAGGGCTGCCGAGTTGATTTTCATAAAGACAGGTGTCTGGTATATAAAGATGGCAATACGGTATTTCTTGCTAAAAGTGAATCAGGCTTATACAATATATGCAAAATCAGTGATCGTTTAAATATTTCAAATGTATGTGGAAACAAATGTATACATTATTGACATAGAGTGTTGGGTCATCGCCATAATGATGCTATAATAGTTATGGACACAAAGCAACTGACAACAGGTCTAAATATAAAATCATGTGGTAATAATGATTATTGTGAAATTTGTCCATTCGGAAAATCATCTCGAGAACCATTCCCAAACAAAACTAGTATAAGTACAAAGGAAACATTTGAACTGATTCACACAGATTTATGTGGACCCATGGAAACATCTACACCTTGTGGTAATATATATATATTCTTACCTTTATTGATGACTACAGTCGATATTGCAATATTTATCTAGTTAAGAATAAATCTGAAGTGGCCAATAAATTAAAAAATTATGTGTCGTTAATAGCTAATAGTTTTGGTAAAAAGCCTAAAATAATCAGATCAGATCGTGGCAAAGAGTACGTAAATAGAGAAATAGCAAATTTTTTGGAGCATGAGGGTATTCAAGCGCAGTACACAGCTGGTTACAGTCCGGAGCAGAATGGCGTTGACGAACGAAAAAATCGGTCCCTAATTGAAATGGTTAGGTGTATGCTCGCAGAATCAAAATTACCAAACGAACTTTGGGGTGAAGCTGTATCTACCGCAAACTATCTTCAGAACAGAATTGTGACTCGAACTACAGGTGCCACACCATACGAAAGAATTTTTGGAAAAATTCCGAATTTAAAACATTTGCGAATATTTGGTGAATCAGGTTTTGTTCACATTCCTAAAATAAAAAGACAAAAATTGTGTAGAAAGTCTGTTAAAATGTTGTTTGTTGGATATGATCAAAATTCCAAGGCCTATCGTATGCTGGACAAGGACTATAAAATCTACATATCGAGAGATGTTAAATTTACCGGTAAAGTTGATTCTTTTATAAAAAACGAAAATTCTTCAGACTCGAATAATGAAGTTGAAGTAACGTTGAAAAAACAAGAGTCAAATGAACGAGAATTAAATGACTCTGATGATGAATTTCATGACACCATATCAGAATTTCATGACACAGATCTTGACGTGAATGAGGAATCAGGTTTTAAAGGTTTCGAAACTGATGCAGAACATAGTATAGATGATGATCCAGTTTTGAGAAAATCGCAACGTACAACAAAAGGTAAAGTACCAGAAAGATATTTAAATTTGATAAAGGGTGATGCACCTATAACTTATGAAGAAGCAGTTACATGTGAGGAACGTAAAAATTGGATTGAGGCCATGAACGAAATTGATTCCATGAATGCTAATAATACTTGGGTATTAGTAAATAGGCCAACGAATTGTAACGTAATAGACTGCAAATGGATATTTAAGAAAAAACAATGCGACAAGGAAACAAAATACAAAGCACGGCTAGTTGCGCGAGGATTTTTGCAACAATATGGCGTTGATTTTGAAGAAGTTTTTGCACCAGTCGTTTCTCACACAACATTAAGGACATTGTTTGCAATAAGTGGTAAGCAAAATCTACTAATACATCATATCGATTGCAAAACAGCTTTCCTAAACAGTAACCTAGATGAAGAGATTTTTATGGAGCAGCCAAAGGGATTTATTTCTAAAAATTGTAAAGATAAGGTATGTCTCTTAAAAAAATCTGTATACGAACTAAAACAATCCGCCAGATCGTGGAATCAGACAATTCATAATGTTTTAGAAAAATCTAGTTTTCAACAAAGTAAAATGGATCCATGCTTGTATACACGTTTAGAAGGGGTTGAATTGACATTCGTGTTGATCTACGTCGACGATATACTCATTTGCTCAAAGCATGAATCAACAATTTGTAAAGTAAAAGGTATTTTTTAAAATGTTTTTGAAATTTCTGATCTTGGACTAGTTAAAAATTACCTTGGCCTGCAAGTATACAGATCTAAAGAAGGTTTTTATTCAATTTGTCAATCGGAATATATTGAAAAAATATTAAAGGAAAATGGTCTTCAAGACTCGAAATCATCTTCAGTTCCTATTATAGTTTCTTATGGTAAATCTGGTAAAGAACAAATTCTTTTAAATAACAACAAGAACTATCAAAAGCTTATAGGAAGCTTATTGTATATAACTTTAAATTCAAGACCCGATGTGACAGCTGCAGTTAACATGTTAAGCCAAAAAACCAGCAATCCTAACGAAGAAGACTGGGCAGAGCTTAAAAGAGTTGTAAGGTATTTAAAAGGAACAATTGATTTGAGGTTACACTTCATACCTGACAATGACGAAATTCTGCTTGGCTACTCTGACGCCAATTGGGGTGAAGACAGAACCAATAGAAAATCAAATAGCGGCTATTTATTAAAAATTTATGGAGCTGTCGTTTCTTGGGCTTGCCGTAAGCAAACTTGTGTGGTGCTTTCTTCTACTGAAGCTGAGTTTATTGCGCTTGCTGAAGCATCAAAGGAGGCACTATGGCTAAAGGAGCTATTAATGGATTTTGGTGTACAAATCAACAAACCCATTACCATAAATGAAGACAACCAAAGTTGCATAAAAATCATGGAAGGTTTTAAGCTTAACAACAGGACAAAACATATCGACATAAAATACCATTTTGTCAAGGACTACGTTTTAAAGAATGTCATCAGGTGTCAATACTGTCCAACAGATGAAATGCAAGCAGATTCGTTAACGAAGCCACTTCCGCCACAAAAGATTAAAGACTTGAGGTCAGCACTTAAAATTGTAGACAATTTGGAATGAGAAGGGGTGTTGAAATATTAATGTAGCTCATATACAACCTGACATTCTAATTGTCATAATTAAAACAGATGTTTATTGCTTTGACCTTATTATACAATGTTATTTGACATTTGACATTACTTTTTATTTTTTCTTCTTCCGGTTTTATTTCCTTTTTAATAACACACATTTTTTCTTATATTAACCTGAATAATTAAATAAACGAATTGGATTTTATTCTTAAACTTAATAAAACATCCCAGTGTTTTTCTATAATATTACCTTATCGGGCTTCGACTCCCTTTCCGACTCAATAGCGAAGATTCTTGAGAATTGTCCCGACAGTGAAATCGTTGTTGCTGGTGATTTTAATGTCCACAATTCTTCTTGGCTTCACCACTCGGGCCGTACAACTTACGAAGGCCAATATGTTGAGCTTTTTGCTGCGCACAACCACCTCGTGCAACTGGTGAATGAACCAACACATATTCCGTGTGTTGATGGGCACCAACACAATACCCTTGACCTCTTCCTCTCTTCGCACCCTCAAAAGTACGAAGTTGAGGTTCTAGCACCTCTCGGCAACTCGGATCATTGCACCATTTCCGCCTCTTTCCCGTTCTCCGAACTTCGGAACGTTTCACGACGGGCTACGAAACGATCAATATTTGTTTACGGGAAAGCACGTTGGGCTGAGCTCAATGACTTTTTTCGGCATTTCAATTGGAAACTCTGTTTCCTGGACAATGACGTCAATGCCATGGCGAAAATGGTTGAAAACGTAATAATGCTAGGAATGAAAATTTTCATTCCAGTTGAAAAAGCTTCGAATAAGCCTCGATCCAAATCTTGGTTTAATCAGTCGTGCAAATCAGCAGTCAGATCCAGAGAGGAAGCATTCAGAAATTGGCGTAAAAATAAAAACGCTGATACTGAATTGCTACGCAAAATGGCAAGGTCTTCGTGTGCCAAAGTACTTAGACGGGAAAAAGCTCTTCACGAGCAACGTCTTCGTGCTGAAGTTCTTTCTGCTCCCCGGGGTAGTAAAAGCTTCTGGTCATTCGTTAAAAGAGTAAGGGTTAATGCTAGTTCTTCAATACCAACTCTTTTAAAGGATGGCCGATCATTCACGGACCTGGTTGATAAGGCTAATTGTTTTGCTGAATTATTTGGTAATAATTCTTACCTACCAGCTAGCGGTCAACCACTACCCGAACTCGAAAAAGTATCCGTAACTATGCCCAGAATATTTTTTCGCGGTCGAGCTGTTAAAAGGGTTCTTGCGGATCTCGACGTTAACAACGACGTTCCGCGGAATGTCCAGTCTGCTGGCAAGTTGCTAATGTAACGCCAATTCCTAAAAAGGGAACCGCTAATAACCCTGAAAATTACCGCCCAATTACAATTTGTTCGGCACTTTCCAAAGTTATGGAGAGTATGGTAAATTACTATCTTGTCAAATATTTAGTGTCAAACTACCTACTAAGCGACCGAGTATGGCTTTCGTAGAGGTGTCTCTACTGGAGACTTACTAGCTCTGTTATCGGAAAAATGGTGCCGTTCCATTCACCATTTTGGCGAAAGTAAGGTAATTGCTTTGGATATTTCCAAGGCGTTTGACAGAGTCTGGCATGGTGCACTCTTGTCAAAACTTGCTGCGTTTGGTGTCGGTGATAATTTCTCTCGATTTATATCGAGTTTTCTCAGAGATCGCACTATACGAGTTGTTATAGATGGGGGTTCGTCAAACGAGTTCAAGATTCATTCAGGTGTACCGCAAGGCTCATTTCTATCTCCTACCCTATTTCTTATCTTTCTAAATGACCTCCTTTGTCAAACTTCCAACCCTATCTACTCTGTTGCAGATGACAGCAACCTTTGCCATTCGTACTCATTCGAGTGCATGCGTATCCGATGTCGTTGATATGAGGCAGAATATGAATGATACGCTTGGCCGAGACCTTGACATAGTCTCGGAATGGGGTCGATTTTAATGCTCGAAAAACCCAATGCTGCGTGCTGACGCATAAACGCGCGACAAACTAAGGTGCCTCATCTATATATATGGGTGGTATGATTATTGAGGAATCAGAATCTCTTGATGTTCTGGGCATGAGGATACAATGGGATGTCCGATGGACTGAACATATATCCAAGGTGTCGAAAGAAGCATTCAAGTGCCTCGGTTTTCTAAGACGGTGTAGGATATACTTCACTCCATCTGATCTCCTTACTATTTATACCACCTATATCCGACCGCGTATGGAATACAACTCTCATGTGTGGGCCGGTGCTTCAAAGTCTATTTTGGAGCTTCTCGACCGCGTGCAGGAGAGGGCGAGGGTTCTCATTGGTGACAGTAGGGTAACCAATTCTATTGACTCCCTTGAGCACCGTCGCAATGTGGGTTGTATTTGCCTGTTTTATCGTTACTACAATGGGATGTGTTCCGACGAAATCAGGGATCTGGTTCCCGAAACCCGTACATTTGTTCGTAATACACGTTTTTCCTCAAGAGCCCATCCTTATTTGGTCGATTGGCAGGTGAATCGTACAACGCATTACAGAGAGAATTCGTTTTTTTCCCGGACTGTTCGTATGTGGAATAACCTTCCTGCAGAAGTCTTCCTTCTCACTTACAACATGATTAAGTTCAAATCGAATGTTCACAAACACTACTCCCTCTATCCTCCTTCCCATAACCTATTTTCCTAGTTCCAATACAATGCAATGCATTAGTAGGGGTAATCCCCTGAGTGCTGGTCCTAACAGTAAAAAAAAAAAGTTTACTACGTTATAAGAAATAACGAATATAATCAGAGGAGTTTTAAGTTTTTGTTCCATCTTCTAATTTTTTCCTACAGGATCTTTTCCACATTATATGTTGAACCGTCTCGATTCAAGGTGATGCCTGCATACGCCAACGAATCCGCCATGCAGTTCCCCAGTATGTCCCTGTGTCCGGGGACCCAATTAAGGGTGACCAGTGAATGTCTCGCTATCTCCTCCAGAGACATCCGGCATTCTCGGACAATTCTCGATGTGATAAACACATTCTCCAGGGTCTTATGGCCGCCTTGCTATCGGTAATAATGTGAATATCCCTTCCAGATATATCACCGTACCGGATGCGTCTCGCGGCTGTGTGGATGGCCATTATCTCGGCCTGGATGACACTAGAGTGGTCCGACAGCCTTATAGGAATGCTCCAGTTTAGCTGCTCGGGGTATATGCCCGAACCGACACCATACAGTGTTTTAGACCCATCCGTGAAAATTTGAATCGCGTTCTCGGGAATTTGTAGGTCATCATAGTGGACCACGTTATCCAAAATGCTTACCGTGAAGCCAGGATCAAAGATTGGCTCGGGTGTGACATAATCAACATCCATGTGCCAATTAATTTCGTTCAGAATATTAGCATGTCCGATATTGTAATCCCTCCATGCTTGTTAGAGGCAAAGGCTAGATTTTGGTTCTCAGCTTAAGTTTTATTATTTTTCTGGACTTGCAATTTTTTTTTTGTTACTTTTATTACTTTATTGTGTACACCAACATATAATTTACCAAGTTTTAATTGTTATCTGTAACCAACCCTTAATGTAAATTAACTGGTTTGCGTCTCTGCTAATCATCGCACCTTTAGAGTTATGGGTTACACATTGTGCAAGTAAAAGTGCATAGGCAAATAGCATTACTATGTTACTAATATTATTGTGTAAACATTTGTTCGTATTGTAAATTATGAGATGTATATACATGAATTGGGATATTTATATAAACTTACAGGATTATGATCACTAAGTATAGAGCTTTCGATAAAGCCAAGATAATTATTGTTCAGAAAACTTTTTGTATTCTACCTTCTCTAACCAAAAACTCTCTTGATGCACTCGTAAAATTTAATCTTTCTTTTCTTTTCTGATCGCTGAAGTGCAAAGTACAAGTTGAGCATTTAAATCTAAAATTGCTTATAGTAATTAGACACGACAATTTAAAGAAAAACCACATGGTTAATTAGTTATAAAATTACATCTATTAAAGTATAAAACATTTCTGATTTCAAATTGTACCTGTACAATATTTTACAAAAATAATAAAAAGTGACATGAATTAATTCTTGTATAGTGGATGGGAATACTGGTCTTCAAGCTCAGTGCATCTCGTCAGAAAGTTTATTTTTTCCCCATTGTGAAGCCCGGGTAAGATTTTAAAGCCTTAACTATTTTCCAAAGCATCTGCTAATTTAGGAAATCGTTCTAGTACACTTAATATATTAAAGAAAAAACGGCGAAAACGTTTACGTGCCCCACTGACGCACTTAGGTTAGGACCGGCCGTTGTCCTAGAAACGACCTCCCAAGCGGTGGTCACACAACTGGATCGGCCCTGAGTTCGCCGCTACACGTTTTATCCTGGTCATCTCAACTATAAGATAGGGTTTTACTCAACGACTTAACCTCACCCTAAAGTTTACCGGCATATATATAAAGGAATAAGTATAAGTCATTTGGGACGTTATTGCAAGTTAAATTCTATCACAGTTTCTAATACCAAGTCGAATTACACTTTTAAATCTGTTGATAATTGTTACATAATTATGTGTTAAAATTTCTTTATACACTTAAAGGTGTCGTACTGTAACAATTTTCCAAAAATCCGTTTTATCCAATTATCAACTTTAGCAGCTTCAATTAGTTGAACTGTGAATTAATTATAGGCAGAAGGGCCTTATAAAGATCTTCTAAAGTTCTGGTTCAAAAAACTATCCATTTCCATATTATCCTAAGATAGTGGACTCTAAGTCAACAAACAATAACATAGCTTAACTTAACTTAAAATATTGCATATTGGAATACATGTGTTCAATGATTTATAACAGACGTATTTAAGTCAACTTATAAATCGTATTTTAAGTCATGGATGTTATCACTTTGAACCAAGTTTAAAATTCTTTGTACTAGTTAGTGGTACATTTTGAACATTTTTTTTTATAATTAAATCATTTTTTTTTTAAGTTCTCTAAATTATCTTTAACATTTTAAATTATGTTAACCATTTAGTATGATTGTTACAGTATTAAATTTTTCTTAATTGTCAATGAGATTCAATCAATAACTTCCCATACTTTCGTAATTGTATGCAAACAAATAACACTTAATATAAAACCACCCTATATTTAGAAACTCATCTCATAATTGGAGTAAGTTCGAGAGGCCTCATCGTGCTGCTGCAGAATATGATTGGTGAGTGTAACAAAAAATTTTACAATTGTTTTTTATTATATAATATTTTGAATTTGCTTTTCATTGATCATTTTGATTAAAAGTTTTTTTTTGCTTATTTATTTGCATATATATATTTCCTAGTCGCACTACTTATGAATAGGAGCAAAGAAATTGAAAAATATAAATACTTTGTGAATGAAAGTAGAGAGAGAAAAAACCGTAAAAAGCTTTAAGTTATCAATGAAAGAAAAAAAAAATGTAAGAACTTATTTATGAATTAAAGAAACAAGATAAATACTTTGCGAATGAGAATAGAGAAAAACAAAAAAACCCTAAATAAAAAAACTTTAATTTACGAGTCAGTCTGTGTGATGCTGGACCGACTGGAGACTCCAATACCAGAAACGGAACTAGTGGAGATATTGACAAGGAATTTGCGATCGGATATTCGCCATGAACTCTTGTATGTGCCCATATATTCTATAGCACACCTCAGGAAATTAGTGCAAATGCGGGAAAATCTGCTTGGAGATGAGTATTTCAGAAGAAATTTGCTTTCTAAACAGACCACTCAATATTGTCCACGACGTAATATCGCGGAAGTAGAAGCCCCAGAGGATTACCCCGAAGTTACAATGACAACAGATGCCACTGTAGATGCTATTAGAGCTGGTCCAGTTATTATGAACTGTTGGAATTGCGGAGAAACCGGACATCATTGGGAAGACTGTTTAAAGGAAAGAATGATATTTTGCTATGGGTGTGGAGCAAAAGACACATATAAGCCTCAATGTCAACGGTGCTCCAGAAGGAAAATTACCAATTCAAAAAACTCAATTTAAACGAAACTGCAACTAATTCGACGAACCCTCAAACTTTAGTTTGTAATAAAACCCTTAATGAAATTATACCAAATATACTAAAACGTCCAGAAAATACGCCATTATATAGAATTTTACATCCTATTCGCCCATTTCATGAGAGATGGAAGGATTATATAACAAAACGAAATGAAATATTTAATATAGATGGCTTGACTGTATGCCCTTCTAAAATACCGAAAAGATCTACTTTGCGGTTGAGAAACTATTTTAAAAATAGAAAACTAACTTCGAAGTTTATTATTTCTTCTATAATTACCAGTAGTAAAGATAAACGCTTTTATGCAAAAGTTAGTTTCCTTACATTTGTTGAATACGGCCTTTTGGACACAGGCGCTAATGTTACATGCATTGGTGCAGAGCTTGCAAAGCAGGACTTCTCTAAGATTCCAGAATTTACACCTATAAAAACAAATGTGAGAACGGCCGATGGCACGGTGCAGAAAACGCTAGGAGTTTTAGAAGTAGATATGCATTTTAAAGACCATTTTAATAAATTGAAAATTTTAGTTGTCCCATCTCTGACCCAGCGATTAATTTTAGGCTTAGACTTTTGGAAATCTTTCAATCTGGCTGCAGATATTTTTGAGTCGGCAATTGTGTCCGATGCGTCCGTCAATGTTTCCCTGTCCAACGATCTGTCCCCATTGTCCGAGAATAAAAATACGCCTGCGCCTTACACAATTAATCAGAAGTCTGTAATAAATGAGGAGCATCAATATCCATTAACTCTAAGCCAACGTCAGCAGTTAAATGCAATAATTAATTTGTTTCCCAATTTTGAGAAAGACGGTTTAGGAAAGACTAGCTTAATTAGGCACGAAATCGACGTTGGAGGTGCTAAGCCTATTAAGCAAAGGTTTTACCCAGTTTCGCCTGCTGTGGAAAAATTGATGTTTGAAGAAGTAGACAGAATGATTGCGCTCGGTGTTATTGAAGAATCGGCATCACCGTGGAGTTCTCCAATGAGGCTGGTATTAAAACCAAACAAAGTCCGCCTCTGCTTGGATGCCAGGAAGGTAAATTTGTTAACAAAAAAGGATGCTTATCCACTCCCAAATATTGACGGGATTTTTTCGCGGCTACCAAAAGCAAACCTGATTTCAAAATTAGACTTAAAGGATGCATACTGGCAAATCGGTTTGGCTGATGAAGCCAAACCTTTAACAGCTTTTACCATACCGGGTCGTCCCCTATATCAATTTACCGTTATGCCCTTTGGCCTATGTACGGCCCCCAAACCATGTGCAGATTAATTGACCAAATTATACCACCTGAATTAAAATATTGCGTTTTTGGCTATCTTGACGACCTCATAATTGTCTCAGAAGATTTTCCCTCACATCTATCAACACTTGTTAGACTGGCTGAGCAGTTCCGTAAAGCCAATTTGACTCTTAATGTCACCAAAAGCTCTTTTTGTGTAACACAGGTTAAATACTTAGGCTTCGTAATTGGGTCTGGGGGAATAAAAACTGATCACGAAAAGATAGAATCAATTATAAACTGGCCAGTTCCTAAGAACATAAAACAGGTTCGAGGTTTTCTCGGTCTAGCTGGCTGGTACCGAAGGTTTATTGAAAACTTTTCAACCATTGTGTTTCCAATTACGGAAGTTTTGTCAACAAAACGAAAACTTCAGTGGACAGACTCAGCTCAGGCCGCGTTTGAGGCGATTAAAACCATGCTAACAACCGCCCCTGTTTTATCCAATCCGGATTTCACACAAAAATTTCACCTGCATTGTGATGCCAGTGACCATGGTATTGGTGCGGTGCTGGTACAGTTGGATAAAGATGGTAGTGAAAAACCGATTGCGTATATGTCCAAGAAGCTTAATACGGCCCAAAGGAATTATAGCGTTACGGAACGAGAGTGTTTAGCCGCCGTAGAGGCTATACAAAAATTTCGTTGCTACTTGGAATTACAAGAGTTTGAGGTCATAACAGACCACTCCTCTTTGCTTTGGCTGATGAAGCAGCCCAATTTAACTGGCAGATTGGCACGTTGGGTCCTCAAACTTCAGTCTTATAAGTTTACAATTAGCCATCGAAAGGGCAAGGATCACATCGTCCCCGATGCTTTAAGTAGAATGTACAGTGAAGAACTCGCTGCTATAGAATTGGCCCAAGAAGAAGTAGATTTAAACTCCACCCATTTTGAAGACAAAGAATATATAGATTTGAAAACTAGAATCAAAGAAAATGAAGCACAATACCCGGATGTTAAAGTAATAGAAAAGTACGTGTACATCAGAACCGAACATTATTTTGGAGATCCTCATCAGGAAGAAGTAACGTGGAAATTATGGGTACCAAAAGCTTTAACAGATGGAATTATTAAAAGAGCCCATAGTTCAGCAATTACCGTTCACGGTGGAATGCAAAAAACTTTAGAACTTATACGTCGTAACTTTTACTGGCCTGGGATGGTCACCGATGTTAGGAATTTTGTACGTCAATGCGAAACTTGCAAAGAAACCAAGACGCCTAATATATCATTAAAACCAGAGATGGGTAAACAGGCAGTGTCAGTAAGACCTTTTCAACGTCTTAACATAGACCTTTTGGGCCCATACCCAAGAAGCAAAAGCGGAAACATTGGTTTGCTTATCGTACTGGATCACCTAAGTAAGTTTCACTGGTTATGCCCGTTACGAAAATTTTCTTCCTCCTCAATACAAAATTTTCTTCTTACGCAAATATTTCACGTATACGGTGTCCCCGAGACCATTATAAGCGATAATGGTTCCCAATTTCGGTGTAATGATTTCAACGCTTTTTTGACTAAACTAGGCATTACTCACATTTTTACTGCCCTCTATTCCCCACAATCAAATGCGTCAGAACGCGTGAATCGATCCATAATTGCGGGGATAAGATCGTTTTTAAAAAGTGACCAAAGGTTATGGGACGAAAATATAACTTCTGTGAGTTGTTCTCTAAGAAACGCTTATCATAAAACTATTAAATGTTCGCCATATCATGCATTATTTGGTATGGACATGATCACGCATGGCACGTCATACAAACTTTTCTCGCAAATTAAACTTCTAAGTGAAAATATTAACCCTCTTAATCGAGACGATCAATTGGCTTTGTTGAGAAAGGACCTTAAAAAGAATATTCAGGAATCTTATAAAAGTAGTTAAAACAGATATGATCTGCGAACCCGACCAAATTCTTTTACAGTTGGCCAAGAAGTTTTCCGGAGGAACTTTTCACAAAGTAACTTCGAGAAACGATACAATGCTAAGTTGGCCCCTGTTTTTATTAAATCAAAGATTCGCGAGAAGTTGGGTAGTCATAATTACATTCTTGAGGACCCCAATGGTAAAATAGTGGGTACCTTCCACGCCAAGGATATTCGGTCTTAAAATTTTCCATCTAATTATATACACCAAAGGTTAATAATTATCCGGTTTGTTAGAGGCAAAGGCTAGATTTTGGTTCTCAGCTTAAGTTTTATTATTTTTCTGGACTTGCAATTTTTTTTTTGTTACTTTTATTACTTTATTGTGTACACCAACATATAATTTACGAAGTTTTAATTGTTATCTGTAACCAACCCTTAATGTAAATTAACTGGTTTGTGTCTCTGCTAATCATCGCACCTTTAGAGTTATGGGTTACACATTGTGCAAGTAAAAGTGCATAGGCAAATAGCATTACTATGTTACTAATATTATTGTGTAAACATTTGTTCGTATTGTAAATTATGAGATGTATATACATGAATTGGGATATTAATATAAACTTACAGGATTATGATCACTAAGTATAGAGCTTTCGATAAAGCCAAGATAATTATTGTTCAGAAAACTTTTTGTATTCTACCTTCTCTAACCAAAAACTCTCTTGATGCACTCGTAAAATTTAATCTTTCTTTTCTTTTCTGATCGCTGAAGTGCAAAGTACAAGTTGAGCATTTAAATCTAAAATCCTTTTAGTAATTAGACACGACAATTTAAAGAAAAACCACATGGTTAATTAGTTATAAAATTACATCTATTAAAGTATAAAACATTTCTGATTTCAAATTGTACCTGTACAATATTTTACAAAAATAATAAAAAGTGACATGAATTAATTCTTGTATAGTGGATGGGAATACTGGTCTTCAAGCTCAGTGCATCTCGTCAGAAAGTTTATTTTTTCCCCATTGTGAAGCCCGGGTAAGATTTTAATTTAGGAAATCGTTCTAGTATACTCAATATATTAAAGAAAAAACGGCGAAAACGTTTACGTGCCCCACTGACGCACTTAGGTTAGGACCGGCCGTTGTCCTAGAAACGACCTCCCAAGCGGTGGTCACACAACTGGATCGGCCCTGAGTTCGCCGCTACACGTTTTATCCTGGTCATCTCAACTATAAGATAGGGTTTTACTCAACGACTTAACCTCACCCTAAAGTTTACCGGCATATATATAAATGAATAAGTATAAGTCATTTGGGACGTTATTGCAAGTTAAATTCTATCACAGTTTCTAATACCAAGTCGAATTACACTTTTAAATCTGTTGATAATTGTTACATAATTATGTGTTAAAATTTCTTTATACACTTAAAGGTGTCGTACTGTAACAATTTTCCAAAAATCCGTTTTATCCAATTATCAACTTTAGCAGCTTCAATTAGTTGAACTGTGATTTAATTATAGGCAGAAGGGCCTTATAAAGATCTTCTAAAGTTCTGGTTCAAAAAACTATCCATTTCCATATTATCCTAAGATAGTGGACTCTAAGTCAACAAACAATAACATAGCTTAACTTAAAATATTGCATATTGGAATACATGTGTTCAATGATTTATAACAGACGTATTTTAAGTCATGGATGTTATCACTTTGAACCAAGTTTAAAATTCTTTGTACTAGTTAGTGGTACATTTTGAACATTTTTTTTTATAATTAAATCATTTTTTTTTTAAGTTCTCTAAATTATCTTTAACATTTTAAATTATGTTAACCATTTAGTATGATTGTTACAGTATTAAATTTTTCTTAATTGTCAATGAGATTCAATCAATAACTTCCCATACTTTCGTAATTGTATGCAAACAAATAACACTTAATATAAAACCACCCTATATTTAGAAACTCATCTCATAATTGGAGTAAGTTCGAGAGGCCTCATCGTGCTGCTGCAGAATATGATTGGTGAGTGTAACAAAAAATTTTACAATTGTTTTTTATTATATAATATTTTGAATTTGCTTTTCATTGATCATTTTGATTAAAAGTTTTTTTTTGCTTATTTATTTGCATATATATATTTCCTAGTCGCACTACTTATGAATAGGAGCAAAGAAATTGAAAAATATAAATACTTTGTGAATGAAAGTAGAGAGAGAAAAAACCGTAAAAAGCTTTAAGTTATCAATGAAAGAAAAAAAAATGTAAGAACTTATTTATGAATTAAAGAAACAAGATAAATACTTTGCGAATGAGAATAGAGAAAAACAAAAAAACCCTAAATAAAAAAACTTTAATTTACGAGTCAGTCTGTGTGATGCTGGACCGACTGGAGACTCCAATACCAGAAACGGAACTAGTGGAGATATTGACAAGGAATTTGCGATCGGATATTCGCCATGAACTCTTGTATGTGCCCATATATTCTATAGCACACCTCAGGAAATTAGTGCAAATGCGGGAAAATCTGCTTGGAGATGAGTATTTCAGAAGAAATTTGCTTTCTAAACAGACCACTCAATATTGTCCACGACGTAATATCGCGGAAGTAGAAGCCCCAGAGGATTACCCCGAAGTTACAATGACAACAGATGCCACTGTAGATGCTATTAGAGCTGGTCCAGTTATTATGAACTGTTGGAATTGCGGAGAAACCGGACATCATTGGGAAGACTGTTTAAAGGAAAGAATGATATTTTGCTATGGGTGTGGAGCAAAAGACACATATAAGCCTCAATGTCAACGGTGCTCCAGAAGGAAAATTACCAATTCAAAAAACTCAATTTAAACGAAACTGCAACTAATTCGACGAACCCTCAAACTTTAGTTTGTAATAAAACCCTTAATGAAATTATACCAAATATACTAAAACGTCCAGAAAATACGCCATTATATAGAATTTTACATCCTATTCGCCCATTTCATGAGAGATGGAAGGATTATATAACAAAACGAAATGAAATATTTAATATAGATGGCTTGACTGTATGCCCTTCTAAAATACCGAAAAGATCTACTTTGCGGTTGAGAAACTATTTTAAAAATAGAAAACTAACTTCGAAGTTTATTATTTCTTCTATAATTACCAGTAGTAAAGATAAACGCTTTTATGCAAAAGTTAGTTTCCTTACATTTGTTGAATACGGCCTTTTGGACACAGGCGCTAATGTTACATGCATTGGTGCAGAGCTTGCAAAGCAGGACTTCTCTAAGATTCCAGAATTTACACCTATAAAAACAAATGTGAGAACGGCCGATGGCACGGTGCAGAAAACGCTAGGAGTTTTAGAAGTAGATATGCATTTTAAAGACCATTTTAATAAATTGAAAATTTTAGTTGTCCCATCTCTGACACAGCGATTAATTTTAGGCTTAGACTTTTGGAAATCTTTCAATCTGGCTGCAGATATTTTTGAGTCGGCAATTGTGTCCGATGCGTCCGTCAATGTTTCCCTGTCCAACGATCTGTCCCCATTGTCCGAGAATAAAAATACGCCTGCGCCTTACACAATTAATCAGAAGTCTGTAATAAATGAGGAGCATCAATATCCATTAACTCTAAGCCAACGTCAGCAGTTAAATGCAATAATTAATTTGTTTCCCAATTTTGAGAAAGACGGTTTAGGAAAGACTAGCTTAATTAGGCACGAAATCGACGTTGGAGGTGCTAAGCCTATTAAGCAAAGGTTTTACCCAGTTTCGCCTGCTGTGGAAAAATTGATGTTTGAAGAAGTAGACAGAATGATTGCGCTCGGTGTTATTGAAGAATCGGCATCACCGTGGAGTTCTCCAATGAGGTTGGTATTAAAACCAAACAAAGTCCGCCTCTGCTTGGATGCCAGGAAGGTAAATTTGTTAACAAAAAAGGATGCTTATCCACTCCCAAATATTGACGGGATTTTTTCGCGGCTACCAAAAGCAAATCTGATTTCAAAATTAGACTTAAAGGATGCATACTGGCAAATCGGTTTGGCTGATGAAGCCAAACCTTTAACAGCTTTTACCATACCGGGTCGTCCCCTATATCAATTTACCGTTATGCCCTTTGGCCTATGTACGGCCCCCAAACCATGTGCAGATTAATTGACCAAATTATACCACCTGAATTAAAATATTGCGTTTTTGGCTATCTTGACGACCTCATAATTGTCTCAGAAGATTTTCCCTCACATCTATCAACACTTGTTAGACTGGCTGAGCAGTTCCGTAAAGCCAATTTGACTCTTAATGTCACCAAAAGCTCTTTTTGTGTAACACAGGTTAAATACTTAGGCTTCGTAATTGGGTCTGGGGGAATAAAAACTGATCCCGAAAAGATAGAATCAATTATAAACTGGCCAGTTCCTAAGAACATAAAACAGGTTCGAGGTTTTCTCGGTCTAGCTGGCTGGTACCGAAGGTTTATTGAAAACTTTTCAACCATTGTGTTTCCAATTACGGAAGTTTTGTCAACAAAACGAAAACTTCAGTGGACAGACTCAGCTCAGGCCGCGTTTGAGGCGATTAAAACCATGCTAACAACCGCCCCTGTTTTATCCAATCCGGATTTCACACAAAAATTTTACCTGCATTGTGATGCCAGTGACCATGGTATTGGTGCGGTGCTGGTACAGTTGGATAAAGATGGTAGTGAAAAACCGATTTCGTATATGTCCAAGAAGCTTAATACGGCCCAAAGGAATTATAGCGTTACGGAACGAGAGTGTTTAGCCGCCGTAGAGGCTATACAAAAGTTTCGTTGCTACTTGGAATTACAAGAGTTTGAGGTCATAACAGACCACTCCTCTTTGCTTTGGCTGATGAAGCAGCCCAATTTAACTGGCAGATTGGCACGTTGGGTCCTCAAACTTCAGTCTTATAAGTTTACAATTAGCCATCGAAAGGGCAAGGATCACATCGTCCCCGATGCTTTAAGTAGAATGTACAGTGAAGAACTCGCTGCTATAGAATTGGCCCAAGAAGAAGTAGATTTAAACTCCACCCATTTTGAAGACAAAGAATATATAGATTTGAAAACTAGAATCAAAGAAAATGAAGCACAATACCCGGATGTTAAAGTAATAGAAAAGTACGTGTACATCAGAACCGAACATTATTTTGGAGATCCTCATCAGGAAGAAGTAACGTGGAAATTATGGGTACCAAAAGCTTTAACAGATGGAATTATTAAAAGAGCCCATAGTTCAGCAATTACCGTTCACGGTGGAATGCAAAAAACTTTAGAACTTATACGTCGTAACTTTTACTGGCCTGGGATGGTCACCGATGTTAGGAATTTTGTACGTCAATGCGAAACTTGCAAAGAAACCAAGACGCCTAATATATCATTAAAACCAGAGATGGGTAAACAGGCAGTGTCAGTAAGACCTTTTCAACGTCTTAACATAGACCTTTTGGGCCCATACCCAAGAAGCAAAAGCGGAAACATTGGTTTGCTTATCGTACTGGATCACCTAAGTAAGTTTCACTGGTTATGCCCGTTACGAAAATTTTCTTCCTCCTCAATACAAAATTTTCTTCTTACGCAAATATTTCACGTATACGGTGTCCCCGAGACCATTATAAGCGATAATGGTTCCCAATTTCGGTGTAATGATTTCAACGCTTTTTTGACTAAACTAGGCATCGATCCATAATTGCGGGGATAAGATCGTTTTTAAAAAGTGACCAAAGGTTATGGGACGAAAATATAACTTCTGTGAGTTGTTCTCTAAGAAACGCTTATCATAAAACTATTAAATGTTCGCCATATCATGCATTATTTGGTATGGACATGATCACGCATGGCACGTCATACAAACTTTTCTCGCAAATTAAACGTCTAAGTGAAAATATTAACCCTCTTAATCGAGACGATCAATTGGCTTTGTTGAGAAAGGACCTTAAAAAGAATATTCAGGAATCTTATAAAAGTAGTTAAAACAGATATGATCTGCGAACCCGACCAAATTCTTTTACAGTTGGCCAAGAAGTTTTCCGGAGGAACTTTTCACAAAGTAACTTCGAGAAACGATACAATGCTAAGTTGGCCCCTGTTTTTATTAAATCAAAGATTCGCGAGAAGTTGGGTAGTCATTATTACATTCTTGAGGACCCCAATGGTAAAATAGTGGGTACCTTCCACGCCAAGGATATTCGGTCTTAAAATTTTCCATCTAATTATATACACCAAAGGTTAATAATTATCCGGTTTGTTAGAGGCAAAGGCTAGATTTTGGTTCTCAGCTTAAGTTTTATTATTTTTCTGGACTTGCAATTTTTTTTTTGTTACTTTTATTACTTTATTGTGTACACCAACATATAATTTACCAAGTTTTAATTGTTATCTGTAACCAACCCTTAATGTAAATTAACTGGTTTGCGTCTCTGCTAATCATCGCACCTTTAGAGTTATGGGTTACACATTGTGCAAGTAAAAGTGCATAGGCAAATAGCATTACTATGTTACTAATATTATTGTGTAAACATTTGTTCGTATTGTAAATTATGAGATGTATATACATGAATTGGGATATTAATATAAACTTACAGGATCACTAAGTATAGAGCTTTCGATAAAGCCAAGATAATTATTGTTCAGAAAACTTTTTGTATTCTACCTTCTCTAACCAAAAACTCTCTTGATGCACTCGTAAAATTTAATCTTTCTTTTCTTTTCTGATCGCTGAAGTGCAAAGTACAAGTTGAGCATTTAAATCTAAAATTGCTTATAGTAATTAGACACGACAATTTAAAGAAAAACCACATGGTTAATTAGTTATAAAATTACATCTATTAAAGTATAAAACATTTCTGATTTCAAATTGTACCTGTACAATATTTTACAAAAATAATAAAAAGTGACATGAATTAATTCTTGTATAGTGGATGGGAATACTGGTCTTCAAGCTCAGTGCATCTCGTCAGAAAGTTTATTTTTTCCCCATTGTGAAGCCCGGGTAAGATTTTAATTTAGGAAATCGTTCTAGTACACTCAATATATTAAAGAAAAAACGGTGAAAACGTTTACGTGCCCCACTGACGCACTTAGGTTAGGACCGGCCGTTGTCCTAGAAACGACCTCCCAAGCGGTGGTCACACAACTGGATCGGCCCTGAGTTCGCCGCTACACGTTTTATCCTGGTCATCTCAACTATAAGATAGGGTTTTACTCAACGACTTAACCTCACCCTAAAGTTTACCGGCATATATATAAATGAATAAGTATAAGTCATTTGGGACGTTATTGCAAGTTAAATTCTATCACAGTTTCTAATACCAAGTCGAATTACACTTTTAAATCTGTTGATAATTGTTACATAATTATGTGTTAAAATTTCTTTATACACTTAAAGGTGTCGTACTGTAACAATTTTCCAAAAATCCGTTTTATCCAATTATCAACTTTAGCAGCTTCAATTAGTTGAACTGTGATTTAATTATAGGCAGAAGGGCCTTATAAAGATCTTCTAAAGTTCTGGTTCAAAAAACTATCCATTTCCATATTATCCTAAGATAGTGGACTCTAAGTCAACAAACAATAACATAGCTTAACTTAAAATATTGCATATTGGAATACATGTGTTCAATGATTTATAACAGACGTATTTTAAGTCATGGATGTTATCACTTTGAACCAAGTTTAAAATTCTTTGTACTAGTTAGTGGTACATTTTGAACATTTTTTTTTATAATTAAATCATTTTTTTTTTAAGTTCTCTAAATTATCTTTAACATTTTAAATTATGTTAACCATTTAGTATGATTGTTACAGTATTAAATTTTTCTTAATTGTCAATGAGATTCAATCAATAACTTCCCATACTTTCGTAATTGTATGCAAACAAATAACACTTAATATAAAACCACCCTATATTTAGAAACTCATCTCATAATTGGAGTAAGTTCGAGAGGCCTCATCGTGCTGCTGCAGAATATGATTGGTGAGTGTAACAAAAAATTTTACAATTGTTTTTTATTATATAATATTTTGAATTTGCTTTTCATTGATCATTTTGATTAAAAGTTTTTTTTTGCTTATTTATTTGCATATATATATTTCCTAGTCGCACTACTTATGAATAGGAGCAAAGAAATTGAAAAATATAAATACTTTGTGAATGAAAGTAGAGAGAGAAAAAACCGTAAAAAGCTTTAAGTTATCAATGAAAGAAAAAAAAATGTAAGAACTTATTTATGAATTAAAGAAACAAGATAAATACTTTGCGAATGAGAATAGAGAAAAACAAAAAAACCCTAAATAAAAAAACTTTAATTTACGAGTCAGTCTGTGTGATGCTGGACCGACTGGAGACTCCAATACCAGAAACGGAACTAGTGGAGATATTGACAAGGAATTTGCGATCGGATATTCGCCATGAACTCTTGTATGTGCCCATATATTCTATAGCACACCTCAGGAAATTAGTGCAAATGCGGGAAAATCTGCTTGGAGATGAGTATTTCAGAAGAAATTTGCTTTCTAAACAGACCACTCAATATTGTCCATGACGTAATATCGCGGAAGTAGAAGCCCCAGAGGATTACCCCGAAGTTACAATGACAACAGATGCCACTGTAGATGCTATTAGAGCTGGTCCAGTTATTATGAACTGTTGGAATTGCGGAGAAACCGGACATCATTGGGAAGACTGTTTAAAGGAAAGAATGATATTTTGCTATGGGTGTGGAGCAAAAGACACATATAAGCCTCAATGTCAACGGTGCTCCAGAAGGAAAATTACCAATTCAAAAAACTCAATTTAAACGAAACTGCGACTAATTCGACGAACCCTCAAACTTTAGTTTGTAATAAAACCCTTAATGAAATTATACCAAATATACTAAAACATCCAGAAAATACGCCATTATATAGAATATTACATCCTATTCGCCCATTTCATGAGAGATGGAAGGATTATATAACAAAACGAAATGAAATATTTAATATAGATGGCTTGACTGTATGCCCTTCTAAAATACCGAAAAGATCTACTTTGCGGTTGAGAAACTATTTTAAAAATAGAAAACTAACTTAGAAGTTTATTATTTCTTCTATAATTACCAGTAGTAAAGATAAACGCTTTTATGCAAAAGTTAGTTTCCTTACATTTGTTGAATACGGCCTTTTGGACACAGGCGCTAATGTTACATGCATTGGTACAGAGCTTGCAAAGCAGGACTTCTCTAAGATTCCAGAATTTACACCTATAAAAACAAATGTGAGAACGGCCGATGGCACGGTGCAGAAAACGCTAGGAGTTTTAGAAGTAGATATGCATTTTAAAGACCATTTTAATAAATTGAAAATTTTAGTTGTCCCATCTCTGACCCAGCGATTAATTTTAGGCTTAGACTTTTGGAAATCTTTCAATCTGGCTGCAGATATTTTTGAGTCGGCAATTGTGTCCGATGCGTCCGTCAATGTTTCCCTGTCCAACGATCTGTCCCCATTGTCCGAGAATAAAAATACGCCTGCGCCTTACACAATTAATCAGAAGTCTGTAATAAATGAGGAGCATCAATATCCATTAACTCTAAGCCAACGTCAGCAGTTAAATGCAATAATTAATTTGTTTCCCAATTTTGAGAAAGACGGTTTAGGAAAGACTAGCTTAATTAGGCACGAAATCGACGTTGGAGGTGCTAAGCCTATTAAGCAAAGGTTTTACCCAGTTTCGACTGCTGTGGAAAAATTGATGTTTGAAGAAGTAGACAGAATGATTGCGCTCGGTGTTATTGAAGAATCGGCATCACCGTGGAGTTCTCCAATGAGGCTGGTATTAAAACCAAACAAAGTCCGCCTCTGCTTGGATGCCAGGAAGGTAAATTTGTTAACAAAAAAGGATGCTTATCCACTCCCAAATATTGACGGGATTTTTTCGCGGCTACCAAAAGCAAACCTGATTTCAAAATTAGACTTAAAGGATGCATACTGGCAAATCGGTTTGGCTGATGAAGCCAAACCTTTAACAGCTTTTACCATACCGGGTCGTCCCCTATATCAATTTACCGTTATGCCCTTTGGCCTATGTACGGCCCCACAAATCATGTGCAGATTAATTGACCAAATTATACCACCTGAATTAAAATATTGCGTTTTTGGCTATCTTGACGACCTCATAATTGTCTCAGAAGATTTTCCCTCACATCTATCAACACTTGTTAGACTGGCTGAGCAGTTCCGTAAAGCCAATTTGACTCTTAATGTCACCAAAAGCTCTTTTTGTGTAACACAGGTTAAATACTTAGGCTTCGTAATTGGGTCTGGGGGAATAAAAACTGATCCCGAAAAGATAGAATCAATTATAAACTGGCCAGTTCCTAAGAACATAAAACAGGTTCGAGGTTTTCTCGGTCTAGCTGGCTGGTACCGAAGGTTTATTGAAAACTTTTCAACCATTGTGTTTCCAATTACGGAAGTTTTGTCAACAAAACGAAAACTTCAGTGGACAGACTCAGCTCAGGCCGCGTTTGAGGCGATTAAAACCATGCTAACAACCGCCCCTGTTTTATCCAATCCGGATTTCACACAAAAATTTTACCTGCATTGTGATGCCAGTGACCATGGTATTGGTGCGGTGCTGGTACAGTTGGATAAAGATGGTAGTGAAAAACCGATTGCGTATATGTCCAAGAAGCTTAATACGGCCCAAAGGAATTATAGCGTTACGGAACGAGAGTGTTTAGCCGCCGTAGAGGCTATACAAAAGTTTTGTTGCTACTTGGAATTACAAGAGTTTGAGGTCATAACAGACCACTCCTCTATGCTTTGGCTGATGAAGCAGCCCAATTTAACTGGCAGATTGGCACGTTGGGTCCTCAAACTTCAGTCTTATAAGTTTACAATTAGCCATCGAAAGGGCAAGGATCACATCGTCCCCGATGCTTTAAGTAGAATGTACAGTGAAGAACTCGCTGCTATAGAATTGGCCCAAGAAGAAGTAGATTTAAACTCCACCCATTTTGAAGACAAAGAATATATAGATTTGAAAACTAGAATCAAAGAAAATGAAGCACAATACCCGGATGTTAAAGTAATAGAAAAGTACGTGTACATCAGAACCGAACATTATTCTGGAGATCCTCATCAGGAAGAAGTAACGTGGAAATTATGGGTACCAAAAGCTTTAACAGATGGAATTATTAAAAGAGCCCATAGTTCAGCAATTACCGTTCACGGTGGAATGCAAAAATTTAGAACTTATACGTCGTAACTTTTACTGGCCTGGGATGGTCACCGATGTTAGGAATTTTGTACGTCAATGCGAAACTTGCAAAGAAACCAAGACGCCTAATATATCATTAAAACCAGAGATGGGTAAACAGGCAGTGTCAGTAAGACCTTTTCAACGTCTTTACATAGACCTTTTGGGCCCATACCCAAGAAGCAAAAGCGGAAACATTGGTTTGCTTATCGTACTGGATCACCTAAGTAAGTTTCACTGGTTATGCCCGTTACGAAAATTTTCTTCCTTCTCAATACAAAATTTTCTTCTTACGCAAATATTTCACGTATACGGTGTCCCCGTGACCATTATAAGCGATAATGGTTCCCAATTTCGGTGTAATGATTTCAACGCTTTTTTGACTAAACTAGGCATTACTCACATTTTTACTGCCCTCTATTCCCCACAATCAAATGCGTCAGAACGCGTGAATCGATCCATAATTGCGGGGATAAGATCGTTTTTAAAAAGTGACCAAAGGTTATGGGACGAAAATATAACTTCTGTGAGTTGTTCTCTAAGAAACGCTTATCATAAAACTATTAAATGTTCGCCATATCATGCATTATTTGGTATGGACATGATCACGCATGGCACGTCATACAAACTTTTCTCGCAAATTAAACTTCTAAGTGAAAATATTAACCCTCTTAATCGAGACGATCAATTGGCTTTGTTGAGAAAGGACCTTAAAAAGAATATTCAGGAATCTTATGAAAGTAGTAAAAACAGATATGATCTGCGAACCCGACCAAATTCTTTTACAGTTGGCCAAGAAGTTTTCCGGAGGAACTTTTCACAAAGTAACTTCGAGAAACGATACAATGCTAAGTTGGCCCCTGTTTTTATTAAATCAAAGATTCGCGAGAAGTTGGGTAGTCATTATTACATTCTTGAGGACCCCAATGGTAAAATAGTGGGTACTTTCCACGCCAAGGATATTCGGTCTTAAAATTTTCCATCTAATCATATACACCAAAGGTTAATAATTATCCGGTTTGTTAGAGGCAAAGGCTAGATTTTGGTTCTCAGCTTAAGTTTTATTATTTTTCTGGACTTGCAATTTTTTTTTTGTTACTTTTATTACTTTATTGTGTACACCAACATATAAGTTACCAAGTTTTAATTGTTATCTGTAACCAACCTTTAATGTAAATTAACTGGTTTGCGTCTCTGCTAATCATCGCACCTTTAGAGTTATGGGTTACACATTGTGCAAGTAAAAGTGCATAGGCAAATAGCATTACTATGTTACTAATATTATTGTGTAAACATTTGTTCGTATTGTAAATTATGAGATGTATATACATGAATTGGGATATTAATATAAACTTACAGGATTATGATCACTAAGTATAGAGCTTTCGATAAAGCCAAGATAATTATTGTTCAGAAAACTTTTTGTATTCTACCTTCTCTAACCAAAAACTCTCTTGATGCACTCGTAAAATTTAATCTTTCTTTTCTTTTCTGATCGCTGAAGTGCAAAGTACAAGTTGAGCATTTAAATCTGAAATTGCTTATAGTAATTAGACACGGCAATTTAAAGAAAAACCACATGGTTAATTAGTTATAAAATTACATCTATTAAAGTATAAAACATTTCTGATTTCAAATTGTACCTGTACAATATTTTACAAAAGTAATAAAAAGTGACATGAATTAATTCTTGTATAGTGGATGGGAATACTGGTCTTCAAGCTCAGTGCATCTCGTCAGAAAGTTTATTTTTTCCCCATTGTGAAGCCCGGGTAAGATTTTAAAGCCTTAACTATTTTCCAAAGCATCTGCTAATTTAGGAAATCGTTCTAGTACACTTAATATATTAAAGAAAAAACGGCGAAAACGTTTACGTGCCCCACTGACGCACTTAGGTTAGGACCGGCCGTTGTCCTAGAAACGACCTCCCAAGCGGTGGTCACACAACTGGATCGGCCCTGAGTTCGCCGCTACACGTTTTATCCTGGTCATCTCAACTATAAGATAGGGTTTTACTCAACGACTTAACCTCACCCTAAAGTTTACCGGCATATATATAAAGGAATAAGTATAAGTCATTTGGGACGTTATTGCAAGTTAAATTCTATCACAGTTTCTAATACCAAGTCGAATTACACTTTTAAATCTGTTGATAATTGTTACATAATTATGTGTTAAAATTTCTTTATACACTTAAAGGTGTCGTACTGTAACAATTTTCCAAAAATCCGTTTTATCCAATTATCAACTTTAGCAGCTTCAATTAGTTGAACTGTGAATTAATTATAGGCAGAAGGGCCTTATAAAGATCTTCTAAAGTTCTGGTTCAAAAAACTATCCATTTCCATATTATCCTAAGATAGTGGACTCTAAGTCAACAAACAATAACATAGCTTAACTTAACTTAAAATATTGCATATTGGAATACATGTGTTCAATGATTTATAACAGACGTATTTAAGTCAACTTATAAATCGTATTTTAAGTCATGGATGTTATCACTTTGAACCAAGTTTAAAATTCTTTGTACTAGTTAGTGGTACATTTTGAACATTTTTTTTTATAATTAAATCATTTTTGTTTAAGTTCTCTAAATTATCTTTAACATTTTAAATTATGTTAACCATTTAGTATGATTGTTACAGTATTAAATTTTTCTTAATTGTCAATGAGATTCAATCAATAACTTCCCATACTTTCGTAATTGTATGCAAACAAATAACACTTAATATAAAACCACCCTATATTTAGAAACTCATCTCATAATTGGAGTAAGTTCGAGAGGCCTCATCGTGCTGCTGCAGAATATGATTGGTGAGTGTAACAAAAAATTTTACAATTGTTTTTTATTATATAATATTTTGAATTTGCTTTTCATTGATCATTTTGATTAAAAGTTTTTTTTTGCTTATTTATTTGCATATATATATTTCCTAGTCGCACTACTTATGAATAGGAGCAAAGAAATTGAAAAATATAAATACTTTGTGAATGAAAGTAGAGAGAGAAAAAACCGTAAAAAGCTTTAAGTTATCAATGAAAGAAAAAAAAATGTAAGAACTTATTTATGAATTAAAGAAACAAGATAAATACTTTGCGAATGAGAATAGAGAAAAACAAAAAAACCCTAAATAAAAAAACTTTAATTTATGAATGAAAAAAAAAAATATATATATAAGTACATAAGAACTTTATTCATGGTTTAAAGATACAATATAAACAAACTTACTGATCTATGTCTTAGGACAGTGCATATCAAAATTATGTTAATTTTAAGAAAATTAAAATTTGAACATAATATATTTAAAGAAAAAAACAAAAAAATACACAAATTTGATTGGTTCGCGGTACACTTTTAATTTGTTTTGGCGACCTTAAGAATAAAAATTTTAATATTGTATAGTTAATTTCTTTATTTTATATAATAAGATTAAAATGAGGAATTAAATATTCGAATATTCGAATTCAGTTATAGTATACATACATCTATTTTATTCTATATGAATTTTGATGGGTTGTGAGAGAATAAATAATAATTAAAATGAATCTATAAGCAATTTCTTAAATTTTCTTGCGCGATGATATAAGGTTTGTACGGAGTTTTCCGTTACGGGGTTTTAGCATTTGTTAACGTCACTAAAACCAAAGGTAGGGTGGGTCGTGAGACGTTAGTCCTCAATAACACTTAGAGGACATTTTTATCTAAGATCGGCTAAAAACATTATTGAAGACACAAAATACAAAATTAGGGGAGTCTATAATAATATTTGTGTGGCAGGGTTTTTATGTGGTTGCAGGAAAACAAGGTGGACGCGAACCCCCCCCAACGACTGCTTGCTAGTGGCTTGAATGGCTCCCTGTAGTCCTTCCTCGTATTTCCATGACCTTTCTATTTTATATGAAACATACACATACAAATATTAGACCTCTTGTTTGCTCTTGAGATGCGATTGTTTCGAGAAATATATTTAAGTCAACCCCTGTTCCTAACATGCTCCAGTGGCCCTTAGTCTTACCGCCGCGTTTGCAGCTAGCCTTTTCGCCAAAATGTCTTAGAGGGGGCTGTTCCAACGGCACCTGTTACCGCTATCGCCACCATTCTCATTGTACGTTCAAACCTAGCTTGATGACTCTTCACCTCGAGTGCCGGCCACCAAACAGCTGCCCCGAAGAATAGAATGGGTTTAACGACACATTCGTATAGCCAGTATACATATAATGCAGTTGCCGCCTTATAAGTCCTGGAAATGGTGTTCATCATCCAGTTCAGTTTTCTGTCCAATATTAGCCCAAGAAACTTGGCGCTGTCAGACAGTTCCAGTGAGATCCCCTTTATCCTCGGGGTATCAAATTCGGGATTTTTGTATCTCCTTGTGAAAAGTACCAGTTGCGTTTTGGCAGAACTAACTTACAGTCCACATCCCTGGCACCATTTTGTTAGGACATCCAATGCGGACTTCATTAGTTCAGACAATAGTCTGGGATCTTTACCCAGAGCCACAACTACAACGTTTTCCGCATATGCAACGTTCTGCAGCACGTCCTTTCCATGGCCCTGAGGAGGGTATTCATATTCAGATTCCAAAGTAATGGTGAGAGTGTAGTGTGTTTGTCACAACACATTACAACAACCCAAGAATACAAACAAAAGTAAACACAAATTAATTAAAAGTAAACTACCCAAGAATACAAACAAAAGTAAACACATATTATATTTTTGTAATATAAAACCTTAAACACAATAGCGACACACTTTAAATATTTTTAAATCGAAAACAATGTATGACACATTTAAAGCGGCACTTGAAATAATATTCCATACCACACATGAACAGAGGGTCAAAGCACTTTAAGTGTTACGATGCATACAATTCCATGTGCAATTCAAACAATGCCAACAAAATGTTGAGTGATAATTGGGTCATGCAATATGCAACTCAAACAGAATATTGAGTCGAATACTGACCAATGAAAACCAAGTGTTATAATTAAATAGGTCATACAATGCAATAGAAAAGGAAAAACATAAAATTAGATTTAGAAATTGTAAATAGAAAATTAGTATAAATACCAGATAAATTATCAAATAAAAATCAGAATACTTTTGAAATACAACTTGTTCTCAACCTTCTAGCCGGGCACCTTAAACAGTGCTCAGAAGAAGTAAAACGTGCTGTGGCTAAGCGCAGCATTATAAACATCTTAGCAAAAATAATAATAATAAACAAATAGAAAATTCAACCATTATATGGCGATCCTGCCAATTCAGATCCTGCCTATTCCGATCCTACATATCTTGATCCTGCCAATTTCCTTGTAAATTAAAATATTAAAAAAAAAACATCAACGGTGGCACCATTAAAGACCAGCAAAATATGGATTTTGGAAGCACCATTAAAATGGATGCATTTTTTCTAATATGCATTACAATTATTGTATTTATTATTTATAGAGTAAATAAGTATTTTAAGAAATATGTACAAAAGAAAGCTGTTGTACAGGTATAAGGGAAAGTTTATATTTTTTTTTTAACAATTTAACAAAATAAAAATTTAAATCTCATATGGAAACAATATTCAGTAGACTAGAAAAATTAATTATAAATTAAAAAAAAAAAAAACAGGAATTAGAGGATATAAAGAATCAACGTTGTTAATTAAGTAAGAAGAGTTAGATCTACTTAAGAAAGAATTTATTGACTTGGTAGAGACAGAGGTAGTAACAGCGGACATAGCAAGGAATACAGAAAAATTTGAAAAATACTATTATAAAGCAAAACTTTTCGAACAAGCCCTTGGTATAGAAAAACCTATTTGTATAGAGAAACCCATCTGTCAAAAACAAAATTTAGTAAATATGGCAAATTTTAATTTAGAAACCGCGATAAAGGTAATACCTGAGTTCACAGGGAATTACAAAGAATTGAGTACTTTCCTTACAATTATAGAACTGGTTAACAATACTTTGGCATCAGACCAAAAACCTATTCTATTAACGTTTGTTTACAATGCAAAATTGACAAATTTAGTAAGAACATCATTGGGGATATCTGAACCAACAACTTTTGAAGAGTTAAAAACGCTACTTTCTAGCAGATACAAAACGACAAAGACCGTTTCACACATACAGGCTACTCTTAGCACTTTTTCACAGAAAAGCATAATTGTGAACACATACCATGAGAAACTTTTAAATTTGATAGCCGAACTGAACGAGCTACAAATTAAAGAGATACAAAACTGTAATACTACACAGTCTAATACTATCAAACAGTTAAACGAAAGTTATGCATTAAATGTATTTAAAAATGGTTTGAATGCAGAACTTACACCAACAATTTTTGCATCAAGAGCCAAGAATCTCAATGAAGCCCTACAATTAGCCTTAGAACTAGAAAAAGAATTCTCTAGCAACAATGCACATGTGCTATATTTTTCGGATTATAGAAATAGAAAAGACAACAGAAGAAATACGAACAATACCTATAGGTACAACAACAATAATTATGAAAACAGAGGAAGTAATTTTAGCCCCAACAATAACCCCTTTAGCAATAACAGAGTGAATAATAATAATAACAGACCATTTAACAGCAACAACGGACAAACAAATAATTACAATTACAATAAAAATACAAACAGGAATAACGGAAGGAACGATTTTAATAATAATAACAACAGAACAAATCAGAGAAATACGAATGCTAGTAACAGAACTAATAATTATAATAATATATATAATAAGTAAGATAAACTGCCTGTTCATCTATTTCTGAACGAAGACTTCGTTTGCTTTACTTGCATTTAAAACGAAAACAAATTATGCAATATTGTCTTTGTTTTACATGCAATTTAAGCGAACGAAGTCTACGTTCCACATCGATGTTTGTTGCCAATCCGATCAAATTTTGTATAGGAATATTGTTTGTTGATAGAAAGTTTTTTATAAGAAGACAAATTTAAACGGCATCTGACTTGGTAAGCTCGAATAAGATGACAAAACTATCCTTTATAAAACTAACACCGTCAAAGTAACTTGCTCCTAACAAAGCAGCCACACGATCAAGTTTTGCCTTTCAATTTGCAATACACTCTCACTTTTTTACTAATACACCCACACTTTTTAAATTGACCAGGAGATGGTTTTCAATTTCACCTTTTCATTTGTTTGGCAATTTTACTTTAAATTTAACAGCTAAGTACAAGTTTGTCTTTATAAATTGTGTTGTTGTTGACATCTTGGAAGTAAATTGCTTACAATGCAGCCTACGTCACAGCTTTCAATTTATGTAAATTTTAAAAAGCTATGCGATTTGTTATTGTCTGCTATCCGTCCAATTTTCTAAAACTGACCAAAATTAGGTTTGGCCTACCATCCGACCAAACCAAAAATATCCGACCAGATTTGGTCGGAAAAGACCATGTTCGGCAACCCTGGTCACCCATCAACGCCACCGCCTTTTTTTAAATTTTGGAGGTATATTATATTCGGCACACCCGAATGCAACTTGTTTTGTGTTTAATTAAATTTAAAAAATGGCTTAGTGCTTTTTTACGCTTTTTTTTCAAAATAGTGCTTTTTAGTGCTTTTTTAAATTTTAAAGTGCTTTTGCTCTCAAAAAGTTGGCATCACTGCTTCATATATGTTAATGATCTTTTAACCCCTTACAACCGTCGTCTTTTATGGTTAGCCAAAAGTAAGGCAAAAGAGTGTAAATGGGACTTTGTATGGTTTAGAAATGGTTTGATACTCGCAAAAAAAAAAAACGAAAAATCTTCATCAATTTTAATTAAAAATGTAAGTGATATTGAAATGATTGCCTAATATTTATATAATTTTATTTTTTGTATCTATAAAATTCTAATAAAAAAAAAAAAAAACAATAATGAATGAAAAACAAAGTGTAGACAATTTTAATCAAATCAATAAAGATCTTTTAAGATATCCCTTGTCCATAATTTATTTAAACATACTGTAACGTTACTGCATTTCAAGAAAGTTTTGGTTTATTTCCTTTATAATAAACCGTTTCGAGTTATTTTATTGCAATTCAAATAAAACAAATAAACACAACACTTTTGCTACTGTTTACAATTGACACAACTTTATTTAGTACTTAGTCACTTTAACAACCATAATTATAGCTCTTATTTACAACCAACTATAAATTTCTCAGCGTGATTCGTTAATGACAAAGTTAGAACTTAGAATGAATCATGCCATCTCTTGCGATCCTATTTATACTCGGGCAAATGACCATAGAACGTTCGAGTTCTAAAGTCTAGATGGCTCTATAAAGTTCGCCTAATAACGGCTATTTCGTTAATTAAACTTATTCAGCTATTACTATCTATATGGCTGAATTAATTGAGTTATTAGGCATCATAAACTAAGGCATACTTTAAGGCGTTGTCATAGATTGAGATAACTTAATAAAGAACTTTCTAGTTTACAGTGGGGTTGAAGTCTGTACATTGATTTTTACACTCGAAGTGTGCATAACTTATACAATAACAATTTTAACTAATAAAATAACTAACAAATACTTAATAACTAATCAATACAGAATAACACATAAATTAATCTAATTCTTAACCAATAATTACAAATAATTCTTAACTAAAGTTACTTTCGTAACTTTTGAGCCGAATAGGCTCAAAATCACCTCTTCCATAAGGGGCTAATCGTTCCAAATGAACAACTTTCATTTTGGCTCTTGGACTTTTATATTTCTGTATTCGGTATACAACATCATTTAATTTCTTTATCACCTTATATGGACCATCCCAATGTGTCTGTAATTTGGGAGATAATCCTTCCTTTCGTTGGGGATTGAAAAGCAAAACTAACTGGCCCTCCTTAAATCCAATGAAGATACCTGCTTATCTTCTGGTATATGTAGTGCCTTACAATTGCACTGTGGAAGCGGCACACAAACTCTGTTTACTTTGCTCCTGGCTGCCACACGCTTTGGGCAGTTTCTCTTAAAATTTTGTCTTCCACCTATACTATAGCCGATACAGGTTCAAATCTTTTTGCTGTTAACCAGTCTTTACTGGGCTCTACCTGCAACGAGCAACCTTCACTGACGCATACCCTTTTATCTGCCTCCGTACAGTGCCTGGCTTCCAATCTGCTAAGCTGTCTTGCATGAGTAACCGCCTTTTCCCGTTTTGCAACTTTTCTGTATGGTGACGATTCCAGACGAGTACAAGCGAGAAGCTGTCCCACACGAGCCTCCCTTTCATACCCAACATTCAGGGGTATTTCATAATCAAACAAATACATGATTTGTTTTCCCATATTCAGACTTATGTTATGACTAATCATAAAATCTGCGCCAATCAGTACTTCGTCTACAATGTCGGCCAGAATAAACTCATGAAAATTGACAACATTGGCAAGTCTTAACACCACACGTGTTTTGCCATAGACAGTAGCAGGCTCACCTGTAGCTGTTCGCAAGCTCACTCCGCTTAGTGGTTCGACAGCTCCCGTTACCAAGTCAGGCCTTATAATTGAAAATCCTGCACCAGTGTCGATAGTCAAAATTCGCTTCTTACCATCGATGTAGCCAAATGTCGTAATACTTTTATATCTCTTTGGCACTACTAAATTTATTACCGAGTCCTCAGATGCGAAAGGTAGCACTCCCTCCAAACTTAACGGCGCCTCCTGTGATGACTGATGACTAGCTCGTTGGTTGTTTCTCGGCGGCGAAGCAGGTCTTGAACGCTTTCTTGGTGCTTTGCAGTTACGTTGTATGTGACCAGTCTTTCCGCAGTTATAGCATTTTACCTTAGTTTTCGTTTTCTTCTCACTTAAAGCTTCCATAACTGCCTCTTTTAAATCTTGCACAATATCCCTTTCACTATTGGCGGACACATCGAGTCTTCGCACTCTGCCTACTTGTGGTCTTGAAATAATCCTTGCGGTTTCCTGGGCTAAAGCAAATGAAACAGTTTCTGCAAAGGTTGGTTTTTGTGATGCACATACCGCAAGTTTAACATCAGCATCACGAATGCCGTTTACAAATGCCTCAGTTTTAAAATGATCCAAAAAGGGATGATTCTCACCAGGATAAGCTAGCTGTACCAACCGCTCAATTTCCAGTGCGAAGCCCTGTAAGGTTTCGTTTGCCTTTTGCACTCTGCCACGCAACTCCATTTTGTAGATTTCCTTTTTGTGTTCACCGCCATACTCACGTTGCAGTGCTGCCATAATTTCATCATAATTGTTTCTGCTACTTACTGGTACACTTTCAAGCACTTCAGCCGCAGTCCCCTTTAAAGCAAGAATTAGCTCGATGGCTTTTTCCTCACTGTTCCATGCATTTCTGTTGGCAACTGTATCGAACTGGAACTTAAAAACATTTAATGGCACACTACCGTCAAAGCAAGGGGCCTTTATTCTAGAAGAAACTTCTGGAATAACCCGTACTGATCCCTCCTGGCATTGTAGACTATTTACCTTGGCTTCAAGATGATTAAATTTTTCATCAAAATTCGTTACTTGTGTTTTAACTTCAGACAACTTATTGTTAAATTCTATTTCCATTGCATTTACTCTTTCATTTATTTCCGTGGAAATCTCCTGAAGTTTCTCATTTGTTATTCTAGAATTATCTTGAATTTCAGCTAGGATGGTGCTAGACTTCTCTTCCATTTTTCTAGAAGTTTCATCAATATTTCTCGAAGTTTCAGCTGGAATATCACTCGAATTCTCTTTTATCATCTGTTCCATGCTTTTGGAATTATCGTCCATTTTTCTAGAAGTTGCATCTGAATTTTCTTTTATCATCATTACCATGCTTCTAGAATTATCGTCCATTTTAGCCATCATAGCAGCAAACATTGTGTTAAAATCAAATCCATACTGCTGGCAACTGCACGAGTACATACCTCTATTTCTTCTTTTTCCTCGAATTCGTAACTCGCAATGTCTATATTGCGTCGCTCGAATTCATCTAATAGTCTCTTCTGCAGCTCTGCTTTATTACCTGCAGTTGGCAGATCCAACTTGCCTAATTCTTTCTTGAGCTGTTCTACTTTAAGCTCTTCAAATTTCATTGCTGTCTATTTTTTTTTTTTTAATTAATTAATTTATTTTTTTTTTTATTTTATTTATTTTATTTATGCAATTTCACTTCTGACACCAATTGTTACGTTACTGCCTTTCAATAACGTTTTGGTTTATTTCCTTTATAATAAACCGTTTCGAGTTCATTTATTGCAATTCAAATAAAACAAATAAACACAACACTTTTGCTACTGTTTACAATTTACAAAACTTTATTTAGTACTTAGTCACTTTAACAACCGTAATTATAGCTCTTATTTACAACCAACTATAAATTTCTCAGCGTGATTCGTTAATGACAAAGTTACAACTTAGAATGAATCATGCCATCTCTTGAGATCCTATTTATACTCGGGCAAATGACCATAGAACGTTCGAGTTCTAAAGTCTAGATGGCTCTATAAAGTTCGCCTAATAACGGCTATTTCGTTAATTAAACTTATTCAGCTATTACTATCTATATGGCTGAATTAATTGAGTTATTAGGCATCATAAACTAAGGCATACTTTTAGGCGTTGCCATAGATTGAGATAACTTAATAAAGAACTTTCTAGTTTACAGTGGGGTTGAAGTACAATTATGCACAACAATTTTAACATTACATCTGTACATTGATTTTTACACTCGAAGTGTGCATAACTTATACAATAACAATTTTAACTAATAAAATAACTAACAAATACTTAATATCTAATCAATACAAGATAACACATAAATTAATCTAATTCTTAACCAATAATTACAAATAATTCTTAACTAAAGTTACTTTCGTAACAATACGATCTCTACGAACTTACTTCGCCACATTTCTTGCAACAATACATAACATAATTCTGATCGAAACTAATATAACTGACAATGAAAACGATCTATTTAACATTATTGGCTTTATCTCGCTTTTTTTTTAACAGAAAAGGGAGAAGCGGTGGGGGTATAGCCATCTATGTCAGAGAAAACATTACATACATACGAATTCCCCATAATTCGGTCTCATTTGTAAGTTTGCAAATAGACGTAAATACTTGTAATGAAACTATGTCCATTATCTCAAACAAGAAAATGTTTCTGAAAGAACTTGAAGAGAAAATATACTCAATAAAAAAACAACAAAACTTAATGACCATTGGTGATATTAATATCGATTTATTTAAACAAGACACTATAACTGCAAAGTACTTTGATATTATGCTGTCAAATGGGTTAATATGCACTATTAATGAGACAACAAGAGTTGATTTAACCAAAAATTCAAATACTTGCATAGATTATATCGAGCCCTAACCGCGAAAATAATGTAAGCACCAAAAATCAAATTTTACAGGAGAGTTTTTTCTATTTGTCGCTTACAATAAAATTGTTCTTGCTAAAAAAACGTAACGGTACCTATTGTGACCATGACATTTCGGGAGATGATGCAAGTATTACCAATAAAGTCATTTATTAAAAAAAAACGAAAATCGAAAATGATGTCGCTTACGTTATTTTCGCGGTTAGGGCTCGATATTTTTGTCAGAAATAAGCAAACAACAACAGAACTACAAGCAGCAATTATCAAAACAAATATATCTGACAATTTCTTTTTATTCTGCGGCTTAACAAATAAAGAAAACTCTCAGGGTATAAGTAACAACACAATACAGGGTGTTCAGCTTAGCGGTTGTAAAGTAAATCAACAGATACGAAATGTTAATTGGAGCATGGAGTTACCTGAAAGTGATAATGTTAACGATATTTACTTAAAAATTTATAACAACTTCATGGAAATCTATTCAAAATCAAAAATAAATCAATCTAAAAAAATAAGAAAAGTTGCGAATCAGTGGATGACCGAAGAACTGGTTAAATTGTGCGAAACACGGGATAAACTTTACAAAAAACGGTCAAATAATAAAAATAACAAAACATATGAAAATTAATATAAAAAGTTTAGAAATTCTTTAAATAAAAAAATTTTTTATACAAAAAACAATTATTATAAAAATAAATTCGTAGAAAATCGAAAAAACATTTGCGTTACTTGGCTACTCATTAATGAAATAATTGGAAAAAAGGCAAGCAATATTGATGATGTATTAATAAAAAATTTTAAAAACGAAAATATTACCGATATAGCAAACAATTTTGCAATTAATTTAAAAGAAAACGTAATAAAAATTATGCATACCTGCAATATATAAACTAGTTTTAACACTACAAGAACTTTACAAAACTCATTGTTTATTACAAAAACTAATGAAGAAGAAATTTTTAATATACTGAACAGTTTAAATACAAAAAAGCAGCTGGTTTTGACAATATCAGGCCAAAAGATATTAAAAATAACGCTAACTATTTATCACCAATTATAACCAAATTTGTAAAACCGAGCTAAGATAATGCGATTGTACCAGAGCTACTTAAAACATCATTGATACGGCCAATATATAAAAGTGGTAAGAAAAATGACTACAATAGCTACCGTCCGATATCTGTGCTACCCGTTATTGAAAAGATTCGTGAAGAAATCGTATGTAGGAGGCTAACAGATTTTACACAAAAATACCAAATACTAAACCAAAATCAATTCGGGTTTCAAAAGGGGAAGAATATAAACATGCTTCTTGGTAACTTCAGCAATCATATAAATGAAAATCTTAGTGTAAATAACCATTGTATAGCAGTATTTATCGATTTTAGTAAGGCCTTTGACACCATTTCACACTCTAAACTTCTACTTATATTAGAAAAAATCGGAATACGAGGGTATGCTTAAAATGGTTTCAAAACTATTTCGAACTTCGATCATACTGGGTTAAAATAAATAGCACTCTTAGCAATAAGAGCTGAGTTGAATATGGGATACCTCAAGGTTGAAAGCTAGGACCAATCCTTTACATAATATATGCTAATGAGATGATCAACATTTTGCAAAGAAGCACATCATTTGCATATGCTGATGATACCGCCGTTGTCGTGATGCACAAGGACTTAGAAGAAGCTGTTAAAATCATGCAGGAGCAGCTGGACACTATACAAAACTGGTGTCATGACTTCGGGTTAACGATCAATGCAAATAAAACGAAAGTTATGCACATTAAGCCTTCGCATATTCGTAACACCAATATAAAACTGAAATTCCACAGTACCAATTGTCTACATACTTTAATAAATTATAGTCCTATTTCAGATGGCATAGCTTATTATTGACGGAAAGGGACATTAAAATAGGTTTTAGGCTTTGAATAAATTTAAAAATTTAGTTTTCCTTTTTTGTTTGTTTGTTTTTGTTTAAAGTTTGTAGAATGGAATTTTAAATTTATTATGATAATTTTGTTTTTTGAAACTTTAAAATTTATTTTTCCATATTTTATTTTTCCATTTATTGTCAAATTTTATTTTATTTTAAAAAAAATTTCCTGAAGAAGATTTCCAACGGAAATCGAAATATTGAAAATAAAAATATTTTAATTAATTTTATAAATAAGTGACCTTAAGCTTGAAGAATTTATTAAAGTACTACATACTTTAACTAAAACAAATGATAACTGCTCAACTTGTATTGAATTAGTTAATAGCTACAAATACCTTGGTATTATTGTTGATCATAACTTTAACATTAGAAAGAAACTAAGAAAATCTGCGTACATGCTACACCACCTAACTAATTGTTCAACATACAGCGTTGTTCGCCAAGTATATTACGTACGCACTTATAGAATCACACTTACGCCACGGAATTTCTGCATGGGGTAGTTCAACACACTGTGGAAAACTGCAACAAATGCAAGATAAAATTTTGAAAATCCTCTGGAAAAAATCTGAACACAACAACATCCCTATAGTCGGTACAACTGATAGACAACATAGTTCAACCAACAATTCTAATTCTAATAACACAAATGAAACCAACAATAGCAATCGTCATATCCCAGGTAGCAATGCATCAAGAACAGTGTGTAATAAAAAACAGCAAAAAAAATCAAAATTTTAAACTTTGTAAACAACTACAAATACTCAATATAAAAAGCATATATAAAATAACATTAATCAATGAATTTTATAACGATAGCAGATTTCTTCAACGCATCGATCATAACTACAATACCAGAAGAAAAGCAGAAGGAAAGTACAAGATAGGAAAACATCGCAACAAATACGGCGAAAGTACGCTACAAGTGACACTTCCTAAATTTGTGAATATAATTCCTGAAGAGACTCTTTCAATAACCAATGAACATAAAAGAAAAAAAGTATTAAAACATGTCTTATAAATTCGCAATGAAAGCAAATTAAATGAACTATTTATATAAATATATTTTCCTACAGACAAACCTTAGTGGTTTTGTAGGGTTAGTTAGTTAAGTGAAAATGTAATAATAAATTTTGAAATAAATAATTAGTGAAAAAAAGGTAAAATAATTATGAATATGGTCAAATTGAATTAAACTTAACCTGATGATTTGTTCATGGATATGCTAAAGAAAATAGAATACCAATGGAAATGTGTTGTGCGTGTTATTTGTTTCTTTGTGTTTGCTAATTAGCTGGCTATAGTCTCGTCCGGAGGAAAAGTCCATAATCGGAATCGAGGGGGCGAATTTTCCGGTTAAAGCTGTAAATTGAAAATTTAATTTTAATCAGGGAAATACCCGCGAAAATTCTTTATCGTGTTGGCTGGCTGTAAAAGAATAAGAAAAGAAGCCCCACAATTAACCCGGAATATATAATAATATTTTGAGAGATATTGGCTGTGCCATTAATAAACACAAGAGCTCCAAAAAAAAAAAAAAAAAAAAAAACCTGGACTATTAAGGTACCCAAACAAATTAAAGAAAAATATTTTAAAAGTTTATAATTTATTTAGGAGAATAGTAAACTTAACGTAAATCAAATACATATATCTTAAAAAAAATAAGACATTTAAGTTTAAATAATATGTAGTATGTATTTAAGTAGAAGTTTTTTTTAAGGTAATTTTAAGAAGTGATAGTGTGAAAAAACTGTGTTCTTTGAGAATGTGGTGTGATGTTGAGTGTTTAGTCAGATGACTAAAAATATTTTAATTAACCCGTAGGCCCGGGTAAAAGCCTAGAAAAGAAGAAAAAAAAAATACAAGTTAATTTGTGTATATACCCCTACAGATAATATTGGACTACGTGGTCCATTGTGGCTTAAATGGACTACTTACAACATGGTCCAATGTACTGTAGTATGGACCATGTTATGTCTATAGTTTATTTACAGTATTACACATTGGTAGCCCTAATGGTGTTCATTATTAATTGTTTATTTAAAAGTGAAAGTTTGTGAAATTTGTGGAAAAAGGTAAAAAAATTACAAGTAAGAGTGCTATATTCGGCTGTGCCGAATCTTATATACCCTTCACCATTGTGCGAGCAGAATACAGAGCAACTAGACAAAAACTAAATAATTTTTACATCATAACTTTTTCGTATCTGAACCGATTTTCTCGAGTTTTTCAGAAAATATTTTCTACTAAAAATTTCCGATCTTTTGATATATAAGGCGTAACCATACGTCATATTACAGTCAAAAAATTCAGGTTATTATACAATTTTTGAAATTTTTTGTATGGGAGGTACCACGCCCACTTCTCCAACCCAGCCCACATTTTGTGGGTTGGTGTGTATTTATAACTTGAATGTTTGCACCTAATTTGGAAACTTTGGCTCTTGCCGTTCTCCAGATATACAGAAAAAAGCAATAAAAATACAACAACAAGGGATTTTTGGAAAAAATTAGAGGTTTTTTGGTCATATCTCAGCCATTTGTCGACCGATCTGGATGCATTTCAATAGCACGAAATGGTGGACTATATGTGACATAAATGTAAAACAACCTAGCCGCTATCGTGTCTGGAGTCTCCGGAAAACACATATCAAACGTAAGACGGACAGATGGACAGACGGACGGACATCGTTAAATCAAGTTCTCTCCTCATAAGGATCCAGAATATATATACTTTTTTAGGGTCTTAGATCAATATTGTATAAATTACAAACGGAATGACAAACTTATATATGTACTCCCAGCGTTTAAAAAGCTGCAGTTGAGATAGTAAAAGTCATAAGATTGTGCTGTAACTTCGACATCTTTATTTGTCATTGCACAAAATAAACTGTTGCCCAGAGTTCCCAGTTTTATTTTAAGCCTTTTCCCCAATTTGTGATTTTTCATCCCCAAAAATCCCCAAAAAAAACATTTTCTTATCCCCAAAAATCCCCACATTTTTTTAAAAATAAAATACATAATAGCTCTGTTTCTTTCCTTTTTGGGTAAAGTTCGTGAAAATGAGAGCAGGCATGAATTTCTCTCATTAAGATACAAAATTACACAAAAGTACGGGAACAGAAAAAACCAAATTTTAAGCACGAACTAAAAAGTTATTGTTTTGATAGTTTTTACAAAACAATAAAAGTTTATGCCACTTTTGAAAAATTGTATATTGTCTGCAGAAATAAACTAATTTTACCAAAAATTAAACCAAACAAACACTTTTACAATAACTAACATTATGTTTTCCTAATATTTCAACATAAAACTTTATATTGAAGTACATTATTTCACTCCACAACACTTTTTCCAAAATTTGTTTCATGATTTTTTTCCTTTGCATTTCGTTGTTTTGTTTATGTTTTAAAGCTGTTTGACAATTTACACAATTTTCCCGAGGGATCCCAAAGTAGAGTAAAGAAACAGAGCTAATATTATGTCAATGGAAAAATATGCATACATCGATTTATTTAAATAACTCCATTTGTGTAATATGATTAAAACTTATATTATTTATTCTTTGAGTTCCATGTATAGTATGTAACAACCCAGCGGTAAATATTGAAAGGACCGCAAGTGGCAGGCCTTTTTGAAGGCCTCTATACTCCTTTCTAAAAGATTCGCTTCGCATAATATCCTGCCTTCAGAAGTATGCCTTCTAGAAGGCATAAACTTCTTTTTAAAATACCTTCTGAAATATTCAGTACACATTCGCTATTCTCTTCTTTGAGAAGGGAGAAAGGAAGGTGCTCAGTTTTATTTACTTTTTATTTTTAGTGGCCTTCCTTACTCCCTTCTTTGGGAAGGGATCGAAGTTGTTTTTAAAGGAGGTGTGGAAGGCCTTGCGCCCAATGACAACCTGTGTAAAAAATAAATAAGTATGGAATGCGGCGAGAAGGGCTTCTGACTGCTTGTGACTGCTAAATTAGGCCTTCTATTAGGCCTCTTTACTCATTCTAGTTACCGCTGGGAAGGGTAACGTAAAAACGCAAAAGAAAAATAATTATGCGTCAATACATACTTATCATTTCCAATACTAGGGAATCCATAATCTTCTAATTCATAAGCCAATGCAATTTTTTTTTACATGCTGTTTGTTTAAAAAGTGCATTTAAGAATATTGAATAAATTTGACACAGCAAGCTGCATTATTTTAAAGTGTGTATTTATTCTAAGAAGAGCTCCTAAAAACTCATATTGTATTCTGTCGCAAATATTGATTTTGGTTGTATTTATTACAGAAAAAAGCTAGTTCAACAGAAGAAACGCTTGTTGGTACAAAAATCATATTTAAAACTATTTCAACAAGTTCTTGAAATAGTTTAATACCGCAAAAAAGACTAAAATTTGTACCAACATCTTGACCAAATCGGTCTAGCCATTGCAAAAATGAAATTTATAATAATATGTTATCCCCAAAAATCACCAGCGAAAAAAGTGCTTTTCCCCAAAAAATCCCCTGGGGATTTTTACGAAATTTTTATCCCCAAGTACAAAAAAAAAATCACTGCTGTTGCCTTTACTTCTGATTCATTAAATGAAAACAGTCGCAGTGAAGGCAAAAGCAAAAAACGAAATTTTGTACACAGCAAAGAACATCGGCAGACAACATGTTCGGAAGTGTCTAGGTCTGCGCAAGAAGCCTGATGATCATTGTTTGCGTTCTTTTGAGCTTTCAAAAGTTGTTTACATACACGTTTTTTCCTTTTGCTTTGTATATTTGGTAGTAAGTTTTTGACAGCTTAAAAGAAAAAGTTTTTTGTTTTTGTACAAGTAAGCAGACCTGATAGATGGGCCTTGGGTTTGACCGACTGAAACTTTTAAAAAATCCCATGGTTAACGAAGATGGGACGTTGCGTTTGAGTTTTTGTTTTCCATATTTTTTTTAAATAATACATGCGTACATAAATATGTACATACATATTTATTTTTAAGCTTAACAAATCTTTTTAAATTTTTAAATTAATAAAACTTTAAATAACATTATCGCTTTCATATACATACAATGAACACAATGTCCCATCTTCGTTAACTTCGGGACTTATTAAAAGTTTCAGTCTGTCAAACTCAAACATGTCGGCTGCCGATGTTCTTTGTTGTGTGCAACTTTTCGTTTTTTGCTTTTGCCTTCAGGGTTGTCAGATTTTTTTGAGCTCCATCGCCAAACCGGATGTGAGAGACCGCCAAAAATCGCCAAACGTCAATTTTGTTCAGTTTTTGTAAATTTTTTTTTTTTTTAAGTTAAATTTTGCATACAAAACACGCTAGTATAATTTTTGAGCCAAAAATCGCCAAAAACTGAGAAAAAATACAAACAAGTAAGAGTGCTATATTCGGCTGTGCCGAATCTTATATACCCTTCACCATTGTGGGAGCAGAATACAGAGCAACTAGACAAAAACTAAATAATTTTTACATATTTTACATACATAATTATAATACTTTAAACTCCATTATAAATTAAATTTAAAAAGCGAAAACTGGTAAATATTTTTTTTAAATCGTTTTTAGAACATAAAAAAATAAAAATTAAAAAAAAAATTTTCTTTTAAAAAAACCAGATTCGAACCAGACAACTCACAGTTTCTAACTTAACCCCCTAGACAACTAAACTATGAAGGAACGTTGTTTGAATATCATTAAAATGAAATATGGCCCGTTTTATGTTCACTGTGTAGGGCTGTAATTACTTTTGTTCACCACAATAGCAAAGTTGTAAACCATAAAACTTATTTGAGTTGAGAACTGAAATATGGAAACATATTCACCAAAATAGTTTGTGGCATGTAAGTATGCGTGTTTGTTTTCTTTTATCATTTTGGGGAGTTTTTAAGTAGCAAAAAACACAAAAATTCCTAGTTTCGATTTGTTAAAATAATTTGGTTAAATAGATGAAATAATATAGAAGGATGATAACGAAAATCATATTGAGCGTTATGCTAGTATATGTAAACAACTGTTAAGGGGGGGGGATAGAAGGACAACCGGATTTGAACTTCGCTTTTCATAAGAACCCAGAATATATATACTTTATAGGGTGTAGGATCAATATTGTAGAAATTACAAACGGAATGACAAAGTTATATATACCCTTTTACCTTCGGTGAAGGGTATAAAAAAAATAATTTTTGGGATTGCAGTATTTTGATCATAACTTAGCCATTTTTAAGCCGATTTGAAAGATTTAAATACCGACGTGCTAAGGAAGAAATTTACCATTTACTTGACTTAAAAAGTTTGGACTCGGGAAGATCTATGATTCCCGAAAATGGGTATTTTAATAAAAAAAAATTTTATTTTGGCCATAACTTTTTTGCATCTGAACCGATTTTTCCGAAATTTTCAGAAAATATTTTCTACTAAAGATTTCCGGTCTTTTGATATATAAGGTGTAACCATCGGTCATAAAGCAGTGCACAAATTCAGGTTTTTATGAAGTTTTTGATATTTTTTCTACGGGAGGTACCACGCCCACTTCTCCAATCCCGCCCACATTTTGTAGGATGGTGTGTATTGACAACCTAATTGTGTGTACCTAATTTGGAAACTTTGGCTTTTTCCGTTCACCAGATATACAGCAAAAAGTAATAAAAATACAACAACAACAATGGATTTTTTTAAAAAAATAGAGGTAGTTGTGGTTTTTTGCTCATAACTCAACCATTTTTTAACCGATTTGACAGATTAATATACCGACGTGTTAAAGAATAAATTTACCGTTTACTTTAGTTATAAAGCTTGGACTCGGGGAGATCTATGGTTCCCGAAAGTGGGTATTTTAATAAAAATTTAATTTTTATTTTGGCCAAAACTTTTTTGTGTCTGAACCGATTTTCCCGAGTCTTATGTAAAATATGTTCTACTAAAAATTTCCGATATTTTGGTATATAAATCATATCCATAGGACATATGGCAGCCTTAAAATTTAGGTTTTTATAAAATTTTTAATTTTTTTTGTACGGGAGGTACCACGCCCACTTCTCCAATCCCGCCCATATTTTGTAGAATGGTGTGTATTGGCAACCTAAATGTGTGTACCTAATTTGGAAACTTTGGCTTTTGCCGTTCCCCAGTTATACAGCAAAAAGTAATAAAAATACAACAACCACAAGGGATTTTTGGGAAAAATTAGAGGTAGTCGTGGTTTTTTGCTCATATCTCAGCCATTTGTGGACCGATCTGGCTGAATTTCAATAGCAAAATTATAATAAGAATACCTGACAGAAAGATACCCCAACGAAGCTCCCATCATATCTGGGGGCTTCGGAAAACCCATTTCAACAGACAGACGGACAGACGGACAGACGGACAACCGGATTTGAACTTCGCTTTTCATAAGAACCCAGAATATATATACTTTATAGGGTGTAGGATCAATATTGTAGAAATTACAAACGGAATGACAAAGTTATATATACCCTTTTACCTTCGGTGAAGGGTATAAAAAGTCGCCGAAGTAAATATTGATTTTTCTGTAATTTTTTTTAAATAACATAAATTGAAGATCATATATGTATTCAGTTAAAAACTTAAATTAAGTACACAAGTCTATAAGATCGTACACTTCAGCCTCACCGATTTCATTACTGGAGTTAAGACCTACATACTATTAGAATTACATAAATACTATTAGAATTAAATATGTACCCAGCCAGCAAAATGCTCCGACATTGTCTGAATCAGACATTTCGTGCAATTGTCTGACTTCATTTTTAAAGACTTCGTTCAGATTTTGTAAGACATTGAATATACCTACTGTCTGGCCGATTTCGCATGGATATATCGAGGGGAAATTATGTACAGATATTTCCAACAGAATTCCGACGGAATTCCTTCAGAATTGTCTTACGAGACTTATTATTTTTTTTAAATAATGACAATTGCCATTCAATTGAAAATAATTTTAATTTTATTTTATTTGTTCAAGATGAAAAGCATTAAAAAGGGAAGTACGTGTAAAATTTATAATTATGCATGTACTTTAACATATTTTGCAATACAATTATTTCTTTCAGCTATCAGTTGGAAAGCAGCAAGAATCTCGGCTAACACATCAGAACTTCCCATGCCTTTTTTATTAGATTTCTGTTAGATATCTATCAGAAATGCCGACAAAAAACAAGAATTTCCCACGACATGGATGTCAGAATTCGTGTCAACCACTTCATACATTTTTGGGTCAGAAATCTGACAGAATTCGTATACGATTCTGACTTTTTTGCCGACGTTTCTCTCAGATATCTGAACGACGTCGGATTATTTTGCTGGCTGGGTAGTGACTGAATATAAAATTCACTTAATATGTTTTGTTATAGTAGTAATGATAACAAAAAATGACAAGTTGTTAAACAAAATCGCCGAAATAATATAAATGGTAAAAATAGCCAAGTTAATCGTCAGTTATATCAGAAATCGCCATAAAAGTCGCCAGTCGCCAAATGGGAAATCCGATCGCCAAACACGTTTTAAAATCGCCACGTTTGGTGAGAAATCGCCATATCTGACGGCCCTGTTTGCCTTCACTGCGGCTGTTTTCATTTAATGAATCAGAAGTAAAAGCAACGGTTTATTTTTGTCTAATTTAAAATCAAAAAGTGGAAGAAAAAACAATTTTTTTATTTTGACTGCAGCTTTTTAAACCCTGTGTATACCCTTTTCCACCTGTGGTGAAGGGTATAAAAAGAGTAATTTTTGGGAATGCAGTATTTTGATTATAACTCAGCCATTTTTTAACCGATTTGACAGATTTATATACCGACGTGTTTAAGAAGAAATTTGCAAGTTAGTTGGGTTATAAAACTTGGACTCGGCAAGAAATATGGTTTCCGAAAATGGGTATTTTTCAAAAAAAAAATAATATTTTGGTCATAACTTTTTCGAATCTGAACCGATTTTCTCGAGTTTTTCAGATACTTAAATTTCCGATCTTTTGATATATAAGGCGTAACCATAGGACATATGGCAGCCTTAAAATTTAGGTTTTTATACAATTTTTAATTTTTTTTGTAGGGAGGTACCACGCTCACTTCTCCAATCCCGCCCACATTTTGTAGGATGGTGTGCATTGGCAACCTAAATGTGTGTACCAAATTTGGAAACTTTGGCTTTTGCCGTTCCCCAGATATACAGCAAAAAGTAATGAAAATACAACAACCACAAGGGATTTTTTTAAATAATTAGAGTAGTCGTGGTTTTTTGCTGATAACTCAGCCATTTTTTAACCAATTTGACAGATTTATATACCAACGTGTTAAAGAAGAAATTTACCATTTACTTTAGTTATAAAGCTTGGACTCGGGGAGAACTATGGTTCCCGAAAGTGGGTATTTAAAAATTGCCGTTATCTTGGAGATATACAAAATCAATATATTGCACAGAAGTAGCAATGTTTACAAGCTAAATTTCACCGTAATCCTTAGACATGGTCCAAAGATATTTAAAAACAAGTAAGAGTGCTATATTCGGCTGTGCCGAATCTTATATACCCTTCACCATTGTGCGAGCAGAATACAGAGCAACTAGACAAAAACTAAATAATTTTTACATATACATACATATTTGCAATACCTCAAACTTCATTATAAATAAAATTTAAAAAGCGAAAACTGGTAAATATTTTTTTTAAATCTTTTTTAGAACATAAAAAAAATAAAAATATTAAAAAAAAAAATTTTCTTTTTACAAAACCAAGAATCGAACCGGGAACTCTCAGTTTCTAAAAAACCCCCTAGACAACTGAACCATGAAGGAACGTTAATCGAATATCATTAAAATGAAATATGGCACGTTGACTGTTCACAAAATTCAACAAAGTTTTGTTGTAATTACTTCTGATGTTTTTGTTCACAACAAAGTTGGGAAATATATTCACCAAAATAGTTCGCGCCATGTATGTGTGTTTGTTTGTTTTCTTTTATCTTTTTTGGCGAGTTTTTAAGTAGCAAAAAAATATTTTCGCTAAATAGATGAAATAATAAAGAAGAGTGATAACGAAAATCATATTGGGCATTATGCTAGTATATGTAAGCAATTGAAGGGGGGGGGGGGGGGGGGGGTTAGAGGGACATTACATGGTTAAATCAAGTTCTCTCCTCATAAGGTCCCAGAATATATATATACTTTATGGGGTCTAAAATCAATATTGTGGAAATTACAAACGTTATGACAAACTTATATACAGTAGAATCCCGATAATTCGTAATCGCAAGGGACCGGCAGTTTCTTACGAATTATAGGGGTTTTCGATTTAGCGGGGTTTCGATTTAACGGGGTTAAAATAAAATAAATACGAATAAACGGGGTTTTTCAATTTATTTACTAAAACGATAAAAAAAACATAAAAAACAGTTGTTAAAAATAAAATATATTAAAATTCTATATAAAAATTATGTATGTAACAAACTGATCTTAAGAAAATAAATCCACACACAAGCAAAAACCCACGCAAAAATAAAATAGTGGTAAACAAAAAATCATTCTTTCCATGTTTTTGTTGTTTTTATTACGAATTATAAGTGGTAGTAAGCAAACAATTACGATTTATAAGAGGTAAAGAAGATTTTATTTGAAAAAAAAATTACGAATTATCGAGGGGACCAAAATGTATGGAAAATTTACGAATTAACGAGATTTTTTCAAGGGACCGACAGTTTATTACGAATTATCGGAAATTACGATTTATCGGGGTACGAATTATCGGGATTTGATTGTATACCCTTTTTCCACCTGAGGTGAAGGGTATAAAAAGAGTAATTTTTGGGATTTCAGTATTTTGATTATAACTCAGCCATTTTTCAACCGATTTGACAGATTTATATACCGACGTGTTTAAGAAGAAATTTGCCAGTTATTTGGGTTATAAAACTTGGACTCGGGGAGATCTATGGTTCCCGAAAGTTGGGTATTTAAAAAAAAAAATTTAATTTTGGTCATAACTTTTTTGTATCTGAACCGATTTTCCCGAGTTTTTTATAAAATATGTTCTACTAAAAATTTCCGATATTTTGATATATAAGTCATATTTATAGGACATATGGCAGCCCTTAAATTTAGGTTTTTATAAAATTTTTAATTTTTTTTGTACGGGAGGTACCACGCCCACTTCTCCAATCCCGCCCACATTTTGTAGGATGGTGTGTATTGGCAACCGAAATGTGTGTACCTAATTTGGAAACTTTGGCTCTTGCCGTTCTCAAGATATACAGAAATTAAAAAAATACAACAACAACAAGGGATTTTTGGAAAAATTTAGAGGTAGTCGTGGTTTTTTTTTCATATCTACGTAATTTTTGGACCGATCTGGCTGAATTTCAATAGCAAAAAATGGTGGACTGTATGTAACATAAATGTAAAACAACCTAGCCGCTATCATGTCTGGATTATCCGGAAAACACATATCAAACGTAAGACGGACAGACGGTCAGACGGACAGACGGACATGGTTAAATCAAGTTCTCTCCTCATAAGGTCCCAGAATATATATACTTTATGGGGTCTAAAATCAATATTGTGGAAATTACAAACGTTATGACAAACTTATATACAGTAGAATCCCGATAATTCGTAATCGCAAGGGACCGGCAGTTTCTTACGAATTATAGGGGTTTTCGATTTAGCGGGGTTTCGATTTAACGGGGTTAAAATAAAATAAATACGAATAAACGGGGTTTTTCAATTTATTTACTAAAACGATAAAAAAAACATAAAAAACAGTTGTTAAAAATAAAATATATTAAAATTCTATATAAAAATTATGTATGTAACAAACTGATCTTAAGAAAATAAATCCACACACAAGCAAAAACCCACGCAAAAATAAAATAGTGGTAAACAAAAAATCATTCTTTCCATGTTTTTGTTGTTTTTATTACGAATTATAAGTGGTAGTAAGCAAACAATTACGATTTATAAGAGGTAAAGAAGATTTTATTTGAAAAAAAAATTACGAATTATCGAGGGGACCAAAATGTATGGAAAATTTACGAATTAACGAGATTTTTTCAAGGGACCGACAGTTTATTACGAATTATCGGAAATTACGATTTATCGGGGTACGAATTATCGGGATTTGATTGTATACCCTTTTCCACCTGAGGTGAAGGGTATAAAAAGAGTAATTTTTGGGATTTCAGTATTTTGATTATAACTCAGCCATTTTTCAACCGATTTGACAGATTTATATACCGACGTGTTTAAGAAGAAATTTGCCAGTTATTTGGGTTATAAAACTTGGACTCGGGGAGATCTATGGTTCCCGAAAGTTGGGTATTTAAAAAAAAAAATTTAATTTTGGTCATAACTTTTTTGTATCTGAACCGATTTTCCCGAGTTTTTTATAAAATATGTTCTACTAAAAATTTCCGATATTTTGATATATAAGTCATATTTATAGGACATATGGCAGCCCTTAAATTTAGGTTTTTATAAAATTTTTAATTTTTTTTTGTACGGGAGGTACCACGCCCACTTCTCCAATCCCGCCCACATTTTGTAGGATGGTGTGTATTGGCAACCTAAATGTGTGTACCTAATTTGGAAACTTTGGCTCTTGCCGTTCTCAAGATATACAGAAATTAAAAAAATACAACAACAACAAGGGATTTTTGGAAAAATTTAGAGGTAGTCGTGGTTTTTTGCTCATATCTACGTCATTTTTGGACCGATCTGGCTGAATTTCAATAGCAAGAAATAGTGGACTGTATGTAACATAACTGTAAAACAACCTAGCCGCTATCATGTCTGGATTATCCGGAAAACACATATCAAACGTAAGACGGTCAGACGGACAGACGGTCAGACGGACAGACGGACATGGTTAAATCAAGTTCTCTCCTCATAAGGTCCCAGAATATATATACTTTATGGGGTCTAAAATCAATATTGTGGAAATTACAAACGTTATGACAAACTTATATTTACCCTTTTCCACCTGAGGTGAAGGGTATAAAAAGCTTCTCCTGTAAATTTACGTTTTTGGCGCTTGAGACTTTTTGGCGGTTTGGGCTTGATATGCATATGTTCACGTATAGTTTCCAAACAATAATTTGCACATGATCTTTTATATGAAAACGAAAACACCTGTGTTTTGCTTGTTAACAATATCTTAATAAAAACAAGTAAGAGTGCTATATTCGGCTGTGCCGAATCTTATATACCCTTCACCATTGTGGGAGCAGAATACAGAGCAACTAGACAAAAACTAAATAATTTTTACATATGTATACATACATATTTACAATACTTTAAACTTCATTATAAATTAAATTTAAAAAGCGAAAACTGGTAAATATTTTTTTAAAATCTTTTTAGAACATAAAAAAAATAAAAATTTAAAAAAAAATTTCTTAAAAAAAAAAACAAGATTCGAACCAGAGAACTCACAGTTTCTAACTTAACACACCCCCTAGACAACTAAACCATGAAGGAACGTTGTTTGTCTATCATTAAAATGAAATATGGCCCGTTTAATGTTCACTGTGTTGAGTTGTTATTACTTTTGATGTTTTTGTTCACCACAATAGCAAAGTTGTAAACCATAATACTTATTTGAGTTGTGAACCGAAATATGGAAATATATTCACCAAAATAGTTTGTGGCATATAAGTATGTGTGTTTGTTTTCTTTTATCCTTTTGGGGAGTTTCTAAGTAGCAAAAAAACACAAAAATTCTTATATTCGATTTGTTAAAATTATTTCGTTAAATAGATGAAATAATAAAGAAGGATGATAACGAAAATCATATTGGGCATTATGCTAGTATATGTAAACAAATGTGAAGGGGGGTAGAGGGACATCACATGGTTAAATCAAGTTCTCTCCTCATAAGGACCCAGAATATATATACTTTATAGGGTCTTAGATCAATATTGTAGAAATTACAAACGGAATGACAAACTTATGTATACCTTTTTCCACCTGAGGTGAAGGGTATAAAAAGAGTAATTTTTGGGATTTCAGTATTTTGATTATAACTCCGCCATTTTTTAACCGATTTGGCAGATTTATATACCGACGTGTTTAAGAAGAAATGTGCCAGTTAGTTGGATTATAAAACTTGGACTCGGCAAGATCTATGGTTTCCGAAAATGGGTATTTTTCAAAAAAAAATTAGTATTTTGGTCATAACTTTTTCGAATCTGAACCGATTTTCTCGAATTTTCAGAAAATATGTTCTACTTAAAATTTCCGATCTTTTGATATATAAGGCGTAACCATAGGTCATATTACAGTCAAAAAATTCAGGTTATTATACAATTTTTGAAACTTTTTGTATGGGCGGTACCACGCCCACTTCTCCAACCCTGTCCAAAAAGCAATAAAAATACAACAACAACAAAAATGGAAAAAATTAGAGGCAGTCGTGGTTTTTTGGTCATATCTCATTTGTGAACCGTATAGTAATACCGTAGTAACATGGAGTATTTTTAAAACTAACCCACTTAAGTACTCCATGGAGTAGTTTAGGGACTACTTCGGTGGGTTATATGGTCCCCTCCTAGGACATCGTAATGTTAAATGGACCACCTTTTACCCATATATTTGGAGTAGTTTTGGAGTACTCCTACTCCTTTATGGACTACTCTTTACATAAATGTATGGACTAGTCTCGTTATTTGCAGGGTAGGTATATATGAGCAGAACAACCAGAAATATGCTCTAAAAAACACGTTTTATGCGCATTAAATATGCAGTAAAAACTGGAAAATATGCCCTGAAAAATTTTGAAAATATGCCCTAAAAATTTAAATTGCAAAATCTAAAATACAACCTAAAAAGGTTAAAATTCATATAAGAGATGTTTGCGCCGAATAATATCTAGATATTAACACCCATATGGGGTTTTGTCTTAATGGGATTTTAGGTACGGTCGCTTAATTGTTAACCAATGTTAACATTTAAAAGGAATTTAAAGCTAGCTAAGGACGGGAGCTTTGAGCAAATGTGAGCCGATTCGAAAATAATTTAATATTTTTGGCACGAACTTAATTTAAATACCATCCTAATTAGATAGCTTGCGGATACAAAGAGTCTAATTTGGATGTGAAATTATAAACCGATTCTCACCATTTGCATAGACTTCGTCCATATTTGATCAAATTATCTACAAAATTGGAACTTGTGCTCTGCGCACAAGGCTAACATGGACAGACAACCAGCCAGGCGGATGGATGGACATCGTTAGATCACTTTAAAAAGTGATTCTGAGTTAATCGGAATACTAAAGGTTTGGTCTAGATACAAATTGCATAACATTTATTCATAATGACAACCTACTTTGTCTTACAATTTAAGAGTAAAAATTAAATGTAGATGTCGAAATTAAAGTAACAGATTTTCAAAAAAAAAATTTTTTTTATCTGCTGTGGAAGCTATTGTTGGCATCTAAAAAAATTGAAAATGTATCAAAATATACATTAAAAAGGCAAAATATGCGCTATAAACCTAAAAAATGCTGCAAAAAGGCTCTTTTAACTAAAATATGGTAAAATATTCAAAAATATGAACTAACAAATCGATGCCAAAATTCATAAAATGCTCTAAAACGGATAAATATATTGTTTCTGCCTTCATTAGTCGCACAAGAAAAAACATACAATTGCATATTTCTGGTTTCCCTGTATATGAGTCATAGGAAAAGTTAATAATATAGAAAATTCCAAGGTTAGTGCTTAAATTAGGCGCGGAAATTGTTAGAAAAATAAAAATAAGAAATAGAAAAATAGGAAACTTCAGTTTTAAAAAATTCAAAAGTTAGTAAGGACGTTAATATTTTAAAGAAAGAAAAATAAACTCAAATATAAATACATATATACAAATTAATATAAAAAAGAAAGTTATATTAAATAGATTTTAATTTAATAGAAATAAGAAAAGTTAAGAAAATAGTAAAATTAATTTTTAAGTCTAATGTTTTTAGGATAAAGTATATGGTAATAAAAAATTATAATAAAGAAGTAGTGATAATATAAAAGATAAAAATGAACATATCGGATTAGAAATTATTCTTTTGGGGATTGTTGATGACAGAAAGGGCGACGAATGACGGGTTTTTGGGACTGTGGAGGGGAAATTTATAGATGGATATCCCGCAGTCATGGTTGGGAAATGGGCTATTGGGGGTTAACATCCACCTCCGTATTGATTGGCATTGCTGCAACAGAATAAGTTTTTGTGTTGAATGTAGTATTGTTTCAGATTTTTTTTCTTGTTGCAAACCTGGGTCAAGGGTTTAAAACCAACCTATGATGTTTGTACCTAATTGGGAAACTTTGGCTCTTGCCGTTCTCCACATAAACAATCTATAGTCTTTGTATAAGAAGTGCAACGCCCACTGCCCTTAATATGCAAACCTACTTACTACCTTTCAGCACATTTTACTGGAGAGAAAAAACCCTTTTATAGGTATTTTATATTTGCAGCTTGAGAGGAAAACCAAAAATATAGTTGGTTTTACACACTTCAAGACTCAAATTTTTTTTTACCCAACACACGGACAAACAGACGTGTGTTGTTAAATCAACTCCACTACTCATAACGATCTAGAATGTTTAGACTTTATAGTGTCTAAAATCAATATAATTGAAATTACTAACGGAATGACATACACCCATATCACATGTGGTGAAGGGTATAAGAAGACATTTAGAAAAGTCGAAAAATCAAGCAATTTCTTCTCTAAGCGAGAACGGTTTTTTGCATTAATATATTTTATACAACATTCACTTGTATGTGTTTTAATAATATACAAAAATCTTTTAAGACATTTCGGCTAACCAAACGAATACTGATGCTAATACTGATACCAACAAAACTACTTAACAAATACAAACACCCAGCTTTACTAAAAACTGATCATTATCATAAACACATGATCATTAAAAACGCTAAATAGAGAGTTCCCTTCAGGGATGATAAATGAGAAAACCAATATCGTACCAACGAACTTCCAAAATCGTACTTTTTCGGCCCCAATAGTACTAAATAATTTTTTTTTATTTTTAAAAACAAAAATTTAAACCAACAAAAACAAAAGGTACTTAAAATTAATTTGTTCATGTAAAGTATAGATAGCAAAAACTACATGACCATTAACTATATATAATAATAGGGTTGTTAAAATTTTTTTGCATCTAAAGCACATCGCGATTCTTGTTCTATAAGTCATTAAAAGAAACTTTTCCAAAGAAACCATAGGTAAAAAATTAATTTCGGGCCCCAGATTTTTCAAAATAGTTGGTTTTCCAAAATATTCAAGAATACAAATTGAATTTGGTCTAGCGAGACCTGTATCATGCGGCTTTTAGTGTTTAGAAATCCATTTTCATACACTTTTTAGAATTTCAAAATTTATTGTGTATACAATTTTCTATATGTACTGTAGAAAAAGGAAAGGAATAGAAAATCCGAATATAATTTTTATTTAACACTTGTAAAATCTCCTTCAAACTAATTCGGAGTAAAATAATAATGGAGTGGGTTTTCACTGTTCCAAAATTCTGTTGATTACTTTTTGACGTGACAACCATCATGTTGACGAATATTTGAAAATATTATGAATTCGTTCCTAAATAATCTGGAATTGAGAGGAAGTCGTCTTTTCTACTATGTAGAACGTTTGCAGAAGATGTTTCCTATATATTTTAAAAACTTGTCAATATTATCAGAAAATGCACGCTTTTATGCTGCCGCTGATACTAAATTTAGAATGTGGCATAAGGAATCGTTCAATGAACAAGTGCAAAAATCTATTCGCAATAGCGGAGTTCAGTGTTTGGTGCAAATGGTCTTTCAAAAGAGAAAATGCAAAATATCATAGCTAATTTGTTAAATTAAAAAACAAAAAATTGAATTTCCCTTTGATTTTATAAAAAAGCTACGACATTTTGCAAGACTATTTGCACCAAACACTAAACTCCGCTTATATTCATTGGACAGTAAATACAAGTTGCCATTTTATATCAATTATAAATATGTAGGTTTGAAAAATTTGAAAATAGTACCAAATCAGTCACGGGGGTACCAGCGTACTTTTTAGTTTTGAATTGTACCAAAAAAAGTACAATTGTACCAACTTTATCAACCCTGGTTCCCTTATTTTCAATAAACGAATTCGAACTCGACAATTTCGAAACGTTTATAAATACAAGTCTTGTCATTTAGAAGTCCACATTACGATTTCAACTATTAACGGCCGTATGCAAAAACGCTTGAAGCAATAAAAGTTTTGAAAAAATTTCTAAAAACAATTAATATTAAACAAAAAAAAAAAAAAATAAGAGTTAAATAAATAATTTAAAACTTTTTTAAAATTAAAAAAAAAGAAAAAACATAAAATATGTTTGTACAAAATTTGGTGAGTACTATTTTAAGAAAACAATAAAAAAGTGCTAATATTATTAAAATTTAAACAAATTTTTAAACTTAAAGTTTTTTTCGATTTTATAAAGCATTTCGAAGAGTAATATCGCAAACATACATATCAAAAATACTATAAAAATAACTATTGTACTATGTAAATACAAATACCAGCTGTTCGGAACCGCTGTCCTGGCTTTTCAAAGGAATATTTAAATAACGGTTTTATTACCTAAATAAAAAAAGATTTCAAATCTTTTGTAAGACTTTACTATTTCTGAAATTTTTCAGAAAGTTAAGTAATGTTAAGATTTAACTGAACGTGCATGTGAAATCCTTAAAATCTTGTGAATTTATTTATCTCTTAAGAAGCATCATGATATTTTGTAGGATAAAGAAGAGATCGCTAATAAATGCGATGGAAAACAAACTCTCGCCCAAAATTTGGTTTTATATAAAAAAAAGGAGATTTTTGGAATATCAAAATTTGGATAACAAAAGTGATATGTATTTAACTTTTTTGTTCTAGTTAGAACCTTTAGATTACGAAAAGAACTCACTATAATAATTAAAATTTAAAAGTTAATTTTTTTAAGAAGAATATATCGCACCGATTTCTTTAAATTTTCGATTTTTTAGTGCATGAAAATCTCATCCCTACTCATGTATTTATTTAGCAATTGCTATGTACGTACTACAAGAAAAAAAATTGAAATGAAACTAAACGCACATACTTATGTATGTAGGTACATACAAACAATTTCCTAATTTTCTAAGTCTGTGTTCATACGGCTCTTGTCTTATTGACATGATTGCTACTTTATTGGCGAGAGGGACGAGGGGAAAAGAAACGAGTACACAGATGCATGTACTGTCTTTACGTTTTGCTTTTTCATTCTTTGTTTAATTTTGTTATTGTTTTCAATATCAAAAAAGTACATGTCGACAACATGACATGAATCATTTGAACGCCAATTCATGTTCAAAGAAGAAAAATGAAGAATCTTGTCAATAAGACATGAGCCGTATGAACCACAGAGTATACAGAGGCGTCACGAGACAGAAAATATTGTGTTTTTTTTTCTGTCTTTTTCTTCGAAAGCTGCCCTTTTTGCGTTTTTTGTTTTGATTATGCAATTTGTGTAGATAGTAGCGGCCTGATTTTACGCATTGTCACTTCACTTACAAAAAACGTTTTCTTTCTCTTTCTTCGAAAGCTGCCCTCGCAAATGATTTAGGCATTTTTCATACGTCACTTTTTTCATCTCTGTATACTTTGTGGTATGAACTCAGGCATAGAAACAGAATACTTTTTTTTATCATCTTAAAAAGTACAGTAGTTCCGTATTCTTGTTATTGTTGTTTTTATTGTTGTTAATTTTAGCAAATGTCTCATCGAGTGGTTTATTGTTGTTAATGTTAACAAAGCGTCTCATCGAGTGGACAATGACTACTACTTGAATGCAAAAGTATAAGAATGTGTTCCTTTTGAATTTACACAGTTGTGTTAGATTGCGTGCGCAACACAAATGCAAATAAAGCACTTTCAAATAAAAAATTACCAACGTTGAACTTTGTTTTGCAAGCAAAGAGTAAAAGTAAATTTGAGCGTATGAATAAATCAAGAAAAATAGTAATTTTGCAGTTCTCTGATTACTATCTAATTAGTTGCGAACTCTTTGGATATTATTTTGTTTTTCTATTTTTTTTAAATATTTTCGATTTAAAACTATAAAATATCGGTTATTTGATTTTTGTCAGAAGCAATTTTTCGATCATCACTATTTTACTTTACTTTTTATTTTGTGGAGTTAGGCCTTTTAGTTTCTAACACATCCATATGCTTAATTCAGGATGGAATTTAGGATGGTGATAGATATTTTGCTTTAAGATCTTTAATTTACTTATACAATGCGATTTTACGTTTTCACATAAAAAATTCGATTTTTTAAGAAGAATGTCGGAAAAATTAGAATTATCCTTATCTCTCTTTATATTTTAATAAAAAAAACTACCTAATATTTTAACCTTTTCATTTCAAGGCAACTGAGCTTACGAAATAAATGCGATTTAATTATTTCAGATTAAAAATCGATTTTTTATTTAGAATAATATCTGACAACAGAATTTTGTATTTTATTGTAAAATAAAGGTAATCACATATAACACAGTACAACATTTTTCAGTTAATTGATTGCCAACTCAATTCTGTGAACTGTATGTGAAATTAGACCCAAAAAGAAGAATTTCTGCATCATTCGTTTTGTCTTCTTACCTGCGATTTGGAGTTAGTATCGATTTGAAGTTAGTACTATCGTATAGGGGAATTTATCACGTTTTAGGCCCTGTTGTTTGACATAGCTCGACAACCACTAGCCCAATTTAGTTGAAATAAATTAAAAAATTAAGAATTACAATTCCCTTAATCTGTTCATATATTGTTTTCCTATACAAGTAACACTTTCGAAGTTAAAAATGAATGTATGAAGGGAAAAAATTATTTTTTGCCTAAAATTTTAAATTTTTTTTTTTAAAAATACATAAAAAATCCAAAATGGAAAAAAGTTTCAAGTCTAGTTTTTTTTTCGCAAAGTCACATAACCTATGAGCAAAATGAGACAAAGATCATAAAAATCGATGCACGCGTTTCGCTTTTATTCGCAATTGAGTAAAGGTATGAATTTCAAAAATCAGTTATAGCCACCACCCTTAAAATAAAAATAAAAATATAAATTAAAAAATTATCATGCAAAAAAAAAACTTTATTTATAAAAACTTAATGAAAATAAAATAATATGCAATTATAATATGCATAAAAACAAAATTTAGAACATTTTTTCAATTATTGGCAATATCCATCCTTGTAGAAGTTGACGCTTGTGGTTCTGATGATCTTGTTTTCTTCGTAGGTTGTTCATATTCATGGTCTGAGTCTGTATCGTCATCCGAGATACACATACTATTCAAGGGCGTGTTTCTTTTACTGTGTCCACCAATTTCAATGTCTTCATCTTCGGTGCTTTCTTCAAACTGCATAATTGTGGAACTCCACCAACAAACCTCCGCAAGCAATGCATCCAATTTTTTGCTTTTGAACCGCTTTTCAAATGGCATGGTCACCTGGTGGAACCTCTCTCCCTGTTCGTCTGATTCCTGAGGTGATTGTGCCAAAAAAGTATCGAGGTGGTGGTGCAAGAAATGCAATTTCAGCGTCATGGATGCACCGATTTTTTCGAAATAAAACAGCAACCTGTCCACTCGTTGCTGTATCTCTTCTCGCTGGACACGGTTCTTTCCTAGAACGTCTTCTATTACTTCTTTCAATGCGTTCCATGCATGTTGGTGGTCGTGATGCTCTGAAAGCAAATGTGTGAAAGAATCACTTTTGATCAATTTCCGAATATCAGGTCCATTGAGAATACCTGTTTTAAATACATAAGAAAAACGAAAAAATTATTGGTAATGCGAATGTATAGAAATTAACAAATTTAGATATGACAATATTGAAATACAGAGTACGATACGTACCGTTTTTAATTTTCTCATCACTGAGTTTCAGAAAGATGGATTTCAAACAGTCAAAGGCGCCGTTAACTTTTTTGACCACCACTTCAACGAATTTCCCAGCTATTCCCAGTTTCATGTGGAGCGGTGGCAACAAAATATCATCCAGGTCCTTTATCATAGGTTCATTGCGTAATTTTAATTGTTTGTTGAGCTCGGGAGTTCTTCCTTTCCAATCTTTACATTAATATTGATTTCCTTTGTATCGTGAATCCCAATTACAAAGGAAGCAGAAGTATGTTGGATATCCGCCCTTTTCTATAATCCCTTGTAGTATGTTGACCACCTTCAGATCGCAACAAATGTTCCATTTGTGTTCATCGTATTTGATTTTCTTCAAAATTTCGCCCAATGCTTCATACGTTTCCTTCATAGTTGTGCTGAATCCCAATGGAATGCATGGTTTTTTATTTTTTTTGTGCAGCAGCACAGCCTTCAAACTAGTAACTGAACCATCGATGAATAAACGCCAGTCGCCAGCGATATAATCCATTCCCAATTTTTTCACTAAACCTGGGATATCATGGCAGTACGTGAACGTATTTGCTTCGTCAACGGAATAAAATTTCTGAAAATCAGCTTGGCGTTGTCGGTATGATGTTGCGCTGACATTTTGCTGTGTGAGTTTTCTTCTCTTCAAAAATGATGTCAGCCATTCGGAGTCGTGTTGTGATAGTCCCAGCTTGGCCACAATGTAATCCATTTCGATTTGTGGTAGCGGTTGTGGTGCACTATTTTCAATATCGGGTATCCAATCAGCATCATCCAAATCGGTCGGATTGGTGAAAACGGTTTCGGCTAGCAGGGACACAGTATCCGCACTCGGAGGTTTAGGTGCATCGGTATCAGCAGGGCGTTGCACTGGAAGTGTGGCAGTAAATGCAGCAGTGTATACTTTTGTTTTCAATTGTTGTCTGTTTAATCCAGGACGAAAATTTATGCATGCATAGCACCTGGATTCATCATGTCCAGTTGTGTCTTCCACCCAAATTACTGGCTTCATAAAAGATAACTTTCTACTTTTTCCGTGAATCCATTTTAGAAGGGTAGTATAACAATTGTTGCACACTGTGTTCGGCGTAAAATTTGCACCACTTAAATCTGCTTCATCGAAATAATTACAATACGCGGTTTTGAATTGCTCAGTAAACAAATTTTTTCGATCTTTTTTCTGTATTTTTCGGACGATATGACCACAAACGTAACAATATTCATCCAAATATGGGCACTTGTTGTTTTCCATATTGATATATTTTATGTTTTGTTGTTATTCACTTTTAAAAAACTGGAGAAAAATCACTTTTACTGTTCGCGTTCGTCGGCACTGGCTGAATGCCAAAAATCGATCAATGCACACCTATAAATACTACGTATTTTTGAATATTTTACTGCCAGGTACTTATAAATGGGCGCATATTTTAAGGGCGGCTGGCTATATACCTGATTCAGCACTTGTACGTTTCAAACTGTGCAAAACTTTCCAAATAATGACCACCCTTAAATGTGGGTGCAATTTCTGTAAAAAAATCATATAGGTAGCCACCGGAAAAACCCAAATAATAAAAAGGTCCACTTTCCGTTTAATTGTCCACGTACATTTATTACCGCAATCATAAAAATCAAATAACCTTTTGTTTATTCCTTTTTTTTTTAATTCTCAGAATCTAAAAAGGTGTCAATGTTTTCTCCAAATAATGTTGTGCATATCTCGAGCAAATTTTTGAAATTCATACATTTACTTAATTGTGAATAAATGACAAACGCGTGCATCGATTTTTATGATCTTTGTCTCATTTTGCTCAGTCATTATGTGACTTTGCGAAAAAATAACTAGATTTTAAACTTTTTTCCATTTTGGATTTTTTATGTATTTAAAAAAAAAAAAATTTTAAATTTTAGGCAAAAAATAATTTTTTCCCTTCATACATTCATTTTTAACTTCGAAAGTGTTACTTGTATAGGAAAACAATATATGAACAGATTAAGGGAATTGTAATTCTTAATTTTTTAAAATTTATTTCAACTAAATTGGGCTAGTGGTTGTCGAGCTATGTCAAACAACAGGGCCTAAAACGTGATAAATTCCCCTATACGATAGTACTAACTTCAAATCGATACTAACTTCAAATCGCAGGTAAGAAGACAAAACGAATGATGCAGAAATTCTTCTTTTTGGGTCTAATTTCACATACAGTTCACAGAATTGAGTTGGCAAATCATGTGTTGTACTGTGTAATGGATGAAAATATGTACATATTTCGCTCCATGATGTGATTTTGGAATTTTTTTTTTTTTGTATAACATCGAATTTTCATCCTTTTCCCCTAGAGCCCTTCAGTTTGCAAAATAAATTTAATATTACGTTTTCAATTTCTAATGGATAATTTTTTTTTTGTGCAAATATGTATAGCAAACACTTAATCTACGGAAAGTTCAAAGAAGTCCACCCTAAGGGCTAATAAATCAGTGCAAGTTAAACTATCTTTTTGGTTTAACATGTGTTTAAGCCAGCAAATCTAAAAATCAGTAAACATACAAACCATCTCTAAACGCGCCAAATTAAGCGTTTAAATTACCAATACAAATCATATGAATATGACAATATTTATCGTAGTGCTGCCGCATTACTATTTTTTGAACAACAAACATATATATAATATATGGGACACTGATTTACAGCTGTCGAGTTTAAACTACATATAAATTCAAGTTTAAGTCAACTAAGCGAGCGTTTATACATTCACCGATTTAAAAGCCATAGGAACCTAGGGATCTAAAATGAAAACCATGCTCCTGCCAAAAGACATTCACCCTAATTCTGCATCTCGATTATGTTTCAGTTGCGCATTTATCGAAAAAAGGTTTTCCAACAAAAAACTGAATCGAAAGAAAAAGAAGACAAGATTGTTTTTGCACTAAATTTAACTTTTTTATTAAAATGTTTACACAATTGCTTGTTTTTTCTGTTCCGATTTTATACGTTTCATAGCAAACCTGCAAATTTTGTCTCCTTCTTTTTCTTTCGATTTATGGCGATTTCTTTTCTGCTTTTATTAACAACTATTACACTTTCATCATTAATGTACTTCATGAGCGATTTTTAAAGCTATTTGAGCGATTTCTGCACGCTATTATGGCTTGGAAACAAATATTGACATCACTAATGGCTTAGCAAAATAAAAACGATTATAAAATAAATAGAATTTTTTGATTTTAATGTGTAAATATATTTATATTTTGTTTTAAAGCAATTTTTTTACAAAACAAACAAAACATTGGTTATACAAGTAAAGAATTAAGTACCAAAGTTGTAAAACAGGGCAGTTTGAACACCTTAAGTTAAAGTAAGGGTAAAATATGCAACATTGTCTTTAAATAAAGCTGTAGATTAAAACGATACAACTCTGTCTGAAATGCCAAGCATATGTTTCACACATCATAGCGAAATGAATTGCGTAATATTGTTAAACAGATTTGTTTTTTTTTAGATTTATAAGTGTAATATTTAGTTTGGTTCCAAATTTTAAATAAAATATCATGATTTGTTTCAGAAGTACATAATTTTAGGTGTATTAAAATTAAATTTAAATAATTTAAAGCTATGATTTTTAATGAACAATAAAAAAGGTCATTTAGAAAAAAATCCAAAAATTGTAAAAATACAGTACTTTTTGTTTATAGTCACATTAGCGATATAGTGCATTTTTTCTGTTTATTTTGCCGCTATAAGTTAATTTAATATGAAGTATTAACGTTATAGTCCATTTAGCGATATAAGCACATTTGCCATGTATGCCATTTATCAACAGTAGTCAAAGGGAAAAAATAAAGCAAATTAATAGCGTTATAATCACATTAGCAAAATTTACTAAATTCTTTTTAGTTTTCGAATCAAAAATCCATCCAAACAAAGAATGAATTAAATCATTTAATTTTTGTCAGCAACTCTCTGCTCTTAAAAAATAAGTTTTTGCCGTTGGTATCAGTTATGAAATAACTTGTTATTATTTTAACTATTTTTTATACAGCATGCAAATCTTTTGTTAAACCATAAGCCTGATGTCGGTGTAATTTATATGCATTTTTAATTTCCTTTATTCACATAACTTGATTATATTCGAATTCAGTTATATGCGTCATAGTGGCATATATGTGAATTAGCCTTATAGTCACATTAGCGATATAGTCCACGTTATGTTTGCAACTAAAGGATGTGACTATAAGCGAAAAGTACTGTATATACTTTATACTAGGATTTGGTCACATGTCCTCTACTTGAAAGCACAGCCTTACATCGTTTTGGCAAGGAATGCACCAAGTCACGAAAAATCTGGTTTGAAATAGCATACCATTTTGAATGTCCTCCCACAGTTTGTCTTTATTTTTGAATTTTATTCGTCCAATCCTTTCTTCAACCATCATCCATAAATCTTCTATGGGATTAAGATCCAGGGATTGCGCAGGCCAAGACATTAAATCAATTTCGTTGTCTAAAATCCATTTTTTGCAAGTCCCCAAGTGTGTTTCCAATCGTTATTTTGTTAGAACAGCCACTTAAGTGGCATTTCCCATCTGCATATGGCGGCAGCATTATTTCACCAAGGATGTCAACGTACAAATATTGGTCCGTATTTCCTTTTATTTAAAATAATGGCCCAACAACATGCCTGGAAAAGCATAAACACACCATTATGTTATCTCTTCCATGCTTAAATGTTTTAGTAGTGTGACGTGGATTCAATTCTGCGTTTTCTTAGACGACTTACCGATATTTTACGATCGTTTCAAATTAAATCGATTTTAGATTCGTCCGACAAAGCCATGTTTTTCCATGAGCATGGTCATCCCAATTCTTATTAGCTTTTGCGAAGAATTTTCAAATCATTATCAAACGTCTGTAGTTTAAGAAAACGTTTGATTTCTAATCATTTTTAATTTGAAATCAAACCTCCGTGTTTGTTGGGCATTTGTTTTTGAAAATGTGCATGTATTGGTTTTGTGCTGCTTGTGCGGGGTTGAAGCCGGCTTGGGGTGCCAGACGAACTGTTTTTAGCAGTACTGATTTTTGTTAATTGTACTGTTTTATGCACAACACCCAAAAGAGTACGCAAATGTACTGTTTTTAACACTTTGTACTCATTTTTTGGTTAAGTTTCCAAAAAACAAAGATATTAAGAAAAACCCTGTCACGCTGTGTCACGCCGACGATGCTGGATGGAAAATCAAAAAATTTAGATATGAAGGCGAATTTTACGTACAGCACACGCGAATATTGAATTCGCCTGCTGGAGAAGCATTTGACAAGTGTATTTGGCCCTTTAAAGTAAAACACATTTGCGAATTTTTAACGATATGCTTTTAACTAAGTTCGCTTATAATTAACTATCTGTTATAGCTGTCAAAACATGTTGGCAACCGGAACTTTGATTGAGAGTTAGTTTTAACCGAACTTGGTGAAAATGGCCTTAAGTCATATTATCATAATATCCTAATATTTTACAATATAAAGTTTGAAGAAATTGTTGTTGTGTTCTAAACTAAAAATTCTTAAATATTAAGATTTTTTGTGCTGCGTTTATTGTTTTGTCTTAAAACACAAAAGAATCTAAATTATGAGGGATTGCTCACAGCAGTCATATTTTTTCCTGTTATTATTTTAAGACAGACGACTATCGTTCACCTGAGAAAAACCAAAACCAATAAAAATATTTTAAAATTTTATTTAACGCAAATGGTGTCATTTCGAATACGAAATGCCATTATATGTAAAGCTTCCCTTTGTGTATTTTTTTATATTATTGCCGATCAAGAGCTGAAAATATTTAATAAACAGTTATGCTTTCGTCAAAAAAATGTACTGTTGTTTTCTTGATTGTACTGTTTTTTTAATCAATGTACTGTTTTTCTGAATTTAAAATCTGGCTACCCTAAAGCCGATTGAAACTTTACGCCAACGGAAAACCATTCCCCTAACCTCGCTTGCCAACAAACTGCCATTTTACGCCAGCATAATTAGTCTAGGGAGCGATGGCTCATACAGTTTATGTGCAAATAGTCTACATAAAAGCAAATGTTACCTTTAGTGTAATTGTTGGGTAAATGAAACTATGTTTGTATTTATATTGTCTCAGGTTTACCGTTAGAAAAAAGTTGTTTAAAAAAATAAAAGTCGCAAGTGTTTTTAATGACTTTTATTTATAAAAAAAAAACCATAACAAGCATTAAACGAATTAAACGAAACAAAAAAAAAAAAAAAAACTTGTTAGAGTGCTATATTCGACTGTGCCGAATCTTTGATACCCTCCACCGATCTGTATCTATATGAGCTAACTATAGGATCTATATGATTTATATTTATTATTAATTTATCTTTATAAAAACAGACATCAGCATTAAAATTGGTTGCGGCTTAGAAATCCATATATTATATTATTGACCGACAGTCAGAAAGTTTTATGCTTTTTTTTTTTTTAGCAATTTTAACTAGCTTGAGTAAAATATCATGATTTGTAACTGTTTAAGCCGATCTTAAATGATTTTCAGGAGGGGAATTTATAGGGAACCAATCATCCTAAAATTCTGCAGAGTTATTTCTGGTATTAAAGCCATAAATTTCAATAAATTTCAAAACAGCGGTGAAATTAGTTTTAGCGATTACAGTGAATTTCAGAAGGCTTATAAATATGGGATCTAAGGTAAATTACGGACCGTCTATCCCAAAATTGCATGAAATTTTTTTTTGGCCAAACAAAGCTAAGTTGGATGAAATTTTACCACAATAAATATATCTGCTACGGTTTTAGGCGTTTTTATTTATTTACCAGAGTGGGCTTTATATGGGACCTATAGTAAATTATAGACCAGTCTTCAGGAAATTTATTAGTTCTATTTTTAGTCCTATAAAACTGTGAAGTATTCAATTTTATTCTGATAGCATTACTTATTACGGTTTTGGGTGGACTAAACTGTTTTCCGGGAGAAGGGTTTATATGGGGCCTCGGGTAAATTATAGACCGATGTTCACAAAATTTTACAAGGTGATTTCTAGTCCTATAAAACTGTGAAGTATTCAATTTTATTCTGACACCATTATAAAATACGGGCTTAGGCGTACTAAACTGTTTTCCGGAAGTTTATATCGGGCCTAGGGTAACTTATTGACCTATCTTCACGAAATTTTACAGTGCCATTACTGGTCTTAAAAAACTGTGACTTGCCAAATTTTGTTATGGTAGCATTATTAGTTATGGTTTTAGGCGTACTAAACTGTTTTCCGGGAGTAGGGTTTATATGGGGCCTAGGGTAAATTATGGGCCGATCTTCATGAAATTTCACAGTGTCATTTCTAGTCCTATAAAACTGTGATATCATTATTAATTACAATTTTAGGCGTACTAAACTGTTTTCCGGGAGTAGGGTTTATATGGCAATTTGACATGGCTAAATCGACTTAGAATTACTCAAGGAGCCAGAATATACATACACACAGAAAAAAATACCAATGTTAAAATAACATGGCGAAATGTTGATTGAGAATCATGGTAAAATTCTGCAAAAGTATGCCCTTTATTTAAATTTATCATTATTTCATATTAATTTAAAATGAAAAACATCAAAATAACCTTAAATCACGTTTATTTAATATAATTCACTGTTAAAATAACATTGATCAATATTGAATTCATAAAAACCTGTTTTATATTAAAATCAAAAGTTTATCTTGTTAAATTAACATGCAAACATACTTAAGTATGTACATTTTATTATTTTCAAGTTTGAAATATGTTATAAAAAGAAGACAATTCCCGTATTCTTTTAATTAAAATTATTTAGTTAAATAGTACATTAAGTTATCAAAGTAGAATGATGACGAAAACCATATCGGGCCATTCTGCTGATGCTTCTGTTAACAAAGGAGATACAAAATAAATGGAACATGTGTTACAGGGGTAAGTGTTTTAAAATATTCTTAAATAAATGCATATGCTGTCTTCACACTGTCTTATATTACACTCCAACCAATTTGATTCTACATGAAATTCACGTTCTTTCAACTTGAAATAACTTTCATTCAACGTGATTCGGATTGTTATTTCAATATAAATAACATTTTGCTCTAACTTTACCGCAATGTTAAATTAACATGAATTATAGTTATCTTAAAAGAAAAAAATGTTGTTCGCAAGTTATTGTAAAATCATGTTAAATTAACATGCAACAACAATGAAGCAAAATCACTACTGAAAAATATAAAATCAACCTTGTTTTGAACGAATTTACATTGATTTTTTTCTGTGTGTATGTATATACTTTATGGGGTCTGAGATAATTAATAAAAAAATTTCACACGGAATAACAAACTTAGAATACCCTCTTCTGAACTAATTGTGGTGGAGGGTATTAAAACGTGTAGCGTTGTTGACATTTTCCGACGCAAATACAAATTCTTAAATTTTTGATACTTTATACATAACTTTTTGCAAACAATATTATATTTTTATTCAGGTCAATATGTATATCAAAAAATAAAAATAAAACAATGGTGCCAAGGAGAACAATTTGTTGATAGCTTTTAATATTATGACGATGCACATGTGAAGGTGGGACAAAAATAGAAGGTGTTGACGCAGACTTTGTCATTTCGTACACTAGTTACATTTACCTTAGTTAGGAAAAATTCAAGTTTTGAAAAAAATCGAACCAATGACACGACTACCGCCAATGTTCCAAAAAGAAAATATTATTCAAAATAAAATTGTACAAACCTGCATATGTTTGCTATGCACATCATAATCGCAGTTAGTTAGTTACGTTTTTCCATAATTGTGAAAGGACTTTTGATCCTGTCAAGTGTCCTCACTCATATGTGCGCGTGACTGCCACGCAAACTTACTCTCGCATGATTATGCGCAATAAACTTGACAAACATGGGTCTTAGTTTTCAATTGCTCTCACTTCGAAATAAAAAAAAAACACCTTTTATATTATACTTACATATGTATGTATATGTTTTAGTTCATAAATTTAAAAACCAAAAAACCTTCAAAATACAATTCCCTGCCGTCAAATGAGTAGCTAGCTACAAAAAAAGCCAACTTTAAGTTTGCTTGTATAGACTAACTTAAAGCCAACTACTAAAGCCTAGATTACACTATCTCACAAGCCTTACGTATTCCATAATACTTAAACCTAGATTACACTATCTCACAAGTCTTACGTATTCCATAATACTTTGTGAGATAGAAATCTAATGAGTTTTGTTGCGACTGTCAAAAAATCTAATGTAACATGACAGTTTGTGTTCACACCATCACACAAAGTATAAACACTCACACATGAAATAAAATGCAACCCTGATCCAATGAAAAGTATTATTGTTTAGAAATTTTTCAAAAAACGATGAAGTCGTATGGGATGTCAAACTTTTTTCTTAATACTGGTCATTTTCGTGACACATTGCATTCACACTATCACACTTTGTCATATTACTTCAGTTTTTGACATGTATTAATACAAAGTATAATAGTGTAATCTATCCTTTAGTGAGATAGAAATCTAATGAGTTTTGTTGCGACTGTCAAAAAATCTAATGTAACATGACAGTTTGTGTTCACACCATCTCACAAAGTATAAACACTCACACATGAAATAAAATGCAACCCTGATCCAATGAAAAGTATTATTGTTTTGAAATTTTTCAAAAAACGATGAAGTCGTATGGGATGTCAAACTTTTTTCTTAATACTTGTCATTTTCGTGACACATTGCATTCACACTATCACACTTTGTCATATTACTTGAGTTTTTGACATGTATTAATACAAAGTATAATAGTGTAATCTAGCCTTAAGCAATACAAAAATTACATTAACCAAAGTGTATACAAACTAGTGCTGGGATACTATCGATATTTTCTACTATCGATATTTATCGATAGTTCAGATTTTACTATCGATATATCGACTGAATGTTTGTACTTGTGCAGGAAAACTTTAATTATTTTTTATAAGGCTACAGTTCGTTGTTTTTATCACTTTATTGAATGTATGAGACGTATGTAGTATATACGCACATTATTTTAGATGGTAGTTTTTTAAAAATTGATAAGTACCTTTCTGAAGGAACCTACTGTTGCGACTGTAAGATATTCCATTGCAACTTTAAAAAATTTTCTAAATTCTAAACCCAAAAAGGTAATCAATCTAGCGAATTTATCCTTTAATGGTCGTTCATTGTTTTGTCCTATGCTTGCAATTGCATTTGGATTTGCATTTTTTTCCAACATTACAAAAATATTTGACATTTCAGGTCCTATATAAACATGTAAAAATTTCGACTTAAAGGCCTTTAATTAGCAGTAAAAAGCACTGCTAAGCAATCCATAACACTTGCCATTCTTGTTGTTTGTATTCATTGCTGTAATTCAGCGCGAATTAATAATAGCAAGTAAAAATTTGCGGCAAAAAACTGTGTGTGTATAGCTGCTGTTAGATGTCTTCATAGCTGTATTTTAAATATGTAATAAAAATATCGATAGTTATATTTTTCCAATCGATATTTTCGATATTTTAAGACTATATAATATCGATGGTCCATCGATAGTTTCCCAGCACTAATACAAACACTGTGTATTTTAAGTAGAGAGAGCCAAGTCGATTGGCAAACAAACGGCTCCAAGACCCACAAAAGATTTAATTATTTTGGGCCATTATTACAATATACGGAGTAGAAATTGGTAATCGGTAATGGCCAGGTTATAGTATAATTAAAAAATTAAATAAAATAACTTAATACAATTTTAATAAAATAGTTAATTTAAAAAAACCAACTTAAAGTAGTAAGTTTATAAAGTTAACTTCAAGTTAACGGCTAGGTAACTAACTTTAAAGTTATCTGAAAGTAATGCAGAGTCGGACAATTGACTACTTCCTAGGACATCGCAATGTTAAAATAGTTAGTTAATTCCACATAAAAGTAATGCAAGTGTCAACCACCACTCCTTGATAAATAGTTAGCTTTCAGTTAATTTAAAGTTAACTGAATGTCCGACAGGGTTCTTATATGTATGAAATATCTGAGACAAATGTAGTATGGGCGCTATTGTGCCGAAACCATTATTATGGGAAGAAAAAGTAGTAATTTTACTATACCTCGGTTATTTCTTCACAGATTTTGTTAATTTTCACAATGTTCTAGCAATCTACTTAGTTCATTTAAGGTGAAAGTGAAAAAATATTGTTCATAGATTACAAGAACACCTTTGAGATTTATGTTTACAAATAAGAGGCAGTGGCGGTATTTTGCTCATATCTCAGTAACTTATGGAAACTCTACAGACTTTTGGACATGTGCATTAGCAAGAGCTAGCCGCTTGAATATATTTTGTTTTGATATGTACGGAATATTTCTTGCTATGCAAGTTTTAGAACATGCATGTCTCAAGCGGCGCCGAATCGTTGCTTGAAGTACTGAATGAGAGGCATCCGCACTCCTTCTTTTTCTCGCTGGGTGCTGTTCGGATTTTATTGCCTGATGTATTTTTGGACTAAATCTTGATTTTTCCGAAGAACATGCAGTTTTTCACACGCAAAGCAATTGGAACTTTGTTTTCCTGTCTCCGGCACAATTGTATACAATTATAGATTAGGAGAAAAAGCTGTTAAACAAACTAACTCGGAAAAGCGCTATCTTGTGCCTCAAAATTGCCATAGCTGCCAAAAAGTGGGAAATTGAGAAGAGTAATATTCAGAAATTATATTCCTCATTATATTTTCAATCACATTTTCCAGCTGTATTTTACTTCGAAAACTCGAGAAATGTAATTTAAAAATATTCAATAAATTCATTTCCTTAAAGTATACAATAGTTTTTTGAAACATTTTTATGACACGTTTCGTGACTGTTACCAGATTTTATAATTTTCATTTTATTCCGAAATTTCTGTAAATAATTCGGTTTTAAATCGAAAGAAGACATTCCCACCTTTGATTTTATTAAAAGTAAAGCTTGGTGGAAAAGTGGGGCTACATTACATTAAGCAGTTCATACACTTGCAATACAATTGTTAAATTTTACGTATTGTACAATTTTATCGTCAATGTGTATGTGATATTCGAAGGTGGCACATTGTATTGGCAACAATCAAAAGACTTTTGATTTTTATTGCACACCGAAAACAAAGTGAAACGTATTGGCAGCGTTGTACAATGCTGTTTATGTAATTCCTATAGGTTATGTTCACATTTTATTGAATGAATGAAACTATTGTGCGACTTATTGCTTAATATAGAACAAAATGGAAATAATATGGCGAATATCATATACAATAATATGGCAAGTGTATGGGCCGCTTTACACACCACAATAGTGGAGAGGGTATTATGCCTTTGTGTTGATGTTTGGAAAATCTTAAATTATTCGTTCTAGACCAACCTATAAGTATTCCTAAAGATGTTCGTCCGGTTGGCTTGCTGCCTTGTACGCAAAGTACAGGTCGCTATTTTGGAGATAATTTGATGAAATCTGGTACATAGTTTCTAATTGGCACAAAGACCAAGCCTATTACAAAAGTGAATAGGGAATAAGGGGTTTGTGCCCATAAACCATATTCTTAGGTTGGTATTTACATAAAATTTGGTCCAAACTGATTTTGTGGCAATCCAGATCATCTTACCAAGTTTTATTGTAATCAGTCCATATTTAACCATGGCTACCATAGAATAAGCTCCTTATAAATGTTTATGTGGACATAGAAATTGGCGACAATAACTTTTACGATAGCTTCTATGTCAAGACAAAATGTTGTGCTGGTAGCTCCCAAATTAACCATAGGTCGCATATAAACTTTCATCTTATAATCTAATAAAGATGAAGACATTTAAATAATATTCGGCACAAGGAACTTTTACGTGAATCTTAACCTCATAACATTATTTTGTTCAGGCGGGTCCATGATTGCTAATGAGTCCCAGAGTGTACCCTCTCTCGAGAATTTGTTTTTAAATACTGGGTATGATATAGCGGGCTGGACCGACTATACTTTCTTACTTGTTTTTTTTCATTTCTGAATATCTGAAAAGACGCAATCCGGCAAAACATGGGCGACAGCTAAAAAGTGTGCATGGCACAAAATAAATTTGTAAGAGAAAAATTGTCCGAATTTGGTACACACAGCTGGGTTATCAATACAATCACCATGATGAAGGGTATATAAGATTCGCCATATCCGAATAAAGCTCTGTTACTTGTTTTTTTTAAATTCTGTTTGATAATTTGTCTAATTAGGGTGTAGGCGAAGGGCATTAAAGATTCGACACAGCCGAATATAACACTGTTACTTGTTTTTAATTCTGTTTGATAATGTGCGTTAGTGGGTACCCTGAAAATAATAGGACCAGTCCAAACACGAGTGTAAAGAGTAGCCCACAAGGGACCAGGACTACTCCAAAAGTAACCCAAACGTATGGTATACACAAGAGAATTAGTTTTGAAGTCGTTTTAAAACGAAAGCACGTCGTTAAAAAACGAAGACATGTCGTCTCACTACCCTGCAAATAATAGGACCAGTCCAAACACGCGTGTAAAGAGTAGCCCACAAGGGACTAGGACTTGTCCAAAAGTAACCCAAACTTATGGAAAAACATGATCTATTTAACGTTACGATGCCCTAGGGGAGGACCATATAACCCACATTTGAAATACTAAGGAGTAGTTTTAAAACTACTCCATGGTGTACACAAGAGGATTAGTTTTGAAGTCGTTTAAAAACGAAAGCACGTCGTTAAAAAACGATGACATGTCGTCTCACTACAAACACTTTTTACAATGACATGGTCCATGCTTGCATTAAATCGGACCAGTCCATGGAGTAGTCCATTTTATCAAAATGGATCAGGTGGTCCAATATTATTTACAGGGTACAAACACTTTTAAACAATGACATGGTCTATGCTTGCATTACATCGGACCAGTCCATGGAGAAGTCCATTGCAGGGTTAGTATGGTGAATGGTATAAAAGATTCGGCACAGCCGAATATAGTACTCTTACTCATTTTTGTTGCATTTGTTTCTACACATAACAATCTGTTCTTATCAAATCATGGTGGAGGATATATAAGATTCAGTATAACCAAATAAAGCACTCTTACTTATTACATAAATATATTACAGTCAAATTTATGTTTATATATGTATGGATCACGGAATTGCGCGAAAATATAAGTAATTTCTTGCTTAACACCCTATCATGATCTTTACTTAAATTTTTCAAAAGTAAAATAAATTTTTTCTAAAAAAACATAAATGCAAATTTTATATTTAATCATTGCTCTACAAAACTTAATTATTCGATTTTTTAAATTGTGTAGTCGAAAAATGGGGCTTTTGACACCAAAACCCCACTGTGTGTTGTACAGCCCAAGATGGATGGATGTGTCTCATATCTCGAAAACTATAAATGATAACAACAAACCGATTACACAGATCGATAGATCTTGAACAATTTGTCTAGTAATTAGTCTTATCTCAAATTTCAATTAAATTTACATACCTATATATTTTTTATAATCTTTAAGCCCTATAAAGGCCAAACTGATTAGAGTGGAATTCTTTGTTGCACTTATAGTTATTGACATTCTTAATTAATTTATTTAAAAAAATAATATTCATGCATACACATGCATAAATTTAATCTCTTTCTTAATCAAAGGCATGCATTTTTCCTATAAAAATGAAAATTAATTGCCCCACCAAGACAGAGAACTAAAAAAAGCTTTTTTTTTAATTCTTTAGATGAATGAGCAAAGTGTCTAAAGTGTTAGGGGATTGGGCAAAACATAATTCCAAATTCAGCAAGCTTTTACAAGAATTAACGTTGCATTATTAGCGTACTAAAACTGATCTAAAAGAACTTACGAATTCATAGAAAGACTTTTCGAAGTGAAAATAAAAGCCTTAGTTTAATTTAAGAATTTTCATTCCAAATACTTTATGTCATATAAATTAAATTATCCAAAATTAATCCATGACTCTGCAAAATAATAACCAAAAAGATGAAAATAAAGTATTTTTAAAAGGTGTCCCGCTTATGATGTAAGTAGCTGTACTTGTTTCCGAACATATATCGCACTTACTCAAGGCGAATTCATTCCAGGTTATCTCAGTTCTACAACAAGTACAACTCGTAGAAAAACCACAAGCAATTTGTTTTTGTAAAATCATTGTGCAATGTCAAAAACAGAAATAAAACAAAACAGAAACAAAGATAATTAACAAAATTTTGACACCAAACAATGATAAAGCAAACAAAAACGTTATCAGCAGGGTTTTTAAGACTACCTATAATGAATTCGCTTTGCACTTGTTCAACAATTTTGTATTAACTCAAAATTTAAAAATTTTCAGTAGAAGCAAAACCATTTTTAATTTTACATCAAAGGCGTATGAAAAACAAATTTTTAATGCAACCGTTTCATTACCAAAAAGTATACAAAATAGCACGATATTTTTTCAGCGGCTAGATATGAATATTACAAGTCCATCTTTTCCAAGTGAAAAAATAAAAACTTTGAGTTATTATACCTGCGCCCACAAGTATTAACAACTTAACTCGAATTCAAAAAGTGCTCAGCAAAGCTTATTTTTTTCAAGATTATAAAAAATAATGATAAAAAACTTGTATGTAAAAATTCCAAAATTTTGAATTTTAAATTTCATTTTAGTGGCAAAACGTTTCAAATCCAAAATTGCGATTACAGTTAAAACGTTTTTCCACTACGCAAAGCATTATGCCTAGTTATAAAACGTTTTTCCACATTATCAGCTCAGTAGTGTTTTTTAAAGGTATTTCTCAATCTTATTGCGAAAAACTACATTAATTACACTCATTATCATAGTGTTTCATTAAAATGCCGATGCATTTTAACGTCAACTAGTAAGTCAAAATACTACAGAAAATCAAAACCAAAAAGCAATTAGCTTTTGGAACATCTGTAATTGTGATCTGCGGCATGAAGTTTGTCAAGGCATTTATAATAAAGAAAAGGCACTTAAACCTTAGGAACACAATTGCACCGTATAAAAGTAGTGGCGTACGACGTAGATAGCGTAGTAGCGTACGACGTAGATGAAAATAAAAGAAAATGATAAGAAATAAACAATAATTTGAATATATTTGGAATTTTTTAATATTAATTTCAAGAGAAAACAAAATACTATTACGACGGCATTATGGGCAAGTTAAGCGTGTTTTAAAAAGTCATGTACATACGTACTACATTCGTACGACGTACGGCTCATACATACATACATACTACATATTTAAATATTTAAAAACAAAATAAAAAAGCAAAAATTTTTAAATTTTAATAAATTTTGATTTTTGTTATATTATTTTCAAAAGAAAACAACCCAGCGGGAAAATAAGGAATTGATTACATAAATAACCAAACAAAATAATAAGGGTAATCACGATGGTCATTGTGCAAATTTGCAATTTGTAAATTTACAATGCATATTATGATTGATCATGAGCATAGCACTTTTATATTTTGTGCAAATTTCCTATTTTTCTAAAAAATAATTGTGGCAACACAAAAAACTTCTGGCAGTACTGTAAAAAATCTGCATTTGTTTAGAGAAACATATACACAAGCAAATTAAAATAAATTTTTTCTTTTTGAACTATTTAAATTTAATTTTGTCTTTTTTATATCAACACCCAAAATGTATTAACAAAGTGACCTCAGTACTACAACCATGAAACAATAAAAAAAACAACAGGCATTTTGTTGCTAGAATTGAGACGGCAAGTGTCAAAATGCCTTATAAAAAAAAGTAAATAAACAAAAAATGACGACAAACGTCACACACGAAGAAAATCACTGCAAACAGCTGCGCTTGTGAGGTCACTTTATTAGTACATTCTGTTAACACCCACGAAAATGTTCAATTTATAAGTTTCCTTAGAAAACAATATGGCGCTTAATATGTCAAATGTTATTGTTTAAATTTGTTTGCAACTGAGCAAATATGCACTACTAATTTTGCTCATGGTTTTTTTGTAGTGCAAACGAAGTAAAATAGAGCAAATTGCAAATACGTACATTTTGTTGTTGTGTTGTGCAAATGTGTTTTTGCACACATTTGCATCGTTTGTACACTTTGCACTACCCATCGTGGTTTCCCTTGATGCATTGTTTCCGAAAGAATAATAATAATTCGTTGGAATCGAAAATTGATTACCACTTATATTCCCACATTTGCAGAACAAGGAATGTATTAATTCTGTTCGTAACAATTATTCGTGTTTTTTCTGTTCGTGACAATTACTCGTGTTTTTTAGAAGTATTTAATTCATTAGAGTTTACTACGGAATTGAGAGCAAATAGCGTTTTAAGAAATGTACGTCCTACGCTCTTGCGATGTGATTTAAATGCATTTTATAGCTTTATTGAAAATATTTAAAGCAATAATTGTTTTTAACGTGCCATCGTAGTTGGTGACTCTAATTGATTTTTTTAATGAAAATTTGTCTACTGATAATTCAAATATTTTATTCCACTACGATTATTTAAATTGTCTTGATTTAATTACGCGTTTTAGAAGTGGAAAATCAATTAATCGCAAATGTGTAGTAGGTATATAGCAATACTTCAAGTAGTTTATTTTCTGATGTGTCATTACTGATCATAACTTGCACTCATGTAAAATAGGAAATGTGTATTTAGTATAAAAAGATTAGAATGTACTGAAAATAAAGGCAAATTATGTACATATGTATGTATGTGATTATAAGTTGTTGTATAATTCAATAAATTTATTGCATCACAGGCGCCATTCACCTTATGATTTGTCACAATTAAAAAACTTGATTTTAAATTATATTAGAGTGTCTACTGTAGAGAAAGTAGAATGAAAACAAATAAAATACCAAACAAGGTACATTTACACACGGTAGCAGTGTTGCCAGTGAATTTTTAAAAAAGATACATTTTAGTTTCCAAAAAGATACACTTTTTCCCAAAAGATACATTTATCATTTGACATCAAACACAATTCTCAAACGTTTTTCAATTGTTTGATTTAACATTTAAATTCAAATTGATAATGATTTGAAAATAAACATTTCATAACAAATGTTTTATCAATTTGATGTCAAATGTTTGTCAAATGTTTATTTCCAATCAAAAATAAACTTGGCAATACTTAAGCGAAAAATAAATGTAATCATTAAAAATGGCGATTAAAGTTACATTTTTTACACAAATTATAATTTTTTACTTTGTGGTTACATGTGTTTTACTATTAAAAATAAATTTTAATATAAAGTGAATAGCTTATTTCTTGTGAAAAATAAAAATTATTTGTGAGTTATACAATGATTAAAAATACGAAAAAAAGGAAAATAAAACGGGAAAGTGAAGAAAGTTTGTTGAACGATCGCGGTGGGACAATCCTCAAAATAAAAGGGAGCCAAGTAGTTTGTCTTTCCAAGAATTAGAGGACGGAAAGAACATTATTTCATCTTTTAGCTATGGTGCCGAATGTTTATCTCACAGTTTATTTAAATAAATAATAAATTTAAATTAAAAAAAATAAAATATTTTTATTTATGTTCCACATTGTATTATAATCCACATTTGAAAAACATTTGAGAATTACGTTTGAAAGCAAGTTGAAAATAAAGGCATTTTGCAATTTGAAATTAATTTCCCCTTTTTGTTGAGAACGCTATGATTTTCAAATGATTTTCAAATCATTATCAAACGTTTGTGGTTTGAGAAAACGTTTGATTTCAAATCATTTTGCAATTTGAAATCAAACCTCCGTGTTTGTTGGGTACGAATTCTTTCTATTGGGGCTTAAGGTAGAAAGTTGTTTAGCTTTGAACTTTTTAACGCGTTGTGTATTTTTGACAGGTAATCAGCTGACAATAAAAATAATAATTTAACAAATTTGTGAATCATGAAAGAAAAACTTATTGAAGAGCTTAAAAAACATACAATATTTATATAAAAAGAATAAATTCAATAAAATAATAAAATCTTGATATACTTTTGAAACCGTTTTCAATGCACAAATAAGTAAACAAGCCACTCCTGCTTTTGTAACGCGTGCTGTCTAACTTGCAATTTTTTACGCGCTAAAGTTTTTAAACGCACGATACTCGTCGAAAAACTAACGCGTGTTATGTACTTCCACTTTTATGTCTGTCTGCTAAGGTCTACCTTGTGTAAATGTACCTTGATATCAAATAACATCTTGGACCAGAATTGTCCGAGTTTTTCACCTTCATCGCCTAGAAAAATCGCCATATAGCAGTATTATATAAAATAAGCAATTTTAGCTCTATTGAAATTTTGTATATTTAGCATTATTCACCTTGCACCGGGAATCATGACCCCCTTATTAAAATCATTAATCAAATAATACCTCAAAGGTCGCATGTAAAATATCTCGGTATACATCTAGATCGGCGATTAAAGTGGACATGCTATATAGAGGGAAAATTAAGTCAAATGAAACTCAAAGCCATTCAAATTTATTGGCTTTAGAAAAAATGTTTTCCTTAGTCTCGATTGCTTTCTCTATTTTAATGCCATTCTGGTGCTACGGTATTCAACTGCCTCGTCCTCCAATATCGAAAAAATTTAAAGGCGCTAAAACTAACTTCTTCGAATAAAATCCACAAGGATCTCAATGTGCCCTAAGTAAAAACTATGATAACGAAATATGCAGTAAAATATTTGAAAAGGCTGGAACTGCACCCAGCACAACAGCTCGAAAGATTTTAAATGATGGCGCTTAAGGAGAAGAGACAATCAGAAGAGCGATAAACACCTACATATGTGAAGAGAAACCATGATGACGAAATTTTTTGTCTGGCACTGGCTGGACATAAAATATAGTATTAGAATAAGATTTGATTAATTACACTGTGCAAGTTAAAAAGCAGACAAGCCGGGCACTTGGCCTTTTAACCTAATTCAAGCACGCTGAAGCCAGTGGTGCTAACCGTATTTTAGGTTAGCACTTGTTTTCGAGATGTACCGTTATTTCGAAAATGGAAGAGGGCACACCATATATTCGCGTAGCTCAAAAACGATTTAGTAAAGCTTTTTTCTAATATGCGCTGTCGTTTTAAAAACATAATTTATATTTAATTGGACTAAAGCGTTAAAACTTAACACGTTTATAAAATCTGTATCCATTCTCTAACACCGAAAACAAATGCAGAATAATTAACTTTTAAATAAATACATATATAAAAAAATTTCCTTTATTATTTATATTATTTTATTAGTATTATTATTTAATTAAGCTTGAGGTCTCTTTTTTTTATAAAACAAATTAAATTTATTTAATCCAATATTTCGGCACTCCGTTGTGTGCCTTCTTCAGAGTTTTTTTCTTGAATGTTTGACAAAAAATTAAAAATTTTTAACAAATTTAACAAATTAAACAAATTTAACAAAAAGTCTGATAACAATTTTCATTTAAATACAAAAAAGGTTTCCCAATTCAAATACAAAAATTACAATTTAAATACATTTTTAGCTTTATTAAATAATAATACTAATAAAATAATATAAATAATAAAGGAAATTTTTTTATATATGTATTTATTTGTAAAGGTCGAATAATAGTCAATTTATATTTATATTGTTTATTATTTATTATATTTACAGATTGAGAATGCTTCCCGATCAAAATTATGGACGTTATTTTTACTCTCTGCTGGAATATTTATCATTTATACATTTCGGAATTATTTCAAGGCAGTATTTTTGTCACTGAAACTCTCTGGGCCGCCTGCAGTACCCATATTGGGTAATTGTTTGTTAATCAAAGATAAGAATTGTAAGTATAGAAACTAGAAAATATATAAAATGGAATCTGAATGTAATCAAAAGCGGAGTAAACACTATCTAACATGAAAGACAGTTCTGCTTAAATGTTCGTCAGTCAACCGCAAATTCTTTTCTAAAAACCAAATAACAGAACACAAATATTTAATGTTCTGCAAATAGATCATGACGATGCACTTTGGCTTTGCCGTGATGGGTCAACTACGAGTTTATTCAAAAAACCATGCCAGGCCGTTTAATAACCAAAACTGCAATATTATTTCTTGTTTTTAAAAATTTCGGATTGCAAAATTAAGAAAAACATCATTAAAGGATTCGATAATTGAAAACGAATATAGCCTACCTTAGAATAATACATTTAAAAATTAATACTTTGAAAACATTTTGAAATAGTTTAATAACATATTTCGAAATTGCGCTTAAAACTTTCTTGGACACTAAAAATCTCAGTATTTGTAAAAATTTGTTTCTATTATTAGTATCGAAAAGAGTTTTTATGTGCTTCTTCCATACGAGCAGGGTTCCCGGTTTTATTTTAGTCCTTATCCCCAATTTGCTATTTTTGATCCCCAAAGATCATTAAAAATAAAAATAATGTTATGTATTTCAAAAGAATAATATGCATACTAGGGCGGGTTGGTTGATTTGTATGGCTAAAAAAAAAAATCGTATAGCAAAAACGTAAGCTACATAAAATTCTAAGAATATTCTCCGAAGAAAACAAGTGTCTAAAATCAAACCCTAATCCGCGCCTCTCGACTTGAAAATTTTTTTCCTCTTCTTTCGCTAAAATTTGTTTCTTTTTTTTGAAATATACCTTTTTTGTTTTATTATATTATAGGTTATGTAATTAGAGTTTTTTTTTCCCGGAGTTTTTCGATTCCCGGGAAAGCGGGAAAAATTTTTAAATTTCCCGGGATCCCGGGATCCCGCTCCATACAAATAATACAAAGTAAACTTGGTTTTATTAATGAAAAAAACTTTTATAAACAAACGTGAGGGAACTTGTTTACAAAGTAAGTAAAATAAATGCTAAAATACTACAAAAATTAATTGAAGATTGAAAGCGGAACTTGAATTATTATTACCTTTGGCTATTATAAGTAAATTCCGTATTATGATGATCTAGTTCAAGATAAAATAAACATAACAATTGAGGTACTCAAGATATGAGATCAAAAAGTAAAATCATAAAATATATAAAATATTTTAATAAATATATTAACATTTTTTAACGGCGTAGGAAATTACTTTCTGACACACTCAAAGCGTTTAGTGAGTCGCCAAAGAGTATATTTCTGATTTTGTTTACTGATTACCATATTTCCGAAAAATTTCGTTTACTTTTTTACCGAGGTTGGACAAATAATTAAAAGTGCACCGGTGTTGCATGCTTCTGATGTCAAGGTTGATGCAAAAAATAGCATCATCCGGACTACTTCTTACAAACTATTTCTTTTCATTAGGTCCATCTGTAATCTTTAGGACAATGTGTTTTTCAAATTGTATGTTTTAGTAACTTACACGAGTTTCATTATTTTTTTATTTCGGTTTCCCCGCACTTCCCGGATATATTACCAAGCTCGATTTTTTTTTTGTAGATACGACTATGTTGCAATAACGGAGCGATATGTTTATGTATATCCTATTTTTAAGACTTGTCCATGGTCAATGAGAATTTACTGCCTGCATCTTATTTTGAATTTATGTTCTTTATCAATTCATCACTTCACTAAATTTATTAATTATCAACTGTTGCACTGCCCATTCTGCTTTTAATAGATTTATTGCCGCAGGATACATTGATTTACGTTTGTACACATTTCTTATAATTGATCTAATCGACAACCCATCCATCACTTCACTAAATTTATTAATTATCAACTGTTGCACTGCCCATTCTGCTTTTAATAGATTTATTGCCCCAGGAGACATTGATTTACGTTTGTACACATTTCTTATAATTGATCTAATCGACAACCCATCCACAGATGCTAATTTTTAGAGAAAAGAAAACTAAATTTCAGAGTAAAAATAGCTGTTTTCTGAAACTATGAAGAACTTTTTATTTCCCGGGATTTTTGTTGCGGGAAATATAATAAGTGAAATAAACGGGAAATCCCGGGAAAAAACCCTATATGTAATACAGGTTTTATTTTGAGACTAATCAAAATATTCAATTATCAAAAAGCAGTTGAACCCCAATTTGCATCTCCTCTGATTTGCGTTCTATATAAAAAATAGTTAGAATACGTTTTACCTAAACTTCGTTTTGCATAAAACAAAGAATAATTATAAAAAATAGTTTTATTTTTGTAATAAAATACGCAAAACATACTTCTTATACTAATCAAGTATATTTGACCTCTAATTCGTTTTCTGTTACTTCTTAATTTATTTGATTTGATTTATTTGGGCACTTAAAAAACGTGTTACAAATTTTTGAAAAATTAGTAGTGGAATTTTCGGAAATGTCCACTGAAAACAACTTTTTGAGTGTATTTTTTTTTTATTTCCAATATTTATTATTAAACTATGGAAGAAAATTTTTTTACCTATATATGTATGTTCCTTTTAAAAATATTAAATATAAAATTATATACATACAAACTTTTTTACTTGGGTGAATATTTTTTTTAATGTAAAAAAATTTTGAGTTTAGGAAAAATGTAAAGTGCAAAAAAACTACCTTAATAAACAATCTTATTCAGAAAGTTAGATTTCTTTTTGAATAAAGCTATTTTTTCAACCATTTATTTTAATTTTTGGCAAAGGCGGGTATATACATTTTCAAGTCGAGAGGTGCGGATTAGGATTTTATTTTAGACTAGCTTAACCCGGTGCGCTTCGCTACACTGATTTAACCACTTCTTTAGTTGAGAGATATTTTATATATGCATCCTATGGGAGGTATTTCCCCCCTGCGCCTACCGGCTTTATTTTTAAAAGTGTAGTATACTATAAGACTGACTTCTGCAAAGTTTGAACATTCTCACTATTACAGTTCTTAAGATATGCGATATTAAACATTGACGTCCTATGGGGGGTACCACTTCCTCCGCTGCTAATTTATTTAAATTTTGGGGCTCAGAAGATCCTACTACGAAAAGTTCAACAAAATGCGTGCAGCGGCTCTTATTTATATTTCTATCTATGAGGGGTACTGCTCCTCCTCTGTCTACCCCGCCCATTTCTATATTAAAATTTATAGTTTACCATAATAGTAGCTTTAACCACGTTTGAAGACTCTCCCTTTAATAGTTCTTCAGTTGAGCGATATTTGATATATGGGCATTTCCGCCAAAAGGTCCACCGTGACCAAAAATTTTAAAGTTATTAAAAGCTGATTATTTTACGATATTGTTATAGAGAAACATTAAGATTTTACTAGTTTTATAAATTTACTCATAAATTTGTTCACTTAGCTGAACAATCAGACTGCAAAGTTGCGCAAACAAAATTTCTTATTATTGAGAATGTTTTATTGTATGTTTTCTTAAATATTTATCTTTCTTAAAAGAGGTGATATTTGATAAAAATTATTCCAAAAAAATTTTCTTACATGGTCTGTAATCTAAGGAAGAGTTCAAAGAGAAATATGTTATTCATATTAATGGTAAATTTTTATTTTATTTTGATCATTATTCAGTTAAACTATTACGGAAAAAGTTTCACGTTCGAAATGTCACGTATCGACCCAGATTTTGGCTTAAAAAAAAAGAAAATACAGAAGATTTTGGAATGAAACCAAAACATTTTAATGTTACATTGTTACGTAAAACTCTGAAAGTAGTTTGACTAAAAAATTGTGCCGGGTTTCGCTGAATTACGCCTTTTTATGCATGGCCACAAAAACTACTTCTGTTTTCTTCACGTTCGAACCGCTACTTCTTTTGCCATTATCTTTGACCTAGAATCGCGCCCTCCATAAACTTAAGCATAGATAACAGTGCTTTCTTAGTGCTTTAATTTCAGGGTTATGAAAACGTAAACATATTTTTTGCTTAAAATGTTATTGCATTTTTGATGCGTACGCCTGTCACGTTCAACACTTTGGAATTACCCATATGCATCCTATGGGAGGTATTTCCGCCCCTGCGCTTACCCGCTTGATTTTATCTTCGATAGTGTAGCATACCATAAGAGTGACTTCTACAAAGTTTGACATACTCACTATAACAGTTCTTAAGATATGCGATATTAAACATTGGCGTCCTATTTGGGGATCCACTTCCCTCGCTGCTATTTTGTATCAATTTTAGGGCTCAGAAGATCCTACTACCAAAAGTTCAACAAAATGCGTGCAGCGGCTCTTAAGATATGCGGTATTTAATATTGGTATCCAATGGGGGTACCAATTCACCTGCCCCTATCCAAATTTCGTAATTTTTTCTTACATAAGAACCTTCTCCTAATAATAACAAATACAACAAGAATTAGTGAAATCGGTCCACCCATTCACGCGTGATGCCGTGACCAAGGGAAAAAGGGATTTAATTTAAAACCTTTTCTTTAGCTTCACTTCGGAAAATCAAATCTTGTAACGTTAATTTAATCGCCTTATACTCAATGCAAATGGATGAAACTTTGCAGGCATACATATTCCCGATGACAGTACACGAATACATGGGTGTAGCCAGGATAAAATCTAGGGGGACGATCAAAATTTTTAAAACCTTTTCTTTAGCTTCACTTCGGAATATCAAATCTTGTAACGTTAATTTAACCGTCTTATACTCAATGCAAATGGATGAAACTTTGTAGGCATACATATTACCGATGACAATACACAAATACATGGGCGTAGCCAGGATAAAATGTAGGGGGGACGGGCGAAATTTTTTTTAAATGTTCTTTTTTAAGAAAAGCGTTTCTTAAAAATTTTTTTTTTAAATGTTCTCATCTTATACATATATAGGATACATGGTTTCTTCGGAGAATTGTCTTAGAATTTCATGTAGTTTACATTTTTGCTATACGATTTAAAAAAAAATCAACCCGCCATAATGCATACATTTATTTATTAAATCTATTTGCCTTATATTATTAAAACTAATTTTATTTGTACTTTGAGCTCGAAAAACATACATATATACAAGCAAATGTTGAACAAAAGAGTAACACCCGATTCAGACCGTGATTTAAAAAGATTTTTTTCCCGTTATCGGTAACTCCTCTTTACTTGTTTATTTGTAAATACAAACAATTTACAAATTTTGTATTGTAACCCCGGGTCTCCACGTAGTAATATTTATTGCGGCAAACGCCAAATTTGATTGCTCCATTAAATTTGCGACGTATAGACCGCAAATTGACATGAGTGGCAATCCATTGCGCAATGATTGCTCTTCTGATTGCTTGAGCAATTATTGCTTAGCAATCTACTGTCAAATCAGTTGTAATATCTTACATTTCATTTCTCTGTACGGTTGTTTATTTATTAAAAAAGCAAGCAAGAAAAAACCGCCAAGTGAAAAAATACTTCAGCAAAATACAGAAAAAGTTTTTATATATTATATTTTTAAATAATCGTCAATATCAACAAAAGTAAACGACGAATTTGTTATTTTGTATATTTTTATTTTTTTAATAGAACAATACACGTTTTAGGTTTTTTTTCATACGCAAATAAACAAATAAGTAATACAAAACACAGCTACGACAATTACAATTAATTATTTTATTAATTTAAAAAAGAAAATTTAACAACCACTTCAAAACACAACATAAAACATTTGTTATAAATACAGCCACAAAACTTTATCAGCTCCTTGCGGTGAAAATTGAAAATTTATGGCAAAGTAATTTCAAGTGTTCTCCAGCAATATAATCAGCAATTATTGCTCCATTGTTTTTTCATTGTTCTGCCGACGTTCTTGCTTGTACTTAGCAATAAAAATTTCTACGTGGAGACCCAGCGTAGAGAGATGTTGCCACAATGTAAATACGAATGTTTGCAACGGAAAATATAAAAAAAATACACAGAGAACAGAAAATTTGATTTTTTCCCTTCCCGCTTGCTTCTCTACACCGTTCGCCAACAAACACCAAAAAGCATGTCTTAAAAATTATGGAAAAAATCACCGTCTGAATCTAGTGTAATGTAAAAAATGCACAAGACAAATAATTATGCATCAGAATCAAAATCTTCTGACTCATCAGCCAATGCAATTTTTTTAACATGTTGTTGGTATTAAAAAGTTTTAGCATTTGAGAAGATGGTACAAATTTGTCACAGCAAACTGAATTATTTATTCAAAAAATAGCTTCTTATGACTCATACTGCATTCTGTTGCGAGTTTTAGTTGTATTCATTATAGGAAAGACTTGTTTAAAACAAGCGTTACGTGTTATTACGGAAAGCTTGTTTAAAACTATTTAAGCAAGCTCTTGAAAAGGTTTTACCCACATCTTGGCCAAATCGGTCTTGTCATTGCACAAATGGCATTTATACTAGCCTTTAAAATCCCCAGCGAAAAAGGCTTTTTAACCAAAAAACCCTTTGGGGATTATTAAGTAACTGTTATCCCCCATTACAAAACAAATCCCCTATTTGGGGACAAATTCCCAAGACTAACGCTGCATACGACGCACAGTGCTTTGTCCCCATATAACGAAGGGACATAAATAGAAGGAGTTGTTGGTACACTAGCATAAAATAGCTTAGTTAAGAAAAATATGAATTTTTGGACAAATCGGTCCAAGGACACGCCTACCTCCCATGAGTCCTGAAATGGAAAAATGTAATTTTAGCTTCAATAATGCCCACATAACTACAAAAAAATGGGCATGCTAATACACACACAATTAGCAACGTGTGTACAAATTTTCACTTAAATCTGAACAAGGACTCAAGGTCCTGCCATATATCCTTTTTCTTAAAAATGCTATAGTACCTACAAATCCAATCGTAATAAAATTTGGTATGGAAATTGATATTTGTTAGAGATATATGTGTGCCGAATTTTGGTAGAATCGGATTATTAATGTGAAAAATACAAAAACATCATTAAATGAAAAATGAGTTAAAAACGCTTCAAATGCTCTTGCAAAAATAACAAGTAAGAAAGTATAATCAGTCAAACCCGACCATGTGATACCCTATAGTATAGTATTTAAAAACAAATTTCCTAGAGTGTAATCTCTTTGGGACCCATGGGCAATCATGGACCCGCCAGAACAAAATTATGTTATGAGGTTAAGATTCGTTTAAAAGTTCTTTCTCCCGAATATTGTTTAGATTTCTTAAGCTCCGTATATGAGTTTTTTGGATGAGGGTTTATATGGAACCTATAGTTTATTTTAGACCTATCTGGACAACATTTTGTCATGACTTAGTAGCTATCGTAAAAATCACTGTCGCCAATTTGTATGTAAATACTTATATTTTTAAGGAAGCTGGCATTAAAAGCTTTTTCGGGAGAATGATTTGTATGGGAGCTACGTTCTAAAATAAAAAGATTCCAATACAATTTGATGAGCTGATTTTGATTGCAATAAAATTAGTTTAATTTAATCTTGCCGATGTAATAAGAAAAAAAAAAAAAATGAAAATAAAAATTGTATGCGTTTTCCCGTAAAGCACTAAATTGTAAAATATGAAAACATATATTAGTGCCATTATTTGGCTTTATTTATAAACCTTTTATCGTCAATAAGTGGTGGATTTTTCTTTTAATAAAAATAAATAAAACCAAATAATACTCAAATAATATGCTTATGTAGGTTAAATAAATGTGAAAAAATGCGATATTTTTATTTTTTTTTAAATTTTAGCTACACAATAACAGATGTTGTTAAATTTAGTTTTTACACATTTTAATTATGTATCATCATAACTACTAGAGTCTTCCGAAGACCAAATTTCGCACAACGAGGAACTTAACTCGGCCTGCTCAACTACCCCATCTTCCAAATCAACATTTTCCTTCTGTATATATTTCTCAATATCGGCTGATACAAATTTATGTTTAGTCTTTACACACAGCTGATCTATTTTTCCTATTTTGCCAAATTCACTAGTGATTGTTGTTGGAAATACTACAACAAACGCAAGAGCAACAAAAACAAGAAAACAAAGTTGCATGTTGTTTTTGCAAATATTGATTTCAACTTAAATTTGAAAGACAGAAGTGGCTAATTGAATTTTAACTTCTTTTGAATTTTTAATATAAAAAGGTTGGTCATAAAGCACGTAGAGCATTTATGTAAAAAAATTTTATTTTTTTCTTAATAATAAACTAATTTATTAATAGATACTTATGCCCAATTTCACCAATTTATTTAAATATCAATTAATATTAAAATAAATTTTTTCATATAATTTTTTATTTTTTTACATGAAAAACAAATTTTAAACATAAATTGATATATAAATATTGTTGGTGAAATAGGCCCTAAGTTTAAAAAAAAAGAAATATTTGTAATTTTTTACAATTTTTGTTTGTTTATAAACTTAAACAATTATTGGGATTGATCTACCACAAAAATAGGTGTGCATATAACGTATTACTTTATCCTGCTGAAAATTACATAATTGTAGCGCACTCTGATTAAGGGGTACGGTAAGGTGCACAATTTGACTTTAATATTTTCTCAGTATTTCTTTTTTAAATGTTTTTTCATATAGCTTGTAACTTTACTTAAACATTTTAGCTCTATAATAAAAAAACTTTAAAAAAATTTGTGAAATTAGACCTATTTAAAGTGCATTTTTTGTTAAGTTGCGGTCAAAAACCGGCACTAATCTTTTTACGGTCCTTTTAAGAACACTATTTGCTAAGAAAAAACGAAATAAAAAAATGTCTGATTTTATATGATTTTTTTTAAAGTTCAAAAAAGTTTTGTAATTTTTGGTTTTTTTTTTGTAAAAAATATATTTTTTTTTGAGCGATAAAAACTAACTTAAGTTAATATTTTTAATAAAAACTGTATTATTGTCAAATTTTGAACATACCAAGGTTCACAAAAAAAATAACATTAAACTCTTTTTTAAAAAAATGAATTTTTGAGAGTTATTTTCTTGAAGCAATTCAATTCATTTTTTTTTTATTCATTAATTCTTTCTTAAATTTGACTGAATTTAGCGACCTCTGGCGGAGTCTAGGATAGTCACACGAAATCAATTCCAAAAAATTTTTATGAGTTGTGTTGTTATCTATCGATCAATATATCTTTTATCACATTTTGAGACTAAAATTTTTTTTTGATTTTTGTCTATGGGACAAAGCACCGTGCGACGTCTCTTTTTACTTGATGGCTAATGGTGTAGAGAAGAAAGAGGGGTAAGGTAAACAAAAAGATTCGGCTTGTGCTTATGCGATTTTTTTTTATATTTATCTTTAAATTAATTTCTTTTCTTCGGTTAGGTTTTATTCTTTTTCTTGCACCCAACTTTCACGATAATATTTCCCCCTATTTTTTCGATTGTTAGCGAGCCGGGTAGAGACGAAAGAAGGTTAGAAAAAAAGACATGAATTGTGTTTTGTGTGTTTAATTTTGACATATCTCTTTACACCTATTTGTGTTTTATTCACAGGGTTTAAAAACTGTCGAACAAAAACCGAAAATTTGTGTACAACTTTTCGCTTTTTGAGTTGGTTTGACAGCGACTGTTTTCATTTAGGCCGGGTTTTTGAGATGTGGATTAAGTTTAAACTAAGCTTAACGTAGTCTGAAACTCGAATATTTTCGGCGAAATGATTTTTTTTTAATATTTTATTAAAGATGAACATTTTAAGCAAAACAAAGCTGTTCCGTCAAAATTTTGTATACAAACTTGGTAATGGCGGCACAACTCTGTTTTCAGATTAACTAAACCTAGTTTTACTGAGATCTCAAAAACCCAGCCTTAATGAATTCGACGTTGTTGCTTTTACTTTTTGGCCAATGACAAATGAAGAAGTGGAAGAAATGGCAGTTTATTATTTTGACTGCAGTTTTTTAAACTCTGTTTATTCTTATTTCGAAGTGACAAGTGCTTAATAAAATATAGAAAAAAACATATTTATAAAATCAATACACATCAAAATTATGTGTAATAACGAAACTGTAAATATTTTTATACGAATAAGTCTGGGTTCACACTATGAACGTTTTCTTTCAGAAAGTCTGAGTTTATTGGTGAGAGGGAAAGAGAACATGCTGTTCCGTTTTTTCCCTCTTGCCTATAAACTCAGACTTTCTGGAAGAAAACTTTCATAGTGTGATCCCAGACTAAGAAACTAAGGCGGCATTTATACGATGTCTTTTCAGACATATAGTGCAATCGCTATAATATGAACACCCTAATATATGAACACCCCAAAATATGAATACTTATTTTCTTCCATTGACTACTCTAAAATATGAACTTGTGCAAAAGCTTTGAAATATGAACGAACAACTTATAGTTGTATTTTTAACGGTTTTTTCTACCTGCACAGTGTTAAAATCAAAATCAATTTTAATGCAACTGAATAATAACTTGGGGATTTCACTAGCTATCGCTTTAAAATTGTCTTCAATTGTTAATCAAAACAGTTTTACATACACTTTTTAGTTAGTTCTTACATTAACATGGAGTTCTATATACATTTTTAAATATAATTTTAACGTGAAAAGTTCAAATAAATGATTTAAAAAAAAGCATACGTTTTGAACTTTAAAGAGAAAAATCAGAAATTTTAAAAAATTTAGAACATTTAGGAAAATGTATTACTAATTTAGAGAATAAATTTTTTTTCTTTAATGTTCTAACAATACGTTTATTTGAATTGGAAAAAGAAAAATGTGCGGTCTTCCGAGTACCCAGAAAATGGAAATTGCATGCACCGATGGTTTTTGATAATGAGATACAAAAAGATCACCGTTAGCGGACACGGCGAATATCTGGAGATTTTTAAGAGAGCGGGGCGTTTTAAACTGATTGAATGAAAGAAAATCAAAGACTTTTTCGCATAACTTTAAGTTTGTTTTTATTTTTAAAAAATCAATAGTTTTTTAAATCCAATGAACAATAAATATAAAAAAAAAAAAGTTTAACATTAGAAACTTTTATTTTTATGGAAAAAAATTTTTAAAGGGGAATTAGATGCCATTCGCAAATATGAACAATCTTGCAAAAGTGAACTGGCTTTGTTTCAATTAGTTCATATTATCACGATTGCACTGCACATGTTTTATTCATTCTCTTTTAAGCATGCTACCAAACGATGTCTTTCCAAACATGTCTGTTTTCTTGTCTAATTGTCCAATATACGTATACATACTTACATACATATAAAAAAAAAATGACAACTCATTTTGTGCCTGTTTAGCAACCCCTCTTTCTTCTCTAGCCCGAACGTAAACAAACAACACAAACGTGTTTCTAAGACATGTCGGAAAAGACATCGTACTATTGCCGCCTTAGGAAATTAGAAAAATCAACACCGCCTGTAAAAAAAAAATTCTGAAAATTTAAGAAGTTTTTGGAAGTTTCTTAACCCCGGTTCTCCACGTAGCAGGCGCGGATTCAGGGGGGGTGAAATAAGGAAATTTCCCCCCCGTAAATTATAAAAATATGTTTTGTTTATTTCGATAATACAAGAATACCCATTAATATTATCTTTTTTTAATGTACACAATTTTTGGAAATCCCAGCAAGGTTTTTTTTTGTTTTTTTTATTGAATCTCTAACGAAATTTTCAATAAGTATTTTTTTGTTTTTTTATTGAATCTCTAACCAAATTTTCAATAAGTATCCAAATCTTCATCCTAATATTTATTTATTAGATATTTTCAATGAAACATCTAGTTTAATGTATTCAAAACTTCCCAGTAAAAACTTCGCCTACAAAATAATGTGTTGAGTAATCAGAAAAACATAAGAGCACTACTAACAATTCTACTGAAAGAACCAATGAATTTTACAAGGGAAGTCCCAAAATGAACGCATTAAAAAGTAAGTCATTATTTTTTTACCTGCACACATCCAGAAAAAAGTAGTTATAGAAGTTGTTATAGATGTAGTTATAGATGAAAGCTACAAAATAATGAGTTAAAGAAGCTATTCATTTTGAAAAAGTAGGCGAAGTTTTTACTGGGTTATTATTCTACATTCAATCCCAGCAGGTGCCATCTATGTATAACCAAAGAGTAAACGTTTAACTTGATAATGCGTGCGGTTGAATTATTAAAAAGCCTTAGTATTTGTAATATTTATGTACATACATATATATGAGTTATATGAAAAAAATTCCTATTTGATAATTTTTGACGAACGCAAGGATTTGTCGGGGAAAAGCCAGATTTCCTTATCTTTAAAATATTTCAACATACAACAAAAAGTTGTTAGGGAAGAATTGTTTTGGCTTTGTTGTAAAAGCATTTGAAGAGCCTTCACAGGATATTGATTATGACGCTGATGTGTCAATTGATGCGATGGCACTATCATCAACAGTTCTTAAAACTTTGACGAATTTTAGTCTTGACCTAAAAAACTGTATAGGAGTTGAAACTAATGGGTGTCGTTTGATGTCAGCAGAAAATGGAGCTGTTTAAAAATTCTGGAAACCGCGACAAATTCGAAACAAACGCCTTGCTATTTCCCGTAAATCAGGCAAAACACGTTTTTACTAAAGTATTTGGGAGCCAAACTCTCTACATTATGCGAGACAAGATGGGTGGACAGTCACGACTCAGCTTTACACTTTGCAACAAGTGTACATCATATAGTAGAAGCTTTGGAAAAAATATCTGAGTGGAAAGCTAGAGATACTTCATCAAGAGCCTTATATTAAGGAACTCACTTAGAACTTTTGAATTTATTTGCGGAATAAACATATTAAGTGTGATACTTATTGTAACACAGCCGCTTAGTATCATTTTACAAAAGCACGATATAGATCTTCAAAAAGGATCAAGCCTTATCAAAACTTTGATCATGTGCCTTGAAGAAAAAAGAAATAAAGCCGAAGAACAATTTAAAGTGATTTTTAAAAAAGTTAAAGTTATTTGCGTTCAAATCGAGGTTCCAACCTTAAAAACAAGATTTGAACGAAATAATTACATCCAAAATGTTGAAGATTTCTACCGAGTTGTAGGTTTCATTCTCTTATTGAATTTATTTTAGAAGATCTCAAAACACCTTTCCAATAGATATCTTTAATGTATTGAACATACCAAAACTTCTACTCAAAGTGTAATCAAGTCATATACAGATATAAAACTTTTAAAACCACAACTCGAGATAAACACTTACTAACATCTAAACTTGAGCCTGAACTGTAGCATTGGCAACAAACATGGAAATTATCTGAAAATCTATCAGATAACGTTGTAGATGCTTTAATAAACTGTGATGAAGATATCTACCCAAATCTAATGGCGATTTCTATTCTGAGAAAAAAATGCTACAGTATATGCATGTAACACTTTTTCATGTTACCTATAATCACTCGAAGTGTTACATGTTGTACAACTTCAATCGAACAGAATTAGCTGCCTTTATTTACAACTATTACATTTTTATTATTAATGTAGTTCATTAGCGATTTTTAAAACTATTCGACTATTTGCTGCACACTTACTTTATGGTTTGGAAACAGACATTGACATCACTTATTGCTTGAACAAATTTAAAACGATAATAAATACATAGAATTTTCCACCAAAATAAAAAAACGATTTAATTCAAAATGAAGTATGCCGTTTTTTTCATCTTTATCCATTTTAATTTTAAACAATCTTTTGACAAAACTTTTAAAATATTATGACAAACAAAATAAAATATTGGTTGTACAAACAAAGTAGTAAGTACCAAAGTTGTAAAACAGGGCAGTATGAACCCTTAAGTAAAAGTAAGGGTAAAACATGTAATATGTTTTGCATGTTTTTCATCAACATTTTCACAAAAGAACTTGAAAATTTTTCCCACAGTTGTATTTTTTGTACAAACGAACACAAACTGTAGAACATGTAACATTAATGCAACATTTTTCTCAGAAAAGAAATCGCCATAAGAAAAATATTTCAAATTTTCGTTTCAATGCTCGTAAGTAATGCTACGAGCGAGAGGTCATTTCCTACCCTTCGTCGAATAAAAACATGGCTCGGATCAACAATGACAAACTGAACATAGACTGTACTATCTAAATTTGCCTCGCAAGGAAATCATAAATTGCTTATTTAAAAAGATTAGTTTATTTTAATTTATATTGAATATTTTATTTAACCTTATTGTTGAGTTTTTTTAATATAATATACACAAATTGCTTTTAATAAACTTTTAAAAACAAATTTTTTTTTGTATCATAAAAAATTTCCCCCCCCTAAGGCTCAAGCTGGATCCGCACCTGCCACGTAGCAATATTTATTGCGGCAATTGTCAAATTTGATTGCTCCATAAAATTTGCGACGTATAGACCGCTTATTGCCATGAGTGGCAATCCATTGCGCAATGACTGCTCTTCTTTTTGCTTGAGCAATTATTGCTTAGCAATCTGCTGTAAAATGAGTTGTCATTTATCTGAAATTTCATTTCTCTGTACGTTTGTTTATTGCAAAGCAATTTCACGTGTTCTCCAGCAATATAGGCAGCAATTATTGGTCCATTGTTCTGTCATTGCTCTGCCGAAGTTTTTGCTTGTACTATCAATAAAAATTGCTACGTGGAGGCCCAGCGTAAAAAAAGAAATACAAAGAAGAAAGAGGGGTTGCCAAGCAGGCATGAAATGAGTTTTGATGTTTGTTTATGTGAATTTTCATGTTTTTAATTTATATGTATGTTTATTAGACATGAAAACACACATGTTTGGAAAGACATCGTGAAAAGACAAAAGGTTTTTGGAAGCATGTTCAAAAGAGTATGCCAAAAAGAGACATGTCTGGAAAGACATTTGTAAATGCCCCAACTTTACACGATGTCTTTTTAGACATGTCTAACAAACACGTCTGATTTGTTTGTAGGCGATCAGTTTAAACGGTGTCAGACATGTTGAACAAACACGTTTGTTTTGTTTCTAGGCGATCAGGGTAGATAAGAAAAAGGGGTTGCTAAACAGACACGAAATGAGTTAATTTGAAGTGTCAGGTTAAGTGAGACCTCGATTATCCGTAACGGACAAATAAAGTTCTTATCTTATTATCAAAAAGTAATTTCTTTGGGAATACAAAATTTTAATTTCAAAAGATTTTGTTATTCGTGCTTAATTCCCAGTTTTTATTCTTGATTTTTTTTTTTTTTTTTTTTTGGATTTGTGTGCAAGATATGTTAAAATCTATATGCTTGCAATGGCAAAACCTTAGGTTTATATGCCAGGACTAAAAGATTTGTATGCTATTCCTTCACATACAGTTGCTTTCTATTAAAGGAGGTGCTCCAAGGATTGCACAGAACGAACTATACCATCATATAGGAAGCTGGAAATCCTAAAATCCACTCCACGGATACTTTCGAATTGAATTTTGAATGGTCTTCCACCAGTAGCTAGTTTTATTTTTTCCTTTTAAGAGTTTTGACTGGAACTCTACCAGTAGTTAACGAGTTTTAAATGGTCCTCCACCAATATCTATCAATTTGAGTACAAAATCGTTGGCCACTTAATTCCACATTGTTTTCACAAGTAAAAAGTAAGGTTAAAACGAAGGCATGTAATTAATGCTGAGACCCGAAAAACCGTAACAATTTACGGTTATACGACGCCACACATCAACCAATGCGGTGAAACGCAAAACGCACGAAAGACAGACAAACAAGAACGACCTGATTGTCCTTAAAATAATGACAACGAGCGCGAGCTGCTTCCTCGTTCAGAGCAGTTTTACGAATAAGAGTGCTTTTTATATAAAATTTACTAAACGTTAAATCACTTGCATTGTGAGAACCGCACATAGGGTTGCCATACGTACTGTTTTAAGCAGTACATGTACTGATTTTTTGCAATTGTACTGTTGTATGCACAACTCCTAAAACAGTACGCAAATGTACTGTTTTTTACACTTTGTACAGTTTTTTTGTACTGTTTTGTTTGCTCAGTCTATATTTAACAGTACTGGCTTACAAAAATTATGTTGTGTTAAAAAAAAGTTCTAAAATAATAACGGTTTAATTCACAAAAATTTCTTGTTTCAGCTTTAATGAATACAATAGTTATCAAACACTTTTTGTTTTATAAACCATAAGAGTTTTTACGCTGTGGTCATTGTTTTCTCATAAATACACAGTAGAAATCTAAATTATAATGGGTGGCTCGTAGCAGTGGTATATTTTCATGTTGTTATGATTTTATGGCTACCTCTTCCAATAGTCTTTCCCTTTCCACACCTGAGAAAGACAAAAATAAAATCTAAATTTTTTTTAATTACTAAAAAAATACTTATTCCAACACAATTATCGTTAATTTTTAGAATCACGTGAAATTGAAAACAAAAAAATTTGGATAATTTGAGGACCACAACTACTGAAATAAGAAAAAGATAAGTTAATTTTTACAAAAATTTTATTGAAAATATTCATCGTTTTCAATTTCACTTGATTTTAAATATTTTCAGATTTTGTGAAATTAAAATAAACCAAACTATTTTTTTTTTGGATTTTATAGATTAATGGCCAATTTCACCAAGTTTAGGTTTAATTAACTTTCATTATAAAAGTCAAAAAACCTATTGTTTTAGTAATAGTTAATTAAAGCTGAACTTGGTAAAATTAGCGTAAATAATTTAAAAATTGTTTAAAATTGGAAAATTAATTTAGGAAACAAACATTTTCTCAAATTCGAAATGATTTGTTCAACTATGTGCGTAGTGAAAATTGCTTTAAATACGAATATGTTTAAAAAAAATCGTACTTACACAATCAATAAGTTAATTATTTTGAGCTAAGTAAGGCTTTTCTCCTTTTTTATATGGCTTACAGCAATGTTATCGTTTTCCTGGATAAATGATTCGTTTGTGGTGTTTGCTTTTTTAACTCAAATGGAGTAATTTCATATATTTATGAAACGTTACACATTTTAATGGCCATTTTCTTATTAGGCGATTATCTCTTTTCCCAACGAAAAACTGCGCATTAAAGAAATTTGGTTTTGTCAATGTCTCATTTGCTTCGAGTTTATCGCAAAGCTAACCGGCACTCATCTGCCAATTATTTATTTTCCTTTCATTTGCCGTACAGATAAATTCAATCAGCTGACTCCCAACTTTTACGTGTATTTTGAGTGGCGTTGCCAGCTGAAAACTTTGTTTTTTGTCGGTATAATGAGAAACCCAAAATCGTTAACGGACAATAAATTTATGTTGACATTAAGTAACAGACAGTTTGTCGATACATTGAGAAAATGGCCATAAGTGTATTTCTTTATATAATTGTTGTTCAAAAGTTTAAAATATTTACCCCAATTTCACCAAGTTCAGTTAAAACTAACTTTTACTTTAACTTCCAGCTTACAATATGTCTTGACAGCTTTAACTGATAGTTTATTATAGCTGAACTTTGTGAAATTGGGGGTTACTAATTAAAACAAATGGTTAAGTTTTCGTCAAAAAAATTTACTGTTTTTTTCTGGATTGTACTGTTTTTTGTATTCAATGTACTGTTTTTCCGAATTTAAAATCTGGCTACCCTAACCGCACATTAGCTAAAAGTTAATAACAACAAGTTTGTAAAAAAAAAAAAAGTTTACTTCGGTTCATGGGTTAAAAATATGTGCGCCTGTTTAATTTACCTTTCTGGGTTTATATCAATGCTGTTAGCTTTATTAATTTATTTTATTGATCTCATGAATTGTTATTTGTTCAAATATATTAAATTAAATATAGCGGTTTTCACCCTTGATAGTGAAGTCCCTTGCAGACCTTGTGAATCTTACTAATTAAGTTCAAGCACTAAAGCCCTTATGACACTACATTTTTAATGCATTGTTCAAGTTTTGGTGAACAGTGCATATATAAAGTAATAGAAAAATTTACCAAGTGCGAAGGGTTCAACTGTATTAAGATAAATGGCAAGCTGTCAAACATTTTACTAAAGTTATCGATAAAAAATGAAGTTATGTCAAAAAAAAAAATGTTAAATTGTTCAACTTAAAATTTACATTTCAAGCTTGAAATATTAAAAGTGTTGCTGAATCAGCGGTTTATGGGCAAAATCAGCGATTTACCGCTTTTTGTTTTAAGGTTTCTCATAAACAAAAAGTTGGAAACATTTAATAAAATTAACAGAACAGGGATGGCTAAGTTGTTTCAGTTGTACTGATACTTTTTAAACTAAGATTTATAATACCTTTTTGTGGTGTTTTTTTTTAAACATAAATAAAATTAATTTCAACTAAAAAAAATCTTTTAGTACAATTAGGTACAATTTTTAAAGGTTGTTGGTACAATTTTAAAAATTCTCAACACTATCCCTGAAACAAAACCATAACAAGAGAAAAAAAAACTAAAAAACTTTGTTTACCTTTTTTTATAGTTTGCTCTTTCTAGCGTTTACTGTTTCTTTCTATCAATTCTGTATCAATTAATGAATAAAAAATGTAGTGTCATAAGGGCTTAAGACTTACAACACTGCAACAACAAAATGTATTAGACTAAAATTAACTACGCTGTGGTTGAAAAATCCAACTAAAAGCTGTAGTAAACACGTTTGTTAAATAACCCAGAATAAAACAGTTAAAAAAACTATATCTGTGTCTTTCCCTCACTCAGCAACTTCTTTAATTTACCCGGGGAAACAATCAATCCCGTTTTCCCGGGAAATAAAAAAGTTCGAGAAGAGAAAAACCTAAGTGCACATGCATGCTGGTATCATGTATGGGCCCTTAACCTTAATTATTCATAAGCTTAATACTATACTTAGATTAACATTTTTTAATTTAGTTGTTAAACATACATACATACATACATACCTTAATAATAGCAAAACTTATAACGGATAAAAATATTTATGAAATTTTCTTTTCTATTCTATTTCTTTTCACAGTTATGCGTAAACATGTCGCCCATTTTTTTAAACTATATGGTTCTTTACCACGATTTTGGATTCTCCTATTTCCTTCGTTTTTTATCATTCAGCCAGAAGACTTACAGTTGATTTTGTCCTCATCGAAACATACCGGCAAAGGGTTATTCTACCGATTAATGCATAATTTTTTAGGAAATGGCCTGATAACAAGCAGCGGTGACAGATGGTATAATCATCGACGTTTAATACAGCCTGCGTTTCATTTAAATATTTTGAAACGCTTCATTGGTACATTTGCTGATGCTTCACAAGCTCTGTATGCAACTTTGGATGGAGTTGATACAACGGAAATTAATATAGCAAAATATGTTAATGATTGTGTAATGGGCATATTAAATGGTGAGTAAAAAATATAATATTAATTTATTAGAAACATTTAAGCTCACATTAGTTCTCACAATCTTAATTTAAAACAAATTATAGTGTTTTATTCTTTTACATCTTTTGTACCCTTGAATCTTTGGTATCCTCCATCTACATTTGGAGTATTCCGGAGTGGGCTAAATATGGGACCTTAGGCAAATTAAAGTTTTAAAACTACTCCATGGTATACTCAAGAGAAGGCATGTCATCTCACTACAAACACTTTTTAACAATAGTCCATGCTTGCATTACATCGGACCAGTCCATGGAATAGTTCATTTTATTAAAATGGATCAGGTGGTCCAATATTATTTGCAGGGATATGAGAATGTGTGATAGTGTGAATGCAATGTGTCATGAAAATTACAAGTGTTATTACGAAAAACCATTTGACATCAAAAAGACTTAATCATTTTTTGAAAATTTTCAAAACTATAATATTATTGTTTTGAAAAATTGAAAAAATTAAACCTTAGATGCATTTTATTATGAATTAATATCAAATTTCGTTAATCAACTCATACGCAAGTATTTATGTATCAGATTATATGTCGGCCATTACTAAACTACTTCCATGTAATGCAGATGGTATGAAGTAGTCATTGAAAAGTAGTTGTTCAGTAATTGCAAGTCATTACCAAGTTTTTGCTGGGATACTTTTCATTTGATCGAGGTTGCAATTTAACAAAAGCATGTTCATGTGTGTTAGTGTGAACAGAAACTGTTATGTTGAATTAAATTTTTTGACAGTCGCAGCAAAACTCATAAGATTTCTATCTCACAAAGTATTATGGAATACGTAAGACTTGTGTGATAGTGTAAACTAGCCTTTAGCAGTAACACTGTTATTTTTTTTGTTTTCTATAAAATTTCGGTATTTAAAGAAAAAGACTGCTACTAACATTGAAATTGGTATTTTGATAGAGTTACCATTTTTTTCTCTGATAAAAATTTTTAGTTAACCAATGTACTGTAAATATTAAATGCTAGTTAGCCAATAGTTATCATTTTAGTTTACTAATAATTAACTAATGACTTGGTCCTTAGGGACACAGAATATATATACACTTTATGGGGTCTTAGATGAATATTAAAAATGTTTCACACGGAAAGACAAGCATAGAATAACCTCATCACTTTTAGGTTATGAAGATATACATAAATATAACAGCATCGCCAGAGAGTTAACTCGCGTAAAAGTTAATCTTGCGGTTACTTTTCCAAGCGTATTGATAAAAATAATGTCAACAAAGCAGAGCAAAACATTGCAAATCATTTTATATATATGTATATATAATCGGATTTCTACATGTATAAAAGGTAAAATGTCGAAAAATCGGCAGCCCTGCTCAAATAGCTTATGCTGATAGCACACATTAAATGATTTGTCACTCACACTTTGCTGATAAATATAATGATTGTGTGTTCATAACACCTCCAGAAAAAGAAACGTGCCCGCTTTCCAAAGGAATTACGAATATATAACGATAGAGATGCCCTTTTCTTACCTTTCCAAGGGAAACTTATTTAAGGGATTAACTTGTTTTCGGATTTTGTTTAAAAACCGTTTTAAATTATAGCACATGTAGTAAATTTTATATGAAAAGCACTCAGTCTTTTTAGTGTTTTTCATATAAATTTTACTATACGTCCAATCACTTGTGTTGTGAAAACAGCACATCGTCAGCTCAGAATTGGTTTGGCGCATATGCCAAAAAGTCGGTGTGGAGAAAAACGACAAAGAAGATTTACATGAAGATTTCTCAAAATGTACCCGATAGAATTTTTTTATATTTTTGCCACTGCTTCCGGTATATGTTTAGAAGAAAAATGTAAGTTTTTGCGCACTTTCATATATAAAGTTAGAATTTAATAGTATTTTTTTGAAAATGAAAAATATTGTTTTGTGCCGCATACGCCACTTTTCTAAATAAAAATTAAAAAAGTGGTTTTTTGTGCTGCATACGTATACTTATTGCGTGAGTGACTGACTCATTCATCATCGTACAGCCTAAACTTCTGAAGCTAAAGACTTGAAATTTGGACCGGAGGTGGATCTCTCCCCAAATCGATCCACTAAGACGGGATTTTTAAAAATTCAACTGTTTAGGGGGTAAAAAAGGGTAAATTCGGAAACCTTTTAACTCCAAAACTAAAAGAGATACAGAAAAACTGTAATACATATCGTTGTTCTTTTGAAAAATAAATGGACAGGTGTGTGGTACTTTTTTGAAATTCGGCTCTTGTAGGGTGAAAACGGGTAAGACCTGAATTTTGGTACGTTTTTGTCAGCCCATCTATCTTTTGATCCAATAAACCTGGAAAAAATGTTAATACCACATTCGAAACTTATCGAAAAAATACGAATACAACTTTGGTACTTTTTTGAAATTCGAACGTTTAAGGCGTGAAAATCGTAACAATTTTTGGTACTTTTTTACAAAACATTTTGCATTTTGCAATTTTTGATACTATAGCGGGGGGAAAAAATAGTACCAAAATGGGAAATACGGGAAATATAATATCTTTCTTCAGTTTTTTGGTTCTACAACTGGTATTTTTTAATTATCGTTAATATTTGACCTCAAAACATAAAATTCAACATGCAATGTCCTGAATGAATGCTTTATATCTCAGAAACCACAAAAAATTTCGCAAAACAGATTTCGGATTCAAAAAGGGGGTATTCAAAATATATATACCCCATACCTAACTCAATTTTTTTTAAAATGGTCGGTAGGTCAAATCAATTCTGAGCTGACGACATTACTATTGAATGATTTTTTAAAAATTTAAAACTTTTAAATTGAAGGCTTGAGTTCATCAAATTAAATTTTTATTAAATTATTTTTACTGAAGAAAGGAATTTTACAACCTGAAATTAATTAAAATTTATTGATAATTTTTGTTCTTGGCTGAGCTGAGTTGTAAAATTCCTTCCTTCAGTTTAACTAAAAAATCACAATAATTTAAAACTTTTTTAAAAATTTCAGAGGCGGTCTTGGGAGTTCCAATTAAGACAAAAAATGATAAACATATGGAGCAATCTCCTTTTAGACAGTAAGTATTAAAAAACAACTATTTTTTTTGAATTGAAATTCCATATCTTTTCTTTTTTCAGAGGAAAATTAGTCATGCCACAACGTTTCATTAAACCTTGGCTTTTACTAGATAGTATCTATCACAAGACAAAACTAGCCGCCGACGAACTTAATCAAAAAAAACGTTTGAGTGAATTCACACGAAAAATGATTGCCAAACGTCGTGAATTAAAAAAAAACAACAATAATGAAGTGGAGAAAAAATGTCTTCTAGATTACATGATCGATATTTCGGAAAATAATCCAGATTTTACTGAAAATGATATTGTTGACGAAGCTTGCACATTTATGTTAGCTGGCCAAGATTCTGTAGGAGCGGCAATGGCTTTTACTATATTTTTGTTGGCACAGAATCTCGATTGTCAAGAAAAATGTGAAGCCGAAATAGAGCATATATTTGGCAATGATAATCGAGCACCCACTATGGAAGACCTACGTGATATGCGTTATTTGGAGATGTGTATTAAGGAATCGTTGCGCATATATCCCAGTGTACCCGCAATGGCACGCAAATTGGGCGAGGAAGTACGTTTGGCCAAGTACACTTTACCGGCTGGCAGTAATGTTTTAATATGTCCTTATGCTACTCATCGATTGGAGCACATCTATCCAGATCCCGAGAAATTTGATCCTGAACGTTTTTCACCAGAAAACTCAGAGAAAAGACATCCCTATGCATATTTACCTTTTAGTGCGGGTCCACGTTATTGCATTGGCAATCGTTTTGCTATAATGGAAATGAAAACTGTTATTTCGAGATTATTGCGCAGCTATCATATACAACCAGTACCGGGGAAAACAGCTTTAAAGGACATTTTCCGTATAACTTTAAGAGCTTCTGGAGGCTTATGGGTGCGTTTAAAGCCAAAAGAGCAGAAAATGACAAATTTTAGTAATTAAGTACATATGTTCATACATATGTAAGAACAAATACATATGTACACTGCAACTTGCAGAAATACGAATTAGGGATTACAAATTTTAGGACTTTTGAAGACCATAATATTCTTACTATTGTTTTAGTGAAAATTGTGAAAGGATTTTTTTTTTTTTTTAGAAAATTCGTGTTTTTCTTACATACTTGTACTAGCATACAATGTACGAGTATGTTTATTATCAGCACCCGTATTCCGTAATTCGCTTAGCTAAAGCTAAATCTCTATCGCTAAAATGCCTTACATAGCGACTTCACCTGACAATTTTTTGTCATACCAAACGTCAAAGTCTATATAAAAAAAACTCGAAAATTTTTGTCAGCGTTTTTTTAATATGAAGTTTGACGTTTGGTATGACAAAAAATTGTCAGGTGGAGACGCTATGTTAGAGAATACAAAATTTAAAAATTTTAGTGATGACAATAAAAGCTAAAATTGCGGCGAATTAAATTGTTATGGCATTGCCAAATTTAGCAATGCACTTTACAGTATAACATTCTTAGCCAAAAATCGTTAAATCCACGTTATAGATTGTTAGCGATAGAGATTTAGCTTTAGCGAATTACAGAATACGGCCACAGGTCAAGTTTAAATAAGCAACAAAAATTTTTTAAAAATACATGCAAATATACCGAAAAAAAACTTAAAAATATGCCCAAAAACATGCATGTGAAAAAACACAAGATTTAATATTTTTTTCGTACAAATAATGATCATGTGTTTTTCCAAGTTTTCAAATTGAAATGATCTTCGGCAGTCACAAAAAACCATGTAATTATATTGAAAATATACGTTCAACATCAGTCGATGTTGCTGGCGCATGCTTAAATAATAATAATTCTCATGGATATAGTGTGTCAATATATTCATCGGTTTCGTTTTTATTTAAAAAGCATACGGTTGACTATGAGAAGTTTTATAAGACTGTCATTTGCTTAAGCAAAGTCCGATACAGACCGTTCAATCCGTACGAATCAGATATTTTTTGATTATATTTTTTTAATTGACAGGCTTTTTTAATTTTTGATAGTAGCTTAAGCTTACACATGCATACCTACATAGTTGGGCCTTAAAATTTCGATTAAAAACTTGGATAACCACCCGTCTATATCAAAGATAAATATTTCGACATATATTGCAGTTGTATCTTACCCGATGTAATTTATTTTAGTTTTTGTTAAAAATTTCGATAAAATAAAAGGAAACATAAATTTTTATTTTGCAATCGAAACAGTTTATATCAAAAGGCAAATTTATGCAAAACATATACATATTTCTGAGAAAAAAATCATTAAAAACTTGCCCTGTATATTAAAATAGACTATGTGCCGGTTGACACATGTCAAGTTTGTCTAGTCAAGGCTTGAACTTTTAGGAGAGAAGGGAAAAGAGAATGACATTTCTTTTTCCCTCTCTCCTAGAAACTCAAGACTTGACGTGTGTGAACCGGCAACATGACTTTTTTATGCATTACTTAAAAAAAATTTTTATTATTTTATAAAATGAGTTCGATCACGGAGTGCAATTCTAATCGACGAATGTTTAAATGTAAAAAAATAATTAAATCTCAAAAAAAAATTTTACTTGGCAAAATCCGATTTAATTTTTCAAAATACATATTGGGGGTATTCACGTCACAAGTTGCACCCTTGCAAAAAAGCAAAAGTGCAAAAATATAACAACAACCACAAAGACAATTATTGCGTAAATAATTGTCTTTGTGGTTGTTGTTATATTTTTGCACTTTTGCTTTTTTGCAAGGGTGCAACTTGTGACGTGAATACCCTTTTTGTATACAGATTTAATAAAATCCATTTTGCTATAACCTCGGCTTATTTTGAGATATGATACTGATTTTTTTCTTACATATAAAGAAGGTATGACGGAACCCTTCTGCTTAAGTAACTTAAAATTTAAAATATTTTTTTGAAATATGACTAAATTGCAATAAAGGAGCGATATGTCACTTTATTTTAAATTTGAGAAATTAAACTGGTCTGGAAACTCTACGCCACTTCTAAAAAAATTTAATTTTTAAAATCTAGTGGAGTGAATGCTGTCCAAATAGCAGAAAAAAACAAAAGCTGAAAGCAGCGTTAAAAAAACTGCAGTCAAAGTAGAAAAACTGTAGTTTCTTCCACTTCTTCATTTGTCATTGGCCAAAAAAAAAAACTCTTGCTTTTACTTCTAATTCATTAAATGTAAACAGTCGCTGTCAAACCAACTCAAAAAGCAAAGAGTTGTACTCAAACTTTCGTTATTTTGCGAAAGTTTTTTGTTTCAATTGCAGTTTTTTAAGCACTGTACCAATGTTCTGTAACTTTAGTGAGAACTTCTCGCATCGAAAAGATGTGAAACAAAATATTCGATCGTTTCTCGAAATGTGAGAAAAAAGTGTGTTTGTAACTCATGTCGAAAACTATTAAAATAAATTACGTCTCTACGTTATAACCCTGCGGCCACACGTTCAAGTTGTTCTTGATAGTCTTTTACATATACTGCTTGTCAAAATTTACATAAATTGAAAGCAGTGACGTAGGCTGCACTCAATTTGTAAGCAATTTACTTCCAAGATGTCAACAACAACAGAGACAAACTTGTACTCAGCTGTTAAATTGAAAGTAAATTGCCAAACAAATGGAAAGGTGAAATTGAAAGCCATCTCGTGGTCAATTTAAAAAGTGTGAGTGTGTTACTTGAGGGCTACACGATCAAGTTTTGCCTATCAAGTTTTAATACACTCACACTTTTTTACCAATACACTCATACTTTTAAAAACTGATACGAGCTTGCCTCTAAAATTCTCTTGCCAGTGAGTGTATCAATTTTCGTTCAAGAAAACATCTTATTACAAATCTTTTGAAGTTGTTTTTGTTTTTTTTTCACAAATATTTTGCCGGCAACAGCTGAAGTTCTTTTTTTTTACAAATTGTTGCGGGAATTTTAAAATTTTAACTAAAAACCTAAAAAAATAGTGAAATATGTTTATTAATAAAATTTATTTATAAAATTAATAAGCAAAATGATGTTCTGCGATTCATAGAGCTATACAGAAGCCATGAAATTTTATGAATCTTTCATCATATAGGCGAAATGATTTGAAAATAAAAGCCTACGAGTCTATAGCTTTTGAAACAAAAATGCCAGTGGAAGAAGTAAAGAAAAAAATAAAGTCCCTTCGAACAGCCTACAGTGCAGAAAAATCAAGAGTGGAAAATAGCAAAACATTTTGAGTTGTTTTCTCGGCGACGACATCTTGAAAGAGTAAATTGCTTTCAACTTGCGCGCAGCCTACGTCACAGCTGCCAATTTTTGCATATTTTGACAAACAGTATATGTAAAAGACTATCAAGAAAAGCTTGATCGTGTGGCTGCAATGTTAGTAAAAAACTGAGAGTGTATTGCAAATTGAAAGGAATTGAAAGGCAAAACTTGATCGTGTGGCCACTAAGTAAATGTCATAACATTGTACAAGAAGCCGATGTCACATTGCAGGCGTTGAGAACGCGAGTCACACATATCGTTGACGGCGACCAAAATTTAAAAATTTTAAACGACGGCAGCGAAAATACAACCGTCGGCTATACCAAATAATGTAAAGTGCGGCTTTAATGTTTGTTGTTTGAAAACGAGCTTTGTAAATTCGTTAATTTTATAAAAATGTTAAAAGCAAAATAATTTAACAATGTAAAAATTTGCCAAGTACAAAATATTATTATTATTATCCTTTGCATTTTGCATTTTTAATCGTTTTTTAGTGTTAACATTGTTTCTCGTCCCATTTTTTTCGTGAGTTTATTTGACAGTTCAAAGCGGGAACTTTTCTAACAAAAATGTTAGTGCCGGTTCACACACGTCAAGTTAGACTCTTCAAGTTTTGAGTTCTTAGGAGAGATCAAGACTTGAAGAGACAAACCTAACGTGTGTGAACCGGCACTTACAGGCACACTTTTTCTGTAAATTGACAAGTCATTTCCTTACGTGACAGTTAGTACTCGCCAAAAAAAAGTTACAGACACAGTTTAGTGAGAAAAACAGCTGTTTGTTTCAATATATGGCATTTTTGTTTCATTTCACACATTTCAATCGAAAAGTTTCTTGACGCGAGAGTTAGCCCCCTTTCACACTCGGCAAGTTACTTGCCGACAACAACAAAGTCTGTACAAATTTTTTGAAATTAGTTTTTTCCTTAGTGCCGGTTCACACATGTCAAGTTTGACTCGTCAAGTCAAGAGAATGCCATTTCTTTTCCCCTCTCTCCTAAAAGATCAAGACTTGAAGAGTCAAACTTGACTTGTGTGAACCAGCACTTACAGACTTTGTTGTTGTCGGCAAGTAACTTGCCGAGTGTTAAAGGGGGCTTACAGAGGCTGGGCACTGGCTGAAAGACAGTTGTATACAGTGTTGCCAAAAGTAGCGATAAATTCCTAATGTAGTTGTGTTTGCCACCAAAATGATACCTTAGGGAAAATCGGACTGATATTTTTTGTAAAAAGTACCCATTTCTTCGAAAAATAAAAATTTTTTATAAATATCTTCCCCCTTGTTTCTGAGTCATTAAACATTTTTCTAAAGCTCGGTCTAAATTGCATTCAAAAGACGGAATATAACGACGATTGTTTGGTTCGATAACCGCATACCTCATTGCCGATTAAAGGCTAGTTTACAATATTATAAATTGTCAAAAACTCAAGTAAAAGTGTGAATGCAATGTGCTATGAAAATGACAAACAAGTACTATTACATAAAAAAATTTGGAAAGCCATATGACTGTAACGCTTTTTTTAATATTTCTTAACAATAATACTTTTTAATTGATCAGGGTTGCATTGTAATAAAAGCATGTTCATGAGTGATAGTCAGAATACAAACTGTAATTTCTTTCTACCCCACAAAGACTTGTGTGATAGTGTAAACGAACCTTAAGGAAGTATTCGTCGGAGATGAATTGTTGGGCCATATAAATTTTAGCACTATTTGCATCATAAGATTTTCTTTACAAAACGTAAATATAGACCGCACGAATTTTCAGTGCACCAAAAACCATTTAAAAATATATGCTAATTTTCGATTTTTATTGTATGTACCTAAACTGAATTAAATAAATATACATATGTATGAACATATAAGTATATGTATTTTAGATTTTTATTTTTGTTACATTAAGATATACATATGTATGTATATGTAGGAAGCACCGTGACCCAGAGGGTCCTTTGTGCAGCTTACATCTAATATAGACATTTATATTAATAATTATAATTATAATTATATAAGATAACCATTTGTGTTATAAAACAGTTTTTTATTCAAAATTTTAAATTTAAGCATTGAAGGGATAATGTTTTGTGAATGTAGGGAAGGATATGAGATTTATATAGAATTTGTGTGAAATTCGATGACAACCAGTGCATTCCGCCCTGAGATTTTGTTATTATATAATGGTGCCTGTTGCACATTTGGGGCTATAGAACTCTTCCTACTGAACCGATAGTGATGGACTTCAATCTCAAACTGCTTAGGAACAAAAATAACGTTTTCTGTTTACTCTTCGGAAGTTAGCGTGTTATCAACAGACAGATAGATGGACATCGCTTAATAGGTATAGAATTACTCAAGAACCCAGAATATACATATGTATGTATATATACATATATACTTTATGGGGTGTTAAGACAAATACAAAATATCACACCTAAATGACAAAGTAAGTATACCCTCTTGACAACTAGTTGTGGAGAGATTAAAAGTAAAATTGTTAGCAAACAAATATTACATAAAGATTTGAAACAGACTTTGAGCATATGGGCACCGCTGCTGTTCATAGCAAAGCGCATTCTGAACGTTAAATTTTAAAGCGTGTAAACCGCACCAAACTGTAATCGATGACTGATTTTCAAAGTAAATTTGTAAAATTAAAGCGTGAATCTATTAATGATGATTTGCCAATCATAAATGTCAAAAGGTGAGCGCAGTATGGAAGTTCGTTTGACAGCTTACCATTTCGTAAGTTCTATCGGTTTAAAAATTGCTAAATTCTTGACATTATCTAAGAAAATCTTTGAAAAGAATTCTTAACAATTCGAAACCACATAAAATAACCTTTTATAAAAATAGCACAATTGTTTAACCAGTAAAAAGCAAAAATACAAGTAAATTAACTCATTATTTGCACCAAAAATGTCTGAACGCTTTTGTTTCGAGTAATCTTTTTTAAGTTTTTATTTATTATTGTTAGGTATAGAGGAGTATATATCAACGGTCTAATTCATAAAAATTTCTTGTTTCTGCTTTAATGAATACAATAGTTATCAAACACTTTTTGTTTTATAAACCATTAATAAAAAGTCTAATTTATAACCGCTTAAGGCCAGATTACACTATTATACTTTGTATTAATACATGTCAAAAACTCAAGTAATATGACAAAGTGTGATAGTGTGAATGCAATGTGTCACGAAAATAACAAGTATTAAGAAAAAAGTTTGACATCCCATACGACTTCATCGTTTTTTGAAAAATTTCAAAACAATAATACTTTTCATTGGATCAGGGTTGCATTTTATTTCATGTGTGAGTGTTTATACTTTGTGAGATGGTGTGAACACGAACTGTCATGTTACATTAGATTTTTTGACAGTCGCAACAAAACTCATTAGATTTCTATCTCACAAAGTATTATGGAATACGTAAGGCTTGTGAGATAGTGTAATCTAGGCTTTAATAGGAGTGGATTAACAATTAAACGTTTATAATACTTTTGTATTATTATGTTGGCAACAATATGTTATTTTAATTGTAATTCTTGTAATAGTGATGCATACAACTAGGGATGAAACGATACGAGTAAATAATAAAAATATCATACAGCGAACGAATTTTAAGTGAATTTCTGTTTTGTTTTCAATTTAAAATGAATTTCTGTTTTTTAAAACGTAATATTTTAATTAATTTTATGTTTTTTTTGTTAATAAAATACATAATATTGAAATAGAAGCGAAAAATGTAAATCATATTTCAATATAAAATGTTTACTGCTTAAACTCTGTACGTTCCAAAAGATATTATACAGCTTTATGTTTAATGAATAATTTAACCAATTTTAACCAGATGTTTTGAAAATAAAACCTCCTAGGTTTTAACAAAACATTTTTAGCCACATATAACTGCCAACATATTTTAAGTTCAAATTTTTTCATTTACCTGAACATTCAGGGTATAGTAACTCCTTCTGTTTAAATAATATTGGGCAAAATTCCCGCCGGTTTTTTTGATAGTTATGTGCGTACCAATAACGTCTTGGAAATTTTTAAATGTCTTAAATTCTCTCATTAGGATTGCTTCCTCTATAAGAGATGAAGGCATTTAAATTTTTCTATTGTCCCAGCGAGCTAAGGCACGAGCCACTCTGGCTGAAATTCTACACACTGTGGCTTGAGAGAACCCATGAAGATCGGCTGCATCATCCTAAATCTACAAATTGTTTTTTTAACTTCAATTTAATTTCTTATTATCGCTTTTTTGGTAATTGCTAAAATTAGTTTTTAAATTTCTGGCAGGCACATTTTTTCAAAAATTTAGTTTTAAATCAATTCTATATAATAATAATGACACCCTTTTTAGCATTTAATACATTTTTTGATGTCTCGAATATATTTAGAGACATCGAATTCTAGCATTGCCTGATATCCTTAATTTTACATTTCTCATTGTTTTGCTTCATTTGTCACTTTTTGTGCTATGAATCAAATTTTCGATGCAAAAGTTAAAATATTCAAAGCATGTAGAACCAAACATTTTTGTTCCGTGCGGCAAACTAGTAACCAACAAACGATATACTATGCGGTTTCTACCTTGTGTTTGCTTTAACAATTACTCTATACCTATTTAAAAGACATTTTAAAATATAAGTGTAATTTATGGTAAAAAAGAGGTTTACATTATTTAATATAAATCTTAATAGCTTTTTATATTTTATGCATAAAGCTATAACGACTTCCAGTTTAAACAGAGAACATACATAAGTATCTCGCGACCCACGTTATTTTTAACAAAAAAATCCATCGAGCAGCTTATATTTAAAATTAATTCAAACATTAATTATCGTTTTTCTAGAAAAAAATTTTTATGCGTATAAAACTTTTTTATTAAAATAAATAAGAAGACAAAAATTTTTAATTTTTCATGCAATTATTAAAATTTTATTTTAACAAACATTGAAATATCACTTTATTAAACGCTTAAAGTAGGGTAAAGGCTACAATAAATATTTCAAATTTATGAAACGTTTATTAAATATTAATAGGCTATTAATAGGGATGCGATTTCCATGCAAATGCATGTTTTTTGTCGATAGTCTAAAACCGATGACGACTTATTATCTTTCCGAATCATTAAATTTGCGTTGAAATGGCATCGACTTGTTTTTGCATATTGTTGCATATTTTGGTGAAAATGCATATTTTGGTTTTAAATGCATATTTTTGCATATTTCAACATTTTTGAGTAATATATTTTTTTAAATTTCCATATTATAAAAAAAGTTCTTCGAAAAATTTACAAATTGTATAAAAAAACCCTTCAAAAATTTTTTTTTTTAAATCAATTTATTTTTTTGAGCTCTGCTTAAAATACAAGATTTCGACAAAAGATCCTTAAATTTTTAACCGATGCAGCACCTTACATGGTTAAGGCTGCCAATTGTCCTAAAACAATTGATCGAAAACTGTTACATGGTACTTGATTGGCACATGGGTTACACCGAGTTGCAGAGGAAATCAGAAACCAATTCGATAATATTGGTTTATTGGTTTCATACAGGATTTAGTTCACTTAATAGTCAACTCAAATTAATTGATATGGCAGAAAGTAACATTAACATGTGAATGGAAAATAGCCCGACAAATTAAAAAAAAAGAATCCAAAAATTGTTGCAAATAAAAATGGAGGATTTCAAAAAATATAACAAATTTCAAATATTTTTGATCTAGAATCAAATGTGGGATCTAAATTAGAAAATTAATATTCTTCAAATGTATTGGCATCCTTGAAGTATGCCTCAACTTCGGTTGACGTTGGGAGATCATTTTCCATGTAAAAAAGCTTTTTAACAGACAAAGGCTTACTTTTGATAATATAAAAAAGTATTTATTTGACTATGCAATTTAAATGATGTAGTTATTTAAATTAACTGCCTGTTCATCTATTTCCGAACGAAGACTTAAAACAAACAAAAAATATAAAACATTGTTTTTGTTTTACATTAAAGTTAAGCGAACGAAGTCTTCGTTCGAAATCGATGAACAGGGGGTAAGTTCTAAAAAATATTATCCCTTTGAATAACAAAAGAATAAAAACAACAATAGAATTTTTTATTTTGTTTTGTTTTAAATAAAATAAAAAAAAAAACAAACCGTTTTTTTATGAAAATGGTCAAGTTTTTAGTGCATATTTTTTATTTTTTTAATGCATATTTTTTAATTTTTAGTGCATGTTTTATGCGCATATTTTCGATTTTTTAGTGCATGAAAATCTCATCCCTAGCTATTAAACATTTATAAATACTCTTTTTTCGACTTTTGCTTATTAATGACTTATAAAGCTGCAATGATGCGTTTATGGATTAGACTGCAAGTGTTAAAACGGACTTCTGTTTAAAATCAGCATCTCGGTGTTGTAAAGAAAACGTTATTTTGATATCAGGGGTAACTTAATGTTAAACGGGTAACTTTGCTAAGTCCCAATTCACACGTTGCAAGTCTTATTTATCAGCTTGCTACTTTATAACGAGAGTGACGAGAGGAAAAGAAACGTTTCTCTCTCACTCTCTCTCGCCTATAAGGTAGCAAGCTGATCAATAAGACTTGCAACGTGTGAATTGGCACTTAATATCAAGTGTAATTCAGAATGCTGCTGGTGGTAACACTGTTTTTACCCATACGGATGACTTTTCTGTAGAATTCGCGATATGCAGAAAAACAGACGAAAATTCTTAAATTATCTTTGCTGTACATGTACGTACCCTGACATTGCACTTAGGTCCCAAAATTCAAATTTTTCGCCAAAACTAAATATTTTACAAGGGCTACGATTATAATTTTGTTGTTGCAATCTAATAGCAAACACAGCAGAGCAACCACAAATGCATTTTGTTTTTGTAAATTGCAATTTACTGTTTAACATTAGAGCATTAAAGTTGATAAACTTCAGTCCACTTGAAAAAATAGTTGAGTGCAGGTGTTTTCTAACATTTTTAAATATTTTCTAGTTTTTTTAAAAAAAAAGTAATTTCTAAAGTTTAAAATGGAAAATAAATTCACCATAGCTTGAATTGCGAAAATTTGCGATTTTTAAGATATTAATTTTTTTATATGCCGTGCACGGTGCTCTTGAAGCATCTTTTGATCAAGGGTCAAAGCACATCCGTTTTTTCCCTGATTTCGGTTATTTATGTCCAAACTTTGTACTAACAATGTTCTACAAAAATGTAGCCACAGCATAGGCGAACAACTTTTGTGAACATAGTGATAAAATCTGAGCCTGTCTAGGCACACGAAAATCACATTGTGCCTCAAAAATCGTTTTTTTTTACTTTTGAGTATACCTTGCAGGGAATCAAAATTTCTTACTACTAGTATTCTACAAAAATGTAGCCAGGGTTTACGTGAATAACTTTGCAAAAATTTTACAAATTTATTTAAAAAAAAAAAATATTTTAAAATTTTTAAAAGAAATGTTTGTTAATCTAAAAAAAAATTAAATTTTTTTTAATACTTATAAGGCATATTTTCCGAAATTCTTTTTTTGTCGTTTTTTTTGTGAAATTAATCGTAATCTTGGTTGTAAATGCTGTTTCTTTAAAAAAAAGGTAAAAATATGGCTTTAAAGTAATTTTGGCCAAATATTTGTTCTAGCGAGCCCTATGTGCATTGTCAACAAAGGTATTTGCCAAGGCGAATTCATTTTTCAGGTGGCGTTGAAAGCCCAGCTGTGCTACTTTTTTTTTTCTTTATTAGAGAGAGAAATGTCAAAAATTGCAAAAAAATACATTGTTGTGTTTTTGGTGTTGGTACTTGTTGTAGTATCGACACCACCGTTTACATGAATTCGCCTTGGTATTTGCCTTTAATACGAAAAAAAATTTTTATTATGAATTGGTTTTTTTTTTTTTGTTTTACATATTTTTTTAATGTTATTTTTAATTCGGCATCTACTTTAAAAAGTACCAAAAGTGTTGACTAGATGTACTAAAATGTAATAGTGATTATCTGGTGCCAATGTCTACATAAGGGAATGGTAAATGGATTCAAAAATCGATTTTCGAGCCACAAAATCGATTTTAAAATCGATGTCAAAATCGTTTAAGATAAATTTGCAACCTTATATAACAAAGGGGTATACCTTCCTTTTTTTTTTTTTTGGCAAAATACTAGAGAAATTGAACTAAGATTTTTACAGTGGACAGATATTACTACTGTTTATAACTTTCAAATGATTATGACAATAGTTCTTGTTCGGTGGCGACTGTTTCTTTGCTAAAGGAGCGTATAGACGACATGTTTTTGTCATCTGACATGTCAAATTTCCCACTGCAAAACACATACATGTCGTGTGTTACCTTTTTAACTTTGCTTCTGTAAAAGTCAGACGCAAAGTCATCTGACAAAATTTCAATTCGAGCGTGATCTATTTTCTTCTGACAAACCATCTGACATCAGAAATCTATGCCGGGAAGAAACTGGCAGCGGCGTCAACTATTGACGGAATCATTAGCCGGCTGAATCTCAATGCTCATCTTACCATTGAATAGAATTTATGTAAATATATACATAAAAACCGTTTCATTATAAAATTCTAAATTGGTATCTTTAAAATAAAAGAAAAAAATGTTAGGATGGCTAAATTATTTTACGGCGCAAATAAATATTTTCGTGGCGGCAGCAAGCTATTTTAAAACCGAGAACTACTTTGGTTTCTGCAATAACAATGCGAAAAAAAACAGAGTCAATGTTAGAAGCAAATTACATGTACGTTTGTGACCGAATATTATAAACCTTATGTAAAACAGCAATTTTGACAGACATGAACAATTACATGTGACTTGAAAATTTGACATGTCAGATGACATATACATGTCGTGTACGGGCGCCTTAAGTTACTATTAAGTTAGTTTTAGAAAAGAAACGTTTGCATGTCGGAAAGATGCAGATTTATTTCCTTATAATTTTGTATTTGTTAGGATAAATTACATACTTTTTGTTTTTTCACTCTGCTGATAACTAGATTTTAATATCGCTTACACGCTGGTCTGTTTGAATATTAGCGTATTCCCACAGGAATGTCATGGTTTAATTCACCTGTTGTGTTTCTATAATATGTTGATTTTCACAAAGCTCACTTTCAGTGTTTGGTTTGGTGCGATAAGCTTAGGACTGTTTTGTTTAATGTCCATTGATGATCTCAATTTCTGAAGAACAAGAGGACCTATATTCATTAAAGTCGGAAGTATACCAAGGGTACTAATAGGTAAATACGTTAAACTACAACGGTTTTTTACTTTAAACCTGGGAAAAAAATTCAAGTTTTACTGTGCATGCCCAAATTTTGATAAAAAATAAAAAAATCGATTTTAAAAACACAATAATCGATTTCTGTATAAAATCGCATACGTAAATTCGATTGCAAAAAATCGGTTTTTTTTACCACAAAATCGATTTTCGATTGGAATCGAAATCGATTTACCATTCCCTAGTCTACATATGGTCAGTACTAGAGTATCCAATTATTCGACTTTTGGTTTTGTTCGAGTAAGGAATTAATCGATTTTTGAATTTTAAAATTTCTCGATTAATCGAATAAAGGTTTTAAATTGTTCGAATTACTCGAATAACTCGAAGAATTCACATAATTTTATCCAATGGGGAAAAACTCATAATTTTATTTATTAATAAACAGAAAAAGAGAGGTGTCAGCCAGTTACGAAAAACATTTAAACCAATTTATTATTCCTGGAAATCTAGCGAAATTGAATTGAAGTCGATGGAGATTCTCAGTTGAATTTTTTTAAAAATCACCGTAGTTTATCCTGATTTTAAGAGAAGTTCTGTACCCAAGGCGAATTCATGTAAACGGTGGTGTCGATACTACAACAAGTAACAACACCAAAAACACAACAATGTATTTTGTTGCTGCTTTTGTTGCAAAAACACAAGCAACTTTTGACATTCCTCTCTCTAATTTAAAAAAAAAGTAGCACAGCTGTGCTTTCAACGCCACCTGAAAAATGAATTCGCCTTGTCTGTGCCCATGTTCTGTAACTGCAGTGAGAACTTATTGCATCGGAAATATGTGAAACAAAACATTCCATCGTTTCTCGAAAAGTGAGAAAAATGTGTATCTGTAACTCATGTCGAAAACTATCAAAAGAGATTACGTCGTTACGTTATAAATGTCATAATATTGCACTCGAAGCCGATGTGACATTGCAGACGTTCAGAACGCCAGTAACACATATCGTTGACGGCGACCAAAATTTACTTAAATTGATAATTTTTCAACGACGGCGGCGAAAACACAACCGTCGACTATACCAAATTGTGTAAAGAGCGACTTTAACGTTTGTTGTTTGCAAACAAGCTTTGAAGACATTCGTATATTTTATAAAAATGTTAAAACAAAATAATAAAACAATGAAAAATGTGCCAAGAATAAAATATTATTATTATTATTTTTTGCATTTTTAATTGTTTTTTAGTGTTAAAATTTTTTCTCGCCCCATTTTTATTCGTGAGTTTATTTGACAGTTCAAAGCGGGAACCCTTCTCACCAAAATGTTACAGACTCACTTTTTCTGTAAATTGGCTAGTAATTTCCTTACGTGACAGCTTGTACTCGCATTTTTGTTTCATTTCACACATTTCGATGGAAAACTTTCTCAGTTACAGAACATGGGCACTGGTAAATATTAGAATTCAACGTATGTACTATATATAAGAGATTTTTTTATAAACTTTAAACAGGATCGTTTTTTAAATAAGTTTGATTTTAATTTCTCTTTTTCGTAATTCCCTTTAAAATTCCTTTTTTTATTTCTTTAATTTATTTTTAAACGTATTACTATTTCACGACAAAAATCAGACACTTTGTTTTCAAACAAGGACACTTGAGTTTTTAAGACGGATTTGATGACATCTCAAATGTCAACATCCAGCCGAGATACGGGGTAATAAAAAAAATGACATTCGGGTGATAACAGGTAACCCATAATCTGACAGTACATGGTTTACACATTTATAACTGCTGATGAGTTTTTTTTTTACCAATTTAACGTTTATAGATAGCGTTTAAAAAACTGCAGTAAAAGTAGAAAAACTGCCATTCCTTCCAGTTCTTCATTTGTCAATGGCCAAAAAACTTTTGCTTTTACTTATGTTTCATTAAATGTAAACAGTCGCTATCAAACCAACTCAAAAAGCGAGTTCGATTTTTGTTCGACAGTTTTTTAATAAAAAAGAAAGTAAATATAGTTAAAAAACTGTTACCGGTTGTGTTATAATAATTTCTTATTAAAGAATCAGTTCATATTTTTTTTGCTTTTGCATAAAATTCCACGTGAAATAAGTGCAGCTTACTTTATTTCGTAGTTGTAAAAAAATGTTGCCAGAAGCATTTCGGAACTTTTTCACAAAATGAACAGAGTACAACGCTATCAACATTATTTCATAGATATTCCGTACAAGTTTTTTTCATATGCGTTTTGACAGCATTTCACGTGAAATGTTGAACTGAGCACCAGGCTTTAACAGTCTGTTCATGGATTTCGAACGTCATCGTTCGCATAGAAAATAACATTAAAAACAAACTTCGAACAATGTTCGATTTTCGTTTTAAATGTAATTTTCTATGCGAACAATGCCGTTCGATATCGTTAAACATGCAGTAACAGAAAAAAACTTTATGATGACTTTAAAATTTTTAAACTGTACAAATGAATTTTTATTTTAAGCCATTTTGCTCATTTTAATATTTTTATCTTAATTTTGCAATTAATTGAATTTAGCTTTTCATTTCTTTTTTACTTTTAATTAAATATTTTAAAATATATTTTTGTAACTTTTAAATAAAATTATTTAAAATTAAAAATTAAACATTGTATAAAAATATCTTGCATCTTCATTTGTTTTTTTGCTCAATACATACAAATTTACTAGTCAAATTTACCTATTTGGTTACTGTTGTTTGGTGTGATTCGTTTGATTCGTATGATTCGTTTGATTCGTGCGATTCGTGTAAGTTGGTGTAGTTTGTGTTATTCGTTTGTATTTGGTCGTTTATAACACATTAATTTAAATTCATTTGCATTTGTGTGTTTATAATCTTTTCGTGCTTTATGTATTTTTCACAATACAGAGTTTGATTCGTTAGCAAAATGCAATCGACAATCAGTAGTTGAAAAACAAACGAATGTTTTGAAACGGCATTCAGATGCATTCGTGCAGGGCTTTACTATAGACTAAGGTGTCCCAAAATTTTTTTTGTCAGATGCTCAAGCATAATTTGAAAGCTTATAGGGTCCAGTATTTTTGGATTTTTTTTTAGATTTTTAGGAAGAGGTTTAAAGCAAGGACCGGAAATTACGAACGGAAAACACAAAATTATATTTTATTTTTTAAATAAAAACTTTTTGTGTGTGAAAAAAAGTATATTGTTTTTCTGTGTTTAAAATTTAAAGGAAAAAAAATTTCTTTGAAAACAAAATTTATAGTTTCAAAAAAAAAAGCAAAAACTTTTTTTGTAAAAAAAAAAACAAATAAAAATTTTTAAAAAACTTTTTTTTTTGTTGAAAAATATTTCTTAAAACGTTTTTTTTTTAGAATTTTTTTTTCTATGTATGTATTTTTAAAAAATCCCTGCAAACAAATGGAAGATATCCCCTAAGGCAATAGTTTAGCAATATCTCCAAATTGTCATCTAAAAGAAAATAATCAAAGTAATATATTATTTTCTTCCTTTTATAATTTTTGAGAAAATTACGCAACATAGACAGAAAAAATTTTTTTAAATATAATATAATCCAATTATTAATCCAATTATTAAAACTTAAAAATTATTTCCCAAAATATTCTGCAAAAGGTAAATATTTAAATTAAATAAGTCGGTTGAATATTGATCTGTTTCCTTTTAAATTTAGTCAAGAATTTCTCAACCCTGGATGCAATTTTAAAGAAGTGGTAGGTTTTTTTTCAAGAATTTGGTGGAAACTAAATATTTATGTATATTTTTTACTTTATTTTAATTATAAATTATATTATGTTAAGTAAAATTTATACGTATACAATTAACTATTTAATTTTAAATAAAAAGCTTTGCTTCTTTGTACACACATGAGAATTTTATTAAATGCAAAATCTTCTTTTTATCTTCCCAATGATATTTTGGTGATATCTTCCCATTTTCTTAAAAGTGGTTATCTAGCGATATTGCTAGTTAATCATCTAGAAGTATCGCTTTCGTATTGCTTAGAAGTATTGCCATCGAGACACGTTTCTTCCCGAAGGAAGTATCTTCCGCAATACGAAATCGATTATTGCCGCAATAACATTTTTCGTCCAGGCAATACGTTTGGCAATACATAAGGTGTATTTCTGTGTTTGCTGGGATGTAATACGTATGTATGTATTCTCAGAAACCTCTTCATAAATTTTATTTAAATTTGTTTTGAAGAATGAAATTTTTATGACAATGCTTAAATATTTTGTTTTTGTCTTTTTATGTTTTTAAGAAAACGTTTTATTTTAAAAACTTTATTTTATGTTTTTAAGAAAACGTTTTATTTTAAAAACTTTATTTTTTTCGACGGCTTTTTTTCAAACCTATTTTAGAAATTTTTTATTTTCTGTAAAATGTAGAATTTTTTAAACTTGAACAATAAATATTTTTTTAGAAACAAAATAATAAAACATTTTCCGGTCCTTGGTTTAGAGGTCGCGCAAATCAAGTCTTTGTTAAAAATCTGGTTTTTTGGCCTTTTTTCAAACTTGACTCATAACTTTGTCAATAAACACGTTCATTTAATTTTTTGACCGAATATTTCTAAAGAAAATTTCCCAAACTTTATTTCCATATGCAAAAACTTTAAGTTCCGGCAATATTTTTGTCCATTACGATTCCACATATTAAGTATTTTTGTAATTTTTTAACAAGTTCTGCAAAAAACGGGTTATTAATTTTCAAATTTATATGAAAGGTATAAAAACTAGTGCTGGGATACTATCGATATTTTCTACTATCGATATTTATCGATAGTTCAGATTTCACTATCGATATATCGATATTACTATCGACTGAATGTTTGTACTTGTGCAGGAAAACTTTAATTATTTTTTATAACTGCCTGTTTAACGATTTCGAACGTCATCGTTCGCTTAGAAAATTACATTAAAAACAAAAACAAACTTCGAACAATGCTCGAATTTTGTTTTTGTTTTAAATGTAATTTTCTATGCGAACGATGACGTTCGAAATCCATGAACAGGCTGTAAGGCTGCAGTCCGTTGTTTTAATCACTTTATTGAATGTAAGAGACGTATGTATGTATATACGCACTAGAGTTGTCAATTATTCGCCTTTCAACTTTGTTCGAATAATTTAAATAATTGTTTTTGTTCGTTCGATCTAACAATTAAATCTAAAAAATTATTCGATTAATCGATGAGAATAACGAATAAAAAAATATTTAAAAAAAAATTACTATGGAAAATCTTCCATTCCATCCGCTATGACTTCTTCTTTTTTTTGATGCATAACATTTTTCATCTTAACTCCAAATTGTTGTATTACTTAAAGGCATCGTTAAACCCTTAATTCCTTAATAATCCGATATAACTCTGGACGAATGGCGTTGGCAGGCCTACCATCTTCAGCCAAACTTCTGCCTACAATTTCTTCTATAGAACAGCCGCTGTCTCTCTTAATGTATTTTTCCATTGGACCAAGTTCGGCATTTCTTGATGACGTTTGGTTATCTTCCACCACATCGTTTTCAATGTTAAATATTGTGAAACTTACGCAAATGGTAAAGAAATACATACATAATTTAAAAAAAAAAAAATCAACCAATAACAACATTTTCTACTTTCAAGAAATAATTTTTATGAATCAATTCTTTATTTTTAAGCAAAATCAATGCATGTCCGTGCAAAAATCATGGAAGAGGACATGCATTGATACAATTATTGTATTTCTTCTCATAAAGCGCCAAAAGAACTGTTAGAATCAATTGTCATCTCGCATTTTTAGTTTTGTAACGAACGAGTTTTGCAACTAACCTACTCAATTGTTTGTTAAGATTTGTTTAAAAGAACATAGAATAAATTTTTTAAATACAATGAGTACTCAACACGGTTTTTGCTAACTAAACATTGATATTAATTACAACCAAGGATATGGCAACAATATTTTTTAACTCTCCTAAATTTTGTATAAAATCACTAAAAACGTATGAGAATAAATCAAAGCTTTTATTTAATTTGTTTTTTAATAAAAAAAATTGTTCGATTAATCGACGTTAATTAATCGATTTATTCGTTATTCGAAAATCGTCGTTTTACAATTATTCGAACAATGGTTTGGTTTTGTTTGATCGATTAATCGAATTATTCTTAATCGGTTGAAAACTCTAATACGAACGTTATTTTAGATGACAGTTTTTTAAAAATTGATAAGTACCATTCTGAAGGAACCGAAGTAACAGGGACTATAAGATATTCCATTGCAACTTAAAATTTTTTTCTAAATTCCAAACCCAAAAAGGTTATCAATCTAGCGGACTTATCCTCTAAAGGTCGTTCATTGTTTTGTCCTATGCTTGCAATTGCATTTGGATTTGCATTTTTTTTTACAACATTACAAAAATATTTGACATTTCAGTCCATATATAAACATGTAAAAATTTCGACTTGAAGGCCTTTAATTAGCAGTAAAAAGCACTGCTAAGCAATCCATACCACTTGCCATTCTTGTTGTTTGTATTCATTGCTGTAATTCAGCGCGAATTAGTAATAGCAAGTAAAAATTTGCGGCAAAAAACTGTGTGTGTATAGCTGCTGTAAGATGTCTTCATAGCTGTATTTTAAATAATAAAAATATCGATATTTATATTTTTCCTATCGATATTTTCGATATATTAAGACTATCGATAATATCGATAGTTTCCCAGCACTAATAAAAACTAGTGACGCGATTTTGAATACCGATAAGTTCTAAGCAATTGAGAAAAACAAAAATGGAATTTTGTCCTTCAGTTTCCGAGTTACACTATTTTTATAGTTTGTACCTTAAAAATGGTGATACTTTTTTCGTTATAATTATTGTATATTTCCATAAATTTTTATAGTTAGGTTTTAACTGTGATTAACTTCTGACATTTATTGATCTAAATCGTTACACGCTGTCATTTGCACTTTCTATTTTATGTGTGCTCCAGGAGCTATCAATTGGGTTCGCTGGATGATGAAAATTATCTATTCTTTGAAAATATGCATTTTCCGAAACCAGTTGCAATCTTATGTAGACAAATCAACAGTTGATGCCTTGCTTGAATCTAGTTTTTCATGTTGTAAAATTCCTTTCTTCAAAAAAATAATTTAATGAAAAATTAAATTTCATGAACTTAAGCCTAATTAAAAATATTAAAAATTTGGATTAAAAACTAGTTCATTTATTTTAAGAATATATATCAAATATTGGTACCTCTGCCAGTGTCCTCGATACGATCCTTTCAATGATCTGAGCCTATTAAAGGGATTGGATAGTTATAAAATTATTAATAAAGCAGTTGCAAAAGCCTCGCTTAAAACTTTTCTAGGTCATCAGTGGTACTTAACTCCGAAATTGGCTGCCTCAGCGTTTTTTGATGAACGTATCGACACCAAAACTTTGCACTTAATGACACAAAAACTTGCAGATACTCCATGCAGCGATTATGAAGTAGCAAATGTAACTTTAACAGAAGAAAACTTTAGAAATAAAGAAATTCAACAGTACATTTTAAAAGCCAGTATAACTTTTTTTGAAGCTTGCAATATTTCAATCGATTTTTTAAGAATAGATCCAGGGAATTGGAAAGCCAACAAGTCATTTCAAGAGGCAAAGAAAAAAGTTCAACAATTACAAGTGATAAATGATGTGGCAGAACGAGGTGTGGCTTTGGCTAATACTTATATTAATGTCACATCTTCTGAAACTGATTACCAGAATTTATTGCAAGGTACAGTACTTTTCTTATAGTCACATTAGCGATATAGTCCATTTTATCTGTTTATTTTGCCGCTATAAGTTAATTTAATATAAAGTATTAACGTTATAGTCCATTTAGCGATATAAGCACATGGCAATATCAACAGTCATCAAAGGGATAAGTAAAGCAAATTAATGGCGTTATAGTCACATTAGCAAAATCTACTAAGTTCTTTTTTGTTTTCGAATCAAAAATCCATCCAAAGAAAAAATTAATTGAATCATTTAATTTTTGTCATCAACTCTCTACTCGTAAAAAATTAGTTTTAGCCGTTGGTATCCTTTATGAAATATATTGTTATTATTTTAGCTATTTTTTATACAGTATGTAACTCTGTTGTAACACCTGATGTCGGTGTAATTTACATATATGCATTTTTAATTTCCTTTATTCACATAACATGACTATATTCGAATTCAGTTATATGCGTCATAGTGGCATATATGTGAATTAGCCTTATAGTCACATTAGCGATATAGTCCACGTTATGGTTGCAACTAAAGGATGTGACTATAAGCGAAAAGGACTGTATATAACTACCCAGCAAAAACATACATTGCAAAGTAATGAGTTAAAAAGCTTATATAACGACTCTTCACTACCCAGCAAAAACTTACATTGCAAAGTAATGAGTTAAAAAGCTAATATAACGACTCTTCACTACTTATACATTGGCATTTTAACTCATTGATGTCATTGGAGGCAAGTACTTACCACCCTCGCTAACAAATAGGGAGTTAAATAAGTCATTACCACATTCGCTTACAAATAGGGACTTAAATAACTTATTACTCCGATGTCACCAAAATTACAACTAACATGTAATGACTTAAAAAAAATTTTTTTTTTATTAATTTTTTTTTCTATTTTTCTTATTTTAATTAGTATTGTGGTTAAGTTTGTTGAACTATTCATGGTTATTTTGTTTTACTTTGTTTTATTTTTTATTTTTTTTTCTGTCTCTGGTGGGATTCGATCGCTCAACCTCGGTGCTGATAGACTAGCTCACTACCATCTAGTCTACCGGCGCAGTATAGTTTTTAGATAAAAAAACTATGTTTTTTACCCAGTTAAGAGCGTAAATATGAGATTAAATTGTCTATAATAACAATAAAAACGTTGATTGAAAGTGGATTGAATGTTTTTGTTTCATTACTATAATGACATTTTTATTTTCATAATGAAAATTTAAATTTATGAAGGCAATTATTGAAATATGTTGCTTTTATAAAAAAAAATTTTTAATTCATAAAATTAATGGCATATAGTGTTTTCACACTTAAGGTTTTAATAAAAATTTTGGTTTTAACTATAAAACCAATCATTAAAACCTGGTTTTACCATACAAAATAAATTTTTTAAAACCTCTTTTGATTTGGTTTTAAGTTGATTTTATGAAATACAACCATGTTTTCGTTGTACTTAATTCAGTACTACCAAGTTATAAAGATTTAACACAGCGGATAATGTTTAATCCCAGCTAGCATTTTATATCACAATCCAATACTTTAGGAACCAGCTTCACATAACGGCATACGAGCTAATTTTTCGATCATAAATGATACTCTTGTCGTGAGAAAATACTACACTACCGATGAATCACCTCAAAGAATCATTTTTGATGCAATTTTCTGATTCTTTTTTGAGCAACTTAATGGAAGTTTTTCTAATCATAAGTTAGTATTTATCGTCTCATTTTTTAATCGTATTTATATATTTCAAAAAAAATTTTTAATTGTCATGTTTTGACTTTTTTCCACCGATAAAAGCAGCGCGATTATGGCTTTTGATTATTTGAACCAACTTTATTTTGAACAAAACAAAAGATATTGGGTTCTCTTAAAGGAAAAAAAAACCATTCGCACTGACACTTATTTTCATCTTTTTATTTGTTTGGCAGACAAGAAAATAACTTTTTTTCTCTTTTAATTTGACGAGACGAATGGGCAAAAATACACAATATTTAACCCTTATGTGTGTGGAAAAAAAAAACACCTTCTATAGGGTGGATAGGTACCTGGGTACCTTCATGCAAATTGTATGAGAAATCTAATTTTTTGTCTTGTATTGTACAAACAATCGATGGTTAATGATATAATATTAGAATTTTACTCTGGTTTTCTCCTTTTCATATATTTTTTAAAATCCTACACCCAAAAAAAAAAAAAATTTGTAATATAAAACGTATACAGGTACCCAGGTACCTATTCACCCTATTAAGGGTGCAAAAAGCAAATTGGTATGCCACGCCCCCCCAAACTCATATTGTATATAAACACCTATGAAAATATAATAATAACAAAAAGTTAGGAGTTCTCATGAAATTGTAGAATTGTAGACTAAAATCTTATATAAAAAATTTCGATTTGAAAACGCAATAGGTACACAGGTACCTGTCCACACACATAAGGGTTAAAAATGTTTAGAAATCATTACGAATCGACGGATCTAATCGTTACCTAAAATGCAAAAGGCTCTACCTAACATTTTGAAAAGAAGACAGGAGAAGCAAAAACCTTTTTTAAATGATAAATTGCCTTTAACTGTTAATAATTTAGTTGTCTTATAAAAAACCAAGAAGTTTTGTTTTGACAATTGACAATGTTGCATATTATGCACACGGTTAGTTTGGCTTTAAGCGTTTATCATTTAATATTTTGTAGATTTTTTTGTTTCTCAAAATATTGCTGACATTTCTGTTGATGCAATACATCAGAACCAACGAAGAACACGATTTTTGGTTAGTAAGGGCCTTTGCGTTTTAGGTAACGATATATAATTTCTTTTTTCAATCGCTTAATTGAAAATTCATCAAATGGGATCTTAAAAGACCTATTTAGATAATAATTACAAAAATTATCACATAAATGCTAGCTGGGATGGCACTCAATAAAAATAAATTAATTAAAAAAAAATAAAAACGTCAAACCGATGAAATATTCTAAAATACACTTTTAATGTAAAATTTTTTGATTTCCAAGCATTTTCCTGCATTCATTTCTTATTCAAATTTAATTATTTCTACGAGAAATGAATTTTATTTTGCACAAAACTATTAGGAAAACTGTGAGTTAAAACCGGATTTAAAAAACTTGCTATGTGAACACAAAATCAGCTGTTAATAGTTTTAATGTTAAAACCAGGTTTTAACTTTAGGTGTGAAAACACTAATAGATCTAACATTAGATGTATGAAATTAATAAATCTTACATTTTTTAATTAACAATTAAACATTTTTTTTAAGGAAACTATAATTTTGTATTAATTTATGAATATAGTTATGTTTATATACTGTTTTTTTTTTGTGTTCCCAATTAAAATTTTTTGTTTAACTTGGACAAACTTAAGTTTTCATATATCCAATGAAAATTTTTAACGTAAATACGAAGCGATTTTAACGAAAATACTTCATTATAACTATGAAATTCCATTTAGACAATGACAATTTTCATTTACCCAAGCATTTTTCTTTCAGTGTAATGAAAAAAAAAAAAAAAAACAAATTGTAAGAATAAATATTTAAAACCAATTTGTATTAGATTTGAAAAAAATTAAACCGTAGATGCATTTTATTATGAATGAATTATAAATTTCGTTAATCAACTCATACAGTATCAGATTAAAGGTATCAGATTATATGTCAGCCATTACTAAACTACTTCTATGTAATGCAGATGGTATGAAGTAGTCATTGAAAAGTAAGTGGTTCAGTAATGGCAAGTCATTACTAAGTTTATGCTGGGTACATCGCAAGAACCTCAATAAATGATTTTTCACAGAGCAAAAGAAAAATTTTTTTTTTTTTTTTGGGTATAAAGATAAAAACAGGTATAACTCAGGAACGGTAAGAACAAATATAAAAATTGTTTTTTCATATTAATTAGAATTAATTTGTCTTTCAAACTGCATCATTAGTTTTTTTTCGTTTTTATTTAAACTTAAAAAGTTGTAAAGCGTTATTACAAATTTTTTTAAAAAATTACGAAAAATTGTAATTAAGGGTATCTAAATGAGAAAACTCATCACCAAAATTTATAATTTTTTCAAACAGGAATAAAGCTTGGATACTTTTCTTTAAAACTGTTTCCACAGGAGTAAAGAAACTCGTGGTATTAACCATGTTATGAGTAAAGTTAAAAAAAAGGCCGAAAACTCCGTTTTTTTATGAAAACTCGATTTGCGCGACCTCTAAACCTATTCCGAAAATTCTTAAAAAAAAATCAAAATTACTTTACCCTATATGCTTTTAAATTTTAACTGAGCACCTATGAAAATCAGAAAGAAAAAATTTTTTGGGACACCCTACTATAGACCTCATATAAAGCCCACTCTGGTAAAATAATTAAATACGCCTAAAACCGTAGCAGATATAGATATTGCGATAAACTTTCTTCCAACTAAGCTCCATATGGCCAGAACAAATGTTATGCAATTTTGTGATATACGGTCCATAATAACCCTTAGATCCATTTAAAGAAGCCTTCTGAAATTCACTGCAAACGATAAAACTAATTTCTCCGCTGTATTGAAATTTATGTCTTTTAATACCAGAAATCACTCTGCAGAATTTTGGGATGATTGGTTCATAGCTTACCATGGCTCCAATATAAATTCTTCTCCTGAAAATCATTTAAGTTCGGCTTAAAATGTCGTAAAACTTTCTGATTTTCAGTCAATTATTAAACCAATTTTAATGCAGATGTCTGTTTTTTTAAAGATAAATTAATAATAAATAGACATCATATAGATATAACTCTTAAAACATTTGAACTTTTGGTGGAGGGTATCAAAGATTCGGCACTGCCGAATATAGCGCTCTAACTTGTTTTGTATACAAAACATAAAAAACAACCAGTTTTTGGAAAATTTTGCTTAAACTCGAAAGAAATGCTTTACGAGTTGGAACAATTCGTACTGCGCATCAAGATGTTCGTAATGTTTGTTTCGAATGAACGAAAGTTTTTTACTTTTTCAAAAACAAGAAGTAAGAAAGTATATATATGATACCCTACATGGGCAATCATGGACCTACCCGCTAGGACAAAATTTTATTGGGAGTTTAAGAACGGAATGCATATTTAGATATCTTCATCTTTATCAAATTTGTTTGCCGTTAAAGGCCAGTTTACACGGTTATACAATGTATTACGACATTGCAAAAAATGATGTAGAATAAGAAAAATCTTATCATGTAAAAGCAAAATGTATTGAGTAAGAGAGAATACGAATACAAAATCTGACAAGCGGCCGGGTCGGTAAATGCTTTTTTTCTAAGCCATTTTAAACAATTACGTATTCTCATCACACCAGAGGTGTATTTTAGAAGAGTATATTGAATGTGGTAGCAATTTTCATGTTGTTTTTGTAAAAAATTAAAACTGCAACCATCTGCTTTTTTTGTTACTATTTTTGATTTAACTTGTACCATCCGTGTAAACATGAATTTCATTTACAAAAGATTTTTATTTTTTTCTTTTAAACACGGGGAGAATTTCATAATATTTTAATTCTACAAAGTCGTAATACATTGTATTACCGTGTAAGCTGTAATGATTTTAGGAAGGTGGTTTATATGGGACCTATAGTTAATATTAGATCCACTAGCACAGCATTTTGTCATGTCATAGTAGCTAAAAATAAAAGTCACTGTCGCCACTATTAATCTAAATACCAACGTAATAAGATGGTTTATCAGCACAAAGACCCCATTCCGGAAAGAACCTTGTTTGGGGGCTATGTAAAATTTCGGACTGATTCGGCCCATTTTCAATGAGCTTGGACCTTTCATCAAATTATTTCGAAAATTGCGCCCTGTACTTTGCGCACAAGGCTTACATGGACAGCCAGCCAGCCGGACGGACATCGTTAGATCGACTCAGAAAGTGATTCTGAGGGTGTGTGAGGTGAATAAAATTTCACTAGCCCTAGGGGCTAGTATAAATTTTGACATTAGCGTAGAAATTTTAATTCACCGTAGAACTTTGCTACCGTTTCACACACACCCTGAGTCTATTGATATCATAGTTGGGGGTAGTGCACTAAATATGGATTTAAATCAGCAGTGCACTATCACTAAATAAAACTGCAAAACAATTAGTTTGCTCTCTTTTTTACCAGCTTTAGTGTTGATTGGTAATTTTTTTACTACCACTAAACAAATTTAGTGATATTGCAAATTGAATTGAACGCAGATTGAATGCAAAAATCTGCACTCAATTCGAATATGTCGTGCAATATTTGGACTTGCAATCAAAAAAGCTGCATACAAATATTGTCTCCCTAAAATTCAATTTTGTATTCATAAGCAAAGACCATTAAACAAAATGAAAATTTGTCAACAACTGTATAATTATTGGCTTAAATACTGAAAAAACAAGTTTTTAATTTAAATTTAAACAAATGAGTGAAGAAAAAAAGAAGTTACAATAAACTGATGATTTTCTATTTTTTTAAATCAAAAATTTTTTTTTTTTTTTTGAGTGCAAAATTGTTTAACATTACTATCACTCATGCTTAGTGAGGCTGCAATTTTAAATTCATCACTCAACATTAACAAAATTATTGCAATATTTTTGCACTATCACTAAGTGTGAGTTGAAACTGCAAAATCAGTGCACTACCCCCATCTATGATTGGTATACTTTAAGGTGGGTCTATTTTAAGATGTTATAAACAGCATGCATTTGTGCTGCCCTGTCCAACGTTTCGAACGAGTAAAAAAATCGTATTATTTTTTTTCTTAGTATAGATTGGGGAGTACTACTTTAGAAAAGGAGCTTCTACCTATGTGCCCGTATTATCCAGTCTAGTTCTAATTTGGTGAATCGTTTTGTTAATAATGTTTTTTTATGCTTCGACTTAGTCCCCTTTTACACTGTGGAAATTGAAGGGCAGACATAAGACTATCTGTACTAGACATTTTTCGGTTCTCTTTTCCACAGTTCGCATTTTTCATGTTGTTGCTTCGTATTATTTTTCACACATCAACAGGGATGTCAGATGTCACGATTTTACGTCATTTTGACGATTTTTTTTCGCTGAATTTACCAAAATGACGATTGACGATTTTGAATGTAGAGTCACTTAGGTGTTGACGATTTAATCCCGTCAATAAATTTAGTTTAACTTTAATCTTTCATCAAATTTTTAACACTTTAATCTGTCAAGTAAAGTTTTTTTCTTACCGAACGTTTCCACATGCAAGTAATTACTTGCAAGTAGTGTATACGTATTATCAACAAAAATTTGAGGAAACAGCCGATTGGCTGAATGAACAAAAATTGTGTGAATGTTAGTGAAAAAGTGTCAGTGTATTGAGTTTTTCGAACTTGCACTTGCATGTGGAAACGGGGGGTTAGTTAATATATGTACATAGAGGCGAATATATATTTATATCTACTAGCGGACTCGACGAACTTCGCCTCGTCCCAATTTTAAGCCTTCAGACAAACTTAAGAGTAATTATACAACACAAATATTAAAATTTTTAATATGATTTATTTGAATGGAAGCAGTAGAGAGCGATTTGATGTACAAAAATCTATAAATCACTAAATATATAAACCATCTTTAAACGCATAAAATTCGGCGTTTAAACTACCAACACAGACCATATGAATTTGATAAGATTTATCGTAGTGCTGTCACATGTTATTTTTTTACCACATATAACACATGGGAGAATGATTTATAGTTGCTGAGTTTAAACTACATATAAATTCAAGTTTAGTTCAACTAAACCAGCGTTTAAACCATCAGTGGTTTATTAGCCATTATTGTACAAGTTTTTTTTTAGAAAAACTAAAAAACAACTATGTAGTTAATATTAGTCAGGGCCATTTTTTGATGTTTTTTATATTGGCAGGACGATTTTTCGAAAAAAAAATAATCTGACAGCACTATTTCACTTGTTTGTTTTATTCGAGTACAATAACTGCCTGCTTTTAAAACACGAGTGCAAAACTCCTTCAAATTACTGCCTGCTTTTAGATCGCGAGCACAAAAGTGACTCGTTTAACTAATATTTAAAACAAAATTTAAAAATGTCCATTCCTTAAGGGGTTCCCATACAAAAAGTTTAATACAGACTAGAAATATATTGAAGAAAACAGCCAAGGAGTCTCCTTAACAATTTTTCGAGACATACTTGCCCCTTATCACCACTTCTTAAGGGTGCTCCCATACAAATATTGCGATTTATGAAATTTTTTAATTAATTAACATTTTTTGACTTTTGTGAATAAAATCAAAAGTTGTTAACAGATTTTAATCATTTATAGCTGTAATTTTTAATAGATTTTTAACAAACAAAAATTTCGAAATGTTGATTAAAAATTATTCTTGTTGCCAAAAAAAAAAAAAAAAAAAAAATATGTTTCTAAAACGACAGCGCATGTTAGAAAAAAATTTAATGTTTAAAGGAAATTTTATTGCGGATTTTCGTTTTTTTTAGTATGTAATTACAATAAACTGAACCGTTTTTGAACCGGTATTGGATTCAGCGTACCCGAAAAAGGTTTAAGCGCCAGTTGCCAAATTCTAGCACAGTGTAATTGTTTGATAAAACTTGCGAAAAGCAATAAAAAACATTTTTAAATATAACAATAAAAAGAAATTAAATGGACTTTATATTTATACTGTGTACTTTTTTTCTTAACCTTTAATAATCAATGTACTTTAATTGCAACAAAAAAAGTTGGGAACCCTATATGTAGTTGTCCTGCGATTTAACTTTGAATAATTAAGTTTAAGTAATCGACTTCCTTATTCTTCGCTGCTATTATTGCCCGTTCACCAATCCAATCGAGATTTTTGTAGTTTTGTGCAATGTCGGGGAACACTTTGCTGATGAGCTCCTCCTTGGACGATGTGAATTCACAAAAATTTTCAGGGTACGATATCAATCCATTCGAAACATCAATAGGAATTTGGCCGTTGCCAAGCTCCAGCAGTTGTCTCGAGAATTCAGCAGCCGATGGGTCGTTCTGCAACACGACTCTAATGTTTGCGGTCAATTGCAACTTCTGGACATGCCTCCACAAAGACGACGATTTCAGGCAGGCGTTAAGTTCATCTGCAGCAGAAGATTTGGGGATGACGGGAATTGTTTGACGAAAATCTCCGGAGAGCAATATCAATGCCGCACCTAATCGTCTTAAGTATTAAAAATTCTATATTTTTTGGTTTTGTATGATTTTATACTTAATATTTTTTTATGTTTTAATAGAGTGATATATCCGTGTTTATAAAAAAACGATTTTTTTATATGACGATTTTTTGACGGGTTTTTTCAAAACTACTGACGATTTTGACGATTTTTTTTTTAAATTTTGACGATATTTCGAAAAAAACATCTAACATCACTGCACATCAATGTCATTTTGAAATCAATGCCTGTTAAATGTTTATCTTTGTCAACAGTGAAAAAGAACAAAAAGAGGAAACAAAAGAGAACAATACCATGTTTATACGGACAGCAATATTCGTGTTTTCTCTCCCATTCCTGTTTCGCGCCACAAACATGATTGAAACGACTTGTTTTGCCATGCAAAATTTTGAAAGCGAAAAAGGTCGCTTTATTTCAAAACATGCTGCGAAACAGGAAAAATGTACTATCATCTTCAATGTTAATAAGAATTATCCTTAGTTTTCAAAAAACAAAAAAATCTCAACACAAATAAAAAAACATAATCAAAATTTATGTTAAATAAAATAAAGGGATAAATATAAAATAATAAATAATATATTTTTAAGTTTTACTAACATATTCTGAGCAAACTTTTAGCCATTTCTGAAGTATGCTTAAGATCGTTGTACTGCATAAGATATCACCCTGTCGTGGTTCTTAGCCGAATATGGCTAATCTTGGAAACTACAGGTCTCCAATTATGGTTACAAAGTACTTGGCACACATTTTTCTTCTGAATTAGCGGAGTGCTCGAAGCTGGTTCCCGGGAAAACAATCTCAAGTCATTTATGAAATCATAAAAATTTTAATATTTGGAATTATTCCGCTCTTTTACGCCAACACTTTAACGCCAGCCATGTTTACTGCCGTCCGACTGGCTCCAATCTCAAAAATTTTGTCCGATCTAAGCATATTACACGCATTGAATCTTTAAAACTGAATTTTTCTTACTCTTTTGCAAACTTCAGCCGTTTTCAGCTTTTATTTTTGCTAAAAGGTGGGTTGTCGATCTTAATTCTAGCTACTAATCTACTAGAACTTTAGCAACTTCGTACAATTTTAGTGCTAACATCTAAATTGTACTTTATGCTCAGTATTTGCCGGACCTTTATAGCTATACTGACTACACCAGTAACAATAAGTCGCGAAAATCTTTTGGCGAAAGTTTTTTTGGGCGACCAGCTTTGTTGCTTTTGGTATCCAAACTACACTTCTTTTTATTTAACATTCAAATCGCACTGAAATTTTGTATTTTTTGTGATCTTGCGATGTGAGACTCTTCTTTTTTAAAATTTTCACAATGCTTTGTTTTAAAAGTGCCGCTTTTGACTTACCGTTCTTGAAGAAACTAGACAAAATTTAATTGCTCAAATTTTTTTTAAAATTTTAACAAAATTTAATATTAAGAATTAATTTACTCCCTTTAAAAGCAAATCCCACAGATAAAACTTGATTTTTTTTAACATTTTTATGAAAGATTCCCAAAAGGTCAATATTGTTCACACATATGGTTTGGATGTTAACTTAGTATAAATATAAAAACTAACGGTACTTTTCAAAATAAGTTTACATAGTATTGTTATTAAATGTAGAAAGCCATACAAAAGTTTTTATGCTAAGTTCACACTTGGGTTTTTAAACGCGTTTAAGCAAAATGTTGATTTAGCTAATCAAAGCCGTTCACATTACATTTGAGATAACTAAGATGACAGATGATTAAGAAAAAAAACACACAAAAAAAAAATTCAAACAAATTTATATTTCTTTAAAGCAGTGTTCGAAAATAAACACTAAATATTGTTTCTTAATGTTCGGTTCGGTAGATTTGTGGAAAACACAAACGCTAATAGTGTTTGTGTAGAAAATCATTAAAAAAGATAACACAAAAATATTACTGTTTTTATCAAACTCAACAAAAGATGTGAACATTTAATTCCGTTTGGTTTTTTTTGAAAATCCACGAACTTCAATGTGTTCGGTTCGGCTCGGTAATGTTCGTCGCTTTTTGCTGATAAAAAAAAACCAAACATTTTTTACAAAAACAAAATACACACACGAAAAAACATTATAGAACATTAAAATATAATGTTTGTCTACAGTATCACTACAATTGTTCTGTTTTTTAACGAAGAACCGAACATTATATAATGTTCGGTTCTTTCTTGAAAATAGTTACGAACGTTATTAAGGGTTGTGTATGTCTACACAATCACTAAAAAAATAGATATCGTTCCTGGGTGTGTGAGCCGAACGTTAAATAATGTACTGTTTATTTTCGAACACTGCTTTAAAATATTAAAAATGGATAAAAACACTTGTATAAAGTTATCAGAAGATTATTTTAATCATTTTAATGATGAAATTGTGAAAATTTATGAATTATTTAATACTATGTTCACACTTGGGTTCTTAAACGCGTTTAAGCAGCTCGAACGTGATTAAGCTCTAATCACTTCAAAATCGAGATGATTGCCCAAACATTGAAGTGATTTATTAATCACTTCAAATTGACATGATTACAACTAAATCACTTCATAAACCACATAGAATCCACTGAACATACCTCAAATGTAGAATCGCCAACAACCGTGTACAACCGGCCAAGATTTCTGCTTAATGTTTTTATTTTTTTTTTCTTAAATAATTCATACATTTTCACAATTACATCATTAAAATTATTAAAATAATCTTCTGATAACTTTATAAAAGTGTTTTTATCCATTTTTAATACTTTCAAGAAATTTAAATTTGTTTGTTGTTTTTTTGTGTGTGTGTTTTTTCTTAATCATCTGTCATCTTAATCATCTCAAATGTAATGTGAACGGCTTTGATTAACTAAATCAACATTTTGCCATAACGCGTTTAAAACCCCAAATGTGAACATAGCATAAGGAAAAAAATTAAAACATTAAGCAGAAATCTTGGCCGGTTGTACACTACATGTTGGCGATTCTACATTATTAGGTATGTTCAGTGGATTCTATGTGGTTTATGAAGTGATTTAGTTGTAATCATGTCGATTTGAAGTGATTAACAAATCACTTCAATGTATGGGTAATCATCTCGATTTTGAAGTGATTAGATCTTAATCAAGTTCGAGCTGCTTAAACGCGTTTATGAACTCAAGTGTGAACATAGTATTAGAGAGTTTCCAAGTTGAAACTTTAATAGTTTTCATGATATACCAGTGATGCCAGGAACAATTTCAAAAAATGCCTACGTATGTCCAAAAAATATCCCTTTTTTCACTACAACCAAACAAATTTCCCTACACTTTTCCCTACGTTAAAAATTTATTGTTTTTAGCGACAAGCTAACAAATATATATTTATTTTGTTAACATTTAGTGCATATTTATTATAATAAAATTTATTTATTAAAAAAAAAAACAATTAATTTCAAAAATAACACTGTGACAAAATTTTTTTTTTTCTTTTTGACAGAAACGCATCTATTAATCCTTTAATCTAGAACAAAACAGAGTCAAATTCGTATTTGATTTATCATTTCCTCATCTTTTGTTAATTTTTAAGAGCTTAATAGTTTTCAAGAATACTTATTTTTAATAATTTTTTTAACATAGTTATCCAATAATTTTTAGCAAACTTGGTACCAAATTAAAAAAAATGTTTTCTTCAGTTCCCCTGAACTTAAATATAAAAAATTTCCTTTTAAAAGTAAATCATTTCATATCCTTAAAAGTTTTCATTTAAAATTTTTTAAAAATTTTAAATTGTATATTTTTATTTCTCTTATAGTGCATTTACACTTGTAATTTTCAAACTAGTTTACGATCGTAAACTACTTTCATAAACTATACCGCTAACATTAGCATTTTTGACAGTTAAGTTGTTTATCTTTGACAAGTTCTTAGCCCCAATAATAAAAAAAAAATGTTGATGCACATACATACGAACATATAAACCAGAGTACCGAAACGCTCGCTCATTTTTCAGTCATGAGCGAGCGTGAAAAATTTTAAATTGAACTGCTTCTTCACATTCATGAGGGTGAGGAAAAAAAATATTTTTAATTTCCTCATTCATGAAAAATGAGCAAACAAAAAAATTCATATATGAATTTGTCAGATATGAAAAATTTAAAAAAATTCACATTCAAATTCCTCATAATGAAAAAAACGCGATTTGCCTGACCATTAACAGCGGGAAAATGAAGTTGTAAAGAGGCCTTAAAGAAGGCCTTTTTACCAATATTAAGTTTTCCAGTCGCATTCCAACTGTATTAGAACAACAAGGTTCTATCTTACACGTTGTTTAGGTGCATATAAATCCTTGTTGTCCTAAGGTCGCAAATTGTTGTTGCTAATAACGCGAAGTTAGTAAATTAATAACTAAACTTACTACACATTCCAACATTACTGCTAATAAAACTATTTCGACAGGCCTTATCTCAGAAAAGTTAATTTGAATTTGTAAAATATTTCATAAAACCCATTCTAAAACCCCTTTTCGAAGAAGGCAGAGCGGAATAAGTAAAAGTTTATTGAAAATCTAGTTGTAATCCTTCTTTAAGGCCTGGAAAGTCAAAGCCCTCGCAATTTTTCCCGCTAGGCAGCACGATAGCCTGTTTGTGTCTTGTAAAATTATTTGTTGGCTGGTAAACTAAAATGTGTTTTTTTTTATTTTGTGATGCCTCTAAAAGGGTCTGTTTTTAAAAGACATAAAGGCAAAAAAATATTGAAAAAAAAATTACTACCTGCAAGAACTGAAGACATGTATTTGGTCTCGTGTAAAAAATTTTGTTTGTGGTCCAAGCGCAACGGTATTGAAAACACTACATTGAATTTACAATAACTGGCATAATTTGGCGCGAAACAATAAAATTGCATTAATGCAACAATAAAACAAATTTTCTTACTCATCAATCATACTTACTGTCGCTTTGCTTGTGGCGAAACAAGACTTTGTTAGTGTTTTCCTTATAACTTTACCTACTTAAGAAAACTGTTTTCAGCAATAAAAACCCATCGTCGCGATTGGAACAGAAACCAAAATATTTTTACAAACACAAAATACCAACAACTTCTTGTGTCTATTTTTTTCTCAATAATTTCTGCATAAAGGTACGTCTTTTTAACGAAAGAAAAAGTGACCATTTTTAAAGGCACCAAAGAATTGTTTACACAAACAAAAAACATATCGTTAGGTTAAAAATTATTAGAAAATTTTAAATTGAATTTTTTTGTTGATTACGATTCACATCAAATATTTTTATAAAATTTTAAACTGCTACCTAAAAAAATATCCAAGTTAATTACAAAATTAAAAATTAGGTTTCATATAAAATTTAATTTTTTTTAACAACATAATGTATAATCACACTCAAGAAAAAAATTAGCAAAGTTTTTAATTCTTTTTATAAGAACACATTAATATCTTTAAACGTCAAAACTGGGTAATTTGTTTTATAACTGTTACCAGGGTGTTAGTGGAATTAGTGATCAGACTAAAAATTATTGCAGAAGAAAAAGTAATAAAAGTGCTGTAAAATGATAAAAGCCGTCTCCATATAGGACTGCCAGAAATTTTGAAATTTTGCAGCCTACCCCATTGCACTTCCAAACGCTTAAAATTTCTAAGAATAAATGGCAACATCTGCAGGTCCTCAGATTTTTGTTTCCATCAGACTGTCATCATTATTATGATAGTATCCTTATGAGTTAAAATTGTTATTGATAATTTTCATGTTGTAAAATTTCTTTCTTTATAATAATAATTTAATGAAAAATTAAATTTGATGAACTTAAGCCTGATTAAAAATATTAAAATTTGGATTAAAAACCCAAAAATAGTTCGACAAAAAAAAACCACAATACTAATTATTCAAAAGAAATATTTTTATTAGTTTATTGAAAATAATCTGTTTTTTATTAGAATTGCATTCTTCCAAGTGGCCCTTCATCAATATCCTGAAAAAGACAGTTATTCTTAATTTTTGGAATAATTGCCTTTTTTATTTTTTTTATAAAGTAGTGGAATATAGACTGTTTAGCTTTATTTTGTGTTAATCCTTTAGAATTATTAAATTGTAATCATATCTTTCTTTGGAGAAGTACTACTTTGTCCAATATTTAATATGCTATCAACACTACGCTTTCCTTCTTATTATTTTTCAGAAATCACCTAATTAAAATTTACTTTTTGCAACGTACATAGCGTTGTTAGAATGCGATACGGAGTTCTTTTGAAATAATTCGATATATACATGTTATGTTATATTCGTCAAATTTTTATTTGCTAAATTTGTTCATTGTAAAAAAAATAATTTTACTTTTTAATTAGAATGAAAAATATGGCTTTTTAAAATCAAATCATAGCTAAATTAAATTAAGATACATTTTCTAATTTAAACCACTACTTATTAGTAAAAAAATCAATAAAAAATTATCATAGGTATGTATATATCCTATTTTTCCGGTAATTTAACACAAATATTTAATTATTTAATATCTTAAATGTTTGTTTTACTTAATACTAATATGTATACTTTCTTTGATGATACGTCTTTTTGTTTCTGAAAATTACAAATTTATATAACGCAACATACACAACTTAAAAAATTAATATTCGCATTTTTAGCTGAAATATTTAAAATTGCTTATAAATCTCATAAACATTTTACAAAGTTGTCTGCTTTGCATGTAAAATTATGAAATGTGATGTTACATTATTCTGCATTCAAGATGACGGACGATATGTGCAGTTCTTTTAATTTTTTTTCAATAATGTTTTCTTACAAAAAATCCAATAGACACTTCGGCTGGTTGCCTATACCAAAAATGTTTTACACAAACAAATACACACAGTCATTTCGAGCTGTGGTCATGCAAACTGTCAAGCAACAACAACATTACTAGTGAGGATCGTTTCTAAAACTTTTTTTTTCCTCATTTTTCATGACTGAAGAAAGGCAAAATTGGATTTTTCCTCAAAAACATGAATGAATTTGGCGAAATATTAACAATTCATTCATGACTGTGAAAAAAAGTTACATATTTTACATTTTACATTTTTCATTTATGAAAAAATTCAAGAATGGTTGAATATGAGCGTTCACATTTGAATTTCTCTAAACTCTGATATAAACAAACCTTTTATTTCCGTTGTCCATCTAAAAGAAAATATGTAAAAAAAAACTAACATTTCTTATAAATTTGGAATTTTTTTAAACATTTTCTTTGTTTATTTTATTTTTCTTACTATTGTTTTGGCTTTTTTTTACAGATAAAAGTAAATTGTTTTTCACTTGATTTTTTTTTTATTTTTGAGGAAATGTCAAATATCACTAGCATTGCCAGAACAAAATTTGAAAAACAGAGTTGCATTAACAAAAACTGGTTGTTTGTTACTACCCTACAAGAAGACTACCAGTCATTTTACTAGTTATATGACCGGTAGTGTTGACCAATATATTGGTTAAAGTTTCTATTAGTTTATTAACTTGAGGGTTACACGATCAAGTTTTGCCTATCAATTTTTAATACACTCACACTTTTTTACCAATACACTCATACTTTTAAAAATTGATACGAACTTGCCTTTAAAATTCTCTTGCCAGTGAGTGTTTCAATTTACGTTCAAGAAAACAGCTGATTTCAAGGTTAGTGAGCAAATTTTTCGTTTCACTTTATAAATTTTTTTTTAATGACATCTTGAAAGTAAATTGCTTTCAACTTGCGTGCAGCCTACGTCACAGCTGCCAATTTTTGCATATTTTGACAAACAGTATATGTAAAAGACTATCAAGAAAAGCATGATCGTGTGGCTGCAATGTAAGAGCAAAATGAAAAGACTAACCGAAACTCTTGTGTACATGTGATTTTGCCTCTCTTTCTAACTAATGAATTCCACTCGACTACAGAACATATATCTGTACTGCTTACTCTGCTGCTTTTTATTAGTCAATGATAGCCAAAATAGTGGTTAATGCTAACTAGTTAGTCATAACGTATATATTGGTTAGCACTAACTAGTTATTTATAACGTAAAAATTGGTTAATACTATCCTTTTTAAAAATATACTTTTTTTTTAATTTTCATTTTAAATTAAATTTTTTATTAAAAAAATTAAATGAAATTTCATTAATTAAGAGGAAATTAGATTTCAGTAAATACCAAATAACATTATTTCTGTGGCTGCTCTTTAAGGTTTCACTTCTTGCATGATTCTGGAATTGTAGGTAAACATACGTGTTTCCAATCAATTAATCGTAGATCTTAAAAAGACATTTTATTCTGTTAACAATTTGTGGCAAAAAATTAAATTATATACATACTTGAAAAGCCATCAGGATTTTGAACTATTTTTTTTTTTGTTCCATTACTATCATCACCAAATCTTAAACGATTATCCTGGCCAAAGCCACCACCCGAATGACCGCAAACTGTTGAACGAGCACTCCTTTCAAAACGATCTTTTCTCACATGACCTCTGTGTTTCCTGATAATCCAGCACCACGTTCTCTGAAGCCGCCATCAATACGCCCTTCTTTACCACTAGCATTCTGATTACAGCTTTTTGGCGGTGTCACTTTTTTTATAGTAATTTTTTTATCTCACTACTTTAGTCACAAATTATAAATTTAATTTAATTGATTTTTTTCTTTGATACCCATCGCAAATATTAAATTTAAGAAATTCACAAATTTTTACAGGCGTATGATAAAAATATATTAAAATATTGGTATTATTTGGGAAATGTTAGTTGTACCATTCTAACATATATGTTAGAGTGGAACAACTAATCTAAAATTGTTGCAAGTGTGTTAGTAATTTTTTTAGTTTTGGTTATGCATTTCTTGTAGGGTAGTTTATCTACAAACGTGTTTATAATTTGTATGGATAAACAAGTTTCTCAAACTAGCTTATCATCATAAACAACTTATAACCTGTTTATGGCGTAGGTGTAAATGCACTATTAGCTTAGAAGGTGTGATTGTTTTTTTACAAATAAATTTCTATGCAGAAATTTCATTTATTAGATATTCGCTTTTAATACTCGCATACATTTTGAGGGAATGTGAGTGCGAATGCAAATAGCAACAATAAGAGAATATTTCGAATTCCGATCGCGAATATGCGTTGCCACTTAATTATATATAAGGGGGTTCGAAGAATATTCAGGTACATGGTTTTAATATATGGATTGTTAGGCTGTTAGGAATCATGGTATGTATATGGTTTCTTTTAAAAAATATTACATTTGTACTAAAATGCTATTGTATATGAAACATTTTCATTTTTAAATGAAAATTAGATGAATATTTACGGATTTAGATAATATATTGAAAATGAGATATAGTTTTGAAAATTCCCTACATTTGCCTTAAAAGAAAAAATCTGTCCTTTTTTCCCTACGCTTGAAATTTTTCCAAAAAATCCCTACAAAAAGGGAAAATTCCCTACACTTGGCATCACTGTGATATACATAAATTTTTTATAATTTCGTGAACAATTTTGTCCCTAACTGTGTATGTATATTCATATATATATATTCCGGACTGCCTATTTAGCTTTTTATTTCTGGGCGCTCAGCCCATTTATAGTTTTATAATGCTCCAACGTTGCCATATCAATATAATTAATTTAATTAACACATTTAGTTAGAACAATTAAAGCTAAATTTAATAGATAAAATAAAATGTTTTTTATTTCATCATCATCATTCTTTTAGAGCCACTTTTTGGGTTAGAGATTAGCGATTAAATTAAATTTAATCTCCGTATTTACTTTTTGAGTTGTATTTTTTTAACTTTTTTTTGCTAGTTTAAGCGGCCAACGGTGGTGGTTTAAACCTAAACTTAAACTGTCAACATACACATGTTTAGCGTAAAGAAATTGCAAAAATATAAACAACAAATACATTTTAAAACATTGCTTAACACTTTTATATAATTTTTCCATTCTATATTTGTTCTTTAATATATTTTTTTCTTTAAACGCAAAAAATTTCTACCTTGTAAACAATATTAAATTCGCGCATTTTCTTCTTCTTCTTTGAAAACATCCATATTACTTGATAGAAAGTTGATATTTGCAAAAAAATGTTGCCATTTATTTGTGCTCAGTATGGTAGCGCTACATGGTTTAAGCCACCACCCAAAAATATCAAATTCAATTGATACTAGATTAACTTAATTCTCAGATTAGCTAATTATAGAATAAAATTAACTTTAATCTCAAACCCAAAAAGTGGCTCTTAGTTTCTGCTTTTACTCAGAACAACAGAAAAATATTTCTTAGAACAACTAAGTAAACAAAATGAAATTTAGAAAATTTATTTAAAAAATTAGCACCTTATCACTATTTCTTAAGAGCTTAAAAATATATACATAAACTTAAATTCTAAAGCTTTGTTCACAATCAGAGCAGCAATTTCGTTTTTTCTTCTATCTTTTTTCTTCCCAAAGTATTTCATATATTTTCCTTTCATTTTTAAAACAAAAATGTAACCAAAATTTGTTTAAAAATGTAACTAAAGTAGACTCTACTTAGACTTCAGCAACAATTTGTATGAAATTAATGCATAATATTGTTTTGGCTAAAATTTGCAAACGGTTTCTTAATGCAAAATGTGGGTGGTTGCAAAAGAAATTGTTGCTCTATTAAGAACAGCAAGTGAAAATGTTTTTTTTGATTGTGAACGAAGCTTAAACCATATCCATTATGTTATTTAAAATAATTATATGAGTTCTAAGTAAAATTTAACTTCTTTTTTAAATTCAAATAAATATTTTATACATATATACACCATATATCGTTGGTCTCATGTAGAAAAGCCCTAACTCACATAAATGCAACTTTACAGGAGAAGGAAAAAACATAATAGAAACTGTATGTATCATAATGTAAAATGGCTTCTTCAATTGCTTGTTAAACTGATATTTTTGATGCTATTGTATTAGATTTTTGTGACGAGGTGTATTTGTGGGAAATGTATTGGAATCACTACAAAACTCAATTTCGAAAAAAATCGAGTTGGTGCCTTTCTACATGAGACCGACGATATACACATATGACTATTTATGCAAACTTTAAACTAACAAACATAATTTTTATTCAAATAGTTGCAATAGTTTATTAACGCTAAGTTGTAACAGGTAGGGATGAAACGATACGAGTAAATACAAGTATATATTCGATACTTTTATATAAGAACCAAGTATTTTTGTAATCGATACTAAGCAACCGAATACTATCGGTAAAAAAAATACTCGGTATCGATCAAACGTAATCGTTTCACTTTGGTGTTGAAATAAATATCAAGTTTTTGATTATTTTCCAAAGCTGGAGCAGCAGTGACGGTATCAAGAAATCGTTTGACCAGTAAACACCTATAAACCACATATCGTCTAGGTCCATTTCCTCAATTTCTGGCTATAGGAAATCCGTTATCATCTCGCGATAGCGAACACCATTCACGGTAGAAGAAGTACAGCCCGATAGCGCCGCCAGCCGCACAAGTAACTGGGCGAGCATGCACATATGTTTTCCCATTTCGTACAGATCCGGTTTGCTAAAATTTGCGCACAATTCTCCCGATTGTGGAAACATTTGGTCGATTATGCTGACCAAAAAAATCACGATGTACATTAAATGCATTTCGATTGAACTCCGATTTTCGTACAAGTCTTTAACAATCCTAACGCGCTGCTCAATTTTGTGCTTCAAATTGTGTCAAATACTGAAAAAAAAGAAAGGCCAAATCAAGTTGCGCAAAAAACTTGACGTTAAGGTGTGGTTCACAATGAACATCGTGGATTATGGTTTTACCACCCTTAATTATTAAATGGTGAATTATAAGGGCCGATGTTGAATGTGAAACACACCTAAACGTCAAGTTTTTTCTGCATTATTAAGATTTTCGTATGACGTGCTAAATTCCCAATTTTCCATATTTGATAAATAAACTGAAATTTATTGTTGAGGGAAAGCTAGCCTCTATGCGCATTTCACTGGTTGCTTAGGCCAGATATCAGGAAACCTTTTCCAAAGATTTAAGAAAAGCTAAAAATATTATACAAATAAAACCCTAAAGCGAATAAGAATTTTAAACACTCAAAGTCTTACTTGTAACAATATCAAAGCTTAAACAGAACACCAACAATAAACAGTGAGTTTATCTTTTCTTACATCCCCCTACATTCTCATTTGAGATTTCTCAATTTCAGACTAACTTAATTTGAACCATGGAAAGATACATAATCGAGCCACGCGTTAAAGTTATTCAGGCTTATTATGAAAATGGGCGTTCAGTCAAAATGCATATCGTGCACTTCGTGATTTTTCGGTCAATTTAATCTTTCAAATGTGCGTACAATCGGAAAAATCGAGTAAAAATTTGAGGAAACCGTGTCTGTAGGAGATGTGCAAACAACAGTGCATGCTCGTACAGAACGTACTGCAGAAAATATTGCTGCTGTTCGCGATAGTGTGGCTGTAGAGCCGTCCACCTCAACTCGTCGTCGTGCCTCTCTCACGCTCGTCGTTGATGAACATTATGCATAAAGACTTGCATTTACAGGCTTACAAGGTGCAATTGACTCAAAAGCTAAAGCCTCTTGACCATTCCAAACGTCGTCAATGGTCAGAATGGTGGCAAGAAATGGCAACAGTGGATGATCAAATTTCGAAGAAAATCATCTTCAGTGATGAGGCACATTTTTGCCTTAGTGGATTCGTCAATAAGCAGAATTTCCGCATTTGCGCGAATGATAATCCAAGAGTGATTATCGAAAAACCAATGCACCCACAAAGAGTGACTGTTGGGTGCGGTTTATGGGCTGGCGGCATCATCGGGCCGTATTTTTTCCAAAATGAGGCCGGTCAGGCAGTTAGTGTGAATGGTTTTCGCTATCGTGAGATGATAACGAACTTTTTATGGACCGAATTGGAAGATATGGATGTGGACTATATGTGGTTTCAATAGGACGGTGCCACTTGCCACACAGCTAACGAAACAATGACTCTTTTGCGCGACAAATTCAATGGTTGTGTTATCTCACGTGGTGGCGATGTCAATTGGCCGCCAAGATCATGTGATTTGACACCCTTGGACTTCTTTCTTTGGGGTTATTTGAAATAAAGGATGTACGTCGATAAGCCAGCAACAATTCAAGAGCTAATGGATTAGATAATTCGGCACATTAACGGCATAGAACCTCAACTATGCCTCAGCGTCATCGAAAATTTGGGCCATAGGATGGAGGGGTGCCGCCGAGGTTGCGGCGGCCATTTGGCTGATATTTTGTTCCATACATAATTGAACCATACTAGTATTTTCATAATAAAGAGAAATGACAATAAATTCCTTAATAATTTGTGTTTTATTCAAAATCAGCATCGGCCCTTAAAATTTAACCACCCTTATTTATCAATTTGAAAATAAAATACATATTTACATTTAAATTAAATACAATGTGACATTTTTCATTTCTGGAATAGAAGGTGAATGAAGGTTGTTATCCTGAACGTTCTACAAAATATTCTTTTCTAAGATAAAAAAGATTTTTCGAAAGGAAATCGGTACTAGGTGGTAACTAAAAGTGGTCTCAATTTTTACACTTTTCGTTTTGCACAAAATTCTAATGGGTCGTAGTTCTTATTGCATGGTATAGTACTAAAGCACTAATAAGCACGTTTATAAGTGCTGTTTTCTATTATTTTATCATACAAACCGATACAAGTACCAATACAAGTAAGTATCGATACTTTTTATTCGATACTGAGTAGGTATCGATACTTTACGAGCGATACCACATCGAGTAAAAGTATCGATACCTTAGAGGTATCGTTTCATCCCTAGTAGCAGAGCAAAGCTCAAAATTTATCTTAAACCTAAACTGCCGTATTCATAGAAAAAAATTATATTTCAAAGCTTTTTTTAAATTAAATTTCCATAAAAAGTTTCCTCAAAATATATTTCAAATCCAATTTACATACAGGTACGTGATAGAAATCGATTTTAAAAACGAAACGATTTGAAACCGAAAATATCGTTTTCAGTATATTTTAAAATGGATTTTAAATACATTTTCCTTTTATTTTCAGTCTTTATTCTTTTAAATTTTATTTTATATACGGTAACTGAAGTGTTTTCTGAACGGAAATTTAAGACTATAATTCAGAAATGGATTTTAAAATCCCTCAAAATTTATCACACCTTTAAAAACATTCGTTTGAAATCGATCGATTTTCATCACATACCTGATAGTTTTTTATGAATACGGCACAAGGCGAATTCATACATGTGACTGCGGAGGGAGTTTGACACTTAGCTTACATATACATACATGCCTCAATACAAAAAAGGGACATATAGATCAACTCTCTCTAACTCTCTCTAATGCAGTCACCTGTATGAATTCGCCTTGATACGGCAGTAAATGCATACAAATTTTAATTTTTTAAATTAAAATAAATTACAATCGAGTAGAAATTATGAATATTTATAATGTTTAAAGTGATATTTAATGACCACAACTGTTTAATGTTTCAATAAAGCTTGGATTTTAAGCCCAGGCTACTGAAAGCACATTGTAACCTTATTTCTTATATATAAAACTATAAAAGATTTTAGGGTTCCGCTACTACATACTTTTAACTATTAAAATTTGTCATTTTATGTTCTTTTGGCTTTAAGCGCACCCACAAACCTCCAGAAGCTCTTAAAGTAATACGGAAGGTTGCCACAAATGTTGTTTTGCCCGGTACTGGTAGTACATGATAGCTGCGCAATAATCTCGAAATAACTGTTTTCATTTCCATTATAGCAAAACGATTGCCAATGCAATAACGTGGACCCGCACTGAAAGGTAAAAATGAATAGGAATGTCTTTTTTCCATGTTTTGGGGTGTAAAACGCTCTGGATCATATTTTTCCGGATTTGGATAGATGTGTTCCAAGCGATGAGTAGCATAAGGACATATGAAAACATTGCTGCCAGCCGGTAAAGTGTACTTGGCCAAGCGCACTTCCTCGCCTAATTTGCGTGCCATTAAGGGTACACTGGGATATAAGCGCAACGATTCCTTAATACACATTTCCAAATAACGCATATCACGTAGGTCTTGCATAGTGGGTGCTCGACTGTCATTACCAAATATACGTTGTATTTCGGCATCACATTTCTCTTGGCAATCGAGATTTTGTGCTAGCAAAAATATGGTAAAGGCCACTGCCGCCCCTACAGAATCTTGGCCAGCTAACATAAATGTGCAAGCTTCATTAACTATATCTTCCTCAGTAAAATCAGGATTATTGTCCGAAATATCGATCAAGTAATCTAGAAGGCATTTTTTCTCTGTTTCATTATTGTTGCTCTTTAGCTCACGACGTTTGGCAATCATTTTTCGTGTGAATTCGTGCAAACGTTTCTTTTGATTTAGTTCTTCGGATGCCAGTTTTGTCATTTGATAGATACTGTCCCATAAAAGCCAAGGTTGTAAGAAACGTTGTGGTATAACTAATTTGCCTCTAGGGTAAAGGAATAGTGAAAGATATAGTATGTATAATTTTTTATCAAAAAATAATTTTTGTGAAATACTTACTGCCTAAAAGGAGACTGCTCCATATCTTTATTACTTTTTGTCTTAACGGGCACTCCCAAAACAGCCTCTGAAAAATAGAACAATTGTTACTATTTATCTAAGTCATTTAGGGTTTATATTAACTGCCTGCTTGTCGATATCATTTAAAACAAAAAATTAATTTAAAAATGTGTTTTTTGTTTAAAATGTAAATATACGAAAAAATATTTTTTCTTTGATATAGACAAACAGGCAGTAAATGTTTTAAAAACTAATTCTAGAAAACCCTAAACCTTTTAAAGTAAATTTTTGGCTAAATAATTAATCTGATGGGAATAAATTTTTGACTAGTCAAGTCTTGAGCTTTTAGGAGAGAAGGGTAAAGAGAATGCCATTTCTTCTCCCCTCTCTCCTAAAAATTCAAGACTTGACGAGCCAAACTTGACGTGTATGAACCGGCTCTAGAAGAGACTCTTAAAGAGAACGAAACGCACCAATATCACCATGTTCTAAGACAAAAACTGCCTCTAAAGCTACAAAAAACATTTATTGTATAAAATAATTTATTTAACTTACCATTTAATATGTCCATTACACAATCATTAACATACTTTGCTATATTTATATCCTGAGTATCAACTCCATCCAAAGTTTCATACAAAGCTTGTGAAGCATCAGCAAATGTTCCAATAAAGCGCTCCAATATATTCAAATGAAACATTGGCTGTATTAAACGCCGATGATTATGCCATTTATCACCGCTGCTCGTTATAAGGCCATTGCCTAAAAAATTATGCATTAAACGATAGAAAAACACTTTATTCGTATGTTTCTTCGAAGACAAAATCAACTGTAAATCATGCGGTTGAAGGACGACAAAAAAGGGAAATAATAAAACCCAAACACGTATTAAGGAACCATATAAATTGAAAGCATTGGCGGCACGTTTACGCATTACTGTTATAAAAAATAGAATAGAAAAAAAAAACTATAAATATGTATACATAAGTATGTATTTCTTTTCGTTGTTTTTCTTGCCAAATTTTATGACAATGTGCTATACATAGAAAAACGACTAGAGTATAAAATTTTAAACATTTTTCTCTCTCAAAATTGTGAATGTATGAAGTAACAACAACTAAATAAACTCACGGAGTTAGTGCTCGCCCAGACTTGCAATTTTTGTTAAAGCACTTTTTAAAAACTTTCTTTGACAGTCCTTCCATTAGGGTTTGCATTTTGTAATTGTAGTTTTAAAATTTTTTAGTTTCTTATTCCATTTGGAATAACGGTTTTTTTGAGTATACTTTGGATAATCACTTACACCAGAACAACGTGTACAAATCGTGGAAATTAATTTCTAAAAATTCGCGCTCTGTTCACCAAACTTATAGAGCACTTCGTCAAGATGACGGTACTCATATTCGTTCATCTGAGTAGCTAATAGGCATAACTATGGATCGACCCATGATCAAATTTTTTCTTTTATATACATAATATTCATCGAAATCGTGCCCGTTCCTTGCGTAGAGACGTGAGTGTGACAGATGACTCGAATTTATCGATCCGACGCCGTTCTCAACAACTCGGTTTCTGCTCGTCCACTATTTGGAAGATTTTGAGTAAAGATCTTGGCCTTCATCCATATAAGATCCAAATGCTGCAAGAATTAAACCCGACAGACCAAATTAGGTCGTGTGCGGTAAATGGCCTGAGAAACAACTGGATATTGAACCAGATCTTATCGTCAAATCATCTTCAACGATTAGGCTCATTTCTGTCTTAACGGGTATGTAAAGAGGCAGAATTATCCTTTTTAGAGAGAGCGCAATTCTCATGAAAACCTCTCCATTACATCCTTAAAAAAAACTAATTTTTGCGGTTTCCATGCCGAAGTCGAAAATCAAGCTACATACATATAAAAGTAATGAAGCAACGAAAGTTGATAAATGTAAACCTAAGACTAACATAATCATTAAAGGCCCAACCAAAGCGAATTCAACTACAGGTGGTTGCAATACTACAACAATCTTAAAACAACAGAGGATTTTTGTTTTACATTGTTAGTGTTAACGGTTTGAAATGCAACTGTTTCTAATGAAACCAAAACAAATTGGTTCCAACTGTCAAAATCAGAAGGACTTTAGCCACCACCTCTAGTTGAATTTACCTTGTGCCCAACAATAACATTCAAAAGCAGGCTTAAGCAATCACCCTTACTGTGTTTGGCGTATTTAAAATACGCCTATGACTGATTGGTAATAGATTAAATAGAACGTGAACTTTTTCCTTTAATCTATTACCAAACAGTCGTAGGCGTATTTTAAATACGCCAAACACAATAAGGGTGAATATATTTAACTTAATGAGACTTTTTGTTATCTAACAAAGTGCAGAACTGATCGCACATTCCGTAAGGATTTTGTTTTTAAATTTGTTTGAAAGGCTTTTTGTTAATTTTTTACAGTAGCTTAAGCAAGTTCATGCATATTATAGTTGGGCCTTTAGTTAGGTTTTTTTTTTTGCTAACTAAGTCTGGGTTCACACTATGAAAGTTTTCTTTCAAAAAGTCTGAGTTTATTGGTGAGGGGGGAAGAAAACATGCTTTTTTCTCTCCTCTCTCACCCATAAACTTAGACTTTCTGAAAGAAAACTTTCATAGTGTTATCCCAGACTAAGTAAAGATTTTTCTCTATCATTCTATTCTATTATATTCTATTCTATTCGTTATTCTATGTACTTTGTTTTTGTAATTTATGAATCCCTTTTCATTGCAATTAGACTCCATTATTTTTTATAAGTACTTTCAAGGTTTGCTATACTTACAATCCTTTTCTTTTATTAATAAACAATTACCCAATATGGGTACTGAAGGCGGCCCAGATAGTTTCAGTGACAAGAATACTGCCTTTAGATAACTCCAAAAAGTATAAATAATAAATATTCCAAGAGATAGTGTAAAGAAACTCCATAATTCTGATTTGGATGCATTCTCTATCTGTAAATAGATTTTAATGAAGGAAAATTGTTCAAATAATTATTTTAGTTAATTATTCATTTGTTGTAGGTGTTAAAAATAAATTTATTAAATTATTTTGTTTATTTAAGAATTGTTTTCAAATTTGTGATTTTTTTAAATAAATTTACTAGAAAATTTTTATAGTTTTTAAAAAAGTGTTAATATTAACGATTTAGTGTGATAAAATATAAAAATGTTTATACAGTAGAACCGCGATAATATGTCATCGCAAGGGACCACACGCAGAGAAAAAATATGGTTGGGCATGGTTACGGCAACAACACTATGTTAAATGTAACAATATATTGTTGTCGTACACAAATAATTTTTTTTTTATTTAATATCAACAATATTATAGTTACTGTAAACATATCAATGTTTATCGCAATTATGAATTTGAGTATTGTTGACCGAAAAATAATTATTTTTCTAACAACTTAATTATGATAACTTTCTTAACATATTATATTTCTCACAACCATATCATGACATTTAATAGCCATAACATGATAACTTTCTATACATTTATCATATTATGTTAAAGATGCATTCAAACTATTTTTACTCTAATCATATTATGTTAGCGCCATTTGTAAAATAAAGTTTAAGAAATTGTGTGGTTTTTTTTATTTGTGAGCGGTTAAACAATTAAAAGATAAAATTCCATAAAAAAATAAGTCTAAAGAAATTAAAAAATTAAAATATTAGCAGAGTTCATTCAAGTATTAGTGATATAATAGTGCAAATGCAAAATATCATAGTTGTTTTGTAAAATCCAACAACAAAACACACAGAGATTTCGTTATATTTTATAAAAGTGTTACGATATTTCATCAACATCTTAAAATCGAAAAAAATGGGCACACGCGGTTGCCCATGAAAACCACAGATTTTTCATTTGCTCTTTTGCAAGCCTTATATTGAACTCCGCTATTTGATTAACATTAAGAAAAATTGTAAAAAGCCACAAAATAAAAAATCGATGCAAAAATATTGAAATTTATTTTGTATTTTTATGACAGCCATGAAAGGTGCTGTACCATAATATGATTGCTTCTAAATTTATTATGATTAACATGATGATAATACATATGATTACTTCTTAGCTTATTATGATTAACATGACAATAATATGATTAATTTCTTAGCTTATTATGATTAACATGACAATAATTTGATTACTTCTTAACTTAGTATGATTAACAGAATAATAATATGATTAAGGGAAAAATAATATGATGACATATTACGAGAAATACGTTTAAAATAAATGGTTATATACTATATGATACCAAGGACCCTCGAGATAGAGCTTGTGGAGGTTCTGCCATTTTAATAAAAACCCGAGTGAAACACTACCTAATGTGTGATCATCGTGAAGATTATCTCCAAGCAACGAACATTTGCGTTGAGGAATTAAATAGAAACCTAGTAATTTCATCGTTATACTCCCCGCCTAGATTTTCAATATCGGAGGACCAATATTATAAATATTTTAAATCATTAGGACCCTGTTTCCTAGCCGCTGGCGATTATAACGCTAAACATACCTTCTGGGGGTCGCGACTTATAACACCAAAGGGTCGTGTTTTATTTAACACAATTTCTAAAATGGATTTAAATGTGGTAGCGAGCGGACAACCAACATATTGGCCCACTGATCATCAAAAAATTCCAGATGTCATCGATTTCGGCGTGGTTAAAAACATTCCCATAGAAACGATTCATGTTGAAGCATCCCTAGATTTATCTTCCGACCACACACCTACAATTGTTACTATAATGAACCCCAATAGAATTGTACCTCCGACGACAGCTACGCAAATTAATTGGTTAAAATATAAAAAATATCTCAGTACCCATTGCACAGAAAATATTCCGCTCAGTACACCGGATTATGTAGATCGCTCTATTGACAATTTTGACAGTTTTCTGAAACTAGCTGTTCAACATTCCATTATTGTCCCCAAAAAAACAAAAACTATTAAAATATATTCCACAGATGTCGAGCATCTTTTGTCTGAAAAAAGGAGGGCTCGAAGAGATTGGCAATTGCACAGATCCCCTCAACTTAAGAACTTACTTAAAGAGTGTACAAAAAGACTTAGAAAGTTACTGCAGACTAAGAAAACGGCTTCTCTGGAAAAATATCTTGAGGAACTTGATGCAACCCCACAATCAAACTACTCATTATGGCGCGCAGCTAGAAATCTCAAAAGGCCAGTTGTCTCTAAACCACCATTAAGAAACTTGAATGGAAGTTGGGCAAGAAATGATGTTGAAAAAGGAAATCTGTATGTCAATCATTTAAAAAACGTATTTACCCCAAATATATCTCACGATATTGCGGTCGAGTTACCACCTGTTGCTGCTAGAGCAGCTGTTCCGCTAAGATTTGAGATAAGAGAAATCGAAAAGGCTATTTGTGATTTAAACCCCAAGAAGGCTCCTGGTTTTGATAAGATCAGCAACAAAATGCTTTTGGAGCTACCCAGCATAGCAAAGAAAATTATTCTTTTAATTTTTAATGCTATTTTACGCCTTGAATACTATCCTCAAAAGTGGAAGGTCTCCTTAGTCACCATGATACCTAAACCTGGAAAGGATCACACAAAAGTTGAGTCATATAGGCCTATAAGCTTACTTTCTAATATATCAAAGCTGTTTGAGAAGCTGTTAGCGTCAAAATTAACCCCAATTTTAAATGAAAATAGATGTATTCCTAACCACCAATTCGGCTTTAGAAGAGAACACAGCACAATTGAGCAAACCCATCGTATAGTAAACGCAATAAGAAAAACCTTTGAAGAAAAAAAATATTGCTCCGCTCTCTTCATCGATGTTTCTCAAGCTTTTGATAAAGTCTGGCATGAAGGCTTATTACATAAATTGAAGCTCAACTTACCAGTAAACACACACAAGCTGTTAGAAAGCTACTTAGTCGGTCGAAAATTTATTATTAAAGAAGGTGATTATTTAAGCTCTCCTCAGCAAATTGACGCTGGAGTCCCTCAGGGAAGCATCCTGGGCCCACTTTTATACTTAATATATACCTCGGACATGCCAACAAAAAACTACACACAAACTTCAACATTTGCTGATGATACAGCTTTTTTGAGCGTGCACGAAAACCGTCAAGAAGCATCTCGATACCTACAGGATCATATATTTCAACTCGAACTATGGTTAAAGCAATGGAGGATAGAGGTCAATGAGCAAAAATGCGTACATATAACATTCACCTTGCGTCGGGAATCATGCCCCCCTATTAAAATCAATAATCAAATAATACCTCAAAATTCGCATGTAAAATACCTCGGTATTCATCTAGATCGCCGTTTAACGTGGAAAAGCCATATAGAGGCAAAATTAACTCAAATGAAACTAAAAGCCATCCAAATTCATTGGCTTATTGGAAGAAACTCTGTCCTTAGTCTCGACTGCAAACTTCTTCTTTACAACTCCATCTTAAAGCCAATCTGGTGCTATGGTATTCAGTTATGGGGCACTGCCTCGGCCTCTAATATCGAAAAAATTCAAAGGCGCCAAAATAAACTACTTCGAATAATCACAGCTGCCCCTTGGTATGTTAAAAACTCAAATATTCACAAGGATCTTAATGTTCCATTAGTTAAAACTATGATTACGAAATATGCAGTAAAATACTTAAAAAGGCTCGAATCGCACCCAAACCCACTAGCACGAAATATTTTAAATGATAGCGGCCACACTCGCTTAAGAAGAAGAGACACTGCAGCACTTATCCAATTAGATGAGCGATAAACACTATAAAAGTGAACAGAACCCGCGATGAAGAAAATTTTTGTCTGGCACTGGCAGGACAAAAAATAACGTATTAGGTTAAGATTTGATTAATTATTGTTAGTTCATATTTAATATATGAAGATTCAATAAATAAATAATGAGAAAAAAAAAAAAAAAAAAAAAAAAAAAATATTACGAGAATATTTAGTCATAATATGATTCAATAATAATCTTAATATGGTGACTACAATCATAATTCTTATCATAATATGTTGCTCTTAGAATATGTTTACCACAACCATGTTTTTTCTTTGCGTGCAGCCATTTTTTACGAGCTACAGGAATTTTCGATTTAACAGGATTTCGGTTTCATGAGGTTAAATAAAGAAATATACGAATTAACGGGGTGTTTTTATTTGCTTAATAGAACGAACAAAAAAAAAGAAAAACAATTTCTTATTAGAACGATGAACTTTTGCAAATCAAACAAGTAAGAAAGTATAGTCGGTCAAGCCCGACCATATGATACCCTACACCACAGTATTAAAAAACACATCATGCTTATATGTCCATATAAATATGGATTTATCTATGTTTTAAATTTCATTAAAATCGGTTTGAGGGGCAGAAATTGCCCCTTTGTCCCCTCGTGGTCCTATTTTTTAATTTTATGGTTCTATCTATGTTTTAAATTTCATTTAAATCGGTTGATAGATAGGAAGAAATTTCCCCCTATCTTCCCTCGTGGTCCTATGATTTGGCCCATTTTCAATATGCTTGTGCCAATAAGAACCTATGTCCAAAATTTTCTAAACCAATGCAATACTGAATATTCATAATTTTATACGGTGTTTTTTATTCTTTTTAAATTTTTTTTGTTAAAAAATGTAAAAGATACGTTTTAGTTTGCGGAAAAATCTCTAACCATCTCTAAATATTAATGAAATTTCATACTTGAGCTATTTTTTGTTTTAAATAAACATATTATTAATTTTTCTTAACCAAAAAGAAAATTAAATATTTTGAAAACTTCATCACGTTTGGTGCGTGAACTTTTTTGACCTTAGCGAAAAAATAAATATACGTTCCCTTATATTTGTTTATGCTCTATTGGACTGTGCTATGCCAATTTTGATATTTTAAAAGATTGTTAAAAAGTTATATCCCGCTGGGATGCTGCAAGATTTTACTACATATACTTAGGGCTAATAAGTCCGAGCATGTTAAACTCTCTATAATCCGTAACATATAAACCATCTTTAAACGCATAAAATTTATTTAAATGAATTTGACAACATTTATCGTAGTGCTGCCACATGTTATTGTTTAAAGCAGACCATTCGGTTGTTGTGTAAACCAAAGCGTGTATGGCTTTGTCAATTGATTAGATTGACGGTTGTCGAGTTGATTGAAGAAAAATCAAAAGTCTTTCAATTCGATTGTACTGTGTGTGTTCGATTCTCTTGATTAGCTGTCAAAATTAGTTTTTGTAGTTTTCTTTTGTAAAAAAAGTTAAGTATTTTAAAAATTGTCTTTAATTTCATTAAATTTTAAAATTAATTTAAAGTCTTTCAATTCAGTTCATGAAGTGTGCGGCCAAGCATCAATTCAGTTGAAAGACTCAGTTGACAATTGAATTGAAAAGTGGTAAAAAAAGAATGCTATATATTTTAGTGCAAATAAAACCGGCATCTAGGGTTTTCCCCTACTTTATGGCAACAGAGTACGACCCTGAAATCTTCGCTTTTACAAAAGAATACAAAAGAAAATAGTTTGTCAAATTAAAGAAAAAGAACCTAAACCGCAAATTAATATTATGAATATGACGAATGTGCGATTTTTGTCAAAAATAAACACGTTTTACATGACATTTGTCTTCGTTAAAAACAAATGTGAAAAGGCAAAGAAAGAAAGAAACAAAAACGTAGGTGATTGATTGATCGCTTTAAGGTTTGTTATATATATTAATATGTACAAATTATTAACACATAAATTGTTTAAATAAAAGATCCAGTCGCAGATGTCACGTATGAATTTGCTAAAGTTTATTTACTTAATTTGAAGAATAAAAAAATTAAAGCCAACACAAAATAATTTTTTTAACTTCTATGAGTTTTTGAATTAATAAAATATAGGTAACAATTAAAATTAATATTTACAAAATCTTTTTATACCCTTCACCGAAGGTAAAAGGGTATATCGTTACTTTAATATAGAAAAGCCCTAACTAACATTTTCCTTACTTTACAGGAGAAGGAAAAGACTTAATAAAAATTGTAGTATCGTAGTTGCGATTTTTTTTAAACGCAGTTTTTTTCTAAATTGTTTAGAGAGTTTAATAAAAAACTGCGTTTAAAAAAAGACTATTATTTGTATCCTGTAAAGTAAGGAAAATGTTAGTTAGGGCTTTTCTATATTACGGTACTTTGTCAATCCGTTTGTAATTTCTACAATATTGATCCTACACCCTATAAAGTATATATATTCTGGGTCCTTATGAAGAGCGAAGTTCAAATCCGGTTGTCCGTCTCTTCCCCCCCCCCCCCCCCCCGCTGCTTGATATTTGTTTACATATACTAGCATAATGCCCAATATGAGTTTCGTTATCACCCTTCTTTATTATACCCTCCACCACAATTAGTTGTGAAGAGGGTATATTCAGTTTGTCATTCCGTGTGAAACTTTTTTACTATTCATCTCAGACCCTATAAAGTATATATATTCTGGGTCCTTGAGTAATTTTAAGTCGATTTAGCCATGTCCGTCTGTCTGTCCGTCTGTCCGTCTGTTGAAAACACGCTCACTTTCGAAAAACTCAAAAGAAATCAACAAACTTGGTGTCAAATTGCTTGTAGTTATCCTAAGCAGTTTGGGATTGAAATTCAGCAAAATCGGTTCAATAGGATCTGAGCTATGAATCAAAATGTGGAACCACCACCTAAAAAAAATTGATAATTTTGTTACAAAAACTAACATAAATGGTGGAAAAATGCACAGAATGATATAAGATTTCGCAACAATTCGTTTTATTCAACTGGAAATCACGCTGTGAAATTTCGTGAAGATCCGTCAATAATTTACCCTAGGCCCCATATAAGCCCTACTTCCGGAAATCAGTATATTAAGCCTAAAACCCTAACTAACAATGCTATCATTACAAATTTTGGCAAGTCACAGTTACATAGGACTAGAAATTAAACTGTTAAGTTTCGTGAAGATCGGTCCATTATTTACCATAGGCCCCATATAAAACCTACTTCCGGAAAACAACTTAGTACGCCTAAAAACGTAAAAAATAATGCTATCATAACAAAATTTGGTACATCAAAGTTTTATAGAACTAAAAATAAATCTTTGAATTTTCGTGAAGATCGGTTCATAATTTACCATAGGCCCCATATAAACTTTACTCCCGGAAAACAACTTAGTACGCCTAAAAACGTAAATAATAATGCTATCATAACAAAATTTGGTACATAAAAGTTTTATTGGACAAGAAATAAAATTGTGTTATTTCGTGAAGATCGGTTCATAACTTACCCTGGGCCCCATATAAACCTTACTCCCGGAAAACAGTTTAGTACGCCTAAATCCGTAAAAAATAATGCAATCATAACAAAATTTGGTACATCAAAGTTTTATAGGACAAGAAATAAAACTGTGTAATTTCGTGAAGATCGGTCCATAATTTACCCTGGTCCCCATATAAACCCTACTCCCGGAAAACAGTTTAGTACGCCTAAATCCGTAAAAAATAATGCTATCATAACAAAATTTGGTACATCAACGTTTTATAGAACTGGGAAAAAGACTGTGACATTTCGTGAAGATCGGTCCATAATTTACCCTAGGCCCCAATACAAACCCTACTACCGGAAAACAGTTTAGTCGCCTAAATCCACAATTAATAACAAATCGTCACAGTTTAAGATAATAATAACATCATACAGATATTACTCCTTAAACATTCGACCTGTCGGTGGAGGGTATCAAAGATTCGGCACAGCCGAATATAGCACTCTAACTTGTTATTTCATCTATTTAACGAAATAATTTTGACAAATAAAAACTAGGAATTTTCGTGTTTTTTTGCTACTTAAAAACTCGCCAAAAAAGATAAAATAAAACAAACACACATACATGTGTGTTTCACAACTCAAATAAGTTGATTTGTAATTTTTGTATTATGGTTTACAACTTTTCTATTGCGGTAAACAAAAACATCAAAAGTAATTACAACTTAACTGTATTGAGTTGTGAACAGTAAACGGGCCATATTTCATTTTAATGACATGCAAATAACGTTCCTTCGTGTTTTTTTTTTAATATATTTATTTTTTTATGTGCTAAAAACGATTTAAATATGTATGTATATGTAAAAATTATTTAGTTTTTGTCTAGTTGCTCTGTATTCTGCTCGCACAATGGTGAAGGGTATATAAGATTCGGCACAGCCGAATAAAGTACTCTTACTTGTTTTTTTGAAGTTTGCTGTCTTACACATGTACTTTTTTGCTGGAATTGTATTTATTTTTTTAATTGTCTTTTAAGCAAATTTATATAATTAATTGTCAATTTAATTGAAATTTATTCAAATCAAAATATTTATTTTTTTTTAAACTTTTTTTTAAAGCAAGCCAAAATATCTCGGAATAATAGAAGTTTAAATTGTTTTTATAATTGAATTTTCACATCGAGCAATTGAAGTTAAATTAAGGTCAACTTTTTTTAATATAAATAAATTATTCTATCAAATAGAATGTGAGAATTATAAATTATTTTACTATTTAGAATTTTTTTTTATTTTATTATATAAAATTTTTTTCGAATATAAATTTATACTGCTCTCTTGCCATAGTCCTTTTCCTTCAATATTTGACATAATTTTTGCTTAAGCCATCCGTTAACCAAATTTCGCAAAAAATCTTTATAAATTGAAATTTGGCTCATAAAATCACATTCGAAAATTTTTTTTTAAAATAATTAGTTATTTTATTTAAATTATACAAAAATTTAATTCAATACTCGCCTTAAGAGCCAATGTTTGACTACGTGTTTAAATTCTATTTATATTTAGGTTCTATTTAAATACGAAATTAAGTTTTCTACTACATTTTTTAATGATACTTAAATAGCCCTAGTTTCTTATTTAAAGTCTATTTAAGTTTCCATTGTGCATTTACTTGACAAGATCGCCTTAATATAACAACAATACAAAAACAACAGACAAAGTGAAAAACAATCAATTGCAATTTATGTTGAGCATAAAGTTAATTTCTGGGGGGGGGAAATAACGCCATTCGATATCGATCGAAAGTTGAATTTAATTTGATTTTCGATTTAGGCTCGTCTACACAAATAACCGATAGGTTAGGTTAGGTTAGGTTAGAGTGGCCGGTCACAAAGACCCCGCATAGACCAAATAGGTCCCTAGCGTTACCACAATTGTCCGATAACCCACAGAAGAAAGTAAAAAGGTCAGTCAGATGTGATGGTATCCAAGGTACCCCACACTCTCTTGACGAATGCAAGGAGTCTCATTAACCCAATTCCAGAGACTTCCCCGAGATCTTGGAGATAATGATCTCCCAGACAGTTCGCCCTGGAGCGCACGAGTGCCGGACAGTAGCATAGCAAGTGCTCTACCGTCTCCTTTTCTCCTGGTACCCCACAAAATCTACAATTGTCACTATTCAACCGGCCCGCCCTATAGGCGTATACCGCAGTCCAACAATGACCCGTTATAAAACCTATCAGAAGTCTACAGTCCCTTCTCGATAGCGACAGAAGCATTTTCGATGACTCCGGATCATAGGATCCCCACATAACCTTGGAAACCCTGCACGTTCTTGTGTTTTCCCAAAACGCCTCTGATCTCCTCCGTATAGCAGAGTCCGTATCTCTCCTTATATTCTGAATTGGAGCCGGGATGACCACCATCCCATCGTGTGGTAAAAGGGCCCCCCGTTTCGCCAATTCGTCCACCTCCTCGTTGCCCTGGTGACCGCGAACCCAGTAGATATGCACTCTCCTATTGACACAGAGTCTATCTATCGAGTCCCTACACTCCTGGACGACAGATGAGTATGAGTATTCCGCGGTTATAGCCTTGATCGCCGCCTGGCTATCAATGAAAAAGTATACCTGCGAGTTCTCGGTGCTGGGAACACGTGCCAAATCAGCAGCCATTTTGGCTGCAAAAACCTCCGCCTGGAAAACGCTGCAGTAATCGGGAAGCTTATACGATTCCCGAATACCCAGTTCTCGGCAGTAGACTGCAGCTCCAACTCCGTCCTCCATTTTGGAACCATCAGTGTAGAATCTGAAGGTCCCTTGGCCTGATCGGAGTCCTACCAACCAGCCGTCCTCCTCTATGGTAACTCGCGGTTTCCTTCCAAGTGTCAGTCTCGGAATGGTGTAGTCACTGCTACAATCTATTCCCCTTATAATACTACCGTGACCATAGGGTCCATATACAAATTGTCCCGTCGCCCTTAAGCGGATCGCAGACCTCCTTGCAGTTCCTTCTGCCACTAGATGAATCGGCTGCAAGTCCAGGATCACATCCATTGCCGCAGTCGGTGTACTACGCAGAGCACCGGTGATACTAAGTTCGGCGAGTCTCTGTACGCCCGTTAGCATATTCCGGTACGATATCTTATCCAAGGCCGTCCACCACACAAGTATCCCGTAGAGTAGGATTGGTCTCGCCACCGCTGTGTAGACCCAATGTGTAAGAGCAGGGGTTAGACCCCACGTTTTGCCTAGCATTCCCTTACATGCGTAGAGCGCAATCGTTGCCTTTTTCACCCTCTCCTCCACATTCAGTCTCCACGACAGTTTGCTATCCAGTATTACTCCCAGATACTTAGTGTGGTGTTTAAGTTCTAGGTTAGTACCCCCTAGTTTAGGTCTCCTCCATGGACCAACTTTATACCTTTTCGTAAATAGTACTAGGTCCGTCTTCTCGGGATTAACTCCCAGTCCTACTCCGGCTGCCCACTGGTTGATTATCGCCAATGTAGCCTCCATTACAGAACTAATAGTATTCAGATCCTTGCCAGTAACTATCACCGCCACGTCATCTGCGTATGCGGTCATCTTTGCTGCCCCGTCCTGAAGTCTATTGAGAAGTTCGTTGACGACAAGCGTCCATAGCATCGGCGAGAGTACCCCTCCCTGGGGGGTTCCCCGGTGTGCCCTCTTTGTTATCCTGGAGTTGCCCCACGCCGCGGATATAGTTCTACACCGTAGCAGGTTACCAATCCAGTTTTTAGCATGCGGATGTGCCCCAGTGCGAGATAAGCTGGCCAAAATTGCCTCTGTGGACACATTATTGAATGCTCCCGCGATATCCAGGAACACACCCATAGCGAAGTCCTTATAGCTCAGGGTCTTCTCAATCAGCGAGACAACTGAATGAAGTGCCGTCTCAGTTGATTTACCCTTCGTGTACGCATGTTGATTGACAGAGAGAATGGTCGGCCTCATGTTACCCTTGACATGATAGTCCAAGATTCTCTCCAACGTTTTCAGCAGGAAGGATGTGAGACTTATAGGTCTAAAATCTTTTGGGTACATATGATTGCTCCTGCCCGATTTCGGCAGAAATACAATCTTAGATATCCTCCAAGTTTTAGGCACATAGTTTACCCTCAGACATCCTTTAAAAATTTCCACCAGCCATGGTACTATCCGTTGTCTACCCCGCTGTAGTTGCGCTGGGATAATTCCGTCAAGACCAGGCGACTTATATGGCTGGAACGAATCGATTGCCCATTCCACCCCCTCATAGGTGATAATTCCGCTATCACCATCTGCCACAACAGAATTTTCATCAGTTGGAATGGGATCATCAGAGCAGCCCGGAAAGTGTGTATCCACAAGCACTCCCAACGTTTCCGCGCTGCTCCCTGTCCATTCTCCGTTTTCCCTACAAACCGTACTTGGCATTACCGGAGTGCCCACTAGCATCCTCCGCAGTCTTGCCGTTTCGGTTGTCTTCTCTATATTGTCGCAGAAGCTTTTCCACGAAGCTCGTTTAGCCCTTCGCACGTCGCGCTTATACACCCTAAGAGCGTCCTTATACTCCCCCCAGCACTCAGACCGGTCGACAATTTTCGCCAGTTTGAATAGCTCACGAAGCTCGCGTCTTCCAGAGTCCAGCTGACCATTCCACCACGGCGGTCTGGACTTACGCCTAGCTCGTGTCGGGGGACACGACTTCTCATAGGATCTAGTAACGCCCGATACCAATGTGTCTACAGCCGAATCTATGTCCCCTGAACTAACCAATGTTCCCGAGTGACCTAGGTCCCTGTTCAAAAGTGAAGAGTATTTGGCCCAGTCCGTATTCCTTGGGTTCCTAAACACTGTTTTGTCAGGTATAGTATAATTTAACAAAAATGATATATAGGAGTGATCAGAGAAGGATGGCTGCGTAAGCACCTTCCAATCATCTATCACTGTTTTATAATCAGTATAAAGCGTCACATCAAGCACATTTTCTGAGGTGGGACCCCTATACGTGGGGACCTCACCTCTATTCGCAATTTGTATATTATTCTGTAATATAAAAGCAATAAGATCCTCACCTCTACTGTTGGTATCCTTACTGCCCCATATTGTGTGATGAGCGTTAGCATCTGTACCCACTACCAGGTTTTGTCTCCTTCTACAAGCTTCCTCGACTAGTCTATGGAGTTCTACTGGTGGGGCATCCCTATCGTGTGGCATATAGGATGATGCAAAAAGTACCATGTCATCTCTGCCATCCTCCAAGGCCACCACTGTGAGATCGTCAGTGCTGTAATTATAGAGAATATATGAACAAAAATTCTTCCTCACAAGTATTGCAGAACGTATTCTACCTACCACTTTTGAGAAGTACGTGTTATAATTACGTGACTTCAATCCAGAAACCCGATTTCCTGTGGAGATCCACGGTTCCTGGATTAAAGCCACGTCGTAGCGACCCTCCTCTAACGTGAGGAGGAGTTCGACCGATGCCATCTTACAATGTTGAAGGTTGACCTGCAGGATCTTTAGCGTCATCGACTAAAATCACCCGCTCGGGGTCGGCTCTATCCTCATTGGCCGTCTCACCCAGACTCAGTCCAGAAGTGGCCGCAGTGGCAGCTGCTAGATCACGCTCCACTTCATCGACCTCCAGTGTGTTATGGTTGGAGTCCTGCGGATGTCTTTTCTTTAACCGTAGAAAGACACTTCCAACTCCCCATGACATTTTTCCATACCGCGGATACAAAAGGTCTTCCGACTCCTTTGTGATCTGCAGTATGTAGTTCTGTCCGTCCTTATTACCTTTTTGCACGTGCAGAATCCTCCATTCTTTAGTGGGAATATCAGGATTCTGATTTTGTAGGAGACGAAGAGCGACTTCCGGTTTGACAATACGCGGAAAATTCACCTTCGCCTTCGGTATAGCAGGAATGTGCGATCGATCCACAATCTTAAGTTGTGCATCCGACCACAAACCCTTGAGTTTAGTAATGACTCCTTTAAGCCATTCCAGCGTCATTTCGTCCTTGCAACTGATGAGCTTCACTCCATTGAACCAACCAGCCCCATCAAAAGAGGGCAGCGGTCTGTCAGGTTCAGCTTCCATCTTAGCAACGATTGCGTTGAAAATCTTAAGCTCCACAATCTTCCATCGCTCTGTGGACATTTGACCAAAGGGGTTGCTCATGTCGAGAAGTGCCACGCTCAGAGGACGTTTGGCCACTTCACTGACTCGTGCAGCCTTTGGCAACGGCTCAGTGGCAGATGTCGAGGGTCTGATCTCCTCGGGGTTTCTCTTGGATTTTTTCGTCTCCTTAGGATTTACGGCAGATGGAGACTCATCAACTGACCGCTGTCTTTTTCCCTGCATGCTCTTAATCACGGCTTCTTCAATGCAGTTGGGGAAACCATGGTTTTTGGCAGCATATTTGGGGTTATTTGAAAAGTGAGCTCGGCCTTCTGCAATCGCTCCTTTGGCCCACTTCATCCGCTCTTTCTCATCATTGGAAAGGTTGGATTGGGAGCCAAGCCGATGCTGTATCCGGACCGCAGCTTTGTATTCTGATAGAGCTCTAAGTCCTTCCTTGCTTCTCCTGGGCCTGTTCCTATTTATGGAATGGGCTCCCCGAGATGTGCTAGGTGAATTTAGCAGCTCACGTTCCTCTTTAGAGGTAATAGTTTTGACGCTATCGAGATCCGAGTCTGAATCGACAACGGCATCCGTACGTGTCACAGTTGCGTTTTTGGCATCTTTAATACTTCCACCGTAAGGCGCCTTAACCACGGCAGAGAATGTGTGACCGCTGGCGACACGCAGAGGAGATACTGGTTCTCCACCGTGCCCGCCGGTGGTCGCAGTCACTGCTAACACCGACGTTTGGGCGTATATTACCGCCCGGCTTTTATTAATTTCCTCTTCCATTTCATTATCTTCAGTTGCATTTTATACATACTGCCATGTTCGTATTAACGCCGATCCACCGGATAACAGACGCGCACCAGGAAGCCGCCCAATATGGGAACAGACGCGCCTGGATTTTAGTTCCAAGAATCGTGGAGACATCACCGACCCGAAAACCGCCCAATGTGGGAAACAGACGCCCGGACCGAATCAAACCCCACGATTACCTTCTACCTATGATCAAGACCCATCACAGTAATGTGGCAATAGGCATTACATTGAGACACTATGCTCAAGGCCCTGATCTTAGCCGCGTACCCACCAGTACCCGTTTCCAGCCAGCACCCCCGTGGAGGGTTCAGTAGAAGGATTTTCATGCCGGCCCAAATAACCGATAGCTAAAGGATATTTTTCTGGCCGCATAAAAGCGTTCTAAGTGTTTTCATGAAATCGCTTAAAATTGCCATTTCTGCAAATGGGAAAACTTGCGAGAGTCGTTTCATCAAGCCCTTTTTTAACGTTTGTGCAATTTTAAACAAGAAATGCCAGTTTGTAAGAAACGTCTCTACAATAAATAATTTAACAAGTTAGAGTACTATATTCGGCTGTACCGAATCTTTGATACCCTCCACCGACAGTTAGAATATTTCAAGAGGGGACTTTATAGGGAGCCTATGGTAAGTTGGTAAGTTATGGACCGATCTTCACGAAATTGTACATTGTGATTTTAGGTCATATAAAACGGCGGTCCAAAATTTAAAACAATAGCATTATTCGCTACGGTTTAAGCCTGACTAAAGTGTTTTTTGAGAGTGAGCCGTATATGAAGCCTATGGTAAATTATAAAACGACCTTCACAAAATGTAATAGTGTGATTTCGAGTCATGTAGAACGAATTTGTGCACAATCTTAATCACTATTTATGTTAGTTTTTTTTTTAACAAAATTATCAATTTTTAAGGTGGCGGTTCCACATTTGGATTTATTACTCTTATCTTACTGAACTGATTCCGATCTCAAACTGCTTAACTAGAAACAATTTGACAGCAATATTGTTCTTTTCTTTTGAGTGTTTCGAAGATATTTAATAAATTTTGTTTAAAAATATTTTAGCAATAATATTTTCTTGTGTTCAAAGTGAAACGGATTTACATAGGAAAAGTAAATGCTCAATACACCCACACTTATTCACTAACACATTTAATTTTTTTACTTTCAGCTCTCGCTTTTAACGAAAATTTCGGTAAAGAGAAATTTTGACAGTTTCAAGATAAATTCTGAAAGCAAATTACAATTAGCTAAGCTGTCTTGCCAATTGAAAACATTCACACGAGATTTCAGGATTGTGTTAAATAGCAATTACAAAAACCACTCATGTTGCTCTCATTTACAAAAGTATAAAGAACTTAAATATATCTATTCTTTTCAACTTAATGTTTAGAACCAGGGACCCGAAATAACTGTTATTATTTTTTAAGTAGCCAATAGGTTATGGAAAAAATAACTGAAAAAAATTGGTCCTGTAATAATAATTATAAATTACCCAGAAAATTATAGTTCTGCCATAAACATTATGAAAGATTATTATTTTTTTTGTGGTCTTTGATAACCGTTATGAAAGATTATTATTTTTTTTTTGGTCTTTGATAACCTTTATGAAAGATTATTAATTTTTTTTGGTCTTTGGTAACCATTATGAAAAATTTTTATTCTTATTGGTCTTCTATAACCATTATAAAACATTTTTTCTGTCTTCTATAACCACGCTACAGTTCGCAAATCTTAAGATATTTTAAAAAAATTTCGCACACTGACTTATATTTGCACAAGGACGAACTTTTTTTTAATGATTTTGGTAAGGATCCGGAAATTTTTTGATATCTTTCTCATATTTGGTAAATAGAAACCAATTACGCCACACAATCATGGTGCTGAGTTTAAATAAAATCGCTCCTGTTTTAGGCATATTTTCCCGATTTGTTTTAAATACAGGAAATTTCGCACTAAAATTGTATTTATATACCATTGAGTAGTCAGTGCTGTTGGTGTAGTAGCTAAACTGTGGACTCTGAAACCGATAGGACCCGGATTCGATCCTGGCTCGAGCGACAAAAAAAAAACAATTTTCAAAAAGAAATAATTATATCTTAACATCCTCAACTATCGGTTGGCTTGAGCGAACTAATGAAAGTAATTTCTGTTCTAAAGCACTTCAAATCTTGCCGTTTGGATTCAGCATTGAACTGTAGGTCTCGTCATGTATTCTAAGAATATGCAACACACCTAATTACGCATGAGTGGAAGCGCAGTGGTAACACAACGGACATTCAGTGTCTATGTGAGCTGGCGAATAAAGTCGGCTGCCACCTTTACCTAACCGAAAAAAGCATTAAGTAGGCTTGTTCGACTATTTTGAACCCAAGTCGACTTCGAAACCATACAAATTTCGGACCCAAATAGGTGTAGGATATTATTCTTACCTTCATTGATTTTTCTACAGCTGAAAATAGTGGAACTGTTATGAGTTATTTCTGCTATTTCTACTGTTTTCTAAAGTGAGGGTGAAGAAATCTTAAACAAAAACTGCAACAAATGCAAATATTGCTAGTAATACAAATGTTAATAAAAACAAGTTAGAGTGCCATATTCGGCTGTGCCGAATCTTTGATACCCTCCACCGACAGTTCGAATGTTTAAGGAGTAATCTGTATGATGTTATTATTATCTTAAACTGTGACGATTTGTTATTAATTATGGTTTTAGGCGACTAAACTGTTTTCCGGTAGTAGGGTTTATATGGGGCCTAGGGTAAATTATGGACCGATCATCACGAAATTTCACAGCGTCATTTCTAGTCCTTTAAAACTGTGACGTACCAATTTCTGTTATGCTAGCATTATTAATTATGGTGTTAGGTGTACTAAAATGTTTTCCGGGAGTAGGGTTTCTATGGGCCCTAGGGTAAATTATGTACCGATCTTCACGAAATTTCCCAGTATCATTCGCAGTCGTACAAAACTGTGCCGAGGCAAAATTTGTTATGATTGCATTATTATTTACGGTTTTAGGCGTACTAAGCTGTTTTCCGGGAGTAGGGTTTCTATGGGCCCTAGGTTAAATTGTGTACCGATCTTCACGAAATTTCCCAGTATCATTTGTGGTCCTACAAAACTGTGACGAGCCAAAATTTGTTATGATTGCAATATTTTTTACGATTTTAGGCGTACTAAGCTGTTTTCCGGGAGTAGGGTTTCTATGGGCCCTAGGTTAAATTATGTACCGATCTTCACGAAATTTCCCAGTATCATTTGTAGTCCTAAAAAACTGTGACGTACCAAATTTTGTTACGCTAGCATTATTTTTTACGATTTTAGGCGTACTAAACTGTTTTCCGGGAGTATTGTTTATATGGGGCTTAGGGTAAATTATGGCGGGATCATCACGAAATTTAACAGCGTGATTTCCAGTCAAATAAAACAAATTTTTGCAAAATCTTATCTGATACCGTGCCTTGTTCCAACATTTATGTTATTTTTTGTAACAAAATTATCAATTTTTTTAGGTGGTGGTTCCACATTTTGATTCATAGCTCTGGTCCTACTGAACGGATTTTTCAATCCCAAACTGCTCAGGATAACTACAAGAAATTTGGCACCAAGTTTGTTCATTTCTTTTGAGTTTTTCGAAAGTGAGCGTGTTTTCAACAGACGGACAGACGGGCATGGCTAAATCGACTTAGAATTACTCAAGGACCCAGAATATATACTTTATGGGGTCTGAGATGAATAATAAAAAAGTTTCACACGGAATGACAAACTTAATATACCCTCTTCACAACTAATTGTGGTGGAGGGTATAATGATAATTTAATGAAGCTCTTTTTAGGAATAACTTTTATGAAACTGTTTCATAGATTCTATAAAATGCTTCATTACCTGACGATTTATTGTTTCTGTAAAGAGTTTCATTAATTCTATGAAGCTTTTCATAAACATTGACTGTAACGAAACCTGTTTTATAGATTTTATTAGGAGTGTCATTGGCTGAACTCCAAATAATATTTTCATAAAACTTGTGTGAAATTCGATATGGAAGACCGAAAAAAATAAAAATCTTTTGTAATGGTTACGGAAGACCAAAAAAAAAAAAAATAAAAGTCTTTTGTAATGGCTACGGAGACCAAAAAAAATTAAAATCTTTTGTAATGGTTATGGAAGCCCAAAAAACAAAAACAAACTAAAACGGTTATCAAAGACCAAAAAAATATTGGTTTTTGTAATAATTATTCAGAGAGCAAGTTTTAAAAATTCGTGATAAATTAATATTTTAGGATTTTTTCAAATATTGGTTATAACTGTTATGTCCCTGTTTACAACACAATTATTTGAGTTATGTATAATGCATAAATGTCTTGAAATAAACAAAAAATTAATTTTAATGAATCCCTAAAGATTGAACCTCCAATTGGCGAAGCTACGCATATTGTTACAAATTGGAGGGTACTGGGTTAATAAAATTCGCAGGGTTGACGAAAATATTTGCAAAGATTAGCAGCTGGTACTTTAGTTATGGTTATGAAAAGCAGTCTTTGGTCCCATCACTCATTGACCAGGATTAAATTGCAATGTGTATGTGCTAGCCGATGTTTATTACTAACAAATGTATGTGCAATTCACTGTGCATTACTAACACGAAATTCCACACAACACTTGAACTAGATTGCAAGTGAAAGACAATATCCTGCAGCTCTTTAGCCATAAAACATTTGGCGTTGTTTGCCTTCATAATAAGCAAAGGTCCTTCCCTTGAACGCACCCTTACTTTATTCACCACAAAATGATGTTTAACAAACATGAGCTTAGCACCGAGAAAAATGCCTATGCTTCGGCAGCCTGCACAACAAATTTTGAGGTGCCAAACTAAGGTTCAAACATAACGATGAATGCATCCTTAATAAGACCCTATGTTCCAGTGGGAGAGAAGAGTATCAGAAAAAAAAGAAGATAGATGTGACAACTCTGAAGCATTGTTGTTAATACGTATGTGAAACTTTCGAGAAAATATCTTTCATGTGTAAATGCAGTGTTGTTTTATGTGCATATTCATTGAAAAAGATAATTACGGATATAACGGGAAATACTTCGAATTTGGTTTATTTGGTCAACCAGTGGTGAATGAGGGGGATTGATAACTTTAGTAACATAATAAAGTGATTTATTTCTATGTATTGACTTCATAGAATTACGATGGAAAAATAACAATTTTATCCATTCCCATTTCTAATACATAAAGTTTTAAAGTAAGTCTTTTAATTGCCAATACTGATTTAATATTGAGTCAACCACCTCGCTTGAAACCTTGTCCTTTAACTTTTCTTTTTCAATATTTACATATTGAATCTTCATATACTAAATATGAACTAACAAAAATTAATCAAATCATATCCTAATACTTTGTTTTATGTCCTGCCAGTGCCAGACAACAAATTTCGCCATCACGGGTTCTGTTCACTTATGTAGGTGTTTATCGCTCTTCTGACTTGGAAAGTGCTGCAGTGCCTCTTCTTCTTAAGCGAGTGTGTCCGCCATGATTTAAAATATTTCGAACTAGTGGATTTGGGTGTTGTTCAAGTCGTTTTAAATATTTTACTGCATAGTTTGTAATCATAGTTTTTACTAATGGCACATTGAGATCCTTATGAATGTTTGAGTTTTTCACCAGATAGGCTTTAAGATAGAGTTGTAAAGTAGAAGCTTGCAATCGGGACTAAGGACAGAATTTCTTCCAATAAGCCTATGAATTTGGATGGCTTTTAGTTTCATTTGAGTTAATTTTGCCTCTATATGGCTTTTCCAAGTTAAACGGCGATCTAGATGCATACCGAGGTATTTTACATGCGAATTTTGAGGTATTATTTGATTATTGATTTTAATAGGGGGGTATGAATCCCGACGCAAGGTGAATGTTATATGTACGCATTTTTTCTCATTGACCTTTATCCTCCATTGCTTTAAACACAGTTCGAGTTGAAATATATTAACTTAAGATTAAAAGTTGTAGGAAAAATGACTTAGGTAAAAACGTTAATGTCTAAGCTTTTGTTAATTGATAACTTTAGATTTAAAGATTTAAAGAATCTATTCGAAAATACCTACGCCAGGTCATTTTAAAGCGTACAGTGTTATCATTTATGCTTTTCAATCAGTGCAGCGTAGCCACTTTCTCAATATTTATCTTAAGAAATGTTTATTGATTTGTACAAAATTTGTTGTTATGAAGAACGTTTGTGTAGGCTTGACAAATTTATTTATTTGAAATTGGTTTTTTAGAAGGTTCACACTTTCATTAATTATGTATCGACATTTTTATTATTTTTTTTTTTTTTCTTAAGCAGAAACCAAAATTGTTACTTATTCCTATAACCAAGTTCTCATCCGATGGTTTCAAATTATGTTCGTTCTAAAATATTTGTATAGAGATATCAACCCATTGTGCCTGCAAAAAAAACTTAATTATTACATCCAGATAATGACATAGATGCCTAAACCATAACGCTGCCACCTCCATGTTTTATTGGGAACAGCCATCGCTTTCAAAAATATTGATTTCACCCTCTGCAGTAAATAAGACTTCTTTCGTTCGTATAGTTTTTAAAGAGTTTTGGCAAATTCAAGATGGAGTTTTCGGTTTTTGGCTGATAAAAGTGCAATTCTGCTTTTAAAGTCATTCTTTTTTAGAGCTTGTTTTATGTATATTTTTTTGTGTTCACTCTTGTTGAAATATCCTGCAATTTATTCCGCCAGTTTTGGGGGACTTATTTTCGGATCCTCATTTACTTTTTTAAGGAATACTGCTAACATTACGTCGTGACAAATTTTTTGCCCGTTCAGATCTAGTTCGATTTTAAGTATTTCCATTTTTATTATAGTTTCTTTAAATGGTTTGTACAGCAGTACGACTTGAGTTTGCCGTTTTTGGCATTTCTCACTGAAATAGATATTTCATGCTGATTCTGCATTTCAGAAATCAATAGTTGAAAAAACAATTAGCTAAAGCTTTTTTGAGTTACGCGAACATATGTTGTGCAACCTCCTCCAATTTTGAAATAACGGTATATCTCGACAACCAGAGCTAACCTAAAAAACGGCTAGCACCACTGGATTCAGCGTGCCCAGCTTGTCTCAAAAAAAAAAAAAAAAAAAAAAAATGTCAATTTCTTGCACAATGTAATTTTTCTAAACGCAATATCGTTTTGGGCGAAGGCCGGATATGTAGACATGCATTAGTTAGTGCAGCCGGTGTTTGGGCGCTGCGAAATATGGCCCCAAATAAATGAAAATCGACCCCAAATTTGGGGCTTTTTTCATAATGCAATTGACCCCATTTTCTTAATGCACAATTACCCAGAACATGTCCGTTAGGTTTTATGACTTGTAATTCGTATTAATACAAAATTTTCAATTCTCTAATACGGTTTGTATTTTCGGCTCCACGAAAAGCCCCCCAATGAAATAACGCCCAAACGAGAAATTAAATATTCCCCAATTTTTTCCATACATTCTTGGGTGTTATTTCATATGAAATAACTTCCAATTTTTTTGGGCCGTTTTTCATTTTTTTTTTTTTTTGGGAATTATTTTATTCCTCATTGGGGGATTTCAAATTATGAAATAATCTCCAATGAAATAACACCCAACAAATTTTTAAAATTCGGGGCTTGTTTCATAGCGTGTTTAATTTGGGTGTTATTTCATTTTTTATTCGGGGGTTATTTCATTTTTAAAGCTGTTTGTTTTTGGGGGTTATTTCATTTTATTTGGGGTTTATTTCATTTGCTTAGTTTGATATTTTTCATTTTTTTTGAGAATTCAAGTAACTGTTTTTTGGAATAACAGTGTCAATATATGAATACAATCTGCCTTGCATGTTGAGTTGAGTTGTTGTAAAACATAAAATATTTTCAGTTGTGCATCGAAGTTCGGACGCTTTACATCATCCCGTGTTAATATTTAAAAAAATGGAATTCAAAATTGTTGGTGGAAAACGAAGAAATAGCAATTTTCTATATTCTTTAAGTGAAAAACAATTATATTTAAATAGTGGAGGTAGTTGTGTAAAGGCCAAACGTAAAAGGCAAATTGTTTTCCGAGTTGCAAAAAAAAAACAGGGCTACAAGGATCTACGGGCGGGCCAAATAGCTGCGGCAATTTTTTTGAACCGAATATATCCTTATTATGAAGAAGACGCCTGCAGGCCTCCACACGATTCATTTCAATAATTTTGCGACTTTGCTGTTGGTCCATATTGACTTTATGAAATCCTTGGTGAAACTTACTCTTTTATGAATTTTGGGCATAATTTGGGGCCTTTTTCATAATGCAATTGACCTAATTTTTTTAATGCAAAAAAATGAAAAATAACCCTTAAAATAAAATGAAATATGACCCTAAATTCGGGGTAATTCTTCATTATAAAAAATCACCTCAAAATTTATAATGAACGTTAACCCCAAAAAAGAACACAAAGAAAGTTATATTAAAGATTTTGGGTGGATTTCATATGCCCGAAACTAAAAATCCTAAATTTAGAATACCGATTTCAAAATCCAAATAATTATACAGTTTTGGTTTTAAAAATCGTACGATTGAAAGCCTAGTTGGGCTTTCCTCTATGGTATAAGGAACACTGGCATTGCTTACTAAAGCTTTATGTTATAGACGACCTTCGGCCGGGTACAAGGATTTTCTTCTCTATGGTATAACGAACACTGGCTTCGCTCAGTAAAGCTTCACTAAATTGCCGGCCTTCGGCCGGTCGCAAGGATTTTCTTTTCTATGGTATTACGAACAGTGGCTTAGCTCAGTAAAGCTTCTATAAATAGCAGGCCTTCGGTCGGGCGCAGGGGTTTTTTCCTCTATGGTACATTAAACATCGCCTTCGCTTACTAAAGCATCTCTGCTTAACCGGCAAGGATTTTCTCCACTTTGGTATAAGAATTCGGGTTTTTTATACTATCCCTAGAAACTTTTATATAATTTGTTTAAAAATATTTGGGGTGATTTTTCATTTCTTAAAATTTGCATTTTTTATTAGTAAACGAAAAATAGCCTTAAAGTAAAAATTAGGATTTTATTAAGGGTGATTTTTCATTCCACTTAAAATGCAAAAACACCCTAATAGCCTTTTTACACATCAATTTGTCGCAATTTGCGAAGATGTTAACATCTTTCCATAAGAAATACATAGGGCTAAAAACCAACATCTTTCAACATCTTTAAAAGATGTTCCAATCTCATTTTATTCCATTCAACATCTTGCGATTATTTTATTATTGTGGCATCACTGACAAAAAAACTTTTTTGAAAGCAGCGTTACCATTTGTCAAGTTTTCTCTTCTATTGAGATGTTTTTTTGTTAAGTATTTTTTATATTTTTAAATAAATGGAAGTTCAAATACATTTTTGTGTTTTCTTTTTAAATTTTTCTACTTTTGTAGAAAAAAAATATTTTTTATTTTAAAAACATTTTTTTCTCAAAAATGGTGACATTTTTGTTTGATGGTAGATGTTAGATGTGAGCAATGTAAACGAGTGTTTCACATTTTCTACATCTTTGATGGTGGATTTTAGATGTTGATCAGTGTAAAAAGCCTATAACGAAAAAATTAAAAATAACTCAAAAAAAAAAAAAACAAACAAAAAAGGACCCTAAAATTACGCATTGTTGTGTCTTATATAAAATGTTGGGGCCGTTCTTCACTTTCCTTTTGAGGCCATATTTCCTGGGGTCATTTTGCGCACCGCCGGTATTTGTACTACCATTTATTTTTTATTTTTATTTATTTGATTTCCAATAAAACAAGATTTAAAATCTTGTAATTAAAGAAGTAATGGATTTTTAAATTGTATATGAACAAGACGTAAATTTCTAGTATTCATTTAAATTTGCTACATAAAACAGAAATACAAAAAAAATTATTCTTTCTCAAATTTAATTAATAAATAACCATAGAGGCGAAAAGCCGCAAGGCCGAAGATTGGCTATGGAAAAAAGCTTTAGTTAGCGAGGCGGGTGAATTCAAAATCCCGTATTCCAAAATTCCAAATTTCGAAATCCCGAACTCATAAATTTCAATATACCGAATAATTGCAGTTTTGTTGTTAAAAATCACGCGATATATACCTTCGCCAAGTAAAGTTTCTCTGCATAACCGGCCTTTTTCCGGGCGCAACAATTTTCTCCTATATGGTACAACAAACAAAGACTTCCCTAACTATAGCTTCTTAATTCAGTGGTGCGATTCACTAACTTTTAACGATCCGACAATCGTAATATTTGTCGACATTTATATTCGCTTGCAGTAACGATAGTGTGATTCTGTAAATTTTTTTAACGATAGTACACAGCTGTTTTTTTGTAACATCTCTGTCTACAAAATGTTAAAAAAAAACGAAAAGCACAAAAGAGAATAAAATAAAAACATATGAAATTGTTCTTAACCCCCCTTGTTACATATGTTTTTTCATTCAAAATGCATTAAAAAAGGTCTGGCCAGACTCATAAGTAAGACGAAGGGTTAATTTGTGGTTTTATATTTTTTTGTGAATTTTACATTTAGAATTTAATTTTTGTTCTTAATTTGCTTTATTTTTGGAAATTTTGAATTTATTATTTTGTTTTTGTTCATACATATTCATATGAATATATCTTTGTATGTATGTAAGCTATTTTAAACATAAAAAACATTTTATCGATAAAATAAACACAAACTAAATTATTGTCGCTAAGATAACGACAAAAAAATTGCTTAAATTAACAGCTGACTTTAAACGACAGCGAACATCGTTAAAAATTTTACAGAATAGCATATTCGATAAATTTTCGTTATACTTATTTTAACGATTCGATTGTCGTTATAAAAGTTAGTGAATCGCACTACAGGATGTGATATCGGTATTTTTTTATTTAGGATTTCAAAATTGGAAATTGTAAAATTCGGGACGTAAAAACAAATTCGGATTTTTGAGATTTCGAAAATACATATTCCTAAAAACATTCAAGATGATTTTTCTTAAAAAAGAATTACCTCAATTTAGGGGCGTATTTCATCTTATTTTAAGGACTACTTTTCATTAAAAAGAAATAGTCAGTAGACATAATGAAAAAAGCACTAAATTTGAGATACATTTTCGTTTTGGCGCCACATTTCGAAGTGCCTAGAATTACATAAAACAAACAAATTTTTAACAAATGAAATGTGAAATAAAGTTTTATTGCCTATGATTTCAAAGCACTGTACCCCTTAATTAGTGGCATACTAAGATTTTGCATTATCGTTACCGATTCCATAAAATTGTTGAACTCTTAAGATTCTTAATAAATTTGTAATTGTGAATTATTCACAAAAAGCAAATCTTTTAAGATCGCTTTGCCTTTTATGTTAAACAAAAACCGGTATGACTTTTTTTGCTTAGGCAAAAGGACATGTGAAGGAGATAAACTTACCGTCTGTTTCGAGAACGTGAGTGCAAAAGTGACTCGTTTAACTCACATTTAAAACAAAAACAAATTTTCACAAATCATTAATGCCAGTTACTGTGCTGCAATATCTAAACTGTGATATAAGTTTTAAGTTTGTATTTAATTTAATTTTTCATGTTAAATGTTTTTATGTTTGATAATTAGTATTGTGGTTATTTTGTTGAACTATTTATGGGTTTTAATCCAAATTTTTAATATTTTTAATTAGGCTTAAGTTCATCAAATTTAATTTTCATTAAATTATTTTTATGAAGAAAGGAATTTTACAACATGAAAATTAATTAAAATTTACTGATAATTTTTCATTCTTGACTCAATCTGGGCTCGAACCCAGGCGTTTTCACGGACAGGTTACCCTGACATGTTTCGATTGCAACCACTCAATCTCCTCAGAGGGCTTGCCGTTTAACACTCGCAGCCATCGACGACTGCTGACGTCATTAGTCAAACATCAATCCTTAAACCAAATTGTATTTAACCCTTGGTAGATCGAAATTTGCTTTTGAATGATTATCAATTTTAATTTATTTTACATGTTCTTCCTTTACTTCTGTTTATTCGTACTTTTGTCAAGAATTCTTCTTGAAGTTCAAAGTACATATTTTGTTTTGTTTTTTAATTTTTTTGTCTTTCTTTTTCTTGCTGACCTTTTCAGCACAACTTGAAGGACAAATGCAAACATAGAGCTCGTGCCTTAGCTTTAACAATAATTAGTATTGTGGTTATTTTGTTGAACTATTTATGGTTTTTAATCCAAATTTTTAATATTTTTAATTAGGCTTATGTTTGACTAATGACGTCAGCAGTCGTCGATAGCTGCGAGTGTTAAACGGCAAGCCCTCTGAGGAGATTGAGTGGTTGCAATCGAAACATGTCAGGGTAACCTGTCCGTAAAAACGCCTGGGTTCGAGCCCAGATTGAGTCAAGAATGAAAAATTATCAGTAAATTTTAATTAATTTTTATGTTGTAAAATTCCTTTCTTCATAAAAATAATTTAATGAAAATTAAATTTGATGAACTTAAGCCTAATTAAAAATATTAAAAAGTTTTTATGTTTGTCTACAACAAATTAATTTCTCTTTTTACGAATCCCTTGATAAAGTGAACATAACATTCACGAAACGTTGGGAAAATATGGATTAAATGCATTTTTAATTACATATCAGTGAATGGAAAATTGAAAAATCGAGATGGTACTGACCTCCAAGCAAAGGAGTACTTTTTTCAATATTTTGGTATTTTTTTTCAAACATATTTTTTTTTTTTTGAAAACAAACTTAAAAATAATAAACAAAAATACATAAAATTATAAAACTAATTCATTTTAATAAAAACATAAAAAATACTTCCCAGTAAAAAAACAATGGGTTTTTTGAAGCACTTAAGAGAAAAAGCGCATAATCGAGCGCTTTAGTAAGAGAGCTCTTATACAGCAGTAAATTATAAAGAAAAAAATATACAAAAAATCTGCTATTTTAGTGCTGAAAACGATGAAGGTCTTTAAGCGAAAAAATAAAAATATATTATGATTTGCGAAAATGATTGTAAAAGGCATTTAAACAAGAAAAAGTAAAACATAAATGAATATGTTAATATAGTTAGCCATTAAAAAAGCATTTAAGGAGTGCTTTGTTTGCATTTTAAAAGAAGCGCTTATTGTCAGCAGAAAAACGTCCTCCAAACCGGGAACACCCCATACAAAAATCAGGCATCCCATCAGCAGGTTTGAAGCGATTTGAGGTATGAGTTCATATATAAAACCCGATCCTTTTGAAGCACATTTTTTACTGGGTTTGGGTAAGAAACTGAAAATATTTTCATTTTTGTTATAAACATCCCAGCTAGCATAGGCTGTTTGTTTGACGATTATGTTTAATATACAACACCCAAAAGAATCTTCTGGTGATTATCTGACGAGTAACAAAACCAAAAACATAAAATTTTTTTTATCTGTTACTTTTTTGTAAATTTTTTGACACGCTCGCCTTTTAACCTTGGAATGAACCTTTTGCGACTCTTTGTAAGAGTCATATAACAATTACTAAATAAGAGCGTTTTTGAAATATGAAAACTCTATTGTCAATACATTTTCAATAAAACAAACCAACCTAACGAAAAAGGATTTTCCGACAGGATAGGGTTCATTTCGCAACCTTAACGTTTGTTTCATATAAATTGTATGAAAATTAGAAGTTTTAACATGAAAAAGACGCTTGATGTCCCTTTTTAGGTAACTCAGTTATACGGCTGAGCATTTCACGAGTCGTAAAATAATCCCTACATGAGTATCATACGACTCTTGGCATGCTTTTTGAAAGACTCGTTAGATAATCTCTACATGAATCATAAACGATTCCCGTTATGATTAATATAAGCGTCTTTCGCTGTGTTATGGAAGAATCTCTCATATGAATCAGCATGTGTAACAGTTTCTCCCGTGCGAGGAATCGTCAACAATTAAAAAATGGGCTCGTCGACGATCAAAAACACTCTTTATGAGATTCTCGGTAGACTCCTAGATGATTGAAAATGCTAGCTGGGATTTATGTAAATGCAATGTATGTATTAACATACATACATATGTATGTATTTGCTTATGATATAAAATAACCCAGCTAGCATAGGCTGTTTGTTAGACGATTATGTTTAAATATACAACTCTTAAAAGAATCTTCTGATGATTATCTGAAAACTTCTTACTTTTTTATTTATTTTTTGACACGCTCGTCTTTTAATCTTGAACCAGTAACGGAGCTACCTAAATAAGAGCGATTTTCAAAAATATGAAAATTCTATTGCCAATACAATTTCAATAAAACAAACCTGCCCCAGGATCTGCAAAAAAGAGCTTTCCGATAGGATGGTGTTGATTTCGCGACCTTAAGGTTTTGTTTTATATAAATTCTATGAAAATAAGAAGTTTTGCCATGAAAAATGCGCTTGATGCCCTTCTTTAGGTAGCTCAGTTATACGACTAAGCATTTCACGAGTTGTAAAATATTCGCTACATGAGTCTCATACGACTCTTGGCATGCTTGTGAAAGACTCGTTAGATAATCTCTACATACATCATAAACGATTATCTTTATGATTCATATGAGCGTCTTTCGGAATCCTTTACAATTAAAAAATGAGCTAGTCGACGATCAAAAACATTCTTTATGAGACGATTAAAAATGCTAGCTGGGAAGGTACACACATTTCGATGTCTCATTAGGCGATTATCTTTTTACCCAACGAAAAACTGCATATTAAAGAAATTTGGTTTTCTCAATGTCTCATTTGCTTCTATTCTGTCGCAAAGATAACCAGCACTCATTTGTCAATTATTTGTTTTCCTTTTATTTGCCGTGAGTAGTGTTGCCAACTTAAAACAAAGTTTTTTGTCGGTATATTGAGAAACCCAAAATCGTTAACGGACTGTTTATCGGTCTAATAAATTTATGTTGACATTAAGTAACAGACAGTTTGTCGATACATTCAGAAAATGGCATTTTGTTTAATTTACTTAATGAGAACATTATTAATATATTAATAAGGCTCCGTGCAATAACTCCCAGGTGCAATAAGTCCCAGTGCAATAACTCCCAATGAATTCAATCCCAAAATAAATGAAATAAGTCCCAAACTGGAAAAAAGAAATAAATCCCAAAAAAAATTAAATAATTTCCACGTCTTAAATGAAACAAACCCCAACTTTTGGGAGTTACTTCATAATGAAATAACTTCTAAAGACATTAATGAAATAACTTCCAAAAACAGTCCATCGAAAAGAAATGAAATAAGACCCAAAAAAAATGAAACAACTTCCAACGAAATTTATAATATATGTATTCGTTTTACTTGAATATTTACATATTAGGTTACCAAAAAACTAACATTGAGTTGTCAAAATACAAATGGGGCATTTTATTATATCCTGACCTCCTGCAATAGCAACTGCCTGCAGTTTAAGCACGCCGGGTACAAGGATTACCTCCTCTATGGTATAACAAACATCGGCTTCGCTAACTAAAGCAAACACCGGCTTCGCTAACTAAAGCTTCTCTGCATAGCCGGCCTTCGGCCGAGCGCAAGGATTTTATACTCCATGGTATAAGAAACACCGGCTTCGCTAACTAAAGCTTTTCTGCATAGCCGGCCTTTGGCCGGGCGGAAGGATTTTATACTCTATGGTATAACAAACACCGGCTTCGCTAACTAAAGCTTCTCTTCATAGCCGGCCTTCGGCCGGGCGCAAGGATTTTCTCCTCTATAGCAGTGATAACCAAGTCCCGAACTAAGAAAGCCCCGAACGCACGCACACAAAGATATTATGTGCTTGTGTGCGGTCACAGATACTGATGATAGTCTGATGTTTTGAAACGAACAAAATTGTAATATACATGTGAATTGCCAACCATGTCTGTGTGAAAAATACGATTATTGACTGACTCGCGAGTCTATGGAGTGGTTATCACTGCTCTATAGTATAACAAACACCGGCTTCGTTAACTAAAGCTTCACTGCATAGCCGGTAACCATAAGACACTGCAATTGCAATTAGCAAAATTTTCTTCTTTGATAAACTTAAGTCATTGTATTCAAATAGTTTGAACCCAGTAAAAAAAAATTGGGTTTTTTGAAGCACTACAGAGAAAAAGCGCATACTCAAGCGCTTCAATTAGAGAGCTCTTATAAAGCAGTAAATGATAACGAATAAAACATACAAAAAAGCTGCTTTTTTAGTGCTGTAGCCCTTAAAAAAGCACTCGAGGAGCGCTTTGTCTGCATGTTAAAAGAAGCGCTTATTGTCAGCAGAAAATAGTCCTCCAAACCGGGAACACCCCATACAAAAATCAGGCATCCCATCAGCAGGTTTGAAGCGATTTGGGAAATATCCCGTTATAAATACCGTTTAAAATTTTAAACAATTTTAAGAAATTGCAAATAATTGAAAATGAAAAAACTCCCACAAAAAATGAAATAACTCCCACAGCAAATTAAATAACACCGAAAACCAAAATAAAATTTTTTCGGGGACTTATTGCATTTGGATTTTATTTCATTATGAAATACTGCAAGGCAAAAAATGAAATAACTTCCAAAAAAATTAAATAAAACCGAGAGGGCTGGGAGCTATTTCATAATGAAATTACTCCCACATTTGTATGAAAAATTTTTGGGTCTAATTTCATTTTTTTCTTGGGACTTATTGCACCTGGGAGTTATTGCACGGAGCCATTAATAACAACAAGCATCAGCTGATTTTAATAAATCTTTAGTTTTAATTAAATTTGAAAGAGTTTGTTCTTGCAAACGATTTCTTTTTTCGTTTCAACTGCTGCTGATGAATGGGGTATTGACAATATTCCGATAGCAATACGTGAAATATCAGGAAACATAACTTCGTCCATTTCGTTCTTAATTTGGTTACACTTTTCAAAAATCGAAATATCACGAAATTGGGAATTGATTTTTAAAATGTATGACAAAATTAAAAAATACATCTTTGTTTCAACGTTTAAAATTTTAGTTACAAAAGCCATCTAGTTTGTGCATCCCTTCGAATTACGTAAACTTCTGTTCCAAAATAGTCTTGGAAATTTTGAAGCTTTTACAAAAGTAAAATCTTATTCCTTCATAAATTTATTAAATTTCTTTAGGTAGACATAAATAAGCTGCAGACGTGGCTAAGTCTAAATTATGGCATGCACAGCCATTTACGAACAAATTTGGTAACAATTCTTTTAATCTGGCCTGAACACCGCTAAATTGCCCCATCGTTACATTGCAATTATCAGCCGTAAGCACAATCATTTTTTCCAGAGGAATACAATTTTGTCTGTAATTCCATAACATAAGAAGAAAAGAGTACTAAAACTGACGTGGGGCTCCGTAGTATTTTTGAAATGAAAAAGTACCATAGTACTGAATTTTCCATCACTGTTACATATAGAATTTTAGGCCGTATTAGCTAAAATAAAATCTTATTTAATGAACAACTACATTGGCCAAACAACGAAAATAATATAGAAAAACAAATTTTGATATTTTGTTTTTGTTTTAAATGTTAGTTAAACGTGTCACTTTTGCATTGGCATTCTTTAAACAGGTAGTTACAAACAGTCTTTACTACAAAATTCCAAATAAGGAATAATTTTATAGGCCAAAAATACGGCTCCACGAAAAGCCCCCCAATGAAATAACGCCCAGGAAATAACCCCCAATGAAATAAACCCAAAAAAATAGGAAATAACACCCAAAAGCAGTGAATGAAATAACATCGAAAAATAAATGAAATAAAACCCAAAACGAAAACCAAACAACCCCCAATATTTGGAAGTTATTTCATATGAAATAACACCCAATGATGAAAATGAAATAACCCCCAATGAAAAAAACCCCATCAGCAACAAAAATGAAATTATGCCCAAAATTCATAAAAGAGTCAGTTTCACCAAGGATTTCATAAAGTTAATATGGACCAACAGCAAAGTCGCAAAATTATTGAAATGAATCGTGTGGAGGCCCGCAGGCGTCTTCTTCATAATAAGGATATATTCGGTTCAAAAAAATTGCCGCAGTTATTTGACCCGCCCGTATATCCTTGTAGCCCTGCTCTATTTTTGCAGTTCGGAAGACAATTTGCCTTTTACGTTTGACCTTTACACAACTACCTCCACTGTTTAAATATAATTGTTTTTCACTTAAAGAATATAGAAAATTGTTATTCCTTCGTTTTCCACCAACAATTTCGAATTCCATTTTTTTAAATATAAACACGAGATGATGTAAAGCGTCCGAACTTCGATGCACAACTGAAAATATTTTATGTTTTACAAGAACTCAACTCAACATGCAAGGCAGATTGTATTCATATATTGACACTGTTATTCCAAAAAACAGTTACTTGAATTCTCAAAAAAAAGGAAAAAGATCAAACTAAGCAAAGGAAATAAACCCCAAATAAAATGAAATAACCCCCAAAAACAAACAACTTTAAAAATTAAATAACCCCCGAATGAAAAATGAAATAACACGCAAATTAAACACGCTATGAAACAAGCCCCGAATTTTAAAAATTTGTTGGGTGTTATTTCATTGGAGATTATTTCATAATTTGAAAACCCCAAATGAGGAATGAAATAATTCCCAAAAAAAAAAATGAAAAACGGCCCAAAAAAATTGGAAGTTATTTCATATGAAATAACACCCAACAATGTATGGAAAAAAATTGGGGAATATTTCATTTCTCGTTTGGGCGTTATTTCATTGGGGGGCTTTTCGTGGAGCCGAAAATACAAACCGTATTAGAGAATTGAAAATTTTGTATTAATACGAATAACAAGACATAAAACCTAACGGACATGTTCTGACAATTGCAAAACGCTAAACATTTACGAATTCGACTTAAAATCGCATAAGAGGTGCTCTGTAAATTGCAATCGCAAGAAGTTTGGCGACTTAAAATTGCAAAAGTATGCTCAGGGGAACAAGAATATTTTTAAGAAACAATGTCAGATCGCTAGAAAATAGCACGAGCTTTAGAACACCAAACAACAAATCTGGCTTTTTGCGATTCCAAATCCTGCGATTGTCAGAACGTGAACGTAAGTTTAAATATTTATCCGCGTCAGCTCCCAAGTATTTTCCTTTCTGAAGAAAAAAAAAAATATATAATTTACTAATTTTTGTTTTAGTATCAACTTTTATGAAAATTATTTATAAAATATTGCAATTTACTAACAAATAAATAATGAAGCTTTGGCAAAGATCTATGAATTAATTAGACACATTCAAGGTGATGCTTACGCACGTACACAAGGTACTAAATATTCATGTATAAGTACATTTTTACATTTAATTTCATCTTCAATACTTTTTAAAACCAAAATTTTTTTCTGACAAAATACTCAATACTTCCTTCCCACAGTTCCACAAATTCAATATTATAATTGTATTGTATAAGTTTTGTATGTTTGTATTGTTGATAGATTTAAGTACATGTGTATACATAAGACGATCTTGTATCCATAATTTTGGATTTAATGCTTCCGCTCCTATTTAATTTTATTTTCAATATTTAATTTAAAAATTATCACTTTAACACTAATTTCAATAATGATTATGGTTGTGACTTTTATAATTCTCTTCTTTTTTTTATATGTATATTTAGTTATAGATATGTAGGTATAAATATATACATATTTAAACATATATATGTACTATATAAATTGATATTTAAATAACTTTAATGGATATTTTCTTAGTTTTATTGGCTTTGGCATAATTTTTTTTTTTTAATTTTATGAAAACCACTTTAAAGAATATTTATTTTATTAAATATAATTTTGTTTTTAATTTATTGCTTTAAAACCATTATAATAGTAAAAAATTTTTAAAATTTTTATAATTTCAGCACCTTTTCCTTATTTCCTTAAACACAGAACTCACCATTTTTTGTACAAACATTTTTATGTTTTTATTTCAAGTTTAAAATTATAAATCCGTTATAAATGTTTTCAATTGTTTATTTTTTTAGTTTTTATAAATTTTTTTTTTGTAAATTTATTTCTCAAACCGTTTTATATACGCCCGTTATTAGCTGAAATCGCAATGTTGACTTCTAAACCACAACACTTGTATTTATAAACGTTTACAAATTCTCCAGTTCGAATTCGGCTATTGAATAAGGGAACTCTCTATATCTCCATTTATTGTTTACTTAAACGTTTTAAATAATCATGATCATTGCGATGATGATGATAGTGATGATAATTTTGATAGTTAGTCTGGGTGTTTGTAGTTGTTAAGTTGTTTTGCTGGGAGCGGTAGCAGCATCAGTATTCGTTTGGTTAATCGATCTAACGTGTAGGCAAAATGTGTCAATAGATTTTTGTGTTTTATTTAAAACTCACATAAGTGAATGTTTGTTAGTATTTGTATTTTAAATATATTTTTGTTTTAAACTGTCCTCGCTTTGGAAGAGGATTTACGTGATTTTTTTGAAAAGTATTAGGTGTAAACGAAATTTTTGCTAGATAAATTAGTTTATTGTTTGTTTTAATAAAACTTGTGCAAAATCGTCTTGATTTTATTGCTGTTTTATATAAAAGTAATTAATTTTATACTTGGAATATAAAACTTTCTTTCACAAAATTGTAAAATTTCCCAATAAATTTGCTAATATGCATTTAAAATATCTTCTCACTTTTGACTTGAATTAATTACAAAAACAATACAAAACTTAAGAGAGGAACTCGATTTTTCAGCTAAAGACTTAAGACAGAAACTGAAAACCCACCATTTTAGTTTTAGGCCAAAGACTTAAGACACAAACTCTAAGAGCTAATAGAGCTTCATCATATTGAAGGCTGAATATAAAAAAAGGGTAACTCGAATTAGGTTTAGGTTTAGGTTTAGGGAAAGAAAAAAACTGAAAAAAATCCTTTAAATTTCAGATATTAAAAAAGTCTTATTGCAATTTAAAATAAAATGAGGCAACAAATTTTAAACTATTTCCATTGTATTTGTTGTGTTTTATATAAAAAAAAGTGCTATGCCTCTAAAAATACACCCCCACGCAATCCGTCTTTGAAACTCGTTAACACCGACCACAGAATTGCTAAATTATTATAGATGATACTATTGTGTTTTAATTAATTAAAATCGCGGCTGTGCGAATAACTTTTTTTACGTTTTTTTATAGATTATGAAAATTAGTGATAATAAAAATTTGTATGCAAAATATCAAGAAATTTGAATATAAAACAACTTGCAAAATACAGTTTAAAACTTTTTTTTTTGTAGAAAAACGTTTTTCATATCCTTAATTGCGATGTCATTTAAAACGTTTTTCCACTACACAAGCGGCTTTTAAAACGTTATTCCGATTTGCAAAACCATTAGTTTGTATCATTTTGTTAGTCACTTACAACGTTCTTTCAGTGGCTGACTCTTTGTATTGCATTTTGAAGAGGTTAATGTGCATAATTTTGGATGATATGATGTTTAAACAATGTAAGAGAATAATTTTAACGATAATTTGCAAAAAACAGATTTTGCAAAAAGTGGCTTTTACAACGTTATTCGCGGCTTTGCTTCAATTTTGAAAAATAATAATTTTTTGTATTTCTGTTTTATGTAACAAATTTAAATGAATACTAGATATTTTACATCATGTTCCTATACAATTTAAAAATCCATTACTTTAATTATAAGATTTTAAATCTTGTTTTATTGGAAATCAAATAAATAAAAAAATTTAAATTAAAAATTAATGATATTGTCAGATTAACATTATTTTTTTTTTCTTAATTAAAACTATTTACTTATAAGTCACAAAATAAATTTTTGTTACGAAATTTAAGTAATCACTCATTTTTGGTATCAAGTATAAATTTTAACCTGTCCCTCCTCTAATTTTCGAGATAAGATGAGACTATCAGCGCAGAAGTGGTTTAACCCCAGACTACTTATTATGAGATAATGTGGAGGTAACACTACTCGTGCACTATAGTACTTGGTTGAAACGGCCCGTGCAAAAACTATGTTTCAAGCGCCATCTGTTTTGGATACAAACAGTTGGCTTACTCGACTATTGCACTGTAAAGAACAGTGCAAAGAACATATCTAACAACCGAACTGTAAACAAATTAAATTGTGGTTTACACTACTTCTTCGCTGATAGCCTCAGATAGCACATATTTTCATTTACTCCTTAGTTAAATCTTAAATTTTCATTGTATTCGCTTTATTTCTGATCTTCGGTATAAAAAAATTTAGATAGTATATTCGGTCAAGACCAACCATTGGATGCTTTACCTCACAGTATATGGGCACTTCCACTGAAAAGCTCTCTTTTTGTCACGTCACGGCACCTCAGTGATGTTAACTTTTATTTTTTCATTACCGTACGGCCCTCTAAAAATTACCGTTTTTGAGAAGAAATTACCGTACGCAAAGGTTTTTTAATTTAAACATTCACAGCAGTATTCAAAAAAAATTGGAATATGGCCTGTTCAACAATCTCGACAGCAAATCGAAGCGATAGCCATCCATTCGCTCGATTTCGAATCAGATTGGGTTCAACCATTTCGACAGCTTTCGATCGCTTGCTTTTACGAGTGTAAAAATTTGTTACTTACGTATTAAAAAAATAAAGTATTGCCATATAAAATAGTTCTATATTTTGTTGCTTTTTTGTTCAAAAGAATCAAAAATAATACTAATTTGCTTGATAACAAATACAACCGCGTTTGAAATTTTAGCAGCTGTATAAAAATGTCAAAAAATAAAAAAACCTTTTTTGTTGAAACAAAAACTTAAGAAAAGTGTAAACAAAAGTTACATTTTATTAAAAACATAATATTTAAGTAAAAAAATAAATAACACAAGCAAATAAATAAATAAGCCAATCAAACAAAACGTAAAAGAAAGTTGAATAAGAACCAAGTCAATATTTTGATAGCATCAGCTTGCTCCTTGACCGTCGTTGCATTTGTTTCATTTGATGACAAATTAACGACAGTTGTTCCTTAACAGCCGTCTTCCTCTTTGAAGAGCAGTTTGTATTTTATTCCTCACTATCGCCTTCTATCCTTCTTCGTTTGGATGAAGTTTTAAAATTTTTGCTGTTTTCCTCCAAAATTTAATCTTTAATTTTGATTTCTTGTGCAACCACCGTCGCAGCTTTAGAAACTCTTGGTGGTGATTCTGATATCTGCTGGCTGAGTTTCAGCACTTTTAACTTTACCCGCCAACACTCTACAACTAGGTGCAGCAGTCGAAGACCAAAGCAGCGTCCGAACAATTATATGGTCTAGGGAAGTAAAATAGTTTTGTTTTAGGTACCGCCACAAGTTCCTTGCAGGCTTTTGTTGTTTTCTGAATTTTTTTTTGTCCTACATTTAAAATCTGCCCATGCCTGTTTATACATATACATATGTAATATTTACAAAATCAATTCAAGCTATGGTTTTTTTTCTTCCTTAAAAAATAATGTGGTTTACATTTTCCCACTTTGCAATGACGTTTAGTGTTAGGCCTATAATTTTCCATTACTCGTCCATCAAAAATGTATTTGCTCCAAACACTGGTGCACCTCTCACCAACCCAGGATTTTCCTCCATGTATTCACCTAATGTAAGCAGTACATGACACTCATTTATATTTCTCGAGTAACGTTTTCGAGATATCTGCAGTTGTTTTAGCTAGTTATTTTGAAAAATCGCAAGAATTGTTCATCTGAGTTGTGAAAACTATTGAATAAATATCTCCTGTTTTAGCACATATTTATGAAAAGAAAGGAGGATAAACATATTTATTTGAAATTTTTGGAAATATATAAAAAACTTCAGAAAAACACGATTTTCGCGAATATCTCGAAAACGCTTATTGAGAGAAATAAATGAGTGCCATATTCGTTAGCGGCCCAAATTAAGCTGAAACAAAATCGCATTTTTAAGGCGAATTTTTTGTGGCATATTGTAATCAATAAAATTTTTTTATTTTATATAATTACCATTTGTTTTCCATTTTTATTTATAATTTATTTAATTTACCATGATTCGACAACAAAACAACAAGTGAGTGGTTTTGACATTTGTTTTCGTAATGTCGACAATACCTTCGATATTAATAAACCGCTTTTTGTATGAAAGTACTTACGTTTTCTTTCGAGTTGTCGTTTAAACGAATGTTAGTATAGAATAAAGTTAGTTGAACCCAAAACAGTTTTCGATCGCTTAGAACGCGATCGAAGTCGTTCTTTCGAAATCGTTGAACAGGCCATTAAATTTTAAATGTGTTTTATGAAAAATTTTAAATGAAAATCTTTGTTTAAAACATATTTTAAACCAAAATTATTGTATTTTTTATCAATACGAAAGTAAAATCATCATATGTATAACTAAAATTTTAACGTTACTGCCAGACTGATTCATCATCGCACAGCCTAAACGACTGAAGCTAAAAAGTTTAAATTTGAACCGGAATTGGTATCGTTCAACTAAGACAGAATTTTTTAAAATTCGAATATCGCAAGAGAATATTAAGTGTCGGTCCACACACGTCAAGTTTGACTCGTCAAGTCTTGATCTTTTAGGAGAGAAGGGAAAAGAGAAGGCCATTTCTTTTCCCCTCTCTCCTAAAAACTCAAGACTTGACGAGTCAGACTTGACGTGTGTGAACCAACACTAACTCAAAAAATTTTTTTTTACGTTTTGGAAAAAATTTACACGCAATATCCATATCTACCCGCTGTAAAATATAGTGCTATTTTGTCATCTTCTTATGATGAAACGATTGGTATAAAAGTTCTTTTTTATATGCCTTTAATACAAAATTAAAACATAAAGTTTTGCTTCAACTGAAAAGTGTTAATATTTAAGCTTCGTACAGACGGTGGTCAGATCTTACAATGTTGTCATTAAAATTGCCTAAAAAGAATTGCAACTGTGTTAACATTGTAAGCTCATTTTCATTTGGCAGATGTGTAAAATGAATGCATCTGACAATGGTACCATTGTCAGAAAAAGGACTACATTGTAAGATCCGACCACCGTCTGTACGAAGCTTTACTATAGTTAAATGCATCACATTACGGCTACTTTAACTTTTGTTGATTTTGAAACAGACAAAAAGTTTAAAATAAAATTAATAATATAACTATCACTGTTACCTAAGCATTTGCAGAAACATAACATTCTTAATTTTTGGTATAACATTCATCTATTTCTAAAACTGGTTGAAAATCATCTCTCAAAAGTTAAAATCATAAAGCCTTCATATGTAAGTATGTATATAAATATCAAAAAACCAAAATCTTGATACTACCGTATTTTAAATGAAATTACCTTGCTACCTTTTGGGGCTCAAAATTACCGTAAAAAAGGGTAATTACCGTACGGTTAACATCACTGCGGCACCTAGCAATTATTCTTGTATTTTAGAACCACGTTGTTCAAATTTTTCCTCTCTTTCACTAAATAAAATACCAGTTGCGCTCTACACCCAAATGCAAAAAAGTTAATGATATTTTCATTATTCTTTGAGAAACAATTTAAAATGGTTGGTGATGTTACGTGACAAAAAGTAGACATTTCTGTGGAAATACAAATATACAGACAAGTTTTCGATAGCGTACCCTATTTTGGAACCACGGATAATCATGGACCCTTCGAAACAAAACTTTATTATGAGATTTATATAAAATTTCTTTGTGCCTAATACTACCTAGATATCAACATCTATATGACATTTGTTTGCTTATACCGATTGAATACAGTTAGGCTTATATGAGGCCTATGGTCAATTCTGGACCCATCAGCACACAATTTTGCCATGACATAATAACTATTGAAAAAGTTATCGCAGACAAAATTTATACCAACTCCAGCATTAAAAAAGAAGTTGGGGCATTTAAAGCTTTTTTCGGGAGTGGTATTTGTATGAAAGCTATGGTCATATACAGGGAAACCAGAAATATGCTCTAAAAAACAAGTTTTATGCTCGTTAAATATGCAGTAAAAACTGGAGAATATGCCCTGAATAATGTTACAAATATGCGCTAAAAATTGCTCATTTGAAGACACAATATTCAACAATTTAATAACAAAATTTAAAAAAAAAACTAAAAAAAAGGTTAAAATTCTTATAAGAGATGTTTGCGCCAAATATTATCTAGATATTAACATCCATAAGGGGTATTGTCTTATAGGGATTTTAGGTACGGTCGCTAAATTGTTAACAAATGTTAACATTTAAAAGGAATTTAAAGCTAGTTAAGGATGGGAGCTTTGAGCAAATGTGAACCAATTCGAAAATAAATTAATTTGAAGTTAAATATTTTTGGCACGAATTTAATTTAGATACCATCGTAATAAGATAGCTTGCGGACACAAAAAGTCTTATTTGGATGTGAAATTATAGACCGATTCTCACCATTTGCATAGACTTCGTCCATATTTGATCAAATTATCTTACAAATTAGCTTACATGGACAGACAACTAGCCAAGCGGATGGATGGACATCGTTAGATCACTTTAAAAAGTGATTCGGAATACTAAAAGATTGGTTTAGATGCAAATCGCAAAACATTTATCCTTAATGACAACCTGCTTTGTCTTACAATTTTAGAGTAAAAATTAAATGTAGATGTTGAAATTGAAGTAACAGATTTTCGAAAAAAAAATTTTTTTTATTTACTTGCGAAAGCTTTTGTAGGCATGTAAAAAAATTGAATATGTATCAAAATATGCATTAAAAAAGCAAAATATGCGCTATAAAACTAAAAAATGATGCAAAAAGGCTCTTTTAACTGAAATATGCCAAAAAAATGTTGCAAACGGTAAAATATGCACTAACAACTCAATGCCAAAATTCATAAAAAGCTCTAAAACGGATAAATATTGTTTCCGCGATAGACGCGGATTAGGATTTTATTTTTGAATTTTAGGGGGCTGCTTTAATACCATTTGAGATAAGGTCATGATGGCTTTATCTCTCATTCAATAGGGAGATAAAGCCTTTTTTTTGCATTTGAATGGGAGGTAAAGCCATCATGGCCTTAGCTCACAATTATCTTACAAATTAGCTTACATGGACAGACAACTAGCCAGGCGGATGGATGGACATCGTTTGATCACTTTAAAAAGTGATTCGGAATACTAAAAGATTGGTTTAGATACAAATCGCAAAACATTTATCCTTAATGACAACCTGCTTTGTCTTACAATTTTAGAGTAAAAATTAAATGTAGATGTTGAAATTGAAGTAACAGATTTTCGAAAAAAAAATTTTTTTTATTTACTTGCGAAAGCTTTTGTAGGCATGTAAAAAAATTGAATATGTATCAAAATATGCATTAAAAAAGCAAAATATGCGCTATAAAACTAAAAAATGATGCAAAAAGGCTCTTTTAACTGAAATATGCCAAAAAAATGTTGCAAACGGTAAAATATGCACTAACAACTCAATGCCAAAATTCATAAAAAGCTCTAAAACGGATAAATATTGTTTCCGCGATAGACGCGGATTAGGATTTTATTTTTGAATTTTAGGGGGGTGCTTTAATACCATCTGAGATAAGGTCATGATGGCTTTATCTCTCATTCAATAGGGAGATAAAGCCTTTTTTTTTTTGCATTTGAATGGGAGGTAAAGCCATCATGGCCTTAGCTCACAATTATCTTACAAATTAGCTTACATGGACAGACAACTAGCCAGGCGGATGGATGGACATCGTTTGATCACTTTAAAAAGTGATTCGGAATACTAAAAGATTGGTTTAGATACAAATCGCAAAACATTTATCCTTAATGACAACCTGCTTTGTCTTACAATTTTAGAGTAAAAATTAAATGTAGATGTCAAATTGAAGTAACAGATTTTCGAAAAAAAAATTTTTTTTTATTTACTTGCGAAAGCTTTTGTAGGCATGTAAAAAAATTGAATATGTATCAAAATATGCATTAAAAAAGCAAAATATGCGCTATAAAACTAAAAAATGATGCAAAAAGACTCTTTTAACTATAATATGCCAAAAAAATGCTGCAAACGGTAAAATATGCACTAACAACTCAATGCCACAATTCATAAAAAGCTCTAAAACGGATAAATATTGTTTCCGCGATAGACGCGGATTAGGATTTTATTTTTGAATTTTAGGGGGGTGCTTTAATACCATTTGAGATAAGGTCATGTTGGCTTTATCTCTCATTCAATAGGGAGATAAAGCCTTTTTTTTTTGCATTTGAATGGGAGGTAAAGCCATCATGGCCTTAGCTCACATTAGCAATATTAGAAAATGGCTTTATCTCTCATTTCAGTTCCGGAGACACTACAGTTAAGTATTGAAATCTGGCTTCGCATACTTACCTCTCAATGATTGTGCAATAAGGCCATTATGGCTTTATCTCCCATTCAATTGAGCAATAAAGCCATCATGGCCTTATCTCACATGGTCTAAAGCACCCCCCGAATTTTCTTAGAATTTGATGTAGGTTACGTTTTTGCTATACGATTTTAAAAAAAATCGACCTGCCCTAATATACCTATACACCATTAATAGATATGCGAACGTGTGTTTGAAAGGCATACCTACAGAAGAATACCTTTAGACTCATGTATATTTTATTAAAGTTGGTCGACGATAAAATGCTTAAAATTCAACGACAAAAAAATTGTTCCCGTATTAATATGAATAAATTTTATTATTTTCGAAATATAAATTAAAGAAAATTCGGGGTTTTGATTAAAGACTTGTAATAAATAGTAACACAGTTTGTTCCGCAAGTAGTATTGCTATAATTAAAAAACGAGGAAAGATTGAAATACAACCCTACAAATAATAGGACCAGTCTAAGCACGCGTGTAAAGAGTAGTCCACAAGGGACCAGGACTAGTCCAAAAGTAACCCAAACGTATGGAAAAACATGGTCTATTTAACATTACGATGTCCTAGGGGAGGACCATATAACCCACCTTTCGACTACTAATGAGTACACAGAAAAAATTATTGTCGAATTATTTTCAAACAAACGCTTGTTTGAAATTTTTTTTGATTTCTAAAATTTTTTTTACTGATTCAATCAATATTTTTGTTTGATTTTTATTTAACCAACAAAAATGTGGACAACTCTTCAAAAATTTAATAAGCGCGCTATTGGTTTGAAGCTTTCATAATTTTGTATGAAATATTTAACGCTCTTTAATGTTGTCGTCTTTTTGCATTTTTTTTATTGATTGTAAGCAACACTTCTTTATGTGAAATATAAGAACTACAACAAAAAACACATGCAGTCTACTTTTGGACGCTTTAAAAAAGTACAGCAATAAGAAAAATGATAAAATATCGTGACGAGGTTTGTAGTAAAAAAAAACAACAAAAACAATAGCAGGTAAAAAAAACGTTTCATTTTTTTAAACAACAGAAAAAACACATTATAAGAAACAAAATAAATTTTTGGTTGGTTTCAAAGTTGGTAAAAAAAAACAAAATCCCGTATTCAATTTTTTCAAATAGTTTGTTTAAGTACATCAAATACAAAAATAGAATGATGGCGGAAAACATATCGAGTCGGTCTGCCGCCGTTTTTGGTTACATTTCTTCTTCATTAGCAAAGGAAAGGATAAAGCAACAGTGAATGATGAAGAAAAACACTGTGGGTATAAATATGACTTCGTTCAAAAATTATTCCAACAAAAAAATGTGTCTCAAAGCCAGCCGGCCGCTCTGCTCTGCTTCATCTTCGCCAACAGTGCTTGCTTGTGTGCGCGTCATTGCTTGTGCCAAAACTTTTTTGTTTGATTCAGCAAAATTATTTGTTAGAAATTTATATGAATTTCAGTAAACTTTTTGTTTGATTCTGTAAAATTATTTGTTTGAAAAAATCGGCGTTTTTTCAATAAACAAAATGCAAACAAATTGTTTGAATATGCGAATTTGTTTGTAGGACCGATTTTAGACAAAAAATTGTTTGATTCTACAAAGTTTTTGTTTGAATTAGAAAAATAATTTTTTCTGTGTAGTTTTAAAACTTTTCCCTGGTATACTCAAGAGGATTAGTTTTATTCCCAGTAACAACTTCGCCTACTTTTTCAAAATAAATAGCTTATTTAACCCATTATTTTGTAGCTTTCTTCTATAACTACATCTATAACAACTTCCATAACTACTTTTTTCTGGATGTATAAATGTAAAAAAAATAATGACTTACTTTTTAATGCGTTCATTTTGGGACATCCCTTGTAAAATTCATTGGTTCTTTCAGTAGAATTGTAAGTAGTGCTCTTATGTTTTTCTGATTACTCAACACATTATTTTGTAGGCGAAGTTTTTACTTGATTTCTGACAAGAATGTTGTACGTTTTTTACTCTCTTCATTAATATTATGATTGTAAGATTTTTTTTAATTTATTTTTTTTTTAACTTATTGTCATATTATTTTTCCCGTAAAAATACAACATTAGAACAAATTTTAATTAAATTATGCATAAACATTTTTTTTCATTTTTCGAATTTATTCTATGAGTTAAATTTCAGTTATGTATTTTGTAAAGCTTTTTTGTAATAGTTCTATTCCTTTAATTTTTCAAAAATTACTTTATACACTATCAGACTATTATATTGAATTCTCTTTTTACAAAAAAGCTTTACAAAATACATAACTAAATTTAACTCATAGAATAAATTCGAAAAATGAAAAAAAATGTTTATAATAATATAAAGTAACCTTCACAAGGAAATAATTCCCAATTTCTAAATTATGCATATTTTTAATTGATTTTATGCAACTTTTGTTAAAAACAAACATTTGCACAAATTTATCAAGTGTCGGCTAGTTACCTTAGAAAATATGAAATACTCATAAAATTGATACAGCCAGCTGTACAGAATCTTTGATACCCTCCACCGAGTATATTTCAGGACTGTCGTTCAAATCTAAAAATTATAAACCTAAATTATATTATAAAAAAAACTGTGAAGTCAATATTATAATTCGTTGCGGTTTTTAGGTTTTATATATCGTCAGCTCAGAATTGGTTTGGCGCATATGCCAAAAAGTCGGAGTGGAGAAAAGTGACAAAGAAGATTTACATGAAGATTTCTCAAAATGTACCCGATAGAATTTTTTTATATTTTTACCACTGCTTCCGGTATATGTTTTGAAGAAAAATGTAAATTTTTGCGCACTTTCATGAATAAAGTTAGAATTTAATAGTATTGTTTTGAAAATGAAAAATATTGTTTTGTGCCGCATACGCGACTTTTCTAAAAAAAATTAAAAAAGTGGCTTTTTGTGCTGCATACGTATACTTATTGCTGTGTATTGAGTAACTTGTTGTTGAGATTAATTTTTTTTATAGTTTTTTTATTAGATTTTACTTTACAAAAACAGAAAAAACAGTTCTACTGTTAAGAAAAGTTACAAAAAAGCCACAAATTAAACAACTTAAATAATGCAAAAGTAAAAAGAAAATTTAAAACTTACAGCCAGTTCATCGATTTCGAACGTTAACGTTCGCATAGAAAATTACATTTAAAACAAAAACAAATTCAAGAATTTGGTTTTTGTTTTAAATGTAATTTTCTATGCGGACGTTCACGTTCGATATCGTTGAACAGGCTGTTAATATTGAGTAAATTTTTATAATAAGCTTTATCAACACGTGGAAGAAATATAAGCAAGTATTTTATGTCTCTATTTTTATCGCTGGAAATAAATGATGGTTTCGATATTTTCAAAACCTTCGTCAACAAATTCTCAGGAGTTTTCAAACAATTTTTTGATGCAGACGTAACCAAAATTGCATTTTTATATTTTTCCTCTCTGGTAGAAGTTTTATAATATATACATAAATCATTATCTTAACTGTATAGAAGTACTTACTTTTAGCAAAAGGGACTTTTCGAAAGTCCATTTTATTTGCTTCCAACGAGTATGTGCGAACATTTTCCGGAAGCATTTCCATAACTTTAAGTTTTGTTTTATTATTTGGCATTGTTTTAAGCAAATTTAGTAAATGAAGAGGACTATGAATTTCAATATTCTTTAAGTACCGAATTAAAGAATGTTCTGGTTCTGAAGACTTTTGTATTACGGCATCAATATTATTTTGTTTAAAGATCATTTTGATTGCGGTTGCGTTAATTTGATTTTTATTTTGAGGTTCGCAAGAATCGCTCCATAATGTCAAAGTTTTAATTAGTGGATAATCTTTTATTAATTAATTTAAAATTTTAATTAAAGCACTAGCAATATCGTTACCACTCCGACCGCTATGAGCTTCCATCCACAAGGCACAATAAGTAAAAGTTGGTATATTTGGCATAATAATGGTTGCTGTAAGATTGTACATATTCAATTTTCGTTTGTAGTAAAATGTTGAAGCATTTCCTTTAGGTAGGTTAAAAACACTTTGCATATCATAGCAAACCGTACACTTGGTTGGGTTCATTATTTTATAAAACTATTTTTCACAAATTAATTTTCTTGTTGTCATTTTATTTTGCTTTTGCTTTAACTATATTTTTTCTTACGGCAATGCAGCAAAGCAACAGTAAAATTTATTTTGTACGTTTTTGTATGAAGAATTTGCTGCAATCGCCAAACAATGGCTTGTAGAGCAAAACAGTACTTAAGTAATTTTGAGACATTTGATATGCAGCAAAATTAATGCTTTATATCTCAGATACCATAAAAATTTTCGCGAAACAGGTTTCTGATTTAGAAAGAGGGTATTAAAAAAATATATTCCTAATACCTAACTCATTTTTTTTTTAAAGTGGTCGGTAGGTCAAACCAGTAATGAGCTGACGATATGATAAAGTATTGACTAGGGTGTTGAGGCGATTAATTCTTGTTCCATTAATCGATTAATTTTAGATGATTAATTGTAGCTAATTTCGATTAAAGAATTAATCGAAGAATTTATACCTATTAATCGAATAATAATAATAAATAATATTTCTGTTTAATGTATATTTATTTTAAAGTTTTGAGTCGATTTAACAAACCAAATGTATGTGTCCGTTGGTATTAAAAAAAACAGCCATGTTTAGTGAGTAATTTAGCTTATATTTTTGTTATATTATTTTTGTTTGAAAGAAAAAACGACAAAGGTATGTCAAATCAAAGATTTATAATAATTTATCAGGTATGTTCCAGAAATCGAAATGAAGTGACGTTGAAATCGAACGATAATTAAAAGTGGGGGGTGCTTTAAAACCATGTGAGATAAGGCCATGATGACTTTGTTGCTCAGTTGAATGGGCGATAAAGCCATAATGGCCTTATTGCCCAATCATTGGGAGGTAAGGTCATATTTAAAATTTTGCGAAATGAGATTTATAGCCATATTTTTTTCGCAAATGTGAGATAAAGCCATATTTTTGCAGAATATTGTTATGCATGGTGTAAACATTCTGTAAAAGGGAAAATCCTTAGTTATCATTGAAAAACATATTTTTATTCTTGTGACGCACGCAGCAAAACTTGATTCAGCGAAGCCACCTGCCGCGTCCTACTGGAAGAGTAAACCCGTAAGCACGGCCGCAGGCCGCCACGCTGAAAAACTTTAGTATGCGAAGGCAGATTTCAATACTAAACTTTAGTGTCTCCGGAACTGAAATGATAGATTAGGCCATTTTCTAATATTGCTAATGTGAGCTAAGGCCATGATGGCTATATCTCCCATTCAAATGAAAACAAAAAATAAAAGGCTTTATCTCCCTATTGAATGAGAGATAAAGCCATCATGACCTTATCTCACATGGTATTAAAGCACCCCCCCAAATTAAAATTCAATTATTTTCAAAAGGGCCGTAGTTTTTCATGGTTTTAAGTGTTGTTCTTGCAAAAATAATAGATTAAAGAATGAAGTAGATAAAATGTAACTTTTTTTTGAGCTTTCATTACAGGGTCATTTGTAAATTTTGCTCTATTTTAAATCCACTTCATTTCGATTTTTAAAACTCGCCCGTATTTTTTAACAAAATGGTTCATGCGTTTCTATCTTTAGAATTAGTTTGGTTAAAAAATATTGTACGAAAGATAAATCATCTGCTCCAGGGGCCTAATTTGCTTTTAAGGACCAGATAGGGGTGGTTAACCCTATTGCAAATGCTATGGGAATATGTTATATGGGAGCAAACCTATATTCCTATCCCCAACAAATCGGTATCGCAAATATTTTGGGAGTAAAAATTTCTATTGTGCATTATTTGTCAGTGCTTTATAATTAAAAGTCTCTTTTATGAATAACTTGCCAGTGCTTGTTTTGTGAAAGAAAAATAAACACAATAAAATGCTAATAATAATATGTATAATAAAATAACTAATGAATAGTGTTTATCTTCATTTTCTTTATTATCACTCCTTCTATAAAAGGAAAAAGTAATTTAATTGAGAATACGAATTAAAATTTACATGATCCCTTCTCGTTGACATTAAAATTTGTTGGGAATTTATTTAGTGAAAAAATTCGTGGGAGTTATCATTAGCGATGGCAAATTTTTAAAGTTTGGGAATTCATTTCCAAAAAATTTGTTATGGGAATCATTTACAAAACGAAATAAAAAAATATGGGAATATTTTCATGGGAGTAGTGGTTTGCGATAGGGGTGAATATATCGTTTAATTCGGGATCCTCAGTTGGGACATCTTGTCTTATACAATGGTTAGTGCATGTTTACAAATTTTCAGTAGTAAAGGCTGGGTTGGCAAGCATATTTCAAGTTGTTCCAGCCGGGAATAAAATTTGGTCTGTCGTATTTCCAATGTACTAGAAATTACAATTTCATAAAGATAAGTCAATACTAGGGGGTTCAATTAATCGGATTTTATTTTTGTTCACTTAAACGATCAATCGATATTTGAGATTTTTAACTTATTCGATTAAACGAATAAAATTAATCGAATAATTATAAATCCAGAAATTTTATAAATTACGAGATTTTTTTTCGATAAATTTGGAAAAAATTAGTACTCGAGTACAAATCAGCCCCAAATTGTTGCTTCACTTTTGGGCACTTAGATTTTAAAAAAGTCAATATAACTTTGGATTTTTTGAAACTTTTCACGGACATTCCCTCCTCTGCTATGCTTCTGCAAATAACTTCCTCTAGAGAATCGATAGAATTAGCGTGTTTAAAATATTTATTCAAGTACTATGATACAGTCACTGTGGAAGTGGTAAATTTGTAAAGTTGTTGAAGAACATTTACGTTAATACATTTTTGTACACTAATTCAAACCTTCTGGACCACTAACGAATTGGATCCCCAGCTCAAAAAGGTATTATCCTCAACGTCTCCAAAACGACCCCACGCAATGTCAAAATTGAAGAGGTATAACAATTCTCAGTGCAGTTAACAAGAGCATAGCACACATAATAATAATATTATCCCAAGCAATTTTTCCGGAATTCCGGCCAAAGCATGCTGGGTTCCGTCCACCAAAGTCTTGTACTGATTATATCAATACCTTGCAGATGGGTTTAAGGTATTCCACCAAGAATTATAATTCTTATCCAGTCGCTACATAAGGACGTCTGCTGCCGAGTCTTAATGAATACCATAAACCACTTCGACGCACTTACAGAAGTCATGCAAGGATGAGTCTTATCGCCTCTACTGTCCAACATTGTGCTGGACGTAATCATACGTTAGCAACTTATAGCTAGAAGGGAAATAAGATTAAGCAAAAGCATGCTTTGTAACACCAACAGGTTTAAAATACGTAACGCCGACCTGGATGGTAAAACATATTCTTGTTACCTTGGATGCATCGAAAATTGCCGGCTCTAGCAATCGCATACCACATGATTCATGGGAAATTTTGGCCTGCAAGGTACTTGAATAGAGTAGAACAAAACCAACGGCCAATCCAGACTGAAAAAGTCAATTGCAAGTGGCGGCCATGCGTTTTGAAGGACCACAGGAGACATAATAAAAGCCGCCATCGACTAGACACCACAGGATAGTACGAGAAGAAAAATGCGTCCATTGTTTATATGGACGCGCAATGGTGAATGCGAGATAACACAAAGTGGTCTTATTTGAAGAAAGATTAAGCATAGATCGTTTAACAGAACAGAATGGAAATAGTTTGTGTTGGCACTCTATTCCTTAAAGAGCATATAGACGACATGTTTTTGTCATCTGACATGTCAAATTTCCCACTGCAAAACACATACATGTCGTGTGTTACCTTTTTAACTTTGCTTCTGTAAAAGTCAGACGCAAAGTCATCTGACAAAATTTCGATTAGAGCGTGCTCTATTTTCTTCTGACAAACCATCTGACATCAGAAATCTATGCCGGGAAGAAACTGGCAGCGGCGTCAACTATTGAAGGAATCATTAGCCGGCTGAAGTTAATATTTTACAATACCAAGATATGTATGCTCATCTCACCATTGAATAGAATTTATGTAAATATATACATAACAAAAAATTCTAAATTATTATCTTTAAAATAAAAGAAAAAATTTTAAGATGGCTAAATTATTTTACGGCGCAAATAAATATTTTCGTGGCGGCAGCAAGCTATTTTGAAACCGAGAACTACTTTGGTTTCTGCAATAACAATGCGAAAAAAAGAGAGACAATGTCAGAAGCAAATTACATGTACGTTTGTGACCGAATATTATAAACCTTATGTAAAACAGCAATTTTGACAGACATGAACATTACATGTGACTTGAAAATTTGACATGTCATATGACAAATACATGTCGTGTACGGGCGCCTTTACAGAACATAATATTATATAAAATATTATCCGAGAGTAGGCTTTATATTGGGTCTATGATAAGGTTTGGACCGATCTTTACAAAATTGTTAGAAGTAAACAACGAATTTGTGCCAATTTTTCAGTTTTAGTAAGAAATTTATTAATTTCTTAGGGAGGCCGTTCCACATTCGAGCTTATATTTCTTTTCTTACTAAACTGATTATTTGGAATCTCAATCTCGAACTGCAATAGGGTACTTTTCACTATCACGGAACTCGTACCTATTTTGACGAAATGCTTCCCTTATCTAATTATTGTTTGAAAACTAAAAAAAAGAAACAGTAACTAATCATGACAAGGTTGTAATTTCCTCAAAATACATAAGACTTGTGTGATAGTGTAAAGTACCCTTTAGGAGAACTAGACACAATTTGACATTAAAATTGTTGATTTCTGTGGAGTCTTTCGAAACCGGGCGTATTTTCAATAGACATGACGTTAAATCAATCAAGGATTAAGAAATATGTTTATACTTTATGGAGTCTTAGAAGAATATTAAGTTTCACAAAGTCTCACACGAAATTAACATTATTACCCTTATTTACCACAAGCTTTGAATATTTCACAAATGTTAATATGCGAACTATAATTAGATTGTTAGAAAGGAGTTAATTGGCCCTAATCAATAAGAAAGGAAAAAATGTATTAAAAATATTATAGAAAATACATTCTTTCAACAATGTGTTTGTTGTCGCTTGAAGCCTTGGTTGTGTCTACCAATTATTATTCAACACAAATAAACTCTACACGCGTCCTAAAGCTATTCTCTTGCGATTGAGGTGACAAATGTCAACAGTTTTGAAGAGTATTTGTGCCTGTACTTTCAGTAGTTTTTATTTTCACTTCTACTAATCGATTACTAAGCAAATATAAACTAAGTTGCATTCTCAAATAAGTTTTATTATTGTTCAATATTTGCACAATTACAAGTGCATATTCTAAACGAAGTGTAACTTTTATTTTTATTTATCGTGTGATTGTTAAACACTTTTTAATTTAACAAATAATTGCAATTTATATGTGCATATGTTCACACGTTTACACCTTTAATAAGACGGCAATTTTAATGTTATGTATGTATGCGTTAGTAATATTTCAGTAAAATAAACTTTATTTATTTACTTTTGTAAATTCTGCTAAAAGGAATAAGAGATTATCTTTCAATAACACAGTACAACAGCCAATCTGGGGGGTGAGAAATTCCAAGTCAGGGTGATGGTACTAGGTCAGTATAGTAAAACCCTCAAAGGGTTTGGCGTTCGTATGTGTCAGTTTCCCCTTTCTAGGGATTTTTTTTTCGGAAAATTTCAACCGTAGGGAAAAGAGGACACAATTTTTTATTTAAGGGCATATTTATTTATTTATTTATTTAATCAATGGATATTATCCTTACTGACTAATAACAATATTGACTTAAAATTAATGAATAACAATATGCATTTTAAAATATACTACAAATTTACAGAATATATGTAGTACATAAAAATTTACAAATAAAGAAAAACAATAAGAAAAATCAACAAATTGTGACATAGAATTAAATTGTCTACATAACCTCGAAAAAGGATCAGCAATAGCGTAATTTTCTCTAAAAAAATTTAACAAACAGCAGATTATAATGACGCGTATTGCGACAAGGTATATTAAATTTAGCAGACTCTACAGAAAATCACAACAAACATTACCATTAATAAGATTAACCATAAAAGAAACATTTAACATTGTACGATGACTTTTGAGCGATGGTAATTTTATTAATGCCAGTCTTCTAGCATAGGAAGGAAAGTTTGTCGAGTAACTCCAATGAAGATCACGTAAACAGAATAATAAAAATTGTTTTTGGACCGATTCAATACGAGAATTGTGAATGTTGTAAAATGGATCCCAAATGATTGACCCATATTCTAAGATTGGTCTAACGACTGATACGTAAAGTTGCTTCGTTATGTATGGATCGGTGAATTTTTAACCCAGCGCTTAATAAAGCCAAGAACGCCTCGAGCTTTATTAACAGTTAATGTAATATGAGAAACAAAGTTTAATTTAGGATCCAGTAAGACTCCAATATCAAGAAACGAATCAACCAACTCCAGTTGATGACCACCAAAAGCATAATTAACAGCAATACAGTTATTTCTATAAAAACGCATGCTTTTGCATTTCACAAGATTCAGCTCCATGATATTATGATTACACCATAAAAAGAAGTTATAAAGATCCGATTGAAGATAAAAGTGATCCGAAAAAATCCCTAGAAAAGGGGAAATCCCCTACTGTTGGCATCACTGAATGTGGGTGTATTCTTTCAAATAACAAACAAAAGTCCGACGATTTTCACCGATCGCTTAAAAAAAGACACAAAAATTGCAGTGCAGGTTTGTGATAAAATCTGCTGCATACATCCAGACTTGAACATTTTTTTGCACTTATCAATTATAATTCTCCACAAATTTATTTTTACCGGCAAAACTGTTGATTATAAAGAAAAACGTTATATGAACGGATTAAAGAAATTGTAATTCTAAATTTTTTTGAGTTTGTTTTAGCAAAATCGGACAAGTGGTTCTCGAGTTATGTTAAACAAAAAAACATCAAGATAAGGAAAAAATTTAAAATGTCATAAAAAAAAACTGACACATACGAACGCCAAACCCTTTGAGTGTTTTACTATACTGACCTAGTACCATCACCCTGACTTGGAATTTCTCAACACCGAGACAATAATCCCAAAAATGTTCCATAGTGTAATTGCAACAAAACAAATCGTTGATTCAAGTTAATCTTTCTTTCTAGAGCGCTTTAAATTTAGTCACTTTATTAAAGCGGCCCATACACTTGCAATATTATTGTATATGATATCAGCCATATTATTTCCATTTTGTCCTATATTATGCTATAAGTCGCACAATAGTTTCATTCATTCAATAACAAAATTAACATAACCTATAGGAATAACATAAACAGCATTGTACATTGTACAATTTAATGTACTCTTTAGTCTTTTACTTACAACAAATAAAAGTATTGCCTACTTTAGGGTGTTACTAAAATAAAGCCGTTCCAACTTTTTCTGTTGCACTTACACGTGTTTTTTTTTTTTTTTTTGTTAAAAAGAACTTTTTTTTGTTGTTAAGATGTTATTAATAAAACAAAAAAACGGCCTATGTTAAGGGCCAAATACACTTGTCAAATGCTTGTTCAGCGGGCGAATTCACTGTTTACGTGAGCATGACGTTATATTCGCCGTCATATCTAAATTATTTGATTTTCCATCCAGCATCGATGGTGTGACACATACAAACACATTTCACTAATACTACCACCATGCTTGATGAGTATTTTGATCAATGTATTTGGACCCTTATAATTGATGTCAGGAAAACCGAAAGCATGCTCTAAGAAAAATGTTTTATGCACATTAAATTCCCAGTAAAAACTTAAAAATAATGTCTAAAAATTGTTATTTATTTGTTGTACACAAGACATAGGCCCGTTTTCACAACTTACCTATAGCTTAAGGTAAGATTTTATCGGCCATATAAAAAGTGTTATTATTACAACTTTACTTCAACTTACCAGGTAGGATTAACCTTAATCTACTTTCTCGTTCACTTAAGGTTAAAGTAAAGTTTTAATAATAGAACACTTTTTATAAGGCCATTTAAAGTCTACTTTAAGCTATCGGTAAGTTGTGAAAACGGGCCTTAAAGTCTTATATTACAGTATAGGACTGAGTATATGTAATACAATATAACGAGAAATATTTAAAAAAAAAAAATATTAAAATTAAAAAGACAAAATGAAAAAACAAAAAATGTACTTGGACTTCAAGAAAAATTCTTGACAGAGGTACGAAAAAACAGAAGTAAGGAAAAAAACGTGTAAAATCAATTAAAATGGATAATCATTCAGGAAAGCAAATTTCGATCTACCAAATGTTAGAATACAATTTGGTTTAAGGATTGATGTTTGACTATTGACGTCAGCAGTCGTCGATGGCTGCGAGTGTAAGACGGCAAACCCATCTGAGGAGATTGAGTGGTTGAAATCGAAACATGTCATGGTAACCTGCCGGCCGGGGTTCGAGCCCCAGCCACGTCAAGAATGAAAGATTATCAATAACAATTATAATTAATAAAACACAATAATAATAAAAAGAAAATATATAAATAAAAAAGGAATAAGGAAAATAATAAAACAGAATAAAGAAAATAATAAAAAAGAATAAAGAAAATATATGTATATTAAAAAACATTCATATATTTATCCACATGTGAAACAATATGCAAAACAAAAACAAAATTAATTATGAACCTCGATTAGAAAAATGCAAAATTATGTATTTTTTAAACAATTGTGCGTTACTAATCACTTGAGAGCTATGAGGAATTAAGTTCCAAAGACGGGTTGCATAGATAAAGAATTGCCATTCAGACATGAGGCTGTGGTTCCGAAATAATATTAATCTTCGGCCTCTGGTTGATCCTGAGAAAACCAATCGTTCATAAAGATGTTCGGGTTGATGAGTATATATAACCTTATGCAAAAAGGTAAGAACTCTAGTTTTTATTAAGTCATCAAAACAAATGCCATATAACCGTTTCACAAAAGCTGCAGTGCTGCCATATCGTTTTAGACCAAACACATACCGTATAATGTTTTTAAAAACAATATTAAGTTTTTTCTTACTGTGATCATCACAATTTCCAAAAAGTTCACATCCATACAATAATATGGGTATGAGATACGTTTTAGCTAGAAGTGCTCTTATATTAATGGGTATACAGTATTGAGATTGCCAAGCGTTCTCAGCATAGAAAAGGTGCTCCCACAGGCATAATTTATATGGTCAGACCATGTGAGCGAACTGTTAAAATATATTCCAAGGTTTTTTGCAGAGTTAACAATTTCTATTGGTTGATTATTGATTTCTATAATTGGAGTAAGTTGTATTTTCGATATTCGCTTTTGAATGATGATACATTTGCATTTTTTTGGATTTTTACCTAGCCCGTTAGCTGTAGCCCACAAGTAAACACGATGCAATTCCTGATTTAGGGTAATGACACATTGATCAATATTATCAACATCGCAACTTATATAAAGCTGGACATCATCAGCATACATTCTAACCTTACATTGTTCCACAGTAAGCGGTAGATCGTTAGAGTACAATGAAAACAAAAGGGGGCCTATAATCGATCCCTGAGGAACGCCTCTAATCACTGATAAGCAGTTAGATTGCTTATTATTTGTTTCAACATACTGGCATCTATTCGTTAGATAGGACGCTATAAGACGTGTGGCATTTGAAGAAAATTTAAACATATTCTTCAATTTATAACATAAAATATTATTATTTGCCGTTATTTGTATATGAGGGGGTATTCTGAAAATTACTTGATGCCAAAGTGATTTCAAATCATTCAAAAGGTGTTCTGTGCACAAAAACTATTGAAATCACGCAATTTGAAATCGGTCAGCTAAATGACTGACGTTTTGGTATCACTTGATTATTATACCCACATGCCAATAGTAGAGAGCTTATTATGCATTTGTGCTGGTTTTTGTACCAGCGATAGGCAACCTACTTCATATGTACGTAATAAAAGAGAAAACAAAGGGCGTGCATCCTGAATTTAACTAGGGTATTCAATTAATCGATGTTTTGTATTAATCGATTAATCGCGTAAATAATTATTCGAGGTAAAAATTTAATCAAATAATAATCGAACAATTTAATATTATTCGGTGAATCGAATAATTTTAATTTTTTCTAGTTTAGAAGTTTAAAAACAAGCCTAAAAATCATATTTTTTAACATAAAAATTTGATTAAAAAAGTAACAACAGCTTACAGAGTTGCCAAAAGATTTTTTGAAAAATACCTACGCTTACTAAAAAAAATCCGATTTTTCCCTACACTTTGCAAAAATTTTCCCTACAAAAATCCCTATGCGTTTTAGTCATAAATAGGGAAGAAACGATACCTCTAAGGTATCGATACTTTTACTCGATGTGGTATCGATCGTAAAGTATCGATACCTACTTAGTATCGAAAAAAAAGTATCGATACTTAGTTACTTGTATCGGTACTTGCATCGGTTTGTATGATAAAAGAATAGAAAGCATCATTTAAAAACGTTCTTATTAGTGTTTTGTTACTAAACAATAAAATAAGAACTTCGACCTATTAGCATTTTTGTGCAAAACGATTAGTGTAAAGGTTGAGACCATTTTTAATTACCACCTAGTACCCATTTCCTTTCGAAAAATCTTTTTTATCTTAGGAAACAAAATTTTATAGAACGTTCAGCATAACAACCTTCATTCACCTTTTATTCCAGAAATTAACAACGTCACTATGAATTTATTTTAAATGTAAATATGTATGTATTTTATTTTTAAATTGATACATACAAATCCCGATAATTCGTACCTGTAGTGCGATTCACTAACTTTTATAACGATAATCGAATCGTTAAAATAATTATAACGAAAATTTATCGAATGTGCTATTCTGTAAAATTTTTAACGATATTCGCTGTCGTTTAAAGTCAGCTGTTACTTTAAGCAATTTTTTTGTCGTTATCTTAGCGACAATAATTTAGTTTGTGTTTATTTTATCGATAAAATGTTTGTTATGTTTAAAGTAGCTTACATACATACAAAGATATATTCATATGTATGTATAATGTATGAACAAAAACAAAATAATAAATTTAAAATTTGCAAAAAGAAAGCAAATTAAGAACAAAAATAAAATTCTAAATGTAAAATTCACAAAAAAAAAAAATATAAAACCACAAATTAACCCTTCGTCTTACTTATGAGTCTGGCCAGACCTTTTTCAGTGAATTTTAAATGAAAAAATATGTGTAACAAGGGGGGTTAAGAACAATTTCATATGTTTTTATTTTATTCTCTTTTGTGCTTTTCGTTTTTTTTTAACATTTTGTAGACAGAGATGTTACAAAAAAAACAGCTGTGTACTATCGTTAAAAAAAATTACAGAATCACACTATCGTTACTGCAAGCGAATATAAATGTCGACAAATATTACGATTGTCGGATCGTTAAAAGTTAGTGAATCGCACCACTGATTAATCGTAATTCCCGACAATTCGTAATAAACTGTCAGTCCCTTGAAAAAATCTCGTTAATTCGTAAAATTTCCATTCATTTTGATCCATTCGATAATTCGCAATTTTTTTCAAATAAAATCGTCTTTACCTCTTATGTATAAATCGTAATTGTTTGCTAACTACCACTTATAATTCGTAATAAAAACAACAGAAACATGGAAAGAATTATTTTTTGTTTACCGCTATTTTTTTTTGCGTGTGTTTTTGCTTGTGTGTGTGTTTATTTTCTTAAGATCTGTTTGTTACATGAATAATTTTTATATATACCTATTATTTTTAACAATTGTCTTTTATGTTTTTTTTTATTGTTTAAGTAAATATATTGAAAACCCCCGTTAATTCGTATTAATTTTATATATACCCCGGTAAAACGAAAACCCCTATAATTCGTCCCTTGCGATTACGAATTATCGGGATTCTACTGTATATTGTGAGCCACACCTTAACGTCAAGTTTTTTGTGCAACTTAAATTGACCTATCTTGGTTTCAGTATTTGCCAACTTCTACCATTGGGAGGTACACAATTGAGCAGCGCGTTGAGATTAATAAAGCCTTTTACGAAAATGGGCGTTCAATCAAAATGCATTTAATGCACATCCTGAGTTTTTTGGTCAGTATAATCGACCAAATGTTTCCACAATCGGGAGAATTGCGCGTAAATTTGAGCAAACCGGGTCTGTAGGAAATGGGAAAATATATGTGCATGCTCCCGAGTTAGTTCTGCGGCTGGCGGCGTCTTCGAAAATGAGGTCGGCCAAGCAATTATCGTGAATGGTGTTCGCTATCGCAGATGATAACGGACTTCTTATAGCCAGAAATTGAGGAAATCGACCTAGACGATATGTGGTTTATAGGTGTTGACTAGGGATGCCAAACGGGACCAGGTTTTTTGGATCCCCGTATTCGGGATTTTTAATTAAAAAAAAGGGATCCCGGGACGGATCGGGATTTTTCAGGATTTCATATATAAAAGCCAATTTTAAAAATTCATATAATTATAATATAATGTTTATGTATAAGAATAAAAACAAATTAATGCATGAAGAAAATTAAACTCACTACAAAATAAAACAGTTTAATGTATTCTTTTAAAGTAATATGGAAGTATTATGTATTAAAACTTATATTTTAAAAAGATTCTTTAACAAATTAATGACGTCAGATAATTGATACCTTATTTTATTGCAAACATATGCTGCCGACGAAACCAATATTCACATTCAACACTTCTGGATGGTATCGTAAATAAATAACTACACACATGCTATATGACAATATTTAATTTAATATATAAATAACAATTTTTTTTTTATAAATTTATTCACACCAATTTTTCGGCACTTCCTTTGAGTGCCTTCTTCAGGGGTTTTTTTCTTTTTAACAAAATTAACAATTTTTTAAAAACAAATTTAACAATAAAATGGCAAAACTAAAAAAATTTTTGTAATTGAATATAAAAATATTTTTCAATACAAACTAGATATATTACAATATACATAAATTTTTAACTTCCGTTTCTATTTTTATAAATTAAATGTCTATAATTTTGTGCTACATTTTCAGTATCTGACTTGAAATTAATTCTCGACATTGTCGGTACTCTTATAATTTGTAACATTTCCAACATAAATCTACGTTTGTAATTATTTTCCGTGTTTGTATTATCAAAATCTGGATTTAGATTTAGCTATGAATATAATTGAAGAAAAGTAGAATACAATAAGGGAACATACGAATATAGAAAAAGATTTATTCTAACGTATTCTAAGATTTTGTATAATAGATAATAGATATTTTTAATTAGATAATCACGTATATATTCAAATGAAAGGACTTCCTATGGGTTCGCCAGCTTCTCCAATTGTAGCAGATATAGTTATGGAAAAATTGGATTTCGGTATTCGGGATTGGCATCCCTAGTGTTTACTTGTCAAACGGTTTCTTGATACCGTTACTGCTGCTCCAGCTTTGGAAAATAATCAAAAATTTAAGATCAATTTTAATACCAAAGTGAAACGATTACTTTTGACCGATACCGAGTATTTTTTACCGATACTACTTGGTACTCGGTTGCTAAGTATCGATTACAAAAATACTTGGTACTTATATAAAATTATCGAATATGTACTTGTATTTACTCGTATCGTTTCATCCCAAGTCATAAAACTCTAAGAAAAAACAATAGTTATAAAAAACTAATTTCATTCGCATATGAAAAACAAGTAATAAAACCTAAAAAATGTGTATGTACTTCTCATTAAATTCAATGAAAAAAATTAAAGAGGTTTTAAAAAAAAATATGTACCCCCATATCCATAAACATTTATTAAGTTTAACAAACGTTTTGTAAGTAACATTTTCATAGATAAATAATTAAGCCTTTATTAAAATAAAATTATTTTTATAAATACGGCAGGTAATCTTTACATGATCACTATAATTTAATTCAGGTACCATAGTAACAGGTTACATGATTTATAAAAAAATCGGCCACGTCATGGAAATCAAAGTCACGAAAATGAAATCGAAAAAATTTTGAAAGCTCTTCCATATTCAACGTAAAAAAAATTTCCTTTTATATACCTGAAGGACTTATAATTCCTCTCCCAAAAAAAGGCGATCTCCGCCACTGTAATAATTGGCGTGGAATAACGCCACTAAATACAATACAAAAAATCATCGCATTGGTACTGTAAGATCGCTTGTCCCCGCTCGCAATCAAGATAAGAGATGAACAAGCCGGTTTTAGAGAGGGAAGATCTTGTGCGGATCATATCGCAACGCTCAGAATCATCGTCGAGCAAGCGAAAGAACTGGACTCACCACTCTATGCACTTTTCATTGATTTTGAGCGTGCTTTTGACACTGTACATAGAGATAGTATATGGGATATACTTCGAAGGAACAATGTCCCGGAAAAACTTGAAGGCATTATGCAAAGCATGTACGAAGATGCGCCTAACTATGTATACTACAAGTGTAAATCCTCCGAAGTGCTTAAGAAAAAGCAGGGCGTTCGGCAGGGATGCGTTCTTTCACCACTATTATTTTTACTTGTTCTTGATGAAGTTATGAAAGCAACCAATAATCAGGCACCCCATGGGATCCAATGGACACCATTTTCAAAATTAAATGACCTGGCATATGCAGATGATCTCTTTCTATTGGCCCACAATTTCGAAAGTATAGAAAGTAAACTAACTGCACTAAGATCAAATGCCCTAAAAGTTGGTTTAAAAATCAATATAGAAAAGACCAAACTTATTCGTATAGCTACTACAAACACAAACAACCTGTACATAAATGGAACAGCTATCGAAAACGTAGTTTCCTTCTGTTATCTCGGATGCATTGTTTCGCAAGATAACGGTGCTAGCGATGATGTTGACAATAGAATTAATAAATCCCGAAATGCTATGTCGAAATTGCAAAGTATATGGCAGTCAAACGAACTATCTCAACGCACAAAGATTAAGATATATAATGCGTGTGTCAAATCGGTTCTTTTGTATGGTTGCGAAACGTGGGGCCTTACAAAATCCCAGATAAGAAAACTGCAAACATTTGAAAATCGATGTCTTCGCAGAATAATACGATGTTTTTGGCCGAATACTATTAGTAATGCCGAATTATTAAGCCAAACCAACCAAAAATCGATCACCTTTGAAATAAAAAAGCGGAAATATGGGTGGATCGGTCATATACTAAGGTCAAACAACACCATTGCCAAAATAGCTCTACAGTACAACCCCCAAGGTCAAAGGAGGGTAGGCAGATCTAAAAATACATGGCGCAAAACCGTTGAAAGAGAGTTACAACCGATTGGCTATTCATGGGCAGATGCGATACGAACAGCACCAAACAGAACGAGTTGGATACTATTAACTGAGGCCGTTTGCTCCCAAGCTGGAGATTGGCGGATATATATCTGAACTACTTTTGAATTAGGGAAAAGCTGCTTTCATTTTTACAATAACTGAATTGAAAATCTTCGTCGATTTCAATTTTACGTGATTTCGATTTCCATGACATGGCCGAATAAATGTATTCCTTTTGAACTGAATTTTCTAAAGTGACCATTAGTATATTCGAAATTAATGCAGCATTGTTTTGCGACAATTATCTTATAATACAAATTAAAGAATGGAATGGGATTGGAGAAGTGGGCGTGGTACCTCCCGTACAAAAAATATCAAAAATTGTATAAAAGCCTGATTTCTTGGACTGTTATATGACCTATGGTTTTCCCTTGTATATCAAAACATCGGAAATCGTTAGTGTAAAATATTTTCTGAAAAACTCGGAAAAATCGGTTCAGATACGAAAAAGTTATGACCAAAATAATGATTTTTTTTTATATACCCACTATCGGGAACCATAAATCATTTCGAGTCCAAGATTTATAGCCCAACTAACTGGCAAAATAAACACGTCGGTATATAAATCTGTCAAATCGGTTAAAAAATGGCTGAGTTGTAATCAAAATACTGAAATCCCAAAAATTACTCTTTTTATACCCTTCACCTCAGGTGGAAAAGGGAGTATATAAGTTTGTCCTACCGTTTGTAATTTCTACAATATTGCTCTAAGACCCCAATACAGTATTAATATTCTGGGTCCTTATGGAAGAGAAATTGATTTAACCATTTCTTAAAATATTAAATCATTAACTAAATTTAATTTTTTGCATTTATTTCGTATACAATGCAATATCAGAAAAACTACCTACATTTTGGCGAATATTACAAATCTGTCCGATATTCCCTACGCTCCTATTTCAGTAACAAAAAAACCCTACATGTAGGGATTTTTCCCTACTTTTGGCAACACTGAAAGCTTATCAAAAGTAAATCATGTAATAAAAGAGGAAAACTTTTTAAATAAAAAATTGCATAAACATTTTTGCTAATCTTCTAAAATAATCCTTCAAAAAGAGTATACAATTTAAAGGTTTATGTTTTGAACGATTTCTTTCTTTTGTTTTGATGTTTGATGAAACTTGAATTGAAAAGATTATTCCACTTATTGTTGACGTTGGACAGATTCAAAGTGAAGCATTGAAGTGAAGTTAATATCCAATTTCTCTGTTCTTTTTCTTGTCTTTTCTAAAAATTGGTAGTCTTCCATTATACAACTTGAATCTCTTTTTGATTTTTTTGCAATTTTAATACTTTTAATAGTCTTGTTAAGCACCGGCAGAAGGTTGTTTTCATTCGTCTCAAAAAGATAATCTTCATCTGAATCATTGTGGTAAAAGTCTGTGCTAAACATTCTTAAGAATAAATTATTTTCAAACTTTTTGGTTTCAGTCTTTGTTTTATATTTTAATAAAATTTTTACTCGAAGGAAAAGTTCCTGAGTTAACTATAAAAAACGTTCAAAGCGTACCGGCTTGTTTTTTTAACATAAAAGAAAAAAACTAATACTGTGAAAAAACACAATTTCGAATAATCTACATAAATAATTCGAATTATTCGTTAATCGAAAATAAGCAATTTTTAATTTTTATTCGCTCAAAATTAATCGTCTATTCGAACAACGGTTAATCGTTTAAATACCATAGTATTAACATACATAAATTGGCGCTAATAACTTTTACGATAGCTATTATGTCATGACAAAATTTTGTTCTGGTAGGATCAAAATTGAACCATAGGTCCCATTAAACCCCCCATCTTAAAATCTCACTTTAACATTAATCTTAAACCTATGACTTAATTTTGTTTAGGCGGGTCCATGATAACCCATAGGTCCCAAAAAGGGTACACTAGCAAAACTTGTTTTTATATACTGTGGTGTAGAGTATCATATGGTCGGGCTTGCCCGACTATACTTTCTTACCTGATTTTTTTTTTTTTTTTTTTTTTTTGTAAAACTTGTTATTAACTCTTTCACTTACCTAACTGCTTCTCTGTATATCTTATTGCGCAGTGCATAAACATGCGTTTACTATTTAAAATGGGGGGGGGGGGGGGGGGGGGTGCTTTAAAACCATGTGAGATAAGGACATGATGGCTTTATTGCTCAATTGAATGGGAGATAAAGCCATAATGGCCTTATTGCCCAATCATTGAGAGGTCAGGTCATATTTAAAATTTTGCGAAATGAGAGACATAGCCATATTTTTTTTCGCAAATGAGAGATAAAGCCATATTTTTTCAGAATATTATTATGCATGGTGTAAACATTCTGTAAAAGGGAAAATCCTTAGTTATCATTGAAAAACATTTTTTTATTCTTGCGACGCACGCAGGAAAACTTTATACAGCGAAGCCACCTGCCGCGTCCACCTGGAGGAAAAAAACCCTTAAGCAAGGCCGCAGGCCGCCACGCAGAAAAACTTTAGTATGCGAAGCCAGATATCAATACTTAACTTTAGTGTCTCCGGAACTGAAATGAGGGATAAAGCCATTTTATAATATTGCTTATGTGAGCTAAGGCCACGATGGCTTTATCTCCCATTCAAATGAAAAAAAAAACAAAAGACTTTATCTCCCTATTGAATGAGAGATAAAGCCATCATGGCCTTATCTCACATGGTATTAAAGCACCCTCCCTTAAAAAATAAGAAAAATTTTTATTGAATAAAAAAAACACAATTTTTCTATAAAGTTTTTGTTATAAAAAACTCATTTAAAAGATTTCCAACAAAAAATGGATTATTTGTAAAAAACGATGATTTTTTTAACACAACACCGATGCGGTTGTAAAATGCGTTATGTTCTCTTTATTTTGCTTAGATGTTAGATGTTTTAATGGAATGTAAGAAAAATTTTGTATAAATTTCCACGTTTTATTTTCTGAAAGGAATCAAGTGTTATTTATACGTAAATGTTGCGGAAACGTTAACGTTGCGGTCGGCTTCATGTGCTATGTTATCTTTATTTTGCTTAGTTTACAAGCATGTTAGCGGTCTAATTCATAAAAATTTCTTGTTTCAGCTTTAATGAATACAATAGTTATCAAACACTTTTTGTTTTATAAACCATTAATAAAAAATCTAATTTATAAACGCTTAATAGGAGTGGATTTAAAATTAAACGTGTATATTACTTTTGTATTATTATGTTGGCAACATTATGATATTTTAATTGTAATTTTTGTAATAGTGATGCATACAACTAGGGATGAAACGATACGAGTAAATAAAAATATCATACAACGAACGAATTTTAAGTGAATTTCTGTTTTGTTTTCAATTTAAAATGAATTTCTGTTTTTTAAAACGTTATATTTGAATTAATTTTATGTTTTTTTGTTAATAAAATACATTCTATTGAAATAGAAGCGAAATATGTATATCATATTTTAATATCAAATTTTTACTGCTTTAACTCTGTATGTTCCAAAAGAGATTATACAACTTTATGTTTAATGAATAATTTAACCAATTTTAACCAGATGTTTTGAAAATAAGACCTCCTAGGTTTTAACAAAACATTTTTAGCCACATAGAACTGCCAAAATATTTTAAGTTCAAATGTTTTCATTTACCTGAACATTCTGTTTATATAATATTGGGCAAAATTTGCGACGGGTTTTTATTTTTTTTATGTATGTGCGTACTAATAACGTTTGGGAAATTTTTAAATGTCTTAAATTCTGTCATTAGGATTGCTTCCTCTATAAGAGATGAAGGCATTTTAATTTTTCTATTGCCCCAGCGAAGGCAAGAGCCACTCTGGCTGAAATACTACACACTGTTGCTTGAGAGAACCCATGAAGATCGGCTGCATCATCTTAAATCTACGAATTGTTTTTTTAACTTCAATTTAATTTGTTATTATCGCATTTTTGGTAATTGCTAAAATTAGTTTTTAAATTTCTGGCAGGCACATTTTTGCAAAAATTTAGTTTTAAATTAATTCTATATAATAATAATGACACCATTTTTTAACATTTAATACTTTTTTTGATGTCTCGAATATATTTAAGAGATATCTAGCTCAAGCATTTCCTGATATCCTTAATTTTATAGTTCTCATTGTTTTGCTTCTTTTGTCACTTTTTGTGCTATGAATCAAATTTTCGATGCAAAAGTTAAAACATTCAAAGCATGTAGGACAAAACATTTTTGTACCGTGCGGCAAACCAGTAACCAACAGACGATATACTATGTGGTTTCTACTTTGTGTTTACTTTAACAAATACTATCTATACCTATTTGAAAGATATTTTAAAATATAAGTGTAATGAATGGTAAAAAAGAGGTTTACTTATAACGACTTTAAGTTTTAACAGAGAACATACATAAGTATCTCGCGACCCACGTTATTTTTTACAAAAAAATCCATCAAGCTGCTTATATTTAAAATTAATTCAAACATTAGTTATCGTTTTTCTAGAAAAAAAAAATTTATGCGTATTCAACTTTTTTATTAAAATAAATAAAAAGACAAAAATTTTTAATTTTTCATGCAATTATTAAAATTTTATTTTAACAAACATTGAAATATCAGTTTATTAAACGCTTAAAGTAGGGTAAAGGCTACAATAAATATTTCAAATTTATGAAACGTTTATTAAACGTTTAATAGGCTATTAAACATTTATAAATACTCTTTTTTCGACTTTTGCTTATTAAAGACTTATAAAGCTGCAATGAAGTGTTTATGAATTAGACTGTAGATGTTTTAATGGAATGTCGGAACATATTCGTATAAATTTCCCCGTTTCATTTTCTAAAATGAATCAAGTGTTATGGCCTCGTTACTTATACGTAAATGCTACGGACACGTTTAGGTTGCGGTCGGCTTCAATATTTGGTAGAAACTAAAAATAGTTAAACGTGTTGAATTGTGTTAAACAGACGTTGTGTACGTCATTGGAATGTTCGCTTTATCAATAAATATAAGCAAACAAAAAATTATTGAAAAGGTGATATGTAAAAACGCACACAAATTTAAATTCAGATTCATCCGCAACCGAACTTCCCGTTTACACAGGAGTACTTATTTATACATTAGCTTGGTAAGCAAACAGCTGATCCGCAACGTATACATTTACTTAAGAGTAACTAGGCCTTTAGTTTTCAAACAAAAACCCGAATTTTATTATTAAACACATCCCTCTATTACGGTTTACAACTCAACTTAGTTCATTTGAAACTTGACAACTTAACATTACAACTGCTAATACAAAACTGCCAAATTTCAACTGATTTAGAGTTGAGTTGTAAACCGTAATAGGAACAATAATTGATAACAAATTTCTTGAAAATTTGATTTTTAATTTTTTGGCCACAAAACCATAGCTGTTCATTTTTTCATCATTTATTTTCCTCTTAATATTGGCTCAAAATTAATAACATTTACAATTTGTAACTGTTTTTCAAAAATTAAAATATGATAGATTTATTTAATACTTCTTTAAATTAAATATAAATCAGTTTCAAATAAGTTACGATAAGGTCTTTCCAATTTAATTTCTTCTCTTGGAAGTTAAATTCAATATTATTTCAATTTATATTATTCAAATTAATATTATAAAAATATATTCAAATCAACAGAAAAGCACACAAATTTGTTTGAAAAAAATTTAATTTAAAAGAAACAAATAAAATAAATTTGTATAAAATTTGTTGAATAAAAAAATTTCAGACTTTGGGTGTGTGTGAAACGGTAGCAAAGTACTCATGGAAGTAAAATTTTGACACTATTGAGGTGAATAAAATTTCACTAGCCCTAGCATGGTGGAATAAGCAGGTGGCATCGTTACGGCAACAAAAACAACATTACAACAAAAATGGAAAGTATATCACCGTTTACGTCAAAAAATACTTTAAACAAAAATCAAAGCGTGCCGCTGAACATGATGAAATAAATACATTTTTAGCCAATCTTTATTAAATTATGGCCAATATCTTATTTATTTTAATTTAAAATTATCAAAAACTTTAATAAAACACAATAATCACAGCACAAAACGTGGACTTTTTGTAAACATAAACAAAACTTTGACATAAACCTAGACAAACAATGTAAGAGCAAAAAATCGTCATCTGGCGTAGTGCTGCCACCTGTTTATTCCACCATGAGCCCTAGGGGCTAGTATAAATTTTGACATTAGTGTAGAAATTTTTGACAACCACAAAATTATTTTTGTTCATCAAATTAGTTTAAGCAAAATAAAAAATAATATGGAAGCAGGACCAGCGGCAAAAAGAATTATACAAGATGTAAGTATTTAAATATGTATAAGTTTTTTTGCCCCCAATTTTTGTAAAAATTGTTAATATATCAGAACGAATTCATCAAAAAGTTGGGACTATCTCATTTCTAACAGAATTGAAATGATTATTGGTAAATGTTTGTTTAATTTATTAATTTTCACAAAACTATTAGTATTTGTTTTTTTCTTTATGTCAACATTTTACGTTGTCAAAAATGTTTCAATTTCACACAGCACAAATATGAAAATTTTCTACCACAAACAAATTTCATTTCACCATAGAACTTTGCTACCGTTTCGCGCACACCCTTTGTATGAAAAAATTTTATTATTTAAAAAAAAAATGCCTAAATATTTTAATTCAACAAAAATTTTTTTGAATTACTCATAATCTATTCTTCGATACTAGAATTATTGTGAATTTTTGTTTTTAATTCTCAAATTGAAAAAAATTTATAAACGTTATTACCTTTTATATAATAAGTAAGAGTGGTATATTCGGCTACGCCATTTAAATTTCAGTCAAATTTATTTCTAGCACATAACTGCACGTTTCTATTTGGAAAAAAATGGCAAAGAAGTTTTATTACAAAGTGTCAGTCCATTTGCTTCGAGCAATTCAAGCTCAAAACAACCTCACAAATAACACTTTAACAAAAATCAAGGAATATAATATTGCTTTAAGTTTCTGGCCAGTTTTCCACCGAATTTATGTCTAAATGCCATGGAAAATAACCTTGTGCTAGTTAAGTAACCAGTAACTGTATAATATCGTTAATTTTTTTTAAATTTTCAAATACGAAATCGTCTTACTTTTAGTGCTTGTATTTTAAAATGGAGCTGAACTTTTTTTATCCCAGTATTTTATTACATTGTCTTCCTCATTTTCAAGGAAAAATTTAAAAAAAAAATGAATAGAAATTTTTGCATTTAAAATTTTTTTGTTTGAATATTTTTATTATACCCTTCACCACAGGTGTAAAAGGGTATATATAAGTTTGCCATAATGTTTGTAATTTCCACAATATTGATTTTAGACCCCATAAAGTATATATATTCTGAGTCCATATGAGAAGAGAAGTTAATTTAACGATGTCCGTCTGTCCGTCTTACGTTTGATATGTGTTTTCCGGATAATCCAGACATGATAGCGCCTAGGTTGTTTTACATTTATGTTACATACAGTCCACCATTTCTTGCTATTGAAATTCAGCCAGATTGGTCCAAAAATGACGTAGATATGAGCAAGAAACCACGACTACCTCTAAATTTTTCCAAAAATCCCTTGTTGTTGTTGTATTTTTTTATTTCTGTATATCTTGAGAACGGCAAGAGCCAAAGTTTCCAAATTAGGTACACGCATTTAGGTTGCTAATACACACCATCCTACAAAATGTGGGCGGGATTGGAGAAGTGGGCGTGGTACCTCCTGTACAAAAAAAATTAAAAATTTTATAAAAACCTAAATTTAAGGGCTGCCATATGTCCTATGGATATGACTTATATATCAAAATTTTTAGTAGAACATATTTTATAAAAAACTCGGGAAAATCGGTTCAGATACAAAAAAGTTATGACCAAAATTAAATTTTTTTTTTAAATACCCAACTTTCGGGAACCATAGATCTCCCCGAGTCCAAGCTTTATAGCTAAAGTAAATGGTAAATTTCTTCTTCAACACGTCGGTATATAAATCTGCCAAATCGGTTAAAAAATGGCAGAGTTATAACCGAAATACTGAATCCACAAAAATTACTCTTTTTTATAATTAACTTTGTTAAAATATATATTTATAAGTTTATATAAATGTTTATATATAAATATAACTTAAGTAAATGGTTAAATTCTTCCTTAACACGTCGGTATATAAAACTATCAAATCGGTTAGACAATGGGTAATTTATGAGCAAAATACTCAAAAAATGGGCTAAAAAACATCAAAATTTTTATAAAAACCTAAATTTTAGGGCTGCTATACGTCCATGGATATGACTTATATATCAAAATGTCGGAAATTTGTATGAGTTATAACAGAAATACTGGGGTCTAATCACCGCATACGATATCGAGCAAAATTCATCGAAATTATTTATTTTGGTATCTTTAAACTCGATATCGAATGAAATGTATTGAATTTGAAATAATAGCATTCGACATCGAGTAACTCGACATTACATTTATCGAGTTTTCATTCGATACGCCAGTGTCTATCGTATGCAAAAAAATTCAATAGTTTATTCGATACGATAGTATCGAATGCAGTGATTATAACCCTGAATTCCCGAAAATTACTCTTTTTATACCCTTCACCGAAGGTAAAAAGGTATATACAATATTGATTATACACCCTATAAAGTACATATATTCTGGGCCCTTATGAAAAGCGAAGTTCAAAACTGGTTGTCTCTTATTTAAAAAAAAAATATTTAGCAGTTTTATTTAGTTTTTGTCTAGTTGCTCTGTATTCTGCTCGCACAGTGGTGAAGGGTATATAAGATTCGGCACAGCCGAATATAGCACTCTTACTTGTTTTTTACCAATTTTGTTGTATACAAATTGTAAAACTACAAATCAAATTTTTTTTATTTGAATTAAATTGATTTGAATATATTCAGCTTAGAATATTTGAATATAAAATTTTTAAGAATCCAACTTATTTAATATTAAAAAGTTCAAATAATTTTTTTTCATAGTAAATTTTATTTAAAAACATCTAAATATATTAGGATTCTATTCGATTGTATAAAAATTAATACCACAAACATTTTAACAAAAAATCTAAGACTAAAATTGTTTTTATTTTCTTTTATTAAATAGAAATTAAAATTAAAAAAAAAGTATTTTAATTTTGTATTTAATTCATATGAGGGACTTAAAGCACAAGGGGTTCAAGTGACTCATTCTATATAATGAGACAAAAGTGGTTGTTTCGCTTGTGCTCCAAGCGAAGCAGGTATTTTAATGTCAAGTGCTTGAATTGTTCACCATATCTAGCGTCCAGATGGGAATCCTACATTCCCCTCTTGTGCTCTGAACAACTTCTCCGAACTATATCTATAATTTCATATGTAAACTCAATTTTAGAAAAAGGCACTTAAACCCCTTGTGCTTTAAGCCCCTCATATCTTACAGCTATGTACAAAACAATGTAGTAATTTGATTCTTAACACCAACTTTATTTAATAACATCAACAATACTTTTGCTCCCATATTTGAGATAACAAAATAGAATACAAAAATACGCTATATACTATATACAAAACGATTAAAAAATAAATATATACTGTAGAAGTTATTATTTGAGCATTATTTCCAGTAAAATTAAAGGTTAAGGCCTCGTTACTTATAGCCAAGAGTAACGAGGCCTTTATTCTGTAAAAACAAACACTTATTACCAGGGATCGTAAATGTTGGGACTTTTTCAAAAAAATAAAATAAATAACTGTAATTTTTTGGCTGATATTTTTTCAGTCAAAAATAAAAGTTAAAATTTGACTTATATTTTTTTAAGCCAAAAAGAGAAATTCGATAATTGTACTATTTATTAAATAATAATTTTTAAGTAACTATTAAAAAATTAATTTCAATCAAAACAAAACATTAATTTCTTGATTGTCCCTATGTTGTTACAGTCTGTAACTGTTATGTTACAGTCTGTAACTAACAGATAAGCTTTTAACTTGTATTATTAGGTCTGTCTGCGTACACATATTTTGCGAAAAATGTTGCAAAATTTTGCAAAATGTTGTCTGCGTACCAGGGTTGTCAGATTTTTTTGAGCTCCATCGCCAAACCGGATGTTCTGAATCGCCAAACGTCAATTTTGTTTTTGTAATTTTTTTTTTTTTTTTTTGATTAAATTTTGCATACAAAAAACGCTAGTATAATATTTCAGTCAAAAATCGCCAAAAACTGAGAAAAATACAAAAAAGTCGGAGAAAGTAAATTTTGTGTTGTTTCTGTAATTTTTTTTAAATAACATAAAATGGAGATCATATATTTATTCAGTTGAAAAACTTACATTAAGTACACTAGTCTATAAGATCGTACACTCCAGCCACACCGATTTTATTACTGGAGTTTTGACCTGCATACATACTACATATTTAAATTAAATAGTGACTGAATGTAAAATTCACTTAATATGATAACAAAACAAAACACATGTGAAAAAAAGTTGCTAGTTCTTTTGTGTTAGTAATGATAACAAAAAATGACAAACTGTTAAAGGTGTTATGATACTTGCTATTTTTTGTATTGGATTTTTTTAGGATTGACTGAATGAAACAACAAATGCGAAAAAGAACATGAAATACAATTTGATAAACAAACCGTTTTTTCTGATTGACATTTCTCATGTTTTTTTTTTTCTTTGACAAAAACAAAAAAAATGGTAAAAGCTTGGGCAGATGAAACTATTTTGTTTTTGATCAGTGAAATAAAGCAGGTGCCCTTAATATGGGATTTCAGATCATAAATTTTCTATTAAAGAAAATACCCCGATGTAATTCGTAATATTTTACATTATTTGCATTAAATTTCATTGTTTATAATAAAAAATTGTTTGTGATTCCAAAATAAAATGTAAACAAAACAAACAATACTGCCCACGTTTTTTGCCCACAAAAACCCGTCAAAAAAGGTAAAAATCGCAAAAGAAAAGTTAAAACCCGCTACTTTCGATCAAAAATTAAAGAAATTGGCAACAGTGCTAACAATTTATCTGGAAATGTCACTTTTAAGTTAAAAATGTTTGTATTTTTTTTGACAGTCTTAGATTATTTATCGATAACACATGTATATTTGTTTGACATTTCAAAATTTTTTATGATATAATAATACTCTTTACACTTAGTCAGTTTTCCTGTGCAAATATATTTGCACTGTTCTCCAATATAGAAAAAATACAAAAAATAGCAAGTATCATAACAGCTTAAACAAAATCGCCGAAATAATACAAATGGTAAAAATAGCCAGCTATATCAGAAATCGCCATACAAGTCGCCAATCGCCAAATGGAAAATCCCATCGCCAAACACGTTTCAAAATCGCCACGTTGGCGAGAAATCGCCATATCTGACAGCCCTGCTGCGTACTCCAAGTCTCTTGCAGCGAGAGAGCCAAAAAGAGAATTTTTTGACAGTTGGAAGTTAGAGAACTTGCAAAATGTTACTGGAGAAATTTCCGCTTGCAAGATTTTGCAAATAGTTTGAACAGCTGTTTGAATGAAATAGTTTATGTGAAATGAAAATAAAAATTGAAATTTAACAAAGGCAGAGGTAAGTAGTTAGAATTGTGTTGATTATTAACGTTTATAATAAATTATAATAAACAAAACATTTTACTTCATGCTAGAAACGTCCAAATATACAGTGCGACCGTGGCGTAAGTGGAGTGGAGATGGCAGAACCGATAGAACCAGCAGAACTTTGTGGGACAAACTTTGCAATTGAAGAGGCGAGTATTTGGAATTGTGTTCCTGCCGAGCACTTCACATCCAAATTATTTTTCTCCGTTGTCAAGCTGTTGGAGGGCACTGTATTGGGCATTTCATTCTTTTTTTCCATTGTTGGGCAATGTAAGCAAAAGAAGTTTTATACAAAACCCGAGAAATAAAACTAAAAACTAAGAAGAAATTGAATTTACCAAATTAATAACAGTGTAATAAACAAGTTTTTTAATTTATAACACTTTTTAAGATTCACTTTAATTAATAATTGTTTTAATTTACCTCGAGAATTCAATTTTGCGTACACATATGCCAAAATTCTTTTGCTTTTTTATTTCAATTGTTTGCACACCGATCAGCTGTTTTCTTGCAAAATTTCACTGGATACTGTCTGCGTACTTTTTGAGATATTTTCAGCCGATAGAGTAATTATTACACTTATTTTCACTATTGAAATAAAAACATTTTTATTTATAAATAGAAAGGTCGAATAAACACAATTTTAATTAATTTGATTTTTTATTATAAAAATACAAGTCAAATTTTAACTTTTATTTTTGACTGAAAAAAAAAATCTGTCAAACCTTAACTTTTAATTTCGAGTCAAAAATTATCAGTTAAAAATTAGAGTTATTTTTTTTTACTTTTTTGATCACAATGCTATACTTAAAAAAACGTATAGAACGCATAGACAAATTCTTTCTGTCTGACTTTTTGAATTGAAATTTTGATAATGGGGGTTTTCACAAAGTGTGCTATCATGTTATATTGTCATAATGTTCTTACAGTTTACAATGGTTTTAAAATATTGTTGTTGCTTTGTAAACAAAAATGCCTTTTATTAATAGAACTTTGCTTGCTATGTTAATTGTGCTATCGTAATTAATCAAAAGAGACCTGCGCTGAGCGGCTGAGCCGAGCCGCATTAGTTTTTGTAGCCGTCGCCGTTGATGGTATAGTTTTATCCACAAAGTATACAGAGATGAAAAAAGTGACGTATGAAAAATGCCTAAATCATTTGCGAGGGCAGCTTTCGAAGAAAGAGAAAGAAAACGTTTTTTGTTAGTGAAGTGACAATGCGTAAAAACAGGCCGCTACTATCTACACAAATTGCATAATCAAAACAAAAACGCAAAAAGGGCAGCTTTCGAAGAAAAAGACAGAAAAACACAATATTTTCTGTCTCGTGACGCCTCTGTATACTCTGTGGTTTTATCCGGCTAATATCCGAATTTAACCTGCGGCTAGCAATTTTTGCAACAAAACACTTGCGGCGTCAAATTATATCGGCCTAGGACTCTGATGTTTGGTAAACAAACAAAATAAAATTTATTTCTGATTTGCGTCTAAAAAAACGGAAAATAGTCTGGTAAGATCTAATTTTATTTATTAATTCATGGATTAGAATTAAAAAATATTTTCATTTTTTGTTTGATTTTAAATCAGCTGATTTAAATTAAGAATAGCACACTAAATTAGGTGGGCTTGTTCACAACAGACGTATTTTTTCATGTTATTTTTTTAAGACTTATGACTTTATGACACCTTGTGAATCCTCCAAATAACTGTTTTTTTCGATCCCTACTTATAACTGCAATTTGTTTACAAAACCGGTGACTATGTTATAAAGTAAATAAAGTAATAATTACATAAACTGTTTATATACAATAACGAACGATAGAATAAAGAAAATACTTAAAAAATAAATAATTTTTAATAAAACAATATGCTAAGCAAATGTCTAAAAATATTAGTCAGCCATTATGTATTTAACAAAGTCTTTAACTCCAAGTTTCAAGACCACCAAATAGAAGAAACTGAGACAAATGATGGTTTTGCAAACACGATCCAATGCGTACATGCTGAAATAAAAAGAGATTATTTTAAAAATGTGTTTATAATTTTTTTTTATCCTGCAAGTTCTTGAAGAAAAAAAATTATAATATTGGTAAATAGTGTTTGCTGGGTTATGCTATTTTTGTGCCAATTTACCTGAAGGAAGTTTTCTTTCGCACGTTAAGAGTTTTTAAAGGTTGATTTTTTAACCGTTTGGATTTTGAAAATAAAAAAAAACTCACCTTAAAAGTAAATGAACTATTTATTTTAGGCAATGATGCCTGCCATTTACTTTTTAAAGATTATTTCATGTAAATGTTACCAGCGACTAAACGCCGTAGGTGGTCCATCCGTAAGCTCCAATTTTGCCATACTTTTTAATGGCAGCTGCAATTTTATCTTTCAAAGCTGGAGTTGTGGTCTGGCTTGTCCCAGTATAAGAAAGACTTCACGTATCGCCACAAAAAATGGTATAGTTGGGTCAAATCGCAGGATTTTGGACTGCTCCAAAACATGAGATTATTTTGCTCACCAAACTCTTATTTAAACTTCATGTTAACCAATGCCAAATTTGGTCAAAAAAGGTGTTTATCATCGTACGGTACCTTGCAACATTGACTCCAGGGCCCTGTTTCTTAAAACTAGAACTTACAAATCCACAAGTAAAATACGTTGAAAAAAGCAAACATTTTACTTATTCATTTGCAACTTGTAGTTTTGAGAAACAGGACCCAGATATACAGAAAAATAAATAAAAAAACATCAACAAGAAGGGATTTATGGGCAAAATTAGAGTAAGTCATTTATGAACCGATCTGGCCTATTTCAACAGCAAACTTAAATGAAGTATATGTAACATAAATATATATCAACCCAGTCCCCATCATATCTGGAGTCTTCGGAAACCCCATTTCAACATACACACATGCATCGTTAAATCAACTAAGACCAATATTGTAGAATTTTCAAACGGAATGACAAACTTCCCTGCAAACAATTTCCATCGCCGAATCATCGCCCGCGAATCGCCGGCAAGTTGTCTAACATCGCTGCGATGCATCGCGTGGAAGCTAATTGCGATCCTCTGGCGAATCGGGAAAACGTTCGTTTGTGTCAACTACGCGTACCGCGATTCGCGTGAACATCGCGTGCATCGCCGCGATGTTAGACAATTTGCCGGCGATTCAATACAAGAACACACCTTTCACAAATCACTTGCTCAACTGGAATGACAATTTTGCTAATTGCCCTTGAAACCAAATATTTATTTTCCCGTTACCTTAACAAAACAACAAGAAAAAAAAAATTCTATCGAAAGTTATAAAAAAACACTGATGATTGCCGCTACTTGTGTGCGCTCGCATATTCACGCCTAGTTGTAAGGCGTATTCGTTCGGTGATTCGTATTCCCTGAATGGGATCGCGTAATCATCGCCAAAATATTTCAAAAATGTTTGGAGGGTTATTTAAGTATACCCTTTTTCCTTCGGTGAAGGCTATAAAAATATGCAATTTAATAATTTGTCAGTTGTCTATTTCAATTGTTTACTTATAAACTTTTTTTGATTGTATTTTTTAAACGAAAGCACGTGGTTTTCAGAAGAAGCTGCAATGCGTTTTCCAAACCGTAAGTGTTTTGAAAACGCAGCATTTTCCAAAGCAAGAGCGATATTAAAATTTTATACAATATGCAAAATTTTTCTTGAAACTTACCATCTTGATTGTGCACGAGCTTTAGGCAAAGTGGATAAAGGTTCCTTCATAACATATTGACGACCACCCAAAATACAAATTTTTAAATACTCATTTTCATCAACATCTTCAGTGCTTATTTTGAATCTAAAAAAACGGAAAAAAAGGATTTTTAAACTTTAATGCATACATAGATACTTTAATAAATAATAATGTCAAATTAATCAGAAATTACCCTGCTAGCATTTGGAAGATCGTTTTTTCAAAAATCATCGGTATGAGTCCTTTTTGAGTACTTTTGGGGACTAAAAACTGATAAATCTCTTGCACGCCTTAAAATCGACAAAAAATGACTCGCGCTTATGATTTAAAGGTGTTTGATTAAAAAAAAGAGTCGAAAATGTCTTTAAGCTAATAAAAACAAATAAGAAAGTATAGTCGGTCAAGCCCGACCATATGATACCCTACACCACAGTGTATATAAATATGGATTTATCTTTGTTTATAAACTTCATGAAAATCGGTTTGAAAGTTTGTGAGAGGCAGAAATTGCCTCCTACCTCCCCTTGTGGTCCTATTTTTGAAAAACTGTATAGCTTGTGTCCATATAAATATGGGTATATCTATGTTTTAAATTACATTAAAATCGGTTTGATTGTTTCTAAGAGGAAGGAATTTCCCCCTATTTTTCCTCGTGGTCCTACGATTCGGCCCAATTTCAATAGGCTTGGTCCTTGTGCCAATTAGAACCTATGTCTCATATTTTATCAAATTATCTCCAATATTGCGACCTGTACTTTGCGGACAAGGTTACATGGACAGCCAGCCAGCCAGCCGGACATCGTTAGTTCGACTCAGAAAGTGATTCGGAGTCAATCGGTATACTTTAAGGTGGGTCTAGGACCAATATTTTAAGGCGTTACACACATCAGCACAAATGAATAATACCATCTCCACTATTGTGGTGTGGGTATAAAAACGAGTCATATATGACTCTTCAAGAAGAGTCTCGGGTAGGGTACCATTTTCTCCCAACAAAAGTATCGTTTATGACCAGAAAATGAGCGCATATTCTGGTATTTTAATTTTTTTTTTAATTTTTTTTAATTCCCTATATGCTAATCCCCGCGAAGCTCTACGCTTGTCTGCAGGAAAGAAACCAGAGTCTCTGGCGGGAATCGAACCCGCAACCCCGGGGCGCTGAAGAGTCAAAAAAGACTCGAATATGGTTAAAAATTTCAAAAAATGCTAGCTGGGTTAAATCAAATGCTTTTCCAACGAAATAATGGAATAAATTCTTATCTTAATAGATGCGTTTGAGAACTTTTACAGTAAAATGCAGTAAATGAGTAAACTAAAAAAGTTGCTTTCACAAAAAGCTGTCTTACAAAAAAGTACGCGAACGGAAAATTTATAAAAATTCGTAAAAGGCAACAGCTGATGGCAAATAATTGAAGTGTTTAAAAATGTTTACACTTTTGATTACTTAACTCGTTTTCCTATCGGTACTCGATTAAATACTTTTTATAACACGAACATTTTTGGAAAATACATATTTGTTTGTTTCTTATTTTATTTGATTTTACTAATTTGTAGCGGGTTAAATTATTTAAAAGAACATGAATAATTTGTTTGCTATTGATTACTTAAGTACCCAAATACTTCACACTTTACAACTCTAAAAAATTAGCATAACAAAAAAAATTTCAAAAATTTGTATTTAGCCAAATAAATGCTTCACAAACAAGTTTAATAGTTATTCACTTTTTGGTTTGGTTTAATATTTATTTCAACTTTTCTTTTATTTTACAATTTTTTCACAATTTGTATGCATTTTATTTGTTAATTTTGCTTGTTTTCCTTTTGAAACATATGTTTTTTGATTTACTAAATTTCACTGCAAAAATTTCTGCAGTAAAAATTTGTAAATACTCAGACAAGAACTGTCAATTTACGCTCTCAATTTATGTTCTCATTTACTGTATTTTGTGTACTCGAACGCAATTTCGTAAAACGTAGTAAAGTTCAGTAAAAAATAGTAAAAACTTTTGTGTTCTCGAACGCAGCTAATTTTTAATTTAAAGTAAATTTTTTACTTTGTACTTACATTTTCTTTTCTTCAGGTGTTTGAATCTTCAATAGCTCTCGGAAATTATTAGATTTGAAATCCCAAGATCGAGTTGTAAAAAATTGTAAAACTTCTAAGCCAATTGCAATACGTTTTTGAACACGTATCATGCTATTTTTTTTTAGCAAAAATTACATTGTAATACAAAAGTAAAGGGGTACAAATATGCAGGGGTTCTCATATAAAAATTCTGGTTTGTTTGACTCCTTAGTTTATTTAAGTCCATAAATTTTCTTTCTATCACTCCATTTTTGGTGAAATAACTTAAATTTTCAAAATATAGACTAAATTACTAAATTGCGGGATAAATTTCGATCGACATTAAATGCCGTAACTTGGCCATGATTTTATAAAAAAAAACATTAAGGGTCTTCATGATATTGCTTAAAATTACCATTTGTGCAAATGGTAGAGTTGTCAACCGATTAAGAATAATTCGATTAATCGATCAAACAAAAATAAGCTCTTGTTCGAATAATTTTAAAATGCTGATTTTCGAATAACGAATAAATCGATTAAATTATGTCGATTAATCGAAAAATTTTTTTTTTATCAAAACATAAATTTATAATAAAAGATATAAGAAATAATAGCTTAGAATTGGATTTATGCTCATACGTTTTAGCGATTTTATACAAAATGTAGGAAAGGTAAAAAATATTGTAGATATAGTCCTGATTGTAATTAATCTCAATGTTTAGTAAGCAAAAACCGTGTTGAGTATTCATAGCATTTCAAAAATGTATTTAAGCTCTTATTAAACAAATCTTTGACCAACAATTGTAACAGCTGTTTTCTTTTTAAATCAAACAATTTTCAAGAAATTTGATCTTTCACTCTCGGGTAAAAACTTAGAAATAAAAAAAGCAAAAAAATAACGAGCTGTTATTGCATTATACATATATATTTTGTAAATTATATATAACTTTGCCATTTGCGTAATGCTATGTTCACACCTGAGTTTTTAAACTCGTTTGAGCAAAATGCTGATTAAGTTAATCAGAGCCGCTCACATTACATTTGAGATGATAAAGATGACAGTTGATTAAGAAAAAACACAACAAACAAATTTATATTTCTTTAAAGTTTTAAAAATGGATACAAATACTTTAACAAAGTTATCAGAAGATTATTTTAAACATATTACAATTGTGAAAATTTATGAATTATTTAAGGAAAAATAAAAACATTAAAAAGAAATCGTGGTCAGTTGTACACGTGAGGGGTAAGGTCATGGTGACCGATTGATTCGATGTGATTAATGAAGTGATTTAGTTGTAATCATGTCAATTTGAAGTGATTAACAAAGCACTTCAATATATGGTTAATCATGGATTTTGATGTGATAAGAACTTAATCACGATCGAGTTGCTTAAACGCGCTTAAGAACCCAAGTGTGAACATAGTATAAGTGATACAATATTACCATTGAAAACGATGTAGTGTAAGATAATCCAACGACATCAAAAAATGCCGAACTTGTTCCAATGGAAAAATACATTACGACAGACAGCAGTTGTTATATAGAAGAAATTGTACGCAGAAGCTTGGCTGAAGATGGAAGGTCTGCAACCCCTTTATGGAGTTAAGATGAAAAGTTGTACGCATCAAAAATATAAGAAGTCACAGTGGATTTGAAAAAAAAACAAAGAAGAAAATGAAAGATTTTCCATAGTTGTAAACGGACGGATGTTTCTTATTAAAAAAATGTAATTTTTGTTTTAAAAATTTTATTATTCGTTATTCTCATCGATTAGTCGAATAATTTTTCAGATTTAATCGTTTGATCGAACGAACAAAAACAATTATTTGAATTATTCGAACAAAGCTGAAAGGCGAATAATTGACAACCCTAGCAAATGGGTAAACTTGCGAGACTTGTTTCATGAAGATCCTTTTTAATTTTTGTGTATTTTTAAACAATTAATGTCATTTCAATCAGAAACGTCAATAAAAAATATATTAAAAAAAATAATTAAAAATATAATAAAAAGCTTGAAATTTGTAAATTATAAATGAAATTTGTTTTTAAACATGCATAAAGAAAGCCAAAAGACTAATATGCTTATATTATTACAAGAATTTATTGTTTATGATTTATTTACACTTGAAGTTTTCATTGAAAACGGCGGTAAGCATTAAAAAAATTTGTGTGTATAAATGCACAATTGAACAGCGCAAGTTTACGAGTCAAAATTGTTGGGCAAATTTAAGCAGTTTGTGTAAATGAATTCTCATACAATTTTTGACAGTTCATTTACGAGGGTGTAAGAATGCACAGTTTGCACAGTTTACGAGACTTATAAACGATATCATGAGGCTCTTATTATTTATTTATGCTCTAATTTGATTGTTAAATAAAAAAGTTTTTTGTTTCCACTTTAGGGTAGGTTACTTGGGCTGCCATCGACAGACAGCTCATTAAAGTCCTTCTGCGGTCCCTTTGTGATACCCAGCGCCAATACCCATTCCATAGAGCATTTACTCAATAGGCGTCACTGCATAATTGAACCAGTTTGTCTTCCAAATGAGGAGACGAAATAGTCTTAGTTTTATTTAAGAAAGATCATCCAAACAGGCAAACACCGGTTTTCCCATATATTTCTCCCTGATGTCCCGAGTTCCAGAACATTAACATAGAATATTACACAGTTTCCTTTGCATCCTCGTCCTGATTTCTGCAGTAGTCATTGAATTAAAGAATCATTCTTCTCGATTGAGTCCCCAGAGGCTAGTGCCTTGTTACAACTGAGACAACAATTTTAATCTAATCCCTTTTGAACCTAAGTAAAGAGCTAGTTCCAGGCCACTATCTCCCTGATATGAATTCAGGAATCCACCTTAACTGTGCATGTCTATAAGACTCGCGCTCGATAAGTGACTTACATTGAGCCATCGCAAAGCTAACGAATTGATCAAAGAATGTATCATCCAGACGACAATAACCCGTTTGGCAATCTGCTTAACTATCTGGTTACCCAAACAGATCGCACGTCCTGGTATCCACGTAAGCGTTACCTTCGAATGCTTTGCAATCTCATCCGGCATTTTGCAGTTAACCTAGATGCGTATACACATCCGCTAGGGAAGCAATGGCAACTTTGCTATCAGTAAATCCCAATCCATATTAAGAAACATTTGAGTTTGTTGATTTAAGGGGAGAGACGAATGGAAAAGTGTAATTTGTTTCATGTGCAAGCAGTTTTTGTTAGTTTGTTATTGAAAGAAAGAGAAAAGGCATAGAAAATTACTCAATGCTGTAAAACAAAATTTTTATTCTATTGACACGAATGCAGTTGCAAAAGAGAATTGAAGAAAGTTTTTGAAGTTTTCTTTATATGGATGAGGACCAAATATTCATATCGCACTTAATCAGCAAGAGGGAGTTAACTCAAAATTTAAAAACTTTCAGTATAAGCAAAACAATTTTGAATTTTACATTAAAGGCATATGAAAAAGAGTTGTAAAGCCAACTTTTTTATTACCAAGAAGTAGACAAAATAGCATGATACTTTTACAGCGGGTAGATATGAATATTACGAGTCGATTTCTTCCAAAAAGTGAAAAAATAAAAATTTGGTTTTTCTCGGTCCACAGAAAGTCAGTCCAATAGACAGCCAGAAGTTGTCCACCCCGTCTGGGACAATCAAGTGATTGAGTAGCTACTTTCGTGAGAGTTACACTAATAACTTATACGTAATATTGTTTGGGGAAAAATGTGCTCACATCTTTTCTCATGCAAAAATGCATGTATGTAAAACTAAATTATTGCTTACATTGTGAACGCACAGCAAAAATGTTGCATTCATAGTTAATTAAGCTAAATAATTCGTTATTTCACTATAACAAAAAAAAAAAAAAAAGGAACTAAGCGAAGTGAATCGACAAAAATTATTGGTGTTTCCATAATTTGTAGTTTCTAACAAATCAGAACTGATATACAGTAGAACACGGATATAGGAAAATTTCACAAAATGTTTTCTGATCAGCGTTTTTTACTTATATGCATTTTTTTATTTCTTATAAGAAAGTTATTTCTTATTAAGGTTAATACCAAGGTTGGCAACCGATACGTTTTTCGGTATAGGTATTAAATTATTTGTTATTTTGGTATCGGTACTTTATATATATATATCGACATTGGTATATTTATATCTATGTATACATAAATTTTTATTAATATGTAATTTAGTTTTAAGTCTAAAAGTAAAGTAGATTACTATAACAAGAATAGTCTCACTCAAACAAGCGGTATGCAGACATGAACGTAAGAAAATTTTACATTATCAAATTAAAGAAATGTCATGGTTAAAAAAGTAACAACTTAAAAATCAATTTTCCAATTCACAAGCTCTGTCATATGGCTTATCGCTTAAAAAATACGATTTTTGTTGATGCACTTGTAAATATTGCATTGTAACGGAAAATATTTATTTAATGTACATTCTAAATTCACTTTGAGTTAACTAAGTAATTAAGAAAATTAACAAATTTCTTTTTACCCAATACAGTAGAATCTCACAAATTCGAACCGTCACAAATTCGAACCGTCCAGAAATTAGAACCGGTCATGTCAATGTATTGGACGCTCTAAAATTGGAACCTGGTAGTTCTAATTTCTGGAAGTTTTTTTTATTTGTTTTTATTTTTACTAGGAAATTAATTTTTTTTTATGATTTTGAAAACCCAAATTAAACGCTCTAAAATTAGAAGATGGTGTTCTAATTTCTGGAATTTTTTTATATTTTTTTTTTTTTTTGAATTTTCACTACAAACTATTTTTTTCGCTCATTAAAGCAAAAATTAAACGGGGAATCACCGAGTTATTGGTGGTGTGTACAATTCGGTCATATGCGTATAAAATTTAATATGCTTGTCAGCTGATGACTGAAGGTCAACTAAAACAATAATTAAAAAACTTTTTAAAAGCTTTTTTGTGAATTTATTATGTTCAATTAATTAAATGTTATTAAATAAAAACTGTTTTGAGTTGAAATAAAGCTTATACAACTATTCATTATCTATCACTATTTCATTATAATTTTATCATTTTCTGCAAAAAAATGTCCAGAAATTCGAACTTTTCAGAAATTTGAAATGCCCGGTGCACAAAGTGGTTCTAATTTGTGAGATTCTACTGTAATAAAAAATATGATAAATAAAAGTAAAAAACGCAAAATTTTTAATTATAATTTTTAACTTCTCTCTAGGTTTTTATTTATTTTTTCTTCTTCTTTAATAAAATATGGCATTCACATTGGTTTATACAATAAAATTAAACCAGAATAATAAATATTATTTGATAAGAAATTTTTTTAAATTAAAAAAGTAAAAAAAATAAATTATAATCCTATTTCTTCGGCCTTTTTTATTTAATACTAGCTGACCCGACAGACGTTGTTCTGTCCAAATTAGGAAAAATTTTTGCGTTCGATTTTTAAAATCCGTTAAAAAGATACGAACATTTGAAAGAAAAATTAGTCAAATCGATAGAGCCGTTTCCTGATTTTAGGTAAATCGAAAAAAGTGGGCGTTAAAGTGGGCGGGGCAAAGTTTTCTTTTCGTAAAAACCTAAGTTGGACCATGGCAATCATTTTAAAGAAAAAATCATCCAAATCGGTCAAGCCGTTCTCAACTTATGCGCTTAATAGAAAAAGTGGGCGTAAAAGTAGGCGTGGTAAATTTTTCTTTCGATGAAAACTTAAAATGGATTAATACGAACATTTGAAAGATAAATTTGTCAAATCGATGCAGCCGTCTTCTGATTTTAGGTTATTCAAAAAAAGTGGGCGTAAAAGTGGGCGGGGCAAAATTTTCTTATAGTATAAATCTAAGTTGGACCATGGCGATCATTTTAAAGAAAAAATCGTCTAAATCATATAGATGTCATTGGTGGTGAAATATGAAAATTGGATTTTGCCACGCCCCTCCGCCCGCAGACCGAAAATCAAAAATCAGACTTCACAGTGTCACCCGCCTGAATATTCTTAAGATTCCCTGAAAATTTCATCAAAATCGGACCAGCCGTTTTGGAGTCCATACGTTACATACACACATACATACATACGTCCTCTTTTATTTATATAGATAGCAGATAGATATAGAAGATTGAAGATTTACTTTAATTAATTATTTAAGCCTAAAGCGGCTCATACACTTGCAATAAAATTGTTCAATTTCACGTATTGTACAATTATATCGCTAATGCATATGTGATATACGTAGGTGACACAATATATTGGCAGCAATCAAAAGACTTTTGATTTTTATTGCACAACGAAAAGAAAGTGATATGTGTTGGCAACATTGTACAATGCTGTTTATCTTATTTCTATAGGTTATGTTCACCTTTTTATTGAATGAATGAAAATTATTGCAAAATATAGGACAAAATTGAAATAATATGGCGAATATCATTAACAATAAAATTGCAAGTGTATGGGCCACTTAAGGTCATAATTTGTTAATATGCGACCTACATAGATAAAAATAAACATGCATGGTCATGATTGAATAAGAATGTATAAGAGGGAACTGTTTGGTACTTTTTCGTTCTACATCTGGTACTTTGATTAATTTAAGCCATAGAAACATAAAATTAAGCTTGCAATGTCCTAAGTGGATGACAATCTATAAAGGAGACTTTTTGATACTTTTTTGTTTTTCAATTGATATTTTCGGATAGTTTTAATATTGAACTTACAAAAATTAATTAACTCACGTAGAAGATAAAATATGAACCGGAGGTTGGTTCCTTGCCAAAACGATCGACTAAGACGGAAAAATAAATGCTCGAAACATATAAATTTATATAAACTTAGATGAACTATGTTTCCTTAATATTTACAAATAAATTTATGGTCGAATTAATTCATTTTATAAAAAAAAGACCTTAAGCTGAAATAAATTATTAAAGTATAAAAAAAAAATAAATCAAAATTATTAAAATATGTATATTAGGGCCATAACTTTTTCACACTTTTTGCGAATACCAAAAAACGGCATAATATAGTCGTGTAGAACATTAAAAGTTAATAAGAAATATGATAATTTTTTTGGATCGGGATCGGGTTGAAGTTTAAAACAACCATTTTTTATCTCACGGAAATTTTAAAAAATATACACCTGATATTTGTATATATTCCTATACGTATCACTGAAATGCTATTTTGGAATTTATCCACTGCTTTAGATTTAAACATTTTCCTGCGGCTTACAATTCATCGTGGTTCAAAATTGCTTGGAAGGTTTTAGAAATTTGCTTCCCTGCGTGAGGTTTTTTTCGCAAAACGGCGAGGTGTTTTCATTACTAAAACATTTGTGGCCACTCCGTGGTACTATGCCAAAAATTCGGTTATAGCTCTAATGTATATATTAATCGTTAAGAAACATTAAACTTCTGTAGTTTATTATCACATTCCAAAAAGGTTTTTTCAAATTCCAGGCCTGGTTTAAATGCAACATTTTTTAAAACACGAAAAAATTCAATCGTATTATGAGACAAAACTTTTGTATGAAAAATACCAACTAAAAGTAAACAAAATCGTATAATTAGGCGATTATGCAACAAATACGACAATACCACCAGCTTCTGAATTGGACAAATAATTTTTTTTAATTTACGGTAAGTACTTCAAAGCGTAATTTTTGTGTTTGTCGGCCAACAACTTTTTTTATTATCTGCATTTGACATAAAAGGTAATTGAAATTGTAATGTAGAAACCCAACCATCTACAACACTTACACATGTTTTTTCTCGAATGAATTGAAAAATGTCTTACATAACCTTAAAGCAGGTCACAAGTTTTTGGATGTTTTATGTAAGCAAATAGAGTATTGTCGTGTAGAAAAATTCCTTATAAAAAATTGTTTTTGATACCTATTTTCATTATAAGTGCTTGGCAATCTACTTTTTCTATTATTTTTTTTTTTTTTCTTTCTTATAAGCAATTTTCTAATACAGAACACTTGTTTAATATTGAAAAGAGACATGGCGTTTCTGCCAGACTTTCTTTTAAACGTTTTTTTTTATTTTTATTTTGTTTGTCATATGAAATGTTCTTATATCCGTTATCTACTGTATGAGAACCCCTGCATATTTTTATTATTTAACACTGTAGTGGTATTCACACCGAGCGTGTTTGTGTTACTTTTTTACACAAATTTTGTTTTTGTATATTTAACGCGCTACCGGACTAACATTTAACAAATTAACGACACGTCACCCCTGATAAAATAGTTGTTAGTTGGTAACTCACAATCAACTGTTGCAGTTTCTAAATAAATATTATAAAAAAGTCATTTGTGATACATTTTTAATAAAATATTTGGGTTTTGGCAATTTTCGTGTACATTGAGAGTAAGTATGTTAATTAAATGATTTTTTTATTTTAAAGTTACAAGACCAACAAAGTTTTAAAAAGGGGGTCGTTCACAGTTGGTAACTTTACCAAATTAACAAACTACCGAGTAACAAATTAACAAGTTCGGTGTGAATACCACTAGTGTTATTTTTAAATTTTAACAAAATATAGAAATTAAAAACTTTTAACTTCAACTTACAATCTTTTTTGTCTAAAAATAGTTAACAGACAATCCACCAATAAAGCTGGCAGCCACATGAACAACACCACACACAACCAATGATAATATTTATTACTTGTCATATTACCATCCGGATACCATAAGCCCACTTCAAAGGGGAACTTCTCGGCATATTCTCGACCTTTATCCATAACCCATTTCCAGGATCGTTTTTTGGATTCATGTACTGTTAAATTAAATACCGGCATATGGGCAGGTCTTGAATTTTTTTAGATATTTTACTTTATATAATTTATATTAATATATTTTTGAACGTACCTTTCCTTCAACTGAGTAACATAGTAGGGTATAATTACCAAACCATTTATAGCTATATCCACTGGTATAATCTCCGATTGCAATTCGCCATTACATAACATTGAACGTATAACACCTTTGCCAGCGCCTATCATAACACCGGTAGGCCCATTCAAATTATCCACCCATCCCGGTATAGGTTCTTGATAAGCCGGAGTCACTATATTTTAAACGATTTAAAAGATTAGAATTTGCCTACTTTTGCTTTCGTCAAAAAGAAATAAAAAGGAATAATAAAACTCAACAAGATTTTTCGAATGTCGAAATATAAATTTTTGTATTACTTTGACCCTCTACATTATTTTTTTAAATTAACTTTAGTAGAGTTAAAAAATTATTTAAACTAGAATTAAGTTGCTACTAAAAAAAAAAGAATTCAACAAAAATTAGTTTAGAATAAAGCTAGCACGCCGGTCCACTTTAGAACGTAGTAAAAGAAAAGACCCACTATTAAAGTCTTGCAAACTCTGTCGACCACATATTGGCTAAAAAGATAGAAGAATAAGTTTATAATATTAACAAATATACACAACACAAAATTTTAGTCATAAATTGTCCAGTATGCAATATTTCGAGTCAGCATTATTATTCAAACAATTTTCAAAAGATAAACTTCTATCAAGAGAAGTTATTATACATACATATGTATATTTCTTTTAATTTTCAAGTAAATAATTATCATTATAACCTTCACTTTTGGTGAAAATGGTACATATATAAAGTTCGTCAATATAGCAATTTATACTGCAAGATAATACACGCGTCCCTTGCTAAGGAGCTGTAGCTATCTAAGCTCCACTGATTTTGGGAAAATGCTAGAGGAACGTGTTGAGTAGCAACAGCATCTAGTGATAATTTTCCCTTAGGCCGAATTCTTCTAAAAGTACTGAAAAATCGGCTCCACGAAAAGCCCCCCAATGAAATAACGCCCAAACGAGAAATGAAATATTCCCCAATTATTTTTTCATACATTTTTGAAAAAAACTCCCAATTTTTTTGGGCCGTTTTTCATTTTTTTTTTGGGAATTATTTCATTCTTCATTTGGGGTTTTCAAATTATGAAATAATCTCCAATGAAATAACACCCAACAAATTTTTAAAATTCGGGGCTTGTTTCATAGCGTGTTTAATTTGGGTGTTATTTCATTTTTAATTCGGAGGTTATTTCATTTTTAACACCAAAGTTAAGTATTGAAATCTGGCTTCGCATACTAAAGTTTTTCTGCGTGACGGCCTGCGGCCGTGCTTAGGGATTTATTCCTCCAGTATTACGCGGCAGGTGGCTTCGCTGAATGAAGTTTTCCTGCGTGCGTCACAAGAATAAAAAAATGTTTTTCAATGATAACTAAGGATTTTCCCTTATACAGAATGTTGACACCATGCGTAACACTATTCTGGAAAAGTATGGCTTTGTCTCTCATTTGTGGAAAAAAATATGGCTATATCTCTCATTTCGCAAAATTTTAAATATGACCTTACCCTAAAGACCATAACGGCTTTATCTCCCATTCAATTGAGCAATAAAGCCATTATGGCCTTACCTCCCATGGTAAAAAGCACCCCCCCCCCCCCCCCCCGTGTAAAGACCAAACGTAGAAGGCAAATTGTCTTCCGAACTGCAAAAAAAAGGGCTACAAGGATCTACGGGCGGGTAAAATAACTACAGCAATATTTTTGAACCGAATATATCCTTATTATTAAGAAGACGCCTGCGGGCCTCCACACGATTCATTTCAATAATTTTGCGACTTTGCTGTTGGTCCATATTGACTTCATGAAATCCTTGGTGAAACTGACTCTTTTATGAATTTTGGGCATAATTTCATTTTTGTTGCTGATGGGGTTAATTTCATTGGGGGTTATTTCATTTTCATCATTGGGTGTTATTTCATAGGAAATAACATCAAAATATTGGGGGTTGTTTCGTTTTCGTTTTGGGGCTTATTTCATTTATTTTTCGATGTTATTTCATTCACTGCTTTTGGGTGTTATTTCCTATTTTTTGGGGATTATTTCATTGGGGGCTATTTCCTGGGCGTTATTTCATTGGGGGGCTTTTCGTGGAGCCGAAAAATCAGCCCTTTAGTTTAGCTTAGCACAGTGGGATTTGTTCATACAATGTTTGGCAAAAAAAATAAAGAGTGCTCGTAGAATTTTGGAATTTTGTTCGGAGTCTTTGGATAGCTCAATTAAGAAAAATATAAAGTTTCATCAAAATTGGCCACGCCCACTACCCACCGCCCATAGAACCCAAAATTTATTTTTGTCCCAAAGTTTTTGAAATTTTGCTCTGAGCCTTTGGTTAGGTCAATTAAGAAAAATATAAAGTTTCATCAAAATTGGCCACGCCCACTACCTAGCGCCCATAGAACCCAAAATTTATTTTTGGCCCAAAGTTTTTGAAATTTTGGTCTGATCCGTTGGTTAGCTCAATTAAGAAAAATATAAGTTTCATCAAAATTGGCCACGCCTACTACCTAGCGCCCATAGAACCCAAAATTTATTTTTGGCCCAAAGTTTTTGAAATTTTGCTCTGATCCGTTGGTTAGCTCAATTAAGAAAAATATAAGTTTCATCAAAATTGGCCACGCCTACTACCTACCGCCCATAGAACCCAAAATTTATTTTTGGTCCAAAGTTTTTGAAATTTTGCTCTGAGCCTTTGGTTAGCTCAATTAAGAAAAATACAAAGTTTCATCAAAATTGGCCACGCCTACTACCTACCGCCCATAGAACCCAAAATTTATTTTTATTCCAAAAATTTTGAAATTTGGCACTGAGCCTTTATTACCTCAATTAACGCGCACCACTCACCGCCCATATAACCCATGTTATATTTTTTCCCACAACTTTTTGTTTCTTTACCAAATCTAATTATTTTATAAATAAATTCCAATACATGCATTTATTCATCATCTATTATTTCTGTAACTATATCATCAAGTTCCAGAACCTGTTAACGGGGTTGGCATCGAATGCTACTTATAAAAGGATCTGACGATACTAGAAATCTATGAAAAACATCTGATTTGTTGCAACTCTATCACACTTTCTGGAGAACCTTAATCTATAATTTCTATAATCTTTATTTCTGGCTTCTTCAGAAAGCATGCCAATAGTAAGCATTGCCGCATCCATGATATCCTTTCCGTGTATCAGTATTTTGTGTACTGTTACTGGCATATAATACCAACTGTATTTTTCAACAAAGAGTTTTACTGTATCTTGAGCAAAATTCTTGAACTTCAAGGCATTAACTTTTTTCCCACAAGTTATTATTTGTTGTATACTGCGAAACCGATGAATTAGTTGCTCCTCTACACCAGCCACATCGGAAACAAGTGCGGGGTTAGAAAATAAATTGTTTTATTTTTATTGTTGTTAAATCACATGGTTTTGTTTTTAATCTGTTCCAAATAGTAAGTTATTGTTGTAACTAAATGTCATAATAACGCACGTGCCTAAAAGTATGCCATATCTTTTTGTAATTTTTTTAAATTAAAAATTTTATGAATTTAGAGACAAATTGTATGATTTTATAAAAGATTATTAATTATTTAAACTTTTTTTTTAATTGATAGTTTGGAGTCCTACCTTTCATTTCATTACAGCGGGAGCACCGAGCACGACCGAGCAACCTTTTTTTTCTTCCAAGGAAGTTTGCAATCACGGCACATTATAGAACAAATTTTTTTCTATCATATCTTTTAAACCATATGAGCGAACTTTAAAATTTTTTTGAAAATTTGAAAAAAATCGCTATTTAAATCAGAGTAATAATATAGTGAAGTGCGTAAAAAGTTTTCAAAATTTTGGACCAAAATTTACATGAGACTTTACATCATTATTTCAAAGACAAATAAACGTGTTTTTGGGATACAATTTATGGATTCTTCATACTGAATCAATTTTTTACAAAACTGCATCATTACATTTTTAAATTGTATGTGTCGAAAAAATTACTTATTGCACAAAAATCCCTCTGTGTAGGGCCCCATACCAAATCAGCTAAATGAATCAAATTTGGCTCATATGTTTCTTATATATCGCCGATATCGAAGTTTTTTCGCTACAAATAAGACTCATTTTGCTTACTGGATCTAACTTTATTATGTACTTACATTTTAAGATGAAATCTTGCTTTGGGCAAATCCTCCAATTTTTCTTTCAATATGAAAAGTCTGGCACCTTTGGCACAATTAATCAAATAATCTTCTTCAGTTTCTTTGGGATCCATATCCATATTGAATCTGTTGGCATAAATAACATTAATTTAAAGTTTCCTTAAGTTTTTTGTTTTTTTTTTTTTCTTTTTTTTACTCACATTTTTTTATCTTGTAATGTTAAGTTTTTCCACAGGGCAGCATACTTATCTGATTTAAAATGCCAGGCATGCAAAGTAAAGAACTGTAAAACCTCTAGACCAGTAGCAATTTTCGTTTGTACTTTAATCATGCTGAAATAAAAATGAATAATTAATAAATAAATGACAAAAGATTGAAAAAAGGTACAAACTTGCTAAAGGGGTTGTGAATTATTTAGTAAGTTTAATTTAATAAATATGTTAAAAAAAAAGTTAAAATTTTATAACAAATTTATTCAACGTGACTTGTAAACAGTGGGACAGATTAAGAGAAAATAAGAACTATTAGTGTTTTATTTGGTCAAGTTGTCACCAAAGGTATAAGTTTATCGGCTGTAGGAAATATCGCCCAAAGAAAAATGGCCCAAAAAAAAAATGAAAAATCACCCAAAAAAATTCCATGTAAAATTGGGCCTTAATTCATATGAAAAGTGACCCAACATTTTTGGGCTTTTTTTCGTTATTATTTTCATTACGAAAAATCACCCAAAAATATTATATGAAAAATAGCCCATTTTTCGGGCCATCTTTATTTAATATAATTGTAATTTATTTAAAAGTAAGTTTGTTGTTTTTTCTCTGGGTGTTTATATTAAATATATAACGAAAACACTTTTGGGCGCAAGGATTTTCTCCTCAAGGATATAATATATACCGACTGCGCTAACTAAAGCTTCTCTGCAAAGCCGGCCTTCGGCCGGGCGCATGGATTTTCTCCTCTATGGTATAACAAACACCGGCTTCGCTAACTAAAGCTTCTCTGTATAGCCGGCTTTCGGCCGGACGCAAGGATTTTCTCCTCTATGGTATAACAAACACCGGCTTCGCTAACTAAAGCTTCTCTGTATAGCCGGCCTTCGGCCGGGCGCAAGGATTTCCCCTCTATGGTATAACAAACACCGGCTTCGCTAACTAAAGCTTCTCTGCGTATATGGCCTTCGTTCGAAAACAAGGCAGATTTTAGAAGCTTAACTTGGCGAAACCATAGAGGAGAAAATCCTTGCGCCCGGCCGAAGGCCGGCTATGCAGAGAAGCTTAGCGAAGTTTGCGCAGCCGGTATTACTGTCCTTACTGCCGAGCAGCTGTTGAAGATAGAATGCAATTTTTTACATAAAACTTACACTTGTATGGAACTAAATTTATATGAATAATAACCACTTTTTTGCAAATTGGGTAATTTTTAATTTTTTTTCGGAAAAATTCGTTTTTGCTTTTTGGGTCATTTTTCATTTTTTTTTTGGGCCCTTTTTCGTTTTTGTTGGGCAAAATTTCATATATAACTTTTTGGGACATTTTCATGTTCTTTTGGGCGATTCTTCATTTGGGCGATTTTTAATTTTTTTTTTGGGCCATTTTTCTTTGGGCGATATTTCCTACAGCCAAGTTTATCATTCCGTTTCTAATTTTACAATATTGGGCTTATATAAAACGCGCCTTACAAAAAGGGCGTATGAATATTGTTCTCAAAACTATAACCAAACAAGCATTGGCATGAGCTAATTGGGATGAGTATCGCAAACTCATCTCATATGAGTAGCAAATGCAGCGCAATAATGCATTGGCGAACAGGCCAACCGTCACTTTTATAGGATTTTCACACTTGCTCAAATCTTACATCTTTCAACTTATCGCAAAGATGATAACATCTTCCCATAACAATTGTTCAGGGCTTATAATCAACATCTTTCTTCATCTTTAAAAGATGTTCCTATCTCATGTTGTTTCATTCAACATCTTTCGATTATTTTAGTGTCATCACTAGAAAAAACAAATAATTTGTTAAAAAGAATATGCCATCACTAGAAAAAAATACAAAAGAGCAGGACAGCAATATCATTTATTAAGTTTTTATTCGCTCTTACACATGAAAATGAATATTTTTATGATGAAAGATGTTACAAATGTAAACAAGGTTTTTTCATTTTTAACATCTTCCACGCATTCCTCTACGATGTGTTCAAGTGTAAAAAGGCTATTAGCCGGTGGCAGTTTCAGGCATGACGTTGGAAGTTATTATTTGGTCGGCATGTGTCAATGTTCTATATTTTATCTTATATGAAGAATCAATCAACCATTCGTCATAGCCTTTTTACACTTGTCAACATTTAACATCTAACATTAATTTCCGAAGATGTTGAAATTTTCCCATAAGAAATATGTACGTAGGGCTAAAAATCAAAATTTTTCAAAATCTTTACATAATGTTCCTATTTCATTGTATTCCATTCCCATTCTTTAAGTGTCATCACTAGAAAAATGGCAATAAATTATATTATTATTGTGGCCCTACTGACAAAATGGCTTTGAAAGCAGCGTTACCACTTCTTAAGTTTTTCCCTTTTTGCAAGCATTATTTTGCTTAATTTTGTTTTAATATTTTTAAACAAAATTAATTTAAAAAAAATGGCACTCTCTTTTCACTTCTCTCCTATAAGTTCAAGACTTGACGTCTTTAAACCGGCACTAAATGTTAGATGTTTCAAGTATGAACGCGTATTTCACATTTGAAACATCTTCCATGCGTTCCTCCAAAATGTATGCAAGTGTACAAAGGGTATTATCGAATGCCATGATTTCAAATTTCGAAACAAGCTTATCGATATCGAGTTCTTCGACCTAAAGAAGTAGAATTTCGAGCAAAGTCATTTATAATTAGCATGGGCTGATGTTAAGAAATTTTTTATTTCTAGTTTTATTGTGCTTGATATTTTTACTTTAGTGTCCCAAAGTAATCTAAAATAAAGTCACATGTTTTTATCATTCTTGGGGTTGTTGCTGCAATTAATTTAAGTTTTATTTTATATCCTAAAAATCGACCTATTTAATAGCCCTAACTAAGTCCTAATCAAACATTTCGGTTCAAAATCTTGCTTAAAACTTAAACGCAAAACATTCATCTGAAACAAACTTACAATCTCTTCTGTCCGAAGATCAGCATAAGGAAATCTAAGAAATAGGCTGGCAACCAATGGAACATAATGGAATTGAACTGATGATATAATTTATTTGTGGTGACTGTAGGATTTGGATACCAAAGACCGGCATTGAAGGGATATTCCTTATTGATGCGTTGGCTCATTTCAATAACAGCGCCACCCAACATTTTACGATGATCGGCATTGGTTATATTGTAAATAGGAATCTCAGCAGGCCTAGAAAAATAAATATACTATTAGCTTAGATTCTTTTTCTTGTAATTTAAAACGGAAAAAACTTACTTTTTGCCCTTGGCAAATTCAAAGGGTATAACAATTAACCCATTAATAGCATAATCAACTGGAATAACTTCCGATTTATTTTTCTTATCGACCAATACAGAACGTATAACACCTTTGCCACAACCGATCATAAGACCAGTTGGACCATTTAAATTATCAACCCAACCAGGCAAAGGTTCATAGGCAGCCGGTGATACTGTGTTTTTGCGATTGTTTTTTAGGGAAAGAATTTAGAAATTTTAGCTAATAATGGATATCAGAAATGTACAATTCAAAATTCTATGAACCACTTACATGAGTTGATAATGAAGAGATGAAGCTCTTTTTTGATGTTTGTTTTTTTTTCTTTCTTTTATATGAAATTTTTCACCACTAGTGTGTGCGAATATGGATTTAAAAGCTCGTTTTATATCTTGAGTTTAATGGAGGATTAATTTTAATATTCAGAGTAAGTGAGTTTTTGACTTTAAGATTAATTCAGGATTAACAGCTTTATTAGATTATTTTATAACAAGTTCGAGTGCTATATTCGGCTGTGCCGAATCTTTGATACCCTTCACCGACAGTTCGAATGTTTAAGGAGTAATATCTGTATGATGTCATTATTATCTTAAACTGTGACGGTTTGTTATTAATAATGGTTTTAGGCGACTAAACTGTTTTCCGGGAGTAGGGTTTCTATGGGGCCTAGGGTAAATTATGTACCGATCTTCACGAAATATCACAGTATCATTTATAGTACTATAAAACTGTGACGAGCCAAAATTTGTTATGATTGCATTATTTTTAACGGTTTTAGGCGTACTAAACTGTTTTCCGGTAGTAGGGTTTATATGGGACTTAGGGTAAATTATGGACGGATCATCACGAAATTTAACAACGTGATTTCCAGTCAAATAAAACAAATTGTTGCAAAATCTTATCTCATTCCGCGCCTTGTTCCAGCATTTATGTTATTTTTTGTAACAAAATTATAATTTTTTTAGGTGGTGGTTCCACATTTTGATTCATAGCTCTGGTCCTACTGAACCAATTTTGCTGGATTTCAATCCCAAACTGCTTAGGATAACTACAAGCAATTTGGCACCAAGTTTGTTCATTTATTTTAAGTTGTTCAAAAGTGAGCGTGTTTCCAACAGACGGACAGACGGACAGACGGACAGACAGACGAACATGGCTAAATCGACTTAGAATTACTCAAGGACCCAGAATATATATACTTTATGGGGTCTGAAATGAATAATAAAAAAGTTTCACACGGAATGACAAACTTAATATACCCTCTTTATAACTTATTGTGGTGGAGGGTATAATAAAATTAATCTAACCTTAATCTTCTTTCACGTTTTTAAATGAAAAATTAAAGCTTTTAGTGTTGCCGTTAGAGTTGTGTCGTTCTGGAACGACCAAGTTCCATTAATCGATTCCCTAATAGGAACGATGCGGACTTTTTCAATAGTTCCTTATTTATCGTTCCGCAATTGCAGTTCGTTGGATCATTGTTTGTGTTTCGTTCACTTATTTCTGTACACTTAGAACAGGGTCGATTTTTTGTCTAGCGATCAAAGTTGCCGACTATGTTGTATCTATATCGTGCCATATAAAAATTTCGTAATTAAATCAATTACAAATATGATCTAAAGCAATATATTTTAGCGTTCAGTACCAGCAATGGCATGCAGTTACACGTACATTAAAACAGGTACGAATTTGCGAAATTCTTAAAACATTTGTAATTAAGTGAAAAAGTTATTTTTGTTTGTTAATATTTAAAAATAATCCAAATTTTGATATTTTAATTAGGCTAAAGTTCATCTAATTGAATTTTCATTAAATTATTTTAATGAAGAAGGGAATTTAACTACATGAAATTAATTAAAATTTATTGATAATTTTTCATTCTTGACATTTGGACTAAAAACCATCAACAGTTCAACAAAATAACCACAATACTAATCATTATTTAATACAAAATGAAAGCAAACAATAATAAATGTTTGTTTGTTGACGATTTTGCGATCGACAAAGAAGTTTTCTCGTTCCTCGTTCATTTAGTGACGGCTCACACACGTCAAGTTTGACTCGAGAAGTCTTGAGCTTTTAGTATAGAAGGGAAAAGAGAATACCATTTCTTTTTCCCTCTCTCCTAAAAACTTATGACTTGACGTGTGCGAACCAGCACTTATTGTTCAAAGTAAAAAATAGGAACAATGAACGAAAGGAACGACCTTGTTCATTTTATCTTTCGGATCGGTCAGAACGATTCTACAAAAGGAACGATTTGTCCCAACTCTAATTGTCATATTAATGGACAATTTTTTATGTATAAGTATGGCAGTTTTGTAGTGGAAAGACGATGTACGCGGCATGTGCCTGCGGACAGCGACCAGCTGTTTAGTTTTTTATTTAAAATTTTTTTGATAGGCAAATGAACTAGAAATCATGAAAAACTACAGCCATTTTTAAAAAAATTTTACTCAAAATTTCGATTTCCCGAACATGACCGAATGTTTGTGTATGACAACGCTGAAAAAAAATTAACTTTGCCGCGCGGCTGTTTAATTAAGTAATACCAAGCTTTCATTATTGTGGTGTGTATTTTTTTATGAACATTTTTGTAAACATTGCTAACATTTTTAAAATGGTAATGTTATTGCCGCGTACATTGGCCTTCCACTATTAAACATATGTCAAAAATTGTCATCTTATTATTGTTCGTAACGTGAAAAAGGAGAAGAAATGACAAAAGTTTGGTATTTTGTTAAAAAATACAGTTGTTTCCGCTTAATTGAGTTTCTAAAAATGCACGCACGACTTTTGGCGCAAATATACGGGAACTCAATTAAGCAGTATTCGGTTAATTGAACCGCCGACGCAATTAAAACGAGCAAGATGTGCAATAAAGCGAAACAGCAAAATAAAACTCATTTCTTTATTTATTAATGTGTAGTTTACAGAACACGAGCGCCTTACTCGTCCGTTCAACTTACATTTAAAACAAAAACAAATTTCGAAATTTGAAGTTGAAAAATGGTTTAGGTTAGGAGCAAAAACACATTAAGGCCCGTTTTCACAACTTACCGATAGCTTAAGGTAAGATTTTATCGGCCATATAAAAAGTGTTACATTATTACAACTTTACTTTAACCTACTAGGTAGGATTAACCTTAATCTACTTTATCGTTCACTTAAGGTTAAAGTAAAGTTTTAATAATAGAACACTTTTTATAAGGCCATTTAAAGTCTACTTTAAGCTATCGGTAAGTTGTGAAAACGGGTCTAAGTAGACGGAGCCAATTAACTGAAACATTTGGTCTTGTTTTTCGCAATGCGGTCTTATTTTGCGAAATAATTAAGTGGGTGACGCGGAACAACTAAATTGAACGGGTATTATTACATAGACAGTTATACTGAAACCGCCAACTTTGGGCGTTTAAACAAGCAAACAAAATAAAATAATCCGCTACCCAAAAACGAATTTCAGAGATTAAAATAAATTTAATCGCTGATCTTTAAGTCAAAAACTGGCTCTGAATGATTTAAATACACTCTAGTAGTTCAAACTCTGAATATAAATGAAGGGGGCTTTTAACTTTATGTGTAAAGTGTTTTAGAGTTTTTGTATTTGTTGTAAAATGTTGTTTGTATATGCTATCAAATGTGTATTAGTGTAAGTATGTTTGTAAATATGTATGTGTGTATGTATGTATGTATTTATTTATTTATGTATGAATGTATGTATGTTTGTGTTATTTTTTGAAAGTTTTCACTTAAAATACGTTAAAATTAAAATGAAATTTTATTTGCAAGCGTATGAAGCTGAGTTTTTTTTAGCCATTATTTTGAAACATTTATGTATATGTATAACTATAATTGCTAAATGAAGTTTTAAATAAACACATTTTATATTTTTATAATAAAAAAAGAAAAGTTTTTTATTAAAAATAAAATTAATTTTTAAATACGATAGATACAGATTCGTATATAGATTCGCTACTTTTCGGCCTTCAGATCTACTCTTATTTTTTTCTAATATTATTTAACTCACAATGCCAAGCAAGTTATCTTTTAGAAATAAGGGGACGGCAGTAAAAGATATATAAATTTCTCTCCCAAGTTACCTGAAATTTTTTTAAATTTACCCCACAAGAACAGTGACCGTCATTTTACCGGTCGTTTGACTGTCATTGATGACAGACTAATGGTCATAGCGTAGAACAAAGTGCCGGTTCACACACGTCAAATTTGACTCGTCAAGTCTTGAGTTTTTAGGAGCGAGGGGAAAAGAAATTGCATTCTCTTTTCCCTTCTCTTCCAAAAGCTCAAGAGAAGAAGAGGGAGTAATATTTCTATGAGAGCAATTGTCAAATATGAACCGATTCCAATAAAATTTGGTAAGACGATTAAGATTGCAATAAAATAAGTTTGGACCAATTTTATCTAACCACAAACATTATAAAATGGTTTATGGGCACAAAGACTCTTTTCCGGAAAGCAACTTGTATGGGGGCTTCATGAAATTATGGACCGATTTTCACCATTTTCACAGGCTTGATTCTTGTAACAACTCGAAAAAAATTTATTTCTGAAATTTCGATCTGTACTTTGCGCACAATGTTTACATGTTTACAACCGGCCGGACGGATGAACATCGTTAGATTGATTTAAAAAGTGATTTTGAGTAGATCGGTAAACTAAAGGGTGGATGGGATCAATATTTAAAGAATTAAGAAACAGCACAAACAAATAATACATTCTTCGCTATTGTGAAGTGGGTATAAAAATGTCCACTAAGATTACGTTATGAAATATTTTAACCACATTTTGGCTAAATAGAGATTCGATTTGTTAAAACTCTCCCCCTAATTTATAAAAAAATTAGATTTATAAAAGGTTTATGTAACCTGTTTTATTTATGGTTCTTATAACAGTCCCTTTTTAATGTAAGAGAGAAACTTAAGCTCTGTTTATATTTCACAGCGCCAAAAATTATCCATTTAACTGTAACTTTTAAGGTGGAAGTACATAACACGCGTTAGTTCGTCGACAAGTATCGTGCGTTTATAAACTTTAGCGCGTCAAAAACTGCAAGTTACACAACACGCGTTACAAAAGCCATTCCTGTCAGCTGTTTTGTATTTGTTTACTTATTTGTGCATTAAAAACGCGTTCGAAAGTATATCAAGATTTTGTTATTTTATTAAATTTATCCTTTTTATATAAATATTGTATGTTTTTTAAGCTCTTCAATAAGTTTTTCTTTCATGATTCACAAATTTGTTAAATTATTCTTTTTATTGTCAGCTGATTACTTGTCAAAAACACACAACGCGTTAAAAAGTCCAAAGTTAACCAACTTTCTGGCGCAAACGCGTCAAAATATTTTGCATGTAGCTTGTTCTATGAAAACACACTAGCTTAACTTTTTTTTGACAGAAGACGACAGAGCGCACGCGCACTAACGCGTGTTATGTACTTCTACCTTAAAGTCTAGAGTGCAGACAGTTTAATTTTAAATTACCTATCGTGGGCAGCGTTGCCAAATGTGCAGATTTATTAGCTATTTGGGAGCCGTTAATTGAACGATTTTCTTTCTAACCGATTTTCGAAGAACTTTCTACCAATTTGGAAAAAAAATAGAAGCCCTTTGGCAACACTGCATACATTGATCTCTATTCTCACTAAAAACAATTAGTTACTAGTATCTAAAAAGAAAAAAAAAGGACATACTCCAATGCAAAATTGTTTAAATAATTTTTTTATTTCCTTAAAAACTAGCAAACCCTCTTGCAACACATATAAAGCCAAGCCTTACACTAAAATAAACAAAATATTTAGAAAAAACATCGTCAAACTGAAAACATTCCAGAAATGTTAGGCAGTTATTAAGGGCGCCGCAATGCTAAAAGTCCAATAACAGAGAAAACCAAATAAAATTGCTTTGCAAATACGATCTAGGAAATACATGCTAAAAATCACAAAATAAGCAAAATGGAAATTCAAAATTCTAACAATTCAAATCTTACAATTTCAATTGTCTTCTCGCTTTGGGTAGAGTATCGGGAGATTCTTTCATTAAATACTGACGACCACCTTGTATGCAAGATATCATATATTCTTCAAGATCTTCTTCCGTATCCATATTCATGTTGAAACTTTTAATTTTTTTTTTTTTGTTTTATTATACATAAAATATTTATTATTTTATATTTTTTTTTAGCTTACATAATTTTATCCTCGCTATTTAATTTCTTCCATAATGATTCATAACTTTTTGATTTGAATGACCAGGCACGCATGGTGAAGAATTGTAAAACGCTTAAACCGATTTGTACACGATTTTGAACACGTATCATACTATTGGTATTGAAAAAAAGGCAATATTAAAAAGAAATTAACACTAAAACAACATAATTTATAGGATGTATGTGGAATCAGCAAATGCATTGCTATTGATCATTTCTAAAAAAGATTCATGGAAGTTAATTTCAACACATAAAATATTAAAAATGAGTGTATTACTACAGTTTTAAGTAGTACTTAAGAAAAATAGCACTTTAAAAAAGTTTTTAAAAAAATAGTTTTAAATAGTGCCAGTTGGCAAAATGGTCATATACGCAAATGTCGTCTACGATTTCTTTAGGACATTTTTGAGTTTGTCGCCAATATGACATATTTCCAGACATTTTTTAAATTTGTCTTGAATAATACTTTATTGCGGACAACGTAAGTGACCATTGCATTCATTTTATCGTGTTTCAAACAACTTTGACGACAATGATCGCTTACGTTGTCCTCTACTAAAAAAAATTATAAACTTTTAATTTGTATTTGTAGGGGAATTGGTACCCCACATTGGATGCCAATATTAAATATCACATATCTTAAGAGCCGCTGCACGCATTTTGTTGAACTTTTGGTAGTAGGATCTTCTGGGCCCCAAAATAGAAATAAAATATCAGCGGGGGAAGTGGTACCCCCATAAAACACCAATGTTAAGTATCGCATATCTTAAGAACTGTTCTAGTAAGAATGTTCAAACTTAGTAGAAGTCACTCTTATGGTATATTTCACTTTTGAGAATAAAAATAAAGCGTGTAGGCGCAGGGGGGTAATACCTCCCATAGGATGCATATATTAAATATCTCACAACTAAAGAACTGTTCCAGGGAGAGTCTTTAAATGTGGTTAAAGCAGTATAGCGAAGCGCACCGGGTTAAGCTAGTAAAAAGGTTTTCACGTCAAAAGTTGCACCCTTGCGAAAAAGCAAAAACATAACAATAGCCACATAGACAATTATTTCGCACAGACGATGCAAAATTGTCAGGGTCTAAGTAAGTGCAAGATTAACAGCATAAATTTTTTGCAACTTTTAATGGCATTGCCAAATAAGTGCAACTATGCTTTTTTGCACAGTTGCAAGGGAAAAAAACTGACGTGAATACCTTTTATATATATTTGACAGTTTCAGTTAAAAGGGACCTATGGGCAAAAAATGAGTTTTGGAGAAAAACGATTTTAAAGTTAACAAGTTCATTTTTTTTCTTATCAAAGGTGTAATTTAAAGCTTACCTATAATAAAAGTAATGAAGTTAGAAAACGGTGCAACATCCTTAATTTTCGAAATAACGGTATATCTCGAAAACCAAAGCCAACACAAAGAAAAAAGTTTTTACTTTCTTAAAGTAAATTTTATTGCGGAATTTCGGTTTTTTTTTTAGTTTTTCAATAAGCTAAAGCGTTTTTGAGTTATGCGAACATATGTTGTTCAACATCCTTAATTTTCGAAATAACGGTATATCTTGAAAACCAAAGCTAACCTAAAAAACGGCTAGCACCACTAGATTCAGCGACCCCGAATTAGGTTAAAAATCTTTCGTTCGTATCATACTAAAATATTAAACAGCAAATACTTTAATCTATCTATACAATATATAATTTCTTAGTATGTCAGGATGTTTGCATGTATGTCCTATTCTTTCCGCAACTTTCTGAAGCCATCTGATGACATAGGAAGCTGAAAGAAATTTGGCACACTTGAAGTACTTTCTCTGCGGAAGATCGTAACGAAGCCATATTTTTTTTCAACTAGTATAACTATAAAGATCTGATAGAAAAGATGTTTTTTTATAATATGGGGAAATTTGGGCCCAACCCGGCACGGCTAGGCACCATCGGATTGACCTGAAAAATTAGATCATGATTTCTTACACCAAACCTCATATTTTAAGCAACGCAAACAATTAAATTTAAAAAAAAAAATTGCGACCAGTCTAATGCACAAACATTTTTGTTGAAGCAATTCTTGAGTTTATTGGTTAGAGGGGTGAGAAGATTGGGGAGGGGTACTCAGTTTCATGTTCTCTGCAATTCTGTTTTGTAAGAAGGTTGCAATATTAAATGCATTTACAAAAGACGTTTTGAAAATCGCCCTAACATACATTTTTAACAAAATAACTTTGTAAAACTATTTAAAAAAGTACCATTAATAAAATAAATTTTAATTAAAATTGTATTTCACAATAGTATACTGCAAAATGTACCTTATATAAAAGAGCCTTTTGAAAAAAAAAGTAAAAAATATAATAATTTTCAAAAAAAAAAAAGTAACTTTTTAAAAGTGCCGGTTTTCTTTAAGCTTATATTGCTAATATTATGTCATTTTAGTATTAACGATTTTCTCATAAATAAAGAAAGAAAAAATAAAAAAGAAGAAATAAAGTGTAAAGCAAAAATAATAATAATTAACTTACAATCTTTTTTGACCTAATAAAAACAATATGAAATCAATAAAGTACGCAGGTAACCAATGAAAGAGTATTACATTAATTTGATGATGTAAACGATTTGTGGTTATACAACCATCGGGATACCATAAACCAGTTTCCATGGGATATTGATAGCCAATTTTTTTACTCAATTCTATAACATCGCCCCACGGTACTTTCCGTCTTTCGGCACAAGTGATATTAAAAACAGGTACCTCTTCGGGACTGTAAATTTTTAAAATTTTTTAAATGTCTTTTTTTTTTTTTTGTTCTTGATTAAATTTTTTAAATAAAATAATTTAAAAAATATTTATTTATATAGAAAAACTACCGTGGATTCGTGCAGAATTCGTATGGTATAACAACCAAACCATTGATGGCATAATCCACTGGTATTACCTCAGATTTGTGACGTTTATCGATTAGCATCGAACGTATGACGCCTTTGCCAGCACCCACCATTAAACCGGTGGGTCCATTGAGATTGTCCACCCAACCAGGTACGGGCTCATAGGCCGAGGGTGATACTAAGTTTGGTAAATAAGGTTTTGTTTTTTGGTTTTAGAAAGAGTTGAACTTTAAAAGCAAATTAAGCGTGTTTCAGGGAAATTTGGCCAGCTGTGCTTATTTTGATTGGCGAGACAAATGTTTGGTCAATTGGTTAAAAACGGCAGGCAGGCAGGCAGACAGACAGCTGTTTGCATTATTCCACAGTAAGGAAACTGGGTGGGTGAGGCATGTTAAACTGTGTAATCAGGAATTCTTAAAGTTTTACTAAAATTATATTCTCTGGGTGTTTGCGTTTAAGATTATTTACAATGTGTTTTAAGTCTCTCGGATAGCTTTTTTATACTGAACACTTTGAAAGCTTTTATTGTGAGCATAATTTTTAGGTAAAGCTTTTGTTTCTTTTTGTACGCTCTTTAAGCTGTGGTGGTTAGAAGTGTTTTTGTTTAAAGCTTTGTTTTTAAAGGAACTTTATTTAAGCTTGAAAGCATTTTATTTCTGTTTTTTTTTTATTCATATCAATAATTTTTAACACTTTTTAACTTCACTTTATTAAAACTTTCATTATGATTCTAATAAAATAAAATTAAGCAATTTTAAATAGCTGTATAGCACAAGTAGTCAGGGGTGTCTAGAATAAAGCACTGTCTTAAGGCGGAAGTACATAACACGCATTAGTTCGTCGCCGAGTATCGTGCGTTTAAAAACTTTAGCGCGTAAAAAATTGCAAGTTACACAACACGCGTTACAAAAGCCATTCCTGTCAGCTGTTTTTTATTTGTTTACTTATTTGTGCAATAAAAACGTGTTCGAAAGTATATCAAGATTTTGTTATTTTATTGAAATTATTCTTTTTTTATAAATATTGTATGTTTTTTAAGCTCTTCAATAAGTTTTTCTTTCATGATTCACAAATTTGTTAAATTATTCTTTTTATTGTCAGCTGATTACTTGTCAAAAATACACAACGCGTCAAAAAGTTGAAAGTTAACCAACTTTCTGGCGCAAACGCGTCAAAATATTTTGCATGTAGCTTTTTCTATGAAAATACACTAGTTTAACTTTTTTTGACAGAAGACTACAGAGCGCGCGCGCACTAACGCGTGTTATGTAGTTCTACCTTTAGCCCAAGATGTTTCTTAAGTTTTATTTAAAAGCTTTATTTGTTAAAAAACTATTTTAAAATCATTTATTCATTAATATATTTAAAAGCCGCCTTGTAGTTGAACTTAAGGAAACTTTTTGTTAAGTTTTAGGAAACTGTTATTTGCTTAAGCACAGTGCGAAACTGAATGCACATTCCGTACGGAATCAAATGTTTTTTGATTTTGTTATTGTTTTTTTAAATACATTTGGAAGACTTTTTGACAGAAGGTTAAACACGGCTATGCATATTATGGTTTAGCCTTTGGATTTGGATTTTTTTAATATGTAAATGTCATAATTATTGCGGTCGGTGTTTAAAACAGTTTCATCGAATAAAGTGGTTTAAAAAAATAAAATTCTTCCAAAAGGTACCCCTTGAACATTTTTGAGAAAATGTATCTTTGAAAAGTAAAGGTTGGTTTAATTTTAAGGGCCGATGTTAAATGTGAACCACACCTAAACGTCAAGTTTTTTTCTGCATTTCGTTTGACATTTCTCAATTTCAGACTAACTCAATTTGAACCATGGAAAGATACACAATCGAGCAACGCGTTAAAGTTATTCAGGCTTGTTATGAAAATGGGCGTTCAAATCATATCGTGCACTTCGTGATTTTTTGGTCAATTTAATTGTCCAAATGTGCGTACAATCGGAAAATTCGTGCAAAAATTTGAGCAGATCGGGTCTGTAGGAGATGTGAATGCTCGTAAAGCTCGTACTGCAGAAAATATTGCTGCTGTTCGCGATAGTGTGGCTGAAAACCGTCAACCTCAACTCATCGTCGTACCAAACAATTGCACCTCTCACGCTCGTCGTTGATAAACATTATGCATAAAGACTTGCAAGGTGCAATTGACTCAAGAAATAAAGCCTCTTGACCATTCCAAAAGTCGTCAATGGTTAGAATGGTGGCAAGAAATATTATGGGCTGTTGGCATCATCGGGCCGTATTTTTTGCAAAATGAGGCAGCTACTGTAAATGGTGTTCGCTATCGTGAGATGATAATGAACTGTTTATGGCCCGAATTGGAAGATATGTGTTTTCAACAGGACGGTGCTACTTACCACACAGATAACGAAACAATGGCTCTTTTGCGCGATAAATTCAATGGCCGTATTATCTCACGTGGTGGCGATGTCAATTGGCCACCAAGATCATGTGATTTGATACCGTTGGACTTCTTTCTTTAGGGTTATTTGAAAGAAAAGGTGTACGTGGATATCCCAGCAACAATTCAAGAGCTAAAGGATCAACAACAAATTTCAGTGTATTTATCAAATATGAAAAACTTGGAATTTAGCACGTCATACGAAGATCGTATTAATAATAAACATTGTATTCCCGAAAATAACTTTGATAATATAATTGCATGTGCCCGTGCATAAAACTGAATAGGCAAATTGGTTTAGTTCGTTGTTTTCTTACGAAGACAAAAGAATGAAGCGGTTTGTTTTTTAATTTTGTTTTTTCTTTTAACCCACTTACAACTACAATTCGAGTCGGAAAGAACCCAACCAATTGTAGGGGGATGTAAGAAAAGATAAGCTCACTGTTTATTGTTGGTGTTTTGTTTAAGCTTTGATATTGTTACAAGTAAGACTTAGAGTGTTTATAACTTTTATTCGCTTAAGGTTTTATTTGTTTAATATTTTTGGCTTTTCTAAAATCTTTGGAAAAGGTTTCCTGATGAGCTGGTGTAAGCAACCGGCGAAATGCGCATAGAGGCTTGCTTTCCCTCAACAATAAATTTCAGTGTATTTATCAAATATCAAAAACTGGGAATTTAGCACGTCATACGAAGATCATATTAATAATAAGGATGAGATAATTCGGCACATTAACGGCATAGAACCTAAACTATGCCTCAGCGTCATCGAAAATTTGGATTATAGGATGGAGGTATGCCGCCAAGGTCGCGGCGTCCATTTGGCCGATATTTTGATGCATACATAATTGAACCATACCAATATTATCATAATAAAAAGAAATGACAGTAATTTCCTAAATAATTTGTGTTTTATTCAAAATCAACATCGGCCCTTAAAATTTAACCACCCTTTATTAATGGTGTTTTTTATACAAAAAAAAAATACCACCTTGTTAAAAGGTGCATGAATAAAATGTCTTGCCAACCCTGTCATAATGCAATTTTTTTATTTTACGAGAACAAAACAAAAACAGTTATGAAAAAGTGGAATGCCCTGTTTTTAACAGCTGACAAAAAATGTGTTCTTCAAAATATAAAAATGGCTGCGGTAATATCTATTTTTTAACTTTTTGTCTTAAATTGTTTGAAAATTTTCTTTGGCTTGTTTTTTATAAAAAAATATGTTAAGAAGAAAATACCTTTGCCAGATTCTCGAAGTTTTTAAGCTTTTTTGATTTAAGTAGTTTTTTTTATAACAATTTTATAACACCGAATCCAATTAAATTTTATTTCCCTGACAATCTACCATCAACAATGTAATGCTTTCTTATTTTCTTTACTATATAATAATAGAACAAATAACTACATATTTAAATTTAACATTTTTACTGTCATCATTAGAGGCGATTTTTTCCTAACTTCGTCTGATAGCCCTATATATAAACAGAAGTCAACTGTTTTACAGGGCATTATCAACACTGTCGATTTATACTGGGCGTAAAGTGTAAAGCCTTATGACATTAGTAAATGTGAACAAGCCACCCTTTTAGAGAGCAGAGCATTTATAAGAAACGAACACCCAATTGCATAATTTTATATAAATTGCCAAATTTTTTTTGGTAAAAAAGAATACACTATAAGTCTGTGTTCATACGGCTCATGTCTTGTTGATATGATTGCTACTTTAAAAGTCTGAGTTCATAGGGCTCATGTCTTATTGACAAGATTCTTCCTTTTTCTTCTTTGAACATGAATTGTGCTTTTTTGATATTGAAAACAATAACAAAATTAAACAACGAATGGAAAAGCAAAACGCAAAGACAGTACATTCATCTGTGTACTAGTTTATTTTCCCCTCGTCCCTCTCGCCTATAAAGTAGCAATCTTGTCAATAAGACATGAGCCGTATGAACTCAAACTAAGCGAGAGGGACGAGGGGAAAAGAAACGAGTACACAGATGCATGTACCGTCTTTACGTTTTGCTTTTTCATTCATTGTTTAATTTTGTTTTTGTTTTCAATATAAAAAAAGCACATGTCGTCAACATGACATGATTCACTTGAACGCCAATTCAAGTTCAAAGAAGAAAAAGGAAGAATCTTAACAATAAGACATGAGCCGTATGAACTCAGACTAAGTCTTTTTTAACCCTTCCTTCCTAACGTTTTGGTTTTTAAAAAATTTCCCAATTGATCTATGTAATTACATAATTTATATTAATTGATTTTTTTTTTTTTCATTTAAGCATTTCACACTCAAAAACATTTTAATTTAAAGTGTAAAAACAAATAATCAAGCATATTTTTAATAGTAAATAAGTTTTATGAGCATGAGAGTTTTGTTGCATGGAAACAATTCAAAGACATTCCATATAAATTATTTCCATTTTGTTTTAATGGCAAGCCAAGCATAGATGTTTAATTAAGTAGCGGGTTTTTTATGTTTTCTTGATATTGTTAAATTGATCACATTTCCATAAGCTTAAGCTCCCAAGTTTGTTTTTCGGATTTCTCTTTAACAACTTACCAATACTAGGTCTGGCAATAATCACTGGCATAGTATCGTAATGATCACGTATCAATAACTCAGCCAAACGTTTCGAATACGTATAAGTGTTTGGATGGGGTTGCAACAAGTCTGGCGTTATGTTTTCCAATGTCTTTAAATCCATCCATTCGGCCAAACGCATAAGATCTTCGGGTTTGTGTGGAAAGTCATAAACCTTCTCGTACATTACTTCCTGATCACAATTACAGAAGGCCGTCGAAAGATGAACAAAAGCTTCCAAGTTTTTCATTGTTTTGGCCACATCTAAAGCACGTCTGGTGCCAGCTAAATTCATATCGATTGCATCTTTCAAATTGCCCTCCAATTTTAAAGTGGCTGCCATGTGGAAGACAATGTTGGTGTTATCACTGACATGCTTAAGATTATCGCCAGATAAGCCCAACATTTCATAGGTAACGTCACCTTGATAAATGGTTACCTTTTTCAAAACATGTGGCCGTTCCTCTTTGATGCGTTGGAAAACCTAACAGAAAATAGTGTTAATGTTAATGGTGTAAAAATTTTAAATGAAATTATTTTTATTGCTCAACAAATACAAACCGGCAATTTAAACATGTCTTCCAAGCGGGACTCAGGCGTCTTGCCTCTTTTGGGACGACAGATAATAATAATTTCCTTCAACTCATGACAGGAGTACAAAAGTTTCTCCAGCAAAACTTTACCCATAAAACCAGAGGCGCCAGTAACAAACACTGTTTTGCCTTTATAATATTCTTGTACAGGAGTTAATTCCGGCATGTTTTATCTGTTGGAAAAGTAATAAAATTTTGTTAAATTTATTTCAAAAGATTAAAGTTTATTTAATGGGGTGTCGTCTTAACACCTGCATTAAGTTGAATTAATCGCCTACTTAGTTTTTTAAATGTTTAAATAAATTGGTTTTTTTTACAGCACTGTGGTAAAAAGAGTTGAAATTTTAAAATAAAACTTTTCAACGTAAAAATTAAAAATGTCTATTAATAACTAAAAAAATAATTTTTCAATAAAAACAAAGAGAAATGATAAAGTCATTTCATATCAATGGTTGGACCTGGTGTTTATATGAATTTTTAATTTTAACAAAAAGTTTTTTCACAATTTGTTTTCGTTTTTTTTTTAACGGCTTTTTCCTTTTACATAAATATTATTTACAAAACATTTGCTACAGAAAAGAACGACACAGAACGGCAACCGAAAGTAAAAACTAATGAGGCCTTAATTCTGGCTGTTAATTTTTTGTATGTCGTTATATGTGTTCTTAATGTCGAACTCTATGCGAACAAAAATGACAGCCGGTATAACTCTCACTAATGCGGTCACATGTATGAATTGCCATGACGAGTACCCATATTATTTTTTTTGTATTTATTAGTTTTGTTGTACAAAAAACACTGTCAATTTTTTTTTTTGGGTCTCCTCAGATTACAAGAAATTGCAAACCTTTTTTCAATAACTGCCGGTTTAGACACGTCAAGACTTGACTTTTTAGGAGAAAGGGGAAAAGCAATGGCAATCTCTTTTCCCTTCTATCCTAAAAGCTTAAGACTTGACCAGTTAAACTTGACGTGTGTGAACCGGCACTAAAGAAAATAAATAATTTTGTACAAGCAGAGAAAAAATACTTTTCAATATGGTGCGTCCAACAAAACTATTTTTAACTAAGAAAAATATGGTTAATTTAAATATATTATTGTCACCGGGAACCGTAGTATGGTTAAATAAGTCCTCCATCAAGAAGCCGTAACCATACTTTCGTTGCCGCTTAACATTTTGTGGTTATATATGACAAAAATAATTGTTTAGTTTTAAATTAACAATCGTATTTTCTTTTTTTTCCAAGAGCAACATGATATGGTTGAAAACCAACCATGCAGTGTTAAACATATTTTTGTTATTATTAAGAATAACATGTTCGGAGGCAGCCATAATATGGATGTGGCTTCCTGATGTGGGACTAATTTCACCGTAATATATGTAGGTGCCGTTGGCAATAACATGATACAATTAAACATAATATGTCTAAAATATTTCATTAAAATCTGTTTTGCTGGAGTTGACCATATTAAAAAATGTTTTTCTCTAGGTGTATGTATGTATGTATGTCTGCATAATTTACCATTCATTTTTAGGCAACAGAAGTTTAGCAGCAGCAACAAAATGCAAATAAAATAAGCAGGCTAATATATTTCTGCTATTAAATCCAAAACTATTATGTAACATGTTGCTCACTTACAGCTGCATAGTTTTTTTGCTTTCTTTGTGGCATACACCTGTTGTATGTACTAGTAGTAAGTAGCACTGGTGTAGAAAAAAGGCACAGTCAACTTTAAAATAAATTAAATAAATATGGGTATTCGAAACAATTGTAATCCAGAAAATTAGCTAATTATTGCAACTAAGTAAAAGAGTAAGTGAACTATTAAAACTTATACTTATTTGTTGTAATAGTGACGCAAATAAAAACTATAATTGTAACATTTTAATGGACTACTATTACAATTTACAAAGAAAAGAGGCAAGCAACTAAATAATTTGCTACTAGTGGCTGTGACTGATTGACTTAACGGCTGGTTGTAATGAAAGCAAATTGCTATAAACATATTGGTTGACCTCATTTTTAACATATCGCACGCACACTTAATCATAAACAGGAACAACTCAAAGTTTATCAAAATAATTTTTTTTATATATTTTTAAACCAGTTTGCAAGTAAAATCTCTAGCGACCACGAAAAGTTCGTTTGCGTAACTGTCTTCTTTAACATTTGTTAAACTCAATTTGATTACAAAATTGCAACCCTGTTTTTGAAGCCAGTTTTCTGCCTCTCCTAAACATTTTTACATTTTAAGCTGTGCTTGGTTATGATACGGTGAGCCATAAGTAGTCTGTCAAAGGAATATTTTTGGAGATTTCTATTTTGACACTTTTTTTCTCCATTGGATTTAGGACAAGATCAGTAAAAGAGACGATAAAATATGTATAATGTTGCTATTAAGGCGTTTTCAGTATGTGACGATTTCGGTGTGGAAGTTAAAAAGAGAGCCGTGGTTAAACAAAAGTGAATTAGTTGCTTTAACATCAACTTGTTTTAAAAGAGAGTTCTTTGGTCCATAACAGTTTACAAATTTCACAAATTTTACCTGTTTTTCTCTCGTAAGTGACTACAGAAGGGACAGAAGTTAATAATTAATGTCTGATAAAAATTGTCTTTAAAGAGTACAACAACTAGTTTTGAAATGAAATTTGTCAAAATCGTTGCCTTAAATAACATGAGAGCCAGAATTTCCAAGTGATTTCTATTCAGATTACCAAAAGGCAGTGTCAGAAAACTGACCTCAGACAGTTTTTTCGTAGAGTAAAATTAACAGAAATTATATAAGTAAAAGAGAAGTTAAAAACCAAAGTGCAGAGAAAAAACATGTTTAAATATGGTCACCTCCAACAAAACTATTTTAAACAATATTTTAAGTATATTATGTTTAATTTAACCATATTATTGTCCCCGACAATCATATTAGAAATACATTAGTCCATCATCAAGAAGCCACAACCATATTATGGTTGCCTCTAAACATATTATGGCTTAATATGACAATAATTTTTCCAAGAGCAACATTCTATGGTTGAAATCCAACCATGCTATTGTAAGTGTGAAGCAAATCTCAGTTATCATTAACCATAACATGTTCGGAGGCAACCATAATATGGTTATGGCTTTTTGATGGAGGACTAGTTTAACCATAATAGAGTTGTCGGCGACAATAATATGGTTAAATTAAACATAATATGCTTAAATTTTTTATAAATAGTTTTGTTGGAGGTGGCTACACTTATCTACGCCTGCGAATCATGGACACACACGTCACCCAGGAAAAGTAGTATACCGGCTACAGTAATGAAGTATCTGCGCTGTGTAAAGGGAAACCTCAAAAGAATCAGAAACGATACTAAAAGAAGCAGACTGTTGGTAGAAACTCTGGATAATAGAAAGGAAAATTTTAAAAGGCGATGCATTACGAATGAATAAAACTTTTAAGATTACTTTGAGACAGTGATTGACTTTTCGGGACAGCTCTCTGCCTTGTAATTAATATTTGACCAAGGCAACTGAAAGGAAATGTAAACAAAAAATAATATAACTAAAATAAAATTTTGCAAAATAAAATAACACTCTTTACGTTGTATTTTTATTAGCAAGTGGGAGGAGTAACTGAGTAATTGCTGAGTAAAAAACTATTTTCTAAGTTAAAATTTTTAATTAATATGTTCACTTTTAGATTGCTAACCTTTTAAGTGAGTTGAAAACTTAATTTTTAAGCTTAGGAACAGTGAGTGATGACGTTTAGTTATTAAAAATAAGTTTTTTTCATTAAATAAATAGCTTTTCTGTTATATTAATTAGAAAACAAAATTAGGAATCGATAAAATATGCGATAAGAGAAATCGATTTGGCTATTTGGCATTCTTAAGATCAGTAACGTAATGCTTTCGAAGCTACCTCGCATAACAAAGAAAATTATTCTTTTAATTTCTAATGCTTTTTTACACTGAAAGAAAAATGCTTCATATATTTAATGAATTATATTCATAAAAAAATTTTCCTTGGGTAAATGGAAATGTTCATTGCCTAAATGGAATTTCATAGTTATAATGTAGTATTTTCGTTAAAATCGTTTCATTGGATATCGTAATTACGTTAAAAATTTTCATTGGATATATGAAAACTTAAGTTTGTCCAAGTTAAACAAAAAATTTTAATTGGTAACATAAAAAAACAATATACAAACATAACTATATTCATAAATTAATACAAAATTATAGTTTCCTTAAAAATATGTTTAATTGTTAATAAAAAAGTCGACAAACAATCGACGAAACGTCGGGAACAAAATATTGTAATTAAAAATTGAATTTCATTTACATTGAAGAAATTAAGGCCCTATTAGCTTGACAAAAATAATATTAATAAATGTAAGATTTAATTATTTCATACATCTAATGTAATATGCCATTAAATTTATGAAATCAAAAATTTTTTTATAAAAGCAACATATTTCAATAATGCTTTTATAAATTTAAATTTTCATTATGACAATGAAAAATGTCATTATAGTAATGAAACAAAAACTTTCAATCAACGTTGTTATTGTTGTTATGGACAATTTAAACTCATATTTACGCTCTTAATTGAGTAAAAAACATTGTTTTTTTATCCAAAAACTACACTGCCCCGGTAGGCTAGCTGGTAGTGAGCTAGTCTATCAGCACCGAGGTTGCACGATCGATTCCCGCCAGAGACAGAAAAAAATAAAATAAGAAAAAAAATGAAAATAAAAAATAAATAAAAAAAAAGGTTTTTTTTTCTTTATTGAAAGTATTCATCCAATGAATAATATTCATAGATCTAATGTAATGTTTCATTAAATACATTTTAATGAAACAGGTTTCATTGATCCAACGAAGCGCTGCATAGGTTCCTTTTAATGCAATTTTTCACGGGATTAATGTCAAAATTCATTGGTATTGCGAAGAAAATTCTTTCAGTGTACGTCATGAACACAACCATCAAGACTAGAAGGTTTCCGTAGTTAGTCTGTCTTATACGGCTCAAGTCTTATTGACAAGATTGCTACTTTATAGGCGAGAGGGACGAGGGGAAAAGAAACGAGTACACATATGCATGTACTGTCTTAAAGTGTTGCTTTCTAAGGGCTCAGTTAGCCGGGAGTAACAGTAACGTTGCAAATCAGCTGTTTCATTTTGTTGTATGTAAAGCAATTAGAACGATTACAGTTAGCAGTAAGATGTTACGTCTCATTCTGTAAGAAATAGATTGGTCTTCCTTTTTTACGGTAAGGTTACTGTTAATGTTACTCCCGGCTAACTGAGCCTTTATTCGTTGTTTAATTTTGTTTTTGTTTTCAATATCAAATAAAACAAAATAAAAAACACGTCGTCAACATGACATGAATCATTTGAATGCCAATTCATGTTCAAAAAAGAGAAAGGAAGAATCTTGTCAATAAGACATGAGCCGTATGAACTCAGATAGCAAAGCCAGAAAAAGATCACACAAAAGTTGAGTCAAATAGGCCTATAAGCGTATTAACTGATGTTTTTCAAACTTTTGATAAAATCTGGCATAAAGGCTTATTTATTACATAAATTGAAGCTACATTTACTAGTTAACACATACATAATAGCTAGAAAGCTACTAAGTCGCTCGAAAATGTATTATTAAAGAAGACGATTTTCAGATTTCTCCTCATCAAACTGACGCTGGAGTCCCTAAAGGAAGCAGCTTGGGGCCTCTATTATACCTAATATATACTTTGGATCAGGGATTGCTGTTCGGTTTTAACCGAAACCGAAACCGCGGTGTTAAATGCCTAAAAACCGAAACCGAAAACCGACAAAAAAAAACTCAGTTTTAGCTTTTACTTTAACAATGTATTTATGCTTGAAGAAATTGCAAATTAAACATCATACTCGTACTTCATATGCAAAAACTTTATACATAATTTCAAAATTCTTAAAATTCAAAATAAGTACTAAGACGAACAAATGTTATCTTTATAACTCTTAAGTACACACCTTATTTGTGAGGCATAAACTGCCACCTGGGCCACTTGAATTTTGTATGGAGTTTCTTGTGGCTATAGAAAAAACTCACAATAACGAACCCCTGGGCAAGCTGGGACTACTTTTATATGTATGGAGTTTTATGGCTATAGCAGGAACATTTTGTTGGGAAATAAAATAATTTTTCGAAAAAACAGAAAAGAAAGATTTCTTATGTGTTCTGTATGCTTTTTGAAACGTTTCATTTTGATTTTATTTACTCCAGTACATACATATATTATAGGGAAGGACCTGACCAGGCCCAGGTGGATACAATATGCACAAAATTTTCATTTGGCCAATTGAGGAATACATACAATTTCGTTCTAATATACTTAATAATTTTATTCAACATTTTTTATTTTTCGAATTTATTCTATGAGCTAAATTTCAGTTATGTATTTTATAAAGCTTTTTTGTAATAGTTCTATTCCTTCAATTTTTCAGAAATGACTTTATACACTACCAGACTATTATATTGTATTTTCTTGTTACATTTTACCTTAGCTTTCCTTTGGAAAGCAATGAGGTATATTTTATGTACAGAAAAATTTACAATTATTATAGAAAATAGAAACTGGGAATTATTTCCTATTGGTGTTAGACAAATTTGTCGCTAGTAGCTTAGATAGCTATTTGATCAATCTTTTTAAAAAAAATATTTTTGTTTTTTTTTTAATTGTTTAAAAAATTTTTTTTTTATATTTAAAACTTTTTTTTATTTTTTTATCCGGAATGTTTTTTTTTTTTTGCTCTAAAGAAAGCTTATGTCTTTTCCTTTCTTTTAATTAGTTTTTGGGGAATTTCAAATAAAATTTTTTAAATTTTAATTTGTTAGCATCGTTAAAATCAAAAACGAGAAATAAAAATATATTCTTTACTAAAATTACTAAAAACTACCTACAAGTCGATCTATTTTTCCTATAATTTTATAATCTTTGTATGATGCGCTTCTTACTTTAAAACCAACGTCTGTAGAAAGTGAGAGCACGTTTTCGGTAACAGGCAATATACATATCAACAAGGATTCGAAATAGAATCTTTGATGAACTTTTAAATGCTTTAATAATACTAAAAAATTGTTTGCTTAAAAGAAAATTAATTTAACCAAGTTGCTATAAATAATAACTACAAAATTTTTTGAACTTTTGTACATGTGTATGTATATTCTTTTAAAAGAGTAAAAACTTTTGTCTTGAACTCATTTAATGTAATCATTGTTTTATTCAAAGAATCCCGGGATTCCTGGGAATAAGATTTTTTTTTTTTTGGTTTAGTTTCCCGGGAAATTAGAAACCCTAATATATATATACTAGCTGACCCGGCAAAATTTTCTTACCGTAAAAACCTAAGTTGGACCATGGCGATGATTTTATAGAAAAAATCGTCCAAATCGGTCAAGCCGTTCTCAAGTTATGCGCTTAATAGAAAAAGTGAGCGTAAAAGTAGGCCTGGTAAATTTTTCTTTCGATGAAAACTTAAAATGGATTAATACGAACATTTGAAAGAAAAATTTGTCAAATCGATGGAGCCGTTTTCTGATTTTAGGTAATTCGAAAAAAGTGGGCGGGGCAAAATTTTCTTTTCGTATAAATCTAAGTTGGACCATGGCGATCATTTTAAAGAAAAAATCGTCCAAATTATATAGATGTCATTGGTGGTGCAATATGAAAATTGGATTGCCACGCCCCTCCGCCCGCCGACCGAAAATTAAAAATGAGATTTCACAGTGTCACCCGCCTGAATATTCTGAAGATTCCCTGAAAATTTCATCAAAATCGGCCCAGCCGTTTTGGAGTCCATACGTTACATACATACATACATACATACATACATACATACATACATACATACATACATACATACATACATACATACATACATACATACATACATACATACATACATACATACATACATACATACATACATACATACATACATACATACATACATACATACATACATACATACATACATACATACATACATACATACATACATACATACATACATACATACATACATACATACATACATACATACATACATACATACACACATCCTATTTTATATATATAGATATACATAAAGATATGTAAATCTAAATTTTTATATATGTTATTTTCTTAATTTTCTTTACATATATTTACATAATTTTTACTTTTTTTCTTTACGTCCAAAATCTGGTCGCCTCAATAAAGGGTACACTATTGAATAATTGTTTTTTTTTAAAACTGTGGTATAGGGTATCATACGGTCGGGCTTGACGGACTATACACGCTTACTTGTTTATAAATGAAACAATACAAAATGTTTTAAATCATCTTGACTACTCTTTTGGTTACCAGGGGCTTGAAACTGTTATGGCTTCTTATATAAAATGTGTGAATAAAAAATCGTTGTTCTTGTGCCCCTTACAAATTATTTGAAAGCTTAAAGAAACCCGTATCTATTGCCTTACCAGATACCAAAAAAAAAAAAAGATTAATGCACCAATGTTTTTTAAAAGACAGCTAACAATTTATTATTTATTATTTTGCAAAACAATTGTAAACCCAACAAGTGTGGGTGTTAAGAAAAATAAGACTTTCTTTTTATAAATCCAACAAACAACATCATTTTCAATTAAAACAAAGAAAAAAATAGCTTTTAAAAAGCAAACAGCTTTTCAAACTGTCCAAAAAGTCCTGCCTCTCAAGTGTTTTTTTTTCTTTCTCCTTCTTTTTCGATCTGCCAAATATTGCACAAGTGTTTTATGGCTTTAGCAAAAGTATTAGAAAACTATTAAAGACAAAAAAGAAAAAAAAACTATATAAAATTCTGTAATTTAGCTTGTTGTGAAACTGTTTAGCTTTAGTTTAAACTCAGTTAAAACGCATTGCGGCATACAATTGCCTCAATATGAAAAATGAAATAAATTTGAAAACGAAAGACTTTAGCAACAAACTTGTTCAAGCCACACACAACCAGAGTTTTTGTCGGAAAGCCTTATTAGCTGGCTATTTCATTTTTTACGACTACTTTGCCATGTTTATTATTATTATTTTTTGTTTATGTTTTTGTTGTTTTAGTTTAACTACAGAGTCAGTCCATGCAGCATTTTAGTTCAGTATGAATTTCATTATTTGCTTAACACTTGCACAAATTTTACAAATATGTCTAAAAGTCTTTTTGTGTGAATGAAGAGTGAGTATTTGAAAGTACTTGAATGAAGCATGTTAAACTACTAATTTTAGCTGAACATAAAAACTCTTAATGTTGCACATTTTAAAAGCTGTCAATATTTTCATATACAGATATCAAAAAAAAACGTTTTGCAAGTAGTATAAAATAAATTGCCAAATCATGGCTATCATTTTTTTTTTTAATAACAGCCAATTTAGGTGCCTTTGTAAATCTTTATGCTTAGCAAGTGTGACATTTTTTAAATGAAAATTGTAACTATTAATAGAAAAACTCCTTTTAAGTAGGAGTTATATTTGAGTTTAAGGTTTTTATTTTTTTGTTCAAACAGTTGATTTTGTAAACTTTTTAGCAACTAATGGTTGTAATCATTTAATGATACCCCTGATCTTTTCATATTACACTTAAAGTAAAACTGCCAGACAATATCATCAATGTGTTGCAAGTACATGTAGAATGTAGTTATATTTTTAAGGTTAATTAATTTAATAAATCACTCTTTGTTGTCATTTCCACATGATTTCAAAATATTGCTTGCTGTGGCAGGCTAAAAAACTAAAAAACTATAAAATATAACAAAAACAACTTCTATAAATCAAAAATTTTACCATGCGTATCACTTATTAGAGCTATAAGAATATCATGAATAATAATACATATTGTTCTTCACCACTTGAACCTTAAACAATTGGTACGGAAAATGAAACTTTGTTTAAAATTATTTATATAATAGTTTTTGCAACCGCCAAGTGCCCATGAACATTCATAAGACTCTATGAAGAATTTGATTTTGGTTTGCTGAAAATAATGGTAAAATTTAATTATTGGTAGAAGTTTCTATTGTCTTAATAAATCTAAAGAAAAAACTACTTAATAAAATAATATTTTGTAATTTAAATTTATAAATAATTTATTAATTATATGTATAGTAGTATGTAGTTGTTAGCATTAGATTTTGGTCTAGGTTAAGAACTTAATTCAAATTAACAACATTCTAATAAAATAATTAAAAATAAACAATTTATTTAGGCATATAGCTAGAGAAAGTTTGGTTGCTAAAAAATAAAATTTTTTTTGTTTTGCTATTTTGCAAGTTCATTTTTATATTCACACCATAATAGTGGAGAGGATATAATGCGTTAGTGCTGATGATTGGAACACCTTTAAATATTTTCCCTACCTTCAAGTATACCGATCGACTTAATATCACTTTCTGAGTCTATTTAACGATGTCCGTCTGGTTGGCTGGCAGGTTAGCCATGTCATGTAAACCTTCGCCCATGTTCTGTAACTCTCGCGTCGAGAAACTTTTCGATCGAAATGTGTAAAATGAAACAAAAATGCCATACAGTGAACTCGCGAAAACGTGAATACTCAAAAGGGTGAACGTCTCAGAAACGTGAACAAATTTTTTTTTTACACAGACTATTCTAAAACGTGAACAAAATCTGGAAGATCTAAAACGTTAACACATTATTTTCTTTTTTTGTTTACTTTTTAAAATGTTTTTTTTTTACTTGGGGAATCCCCGAATTGAGTTCACTTGTTGGTTTATGTCACAGCGTTCTTTTTTTCTTAATTGTATCCATGTATGTATTCGCTCACATGTTAGATGTTTTTAACATCGCTACGTTATTCGTGTTATTTGTGAAAGTGAAAAATGTCATTAAAAAAACCGAAAGTGTTATCTTTGAAAGATAAAATAAATATTCTTGAATTTTTGCAAAAACGTTTTAGTGGCAGTGGCTTGGCTAGAAAATATGGTGTTGCTAAATCAACAGTTTGTGCCATTAAGAAGAAACAATAGGAAATAAAAAATCGTGTAAAGAAAACTGTTTATGGTAACGGAAAGGGTAAAACATTACGTTCTTCTCAGCTTTCAAATGGTTTCTTAGCATGCGAAATAAAAAAATAACCGGTAAGTGGACTGATGCTAAAAGCAAGTGCTTTAGAAATTCACCCACAAAAATTAAAGAGAGTTATTGAGGTTTTCGTGCCAGCGATAGTTGGCTTTAAAAAATTAAGCAGAGGTTTATTGTTCGTCTTCTCATAATTTCCGGAGAAAAGCTTTTTGATCAGCCACAACTTGTTGACCCGTTTAAAGAATAGTTAAGATCAAAAATGGAGGAACTCTCTTTATGTGCAAATCAGCTTGTAATGGAAGCAGCAGGTAACCCATACTTTTCATCATTGGAGAAAAGAGCTGAAAAAAAGCTTTGTTAAAGATGATCAAACAAAACAACTTTTAAAAAAAGATTACCGATTTTTTTTTGAGAATTTTTTTATCCCTTATAAACATTCCTTAAACAAAAAAATGTTTCTTTTCGTTTTTGTTAATTTTATGTTTATTTTTTTATGGTATTCATAAGAAATTAATTTTTTAATGTAGGCATCATATGCAAAGTCAACTGAATTATTGCGTATACATGTATTTTTTTTTTTATTAAAAATGAATAAAACATTTTTTTTAAAAATACTTGTTTATCTATTTTTTTTTTTTTAAAGGGGTGTTATTTTTTTTAAATTTTGGCATTCGATAACGTGAACAACCTCGAAAACGTAAAACGCCGTTGTAAAAATTAGTTCACGTTATCGCGAGTTGACTGTATATTGAAAACAGTGTTGCCAGTGAAATTTCGAGAAAGATACATTTTTCATTTAATTTTGTTATTGTTTTCAATATCAAAAAAGCACATGTCGTCAACATGACATGAATCATTTGAACACCAATTCAGGTTGTCAATAAGACATGAGTCGTATGAACTCAGACTAAGTTTCCAAAAAGATACACTTTTTCCCAAAAAGATACATTTAAAAAAAAAAATTAAGTCCAATTTAAACGTTTAACAATTATTAACATTACATTTTTATTTCATACTCCAGGGCTGCCAGATTTGACGAGTTATCGTCATTTTGACGATTTTTGTTCCGAAATTAGCAAATTGTCGATTTACGGATTTTTTTCTTTCTAAAAAGTGACGATTTTTTCCGTCTCCAAAGTCTGAATAAAACTTTACATTTTCTGACAATTTCGTTTCTTAATCTTGGAATATTCAACAGCCATACCTTAACAAGAGTGGAAGGCGGAACATTTTCTTTCGCTTAGCTTTTACGCTGACATGCCATACCAAAGCAAGAGCGTCAACGCTGTGTCACGAACAGTAGTAATAGCATTTTTGTTTAATAAATCCCAGAAATTAAATGTTACGGCTACCAAAGTGGGGGTAAAACAGATTCTGAAATCAAAATTTTCAGTAATAAAATCTAAAGAGTGTTTGGTTAGACCATAAGCCTTCTTATAATTTTAGGGAGATCTAAATACTTTTAAAAATATTCAACAATTTAAATAAGCAATTTTATTAATGAAGAAATAAACAAATAAAGAAATTTAACACAAATTTAAAAAAAAAAATATAGATACGTTACTACATTAATCCGCTTAAGTTAACCTTGTATAATATTTAATGAACAAAATGCAATTAACTTTTATGTTTTAAGTCTACTTCTATGAATATTATGATTTATACAACAAGATGACACAAAAGCATATTTTAATAAATACAAAACAAAAAACAGATAGATTTTTGGTAGCGAAACTAAAAATACATAGTAGAAGTGCTTTAATCGGCTTTGCTGAATTTTATTTACCCTTCAGCATAGTATTGAAGAGACAATTTCTTCCTGGGGGGCTACTCTCTATTGCGATGCGAATTCAATTGCGAAGCGAAAGCTAAATTCGAACTTGGTACTCTCTATCACTCTCGCAAAATTTTTTGAAAATTAAGCAATACTGCCAATGAAAATTAAAGATGGCGCAGATTGACAGTAATGAAATGTCAAATATGTAAAAAAGATTGAAATTGGAAAATTAAAATTAAATAAATATTGATAATTTGCGAAAAGAAAAAAATAAAAAGATGCGTAAGACAAATGCGCAAACGCACTAAAGAGTAAAATCTGTGAGCAAATTTCTATGTGCGTTAGGTGGAAAAATAGTACGAATTCGTTGGCTTTTAACACCAAACAAATCACTTATATAGAGTACTAGCTTAACCAGGTGCACTTTGCTACCCGCATTGAAATAAAATTAGTAAAAATTTTTCAGAAGATCAAGTGTTTTCAAATTTATTAACTTCTTCTTCTATCATTCCCACTCACTACTCCAGTTTAGTAGTCTTTTAAATAGCCGTTTTGTATTAATACAAAACTATTAGTTAAAAAATTTACAACTTTTACTGTAACCGTTCTGTAAATTTCGTAGAGTATGTATTTGGGGTTTTGCCGTGCTGCCATCTATGTGGAGGCTTGACTTTGCCACAGAGCAAACAGAGGCGTCACGAGATAGAAAATATTGCTTTTTGCGTTTTTATCACGCAATTTGTGTTGATTTTGGCGGCCTGTTTTCACTACCAAAAAAATATTTTCTTTCTTCGAAAGGTGCCCTCGCAAATGATTTGGGCATTTTTTACGTCACTTTTTTCATCTCTGTATGCTCTGTGGACGTTACTTGCGCAAATCTTATGTGCAACTCTTGGTTTGTAGACGTCAGCGCTAAGGTCGGGGTGAGGAAAACAAATTTAGTATAGACTTTGTTGTACTCGGCAAGTACCTTGCCGAGTCTGAAAGGGGTCATACTGATTTTTGTTTACAATTCTTAGTGCTGCCATCTACTAATGAGTTTCGAAGTGTTATATATTGCTGGGTGTTTTTGGTGCTGCCATTTGCTTATGATGTACATATGCATGTGTTAAAATTAAAAGGCGTTTCGTGCACTTCGTAATTTTTTAGATCAGCATAATCGATCTGTCCACAATCGGGATAATTGTACGCAAATTTCAGCAAACCGGATCTCTATGAAGCGGAATCCACAGAGTGACTAATTGGTGCGGTTTATGGGCTGGCGGTGTCATCGGGCCGTACTTATTCAAAAATGAGGTCGGCCAAGCAGTTACCGTGAATGGTGTTCGCTATAGCGAGATGATAACGGACTTCTTGTGGCCAGAAATTGAGGATTTGGACCTGGCAAAATGTGGTTCCAACAGGATGGTGCCACTTGAAATACAGCCAACGAAACAATGGCTTTATTGCTCGAGAAATTCAATAGCCTTGCTAACTCACGTCGAGCCGATGTTAATTGGCCGTCACGATCACGTGATTTGACACCGTTGAACTTCTTTCTTTGGGGATATTTAATAATCAAAAGAAAATCTTGTAAATTAAATATATTGTGTTCCCACAAAAATTACTTTGATAGAAAAAGTGTACGTCAACAAGACAAGAAAAATTCTGGAGCTGAAGGATGAGATAATTAGGCACATTAAAGATATTGCACCTCAATTATGTCTCAGAGTCATTAAAAGTATGGACCATCGGATAGAGGTATGCCACCAAGGCCGTGGCGAGCGTTTGGCCGATATTTTGTTTCACACATAATTGAGGCTATCAGCGCAGAAGTGGTGTAACCCCACACTACTTATTATGAGATAATGAGGAGTTAACACTACTCTTGCACTATAGTACTTGGTTGTAACGGCCCGTGCAAAAACTATGTTTCTAGCGCCATCTGTTTTGGATGCAAACAGTTGGCTTACTCGACTATTGCACTGTAAAGAACAGTGCAAAGAACATATCTAACACCAGAACTGTAAACAAATTAAATTGGGGGTTACAGTACTTCTGCGCTGATAGCATCAATTGTCATAAATCCTTCTTTAATAAAAAAAATTTCTTTGAGATTCTAAAAATTATTAAGATAATTCTCTGAAAACTGTTTGTTTTATTTACAATTAACATCGTGCGTTTGACCCTATATTTATTTGGATGAACCTTTATTTAAGAAATATCTGCGCCAAATTCATTATTTTCTGAAGAAAGAAGTTGTTATTGGTCTATAACTCGGTCATTTGAAAACCGATTTTGTTAATTTTTACTAGATCTATCCTACAAAGTTTACTTTGGGTGAAATTAAAAAAAATAAAGTTTATAGATTATAAGGACACTTGTAAAAGTAAAGTTTTATAGCTGAAAATAAGAGATTTATACGGGTAAAAATTAGAGGCAGGCGTGGTTTTTTCCTTATATCTCAACCCATGCCAAACCATATGTGATATAAATGTTTAACAACTAACTTCCCATCACAGCAAGGGCCTTCGGAAAACCCATTTCAACATACATACAGACAGACTGACATCGTTTAATTAACTTTGCTACCCATAAGGACCCAAATATATGTACTTTATAAGCTCTAAGATCAATATTGTCGAAATTACAAACGGAATGATAAACTTATGTTTACCTTTTCCACCTATAGTGACGGGTATAAAAAAGTTTCTTATAAAAGAAACAAATATTAAAACAGCACTGCAACCGAAACAAGTTCATGACACGACCTTGACTTGTGTGTTAGTAGTTATGTTGTATCTTTTCATCTATGTATCTATCTGTCTTTGCATCTAGTCCGTCTATTATGTACAACGTCAATAGTTTAACATTTTACTTTTGTTTTACCTTAAAAACCGGCTCTATATAAACTCTCGCACAACACAAAATTCGCATTAAGGTCTTTCCAAACACTTTTTGCTGAGAGAGTGAAGCAAAAAACAAAAATATTAAAATTAATATGCACATAAAACCTTTAAATGCTTGATGTATCACAATCAAGTAATTTTTAATTACACTGCAATTAAACGTAAGAAAAAGAAGGTATTTAAATCCATTTTACGATTTAGAATACATAAAATATTTAAAAAGTTTTTTTAATGTTGTTTAATTAAATAGTTTAGAAAAAATTAATTTTTATTTTAAATTACGTTTATCAAGAATAAAAGTAAATATTTTCTTATCAATGAAAAAAAAAAATTATGGTTAACCTTTAACGCAAAATAATTATATATCTTTAAGCTAATTAATAAGATTTTGTTTGTCGTGTTTAGAGGATAAGTAAGCTAGTTTCTATGCGCATTTCACTGGTTGCTTAGGCCAGATCATCAGGAAACATTCTCTGAAAAAAGGTTAGAAAACCCAAAGATATTAGCAAATAAAACTGCAGACTGAATGAGAATTGCAAACACTCAAAAAGTCTTGTTTGCAACGATATCAAAGCTTAAACAAAATACCAACAATAAACAGTGAGTTTATCTTTTCCTTCATTCCCTACAATAATTACTTTGATAATATCTTTCAACTATTAACTTAAAAACTTTTAATAAAATTGAGTTGTTTTTAATTATGTTAAATGATTTTCTTTTTTTAAGTATTTTTTTTTTTTGTTTTTTTTTAAATTATACTATTTTTGCTGCAAAAAGTAATTCATGTAAAGAGCTGATTTTGCAAAACAAAAAAATACTTTTTTCAGTACCAAAATAATTTTTGTGGGAATACAAAATTTTTAATTTACGAGATTTTTTTTGTCGTGCTTAATTCAAAATTTTTATTTTTGATAAACCCTAACCAAAAAGTACTGCAGGTCGTCAGTTTTAAAATAGGTACATTTCTGAAATTGTACTTTGTTGCTGCAAAAAATACTTTTTGTAAAAGACAAAAAATATACCTTTTCCAGTACATTTTACCTTTAAAGTACTACAGGGTGTCGCTTTTAAGAAAAGACACATTTTATAATATTGTGCTTTATCTGCTACAAAAAAAATTTGTAAACGGTGTGTTTTTGTGACAAAAAAATTTACTTTTTTACTTTTACTAAAAGTTTTTGGCGAACTATTTAAGTTATAATGCCAGGGTATCACACAATTTTTGGAGCTTTAACCGCAAAACCTCGTTCAACCTAAGCCTTCATATAGGAAGGCGAGAGCTTTCAGAATCCGCTCCAGAGTATTTTGGTATCCACCAGTAAACGTGTGAGTTATTTCTTTGGTACTTCACCAGTAAAACGTCAGAGTTATATATGGTTCTCCACCAGTTACATTGATTTTTTTTCCTTGGTTCTCCACCAGACAACACATTAATACAATGAGGTTAAGAACGATTGCATACAGTTAATGTAGAAACTGTAACTCGGTACAGTTATACGACGCCGAAACACTAACGAAACGAAACACGGGGTGACAACGCAAAACGCAACAAAAGCAGACAAACAAAAACGACCTGTTTGTCCTTAATAAAGCGCGAGCTGCTTCTCCACTCAGGGCAGTTTTACGAGTGTACTACTGTAAAGGCTTAGTTAGGCGAACGTTGCTGTACCCGTAATGTACCGCACCGTACTGTAAGCACGTTGGTGTACTTATAGAACGTTTAAAAACGTGTCATATGTTTTCCCATACATAAACAAAAAGCAATAGTATACATAAAACAAAACACACAGTGATGGGAATCAAAAATGTGCAAATGGTGACCGTTGTGCAGAAAAGGTACCACGTGATTTCAATGGTATTAAAACAGTATTTTGTGTATGTAAAAAATGTTAATAATTTAATATTTATATTATAGATTTACAATAAAAAAATTTGTATTTTAGCATATATAAATTTTCAGCATACATATATATTGTAAATGTGCATACACCAAACAAGGTTTTGATACCATTTAAAGTCTTTTATATGTTTCACATTTCCATTGTATGTGTATATGCATTTGTTTATTTTAAACATCTAAACATATGTATATTTGTATATTTGGAAATATGTTGTATTGTAAGTTGTTTTGTCGCAATTCCATAGATATACGGAAAAAAGTACCAAAAAAACAGAACAAAATTACCCGCATTCAATGTAACATACAAGCCGCTTACAAATGTCACGTAACAACGGCATGAAATTCTATTTTATACAGATTGGTACGTTGCAACTACGGTACATTGCATTTCGGTAAGCTTTTGTATTGGTTTTCATATAACAAAAAGCGAACAGCTGATGGATACAGTACAGATACGGTACAGCAACGTTCGCCTAACTGAGCCTTAATTTTTAACAAAAAAATTCTTTTTATAGAACAGGGTTTCACTTTTTAGAAAGGCACTTTTATTAAATTGTACTTTTTCTGTTACAAAAAGGATCTTGTTGTAACAAAAAAAAGTATTTTTTTCCGCACCTTTTAAAAATGCACATTTTTAAAATTGTACTTTTTTGCTGCAAAAAGTAATTTTTTTAAAAAGTAAATTTTTGTAACAAAAAAAATCTTTTTTGCAGTACCTTTTACCAGAAAGACGTTTTTTAAAAAGGGCGTCACTTTGAAAAAGTCACATGTTATAATATCCCTGCAAATAATAGTTCCAGTCCAAACACGCGTGTAAAGTGTAGCCCACAAGTGACTAGGACTAGTCCAAAAGTAATCCAAACGTATGGAAAAATATGGTCTATTTAACACTACGATGTCCTAGGGGAGGACCATATAACCCACCTCTGGACTACTAAGGAGTATTTTTAGAACTACTCCGGTGTATACTCAAGAGGATTAGTTTTGAAGTCGTTTAAAAACGAAAGCATGTCGTTAAAAAACGAAGACAAGTCGTCTCACTACAAACACTTTTTAGCAATGACATGGTCCATGCTTGCATTGCATCGGACCAGTCCATGGAGTATTCCATTTTATCAAAATGGATCAGGTGGTCCCATATTATTAGCAGGGATTGTACTTTTGCTGCTGCAAAAAGAAATTTTTGTAAAAAGGCGTATTTTTGTAACATAAAACGATCGTAATACCTTTTTAAGCGCTTTTTTGCATAAGTGTACTTCTTGTTAAAAAATGTTGGCATTTGCTTAACTTTTGGTAGAAATTTACTTTTTTGTGAATAGTTTTTTCCAAAAAATTAAACACTTTTTAAAGGACTTTTTAAAAAGATACTTTGGAAAAAAGTTATTTTTAAGCGTTTTTTATGGGTGCTGCTCTAATGTCATTCAGGCTTCCGTATAGTGGCAGCTAAAATGAGAAGGTGTACAGTACCGAGTATCCAGAGTGCATGCTAATACCGATGCGTCTCTGGAAATTAGGTGACAATCCAATAACAATTAGTCGCTGAAACTCAACTGTATTTAGCCGGCCTAGCGGTTTGTTGACAGCCCTAACTCTAGGATCGGAAGCTTTGGCCTAATCAGTCGATCTTCTTAGACCCAATCGATTACAGAAACGTCAACAAATTTGAATTTCAGTACAGTTAAACGATAGTTATTCGAAAATTTAAAGATGCGATATTACTATCGTTAAAACGATATTATAAGGAATGCTACAATTTAGTACGTAAGAACTCGGTTCGAAAACGATTATCACTTTCAAAACTTTTTATCACCTACATGATATCGTTACACTATCGCTTGGTTTATTGGGATATTTATTCTTGTTCACAAAGCTGATATCAAGACATTTTTTTATTAATTGGTATACTTTGCCCTGTTGAATAAAACGTTAAATGTAATTTTAAGTCAGCAATTTATTTCTGTTAATTAAATATACCTTTTGTAATTTCCCCAGTTAAAAGTCAATCTTAATCAATTTTATTTGCTTTCATTGAATTAATCTTGCAAACCAAAATGTGTAATTTACTTCAGACAAAATGTTTATTTAAATTTAAATCTAAACCTAGACACTTTGAATGAGGGGTGTTACCGATATATCGGCGATCCAGAAGTAAATCATACGTATTAATTAAAATCACTTGATTTCAAATCACATGTGCTTCTTAAAATCAAACGTGTGATATTTTGCTGTTCCGTTGTGATTTTAGAACATCACAAAATCACACGTGTGATTTTAAAAGCACGTGTTTTGAAATCACGGAGATGGTGAGTAGCTCAGAGTTACAAATCATTGCGACTTACTTAAGATGGTTTTAAACGACATGTATTAAGCTGTTTGCTTGTCAAATTTCACACTCTTAAATGCATACAAAAAACCAAAACTTTTAATTAAGTGAAATTCAATTAAAGGTGAATAGAAATAGATATCAGTATAATAGAAATAAAAAATGGAGATAAAACCGCTAGATTGACCAAAAATAGCTAATTGTCATTCTATTTATTAACAATAGCGGCCACTATTAAAATCGCTGTCAAATTTCAGATTTTTCAATTGCAAAGCGTTGTTGCCGCGCTATTTAGGGATGCTTCATACAAATTGTATGGGCAGGACAATTTTTGTTAAGACATCACAAATTGCTATCGTAAACGGGGGTTAAATGAAAGAGTTGATGGCTTATACCGTGTTCAGATATGCATCTTAATTGAGTTTTACGCAATAAATGCCATTATTGAGCTCAATTATCCATACAAAATTGCAATTTAGTTATTGCTCAATTAATACGAAATTGTTATTAATATTGAGTAAAATTAAAATGCGACACTGTAACAAGTGTGTTTATTACGCAAAACACAACTAACTAAACAGTGTTTTGACATTTGGCAATTGAAATTACAACAAAAAAAAAAAGGCCCATCCATTTGGTCTGCGCAAAAAACAGATGTTTATTCCTTAAAGATGTTAAAAGTTGTTTTCATTTTCTTATACATGTACATTTTTGTTTACGTTGAATGTTGTATGTAGTAGTAATATAAATTGAGTTAGCTAAATTGTGTATATGTGAACAGAAAGATAATTATGTCCTGTTCCGTTGTGATTTTAGAACATCACAAAATCACACGTGTGATTTTAAAAGCACGTGATTTGAAATCACGGAGATGGTGAGTAGCTCAGAGTTACAAATCATTGCGACTTACTTAAGATGGTTTTAGACGACATGTATTTAGCTGTTTGCTTGTCAAATTTCCCACTCTTAAATGCATACAAAAAACCAAAACTTTTAATTAAGTGAAATTCAATTAAAGGTGAATAGAAATAGATATCAGTATAATATAGAGTATAATGAAACCTTATGTTTGTCTACAATACTTGACCTTCGATACAAAGCTTGAATATTTCAAAGACAAGCAACTTCAATGATATTGAAAAAATTCTTATTGAGCTACTGAACATAACTCTGCCTTTCGAAAGTGTTGCAGACACGGTCATTCCTACACCTAGTAGGAGCTCCGATACTCTCTACCAGAACTGGCTTTGGAGCGTTTGTAAAAAAATTATAAGAGAAACGGAGCAAGATAAGGCTCTGTTTTTAATTAATATTTTTAAGAATTTAGTTTAAACAAGTTAGAGTGCTTTATTCGGCTGTGCCGAATCTTTGATACCCTCCACCGACAGTTCGAATGTTTAAGGAGTAATATCTGTATGATGTTAATTTTATCTTAAACTGTGACGATTTGTTATTAATTATGGTTCTAGGCGACTAAACTGTTTGCCGGTAGTAGGGTTTATATGGGGCCTTAGGTAAATTATGGACCGATCGTCACGAAATTTCACGTACCAAATTTTGTTACGCTAGCGTTATTTTTTACGGTTTTAGGCGTACTAAACTGTTTTCCTGGAGTAGTGTTTATATGGGGCTTAGGGTAAATTATGGATGGATCTTCACGAAATTTAACAGCGTGATTTCCAGTCAAATAAAACAAATTTTTGCAAAATCTTATCTCATTCCGTGCCTTGTTCCAGCATTTATGTTATTTTTTGTAACAAAATTATCAATTTTTCTAGGTGGTGGTTCCACATTTTGATTCATAGCTCTGGTCCTTCTGAACCGATTTTGCTGGATTTCAATCCCAAACTGCTTAGGATAACTACAAGCAATTTGGCACCAAGTTTGTTCATTTATTTTTAGTTGTTCGAAAGTGAGCGTGTTTTCAACAGACGGATGCGCGGACAGACAGACGGACATTTCTAAATCGACTTAGAATCACTCAAGGACCCAGAATATATATACTTTATGGGGTCTGAGATGAATAATAAAAAAGTTTCACACGGAATGACAAACTTAATATATGTACCCTCTTTACAACTATTTAATTGTGGTAGAGGGTATAAAAACAAAGTATTCTTTAACTCTGCGGAGATAGTAGATTTTCAATGTCCGTTTGCACCAGATTTGCATCGGAAAATAATCCCTCAGATGCGACAAAACTCATTCTTAACTTAAGTATTTCTGCGCCAGAAATACTTAATATGCATCTACAGCTTATCGAGGTATCACTTTTTTGTTTATTTGTATGCTTAAATAATTCAGTTTTTTAATTTTTAATGAAATGCGAATAAAAAATATTTTATAAGAATAATTTCTGTATAACTGTAAAACTGTTGTAAAAATTAACTTTTCAGTTTACCACAACACAACTAAATAATATTTAATTATTTGTATTTTTTTCGCTATTCTCTATTCGTTAAAGCTTAATTGTAGTGTAAATCATACATATCTTATCCCAGCGGTAAATATTGAAAGGACCGCAAGTGGAAGGCCTTTTTGAAGGCCTCTATACTCCTTTCTAAAAGATTCGCTTCGCATGATATCCTGCCTTCAGAAGTATGCCTTTTAGAAGACATAAACTTCTTTTTTAAATGCCTTCTGAAATATTCAGTACATATTCGTTCAGTTTTATTTACTTTTTATTTTTACTGACCTTCCTTACTCCCTTCTTTGGGAAGGGATCGAAGTTGTTTTTAAAGGAAGTGTGGAAGGCCTTGCGCCCAATGACAACCTGTGTAAAAAATAAATAAGTATGGAATGCGGCGAGAAGGGCTTCTGACTGCTAATAAGGCCTTCTATTAGGCCTCTTTACTCATTCGGTAGCAAAGTACTCAGGAAAGTAATATTTTGACACTTTTGAGGTGAATAAAATTTCACTAGCACTGGGGGCTATTGAAAATTTTGACATTAGCAAATTCTTGACAATTAGACAACAATAAAAACAAAATATTAAATTGATTACTTACATATTTACAAAAAAAAAAAAAAAAAATTAACTTTAAAAATTTAAATGCGCAATACCTGGGGCCTAATTCTGGCAGTCGTGATCGAGTACTTTCTCGATTCGAAAGCCATTTTATATCAGTCGATACTGAAGGAATCGAAATTATTTTTTTCAATATTGTGAGCATAAAATGAATGCTTTACAATACTGAAGAAATAATTCAGATTTGTTCAGTATTGACTGAAATATTTAGATATTAAATTGCTTTCGAATCGAGAAAATACTCGATCACGACTTCCAGAATCAGGCCCCTGAGTTTCACTGTTTTATAATAATTTTCCAAATTCATATTTATATGAAAAATGTATACGACCGAAGTTCGCAATTACGAAACTCTATCGTATTTCCTTAAAAAAATTGAGCTAGAATTTCCTTCGAATAGACCGACCATCAAATAATTTTATCCAGCTAGATTCATAATTCGTCCCAATGTGCGCGTATTGCGAAATTTATGTTGATTATAAACTCACTTTTAGTTGAACTTCAATAAATATTTTTAAATTCTAGTTTTTAATAAAATATTTTGTTTTAGATTAAATAGGGAACTATCTACATAATTAAGTTAAATAATCGTAAGATTTTTATTGCTTTTCATTTTAATTTGAGTATTCTTATAGTCTTTTTTTTAATTTACCAGTTTTCTATAAATTTTATTAAAAAATTCTGCTTTAAATTAACTATTCTAGAATAAAAACAAAAGTAGCATTTTATATACAACTAGCTGACCCGACAGACGTTGTCCTGTCCAAATTAAATGAAATGTTGTCGTTCGATTTTAAAAATCCCTTGAAAAGATACGAACATTTGATAGAAAAATTAGTCAAATCGATGGAGCCGTTTTCTGATTTTAGGTAAATCGAAAAAAGTGGGCGTTAAAGTAGGCGGGGCAAAAAATGGGTTAATACGAACATTTGAAAGAAAAATTTGTCAAATCGATGGAGCCGTTTTCTGATTTTAGGTTATTCGAAAAAAGTGGGCGGGGCAAACTTTTGTTTTCGTATAAATCTAAGTGGGACCATGGTGATCATTTTAAAGAAAAAATCGTCAAAATTATATAGATGTCATTGGTGGCGCAATATTAAAATTGGATTTTGCCACACCTATCCGCCCGCAGACAATTTGGAGTCCATACGTTACATACATACATTCACACATCCTGTTTTATTTATATAGATTAAATTTTGAAATGACAAGAATTAACAAAAAAAAATTGTATGTTTGAAAGACAGAGCTTTCCCCCTTAAAAAAATGAAATAGACTTTTATGGCTTCGAATTTGAACGATGGCATTTTGTGTTTATTTTTATATTCAATGCTAGAATATTTTATATCGCACTGGACCTCTAAAGAGGATTAACTCTAAATTTATAAATTTTTAGTAGAGCCAAAAAGTTTTTTTTAATATATCACAAAGAGGAATACAAATGTATTTATTTATTTTTTTTTTTTTGTTTTTTTGTGGCGAGAGTGTAAAAGGTTTATAAGCTTCGTACAGACGGTAGTGAGATCTAACAATATTGCCAGTAAAATGTGATTAAAAATGTCTTTCAAACGTGTGAACTGGCAATTTTTGTTTGACAATGTTGTTATCAAAAGCATTGTACGTCCATTGTAAAACAACAATATTGTTAAATGTCTGACAATCGTGTGAACACTCTTCGTTGCAATTGACAGATCATAATTAGACGTCGGAAGCTTGTTTCTTATTGTCAGATGTGCGATGTGTTTACATCTGCCAATGGCGACATTGTCAGATACCTTTTTCTATTGACAACGCTGCAATTACATGCGTATCAGGGATGGAAAATGAGCTTGAGGTTTTTTGCCAACAATAATTAGTATTGTGGTTATTTTGTTGAACTATTTATGGTTTTTAATCCAAATTTTAATTTGGTAAATTCTAAAGTTCACCAAATATAATATTCATTAAATTATTTTTATGAAGAAAGGAATTTTACAACATGAAAATTAATTAAAATTGTTATTGATAATTTTTCATTCTTGAATGACCTGAGATTCGAACCCAGGCGGCTGGTTACCCTGACATGTTTCGATCGCTACCACTCGATATCCTCAGAGGGATTTGCCGACTTACACTCGCAGCCATCGACGACTGCTGGCACTCAATAGTCAAACATCAATCTTTAAACCAAATTGTATTTAACCTTTGGTAGATCGAAATTTGCTTTTTTTACCAACTTCAACAACAAAACGTTTTTTTGAGACTATGGCGGTACCAGTTTTATATTTGCTGGCTTATCTCTTGATATATATATTTATGGCCTGTGCATGTAAAACAAAAACCATATTTTACAGTTTGTTTTTGTCTGTACGAACGAAGCTTTAGATATGACCACTGCGTATAGTTTTCTAACAAAAAGTAAAAAATTTGTAAATTTTGAGTTCATCCCCTTTAGAGGAACCCCTGCATATAAAATTAAAAACGTTTAGAACATTACAAAAAAAAAAGAAAACACTTCCAAGAATTCCCAAAATACAATAATTCAACATTAAAAGCCAATAAAAATGAATCTTAAAAAATGAAACTAAAATTTTACATAAATGACAAAATATAAATTTATTTGCTAACGTTGCTTTGCTAATTCATTTGATTGATGTTTAAGGATGAATAAAACAAATGAAATGAAATTAATCATTAATTTTTTGTTTTAATTTTGTGAAGACCTTAAACTTTTCTTTACTTAAAATATTGAAGGTTTTATATTTTTTTCATAAATTGTTCTATGAATCATTTAATATGCAAAACAGTTTTAGACTTTCAGAAGGTTTGATTGATATTAAGTCATATTGACATAAATTCCTCATATTTTACAAGAGTTTAAAAATTTTTTTGTTGTATTTCAAACAACAAAAGGTTCTAAAATAATTGCTATAATTCAACAGAAGAAAGCTAAATTTTTAAGGATTATTAAGGATTTAATTTTAAGACATATCGTCAGCTCAGAATTGGTTTGGCGCATATGCCAAAAAGTCGGAGTGGAGAAAAACGACAAAGTAGATTTACATGAAGATTTCTCAAAATGTACCCGATAGAATTTTTTTATATTTTTACCACTGCTTCCGGTATATGTTTTGAAGAAAAATGTAAATTTTTGCGCACTTTTATGAATAAAGTTAGAATTTAAAAGTATTTTTTTGAAAATGAAAAATATTGTTTTGTGCCGCATACGCCACTTTTCTAAAAAAAAAATTTAAAAATGGCTTTTTGTGCTGCATACGTATACTTATTGCTGTGTATTGAGTAACTTATTGTTGAGATGAATGTTTCTGTATTTACAATCTAATAAAAAGTCAACATTAATGAAATTTTTTTTTTTTTTATTTGGTTTTATTTTACAAAAACAGAAAAAACAGTTCTACTGTTATGAAAAGGTATATAAAAAGCCACAAAGTAAACAACTTAAATTATACAAAAGTAAAATAGAATCAAGAAAAAACACTTAAAATGTAAAACTAAATATTGAGTAAATTTTTATAATAACTTTTATCAACATGTGGAAGAAATATAAGCAAGTCTTTTATGTCTCTCTTTTTATCGCTGGAAATAATTGATGGTTTCGATATTTTCAAAACATGCGTCAACAAATTCTCAGGAGTTTTCAAACAATTTTTTGATGCAGACTTAACCAAAATTGCATTTTTATATTTTTCCTCTCTCTTCGAAGTTTTATAATGTATACATAAATCATTATTTTTACTGTATAGAAGTACTTTAATTTTAGCAAAAGGGACTTTTCGAAAGTCCATTTTATTTGCTACCAACGAGTATGTGCGAAAATCTTCCGGAAGCATTTCCATAACTTTTAATTTTGTTTTATTATTTGTCATTGCTTGAAGCAAATTTAGTAAATGAAGTGGACTATGAATTTCAATATTCTATAAGTACCGGTAAATAACACCATGGACACAGTCCACATCTTGAATTAAAGAATGTCCTGGTTCTGAAGACTTTTGTATTACGACATCAATATTATTTTGTTTAATGAACATTTTGATTGCGGTTTCGTTAATTCGATTTTTATTTTGAGGTACGCTAGAATCGATCCATAATGTCAAAATTTTAATTAGTGGATAATCGTTTATTTATTCATTTAAAATTTTAATTTAAGCACTAGCAATTTTGGTACCACTCCGACCACTATGAGCTTCCGTCGAAAAGGCACAATAAGAAAAATTTGATTTATTTGGCATAATAATGGTTGCTGTAAGATTATACATATTTAATTTTCGTATGTAGTAAAATGTTGAAGAACTTCCCTTAGGTAGGCTTTAAACACTTTGCAAATAATAGCAAACCGTATACTTGGTTGGGTCCATTATTTTATAAAACTTTTTTTCACAAATTTATTTTCTGTTGTCATTTTATTTTGCTTTTGCTTTAACTACTTTTTTTCTTACGGCAATGCAGCAAAGCAACAGTGAAATTTATTTTGTACGTTTTTGTATGAAGAATTTGCTGCAATCGCCAAACAGTGGCTTGTAGAGCAAAACAGTACTTAAAAAATTTTGAAACAGTTGATATGCAGCAAAATTAATGCTTTATATCTCAGAAACCATAAAAATTTTCGCGAAACAGGTTTTTGATTTAGAAAGAGGGTATTAAAAAAATATATTCCTCATACCTAACTATTTTTTTTTTTAAATGGTCGGTAGGTCAAACCAGTAATGAGCTGACGATATGATGTTATGACTGACTGCCGTTTGAATCACCGAATGTAATTTTCACAATTTTGTAAAGTAAATTTTTAATGTTTAAAAATATCTAAAAAATTTTATAGATGCAGTTGTTATAGTTGCTAAGCTTTCTAGGTTTGTGATAAGTCTTTTGATAAAATTTAAAAAAAAACTGAATACAAATTATTAAGACTTCCATATTTTACAATTTGAATTAATAATTATGGCTCTTTTATTATAAAGCTTAAACTTGTTTTCGTTTTTTAATCTCAATATTAGGAAATTTAACATATTATTATTAGGTAACATTGGTTTCTATTTAAAGTTATGCATAAAAATAAATTTTGAAAATAAAAAAACAAGTTAGAGTGCAATATTCGGCTGTGCCAAATCTTTTAAACCCTCCACCGACAGTTCGAATGTTTTAGGAGTAACATCTGTATGATGTCTATTTATTATTATTATCTTTATAATAACAGACATCTGCATTAAAATTGGTTGCGGTTTAGACCTATATAAAATTTTTGACCGACAAAAGTTTAATGCTTTTTTTTTAGCAATTTTAAAAAGCTTGAGTAAAATATCATGACTCTAACAGTTTAAGCTGAACTTAAATGATTTTTAGGAGAGCAATTTATATTGGAGCCATCATCTCAAAATTCTGCAGAGTGGTTTCTGGTATTAAAAAACATAAATTTCAATATAGCGGAGCAATTAGTTTTAGCGTTTGCAGTCAGAAGGCTGCTAAAATGGGATCTAAGGTAAATTATGGACTGTATATCACAAAATTGCATAACATTTTTTGTTGGCTATCTATATCTGCTACGGTTTTAGGCGTATTTAATTATTTTACCAGAGTGGGCTTTATATGGGGCCTAGGGTAAATTATGGACCGATCTTCACGAAATTTTACAGTCTTATTTCTATTCCAATAAAACTGTGAAGTACCTAATTTTGTTATGATAGCATTATTTTTTACGGTTTTAGGCGTACTAAACTCTTTTCCGGAAGTAGGTTTTATATGGGGCCTAGAGTAAATTATGGACCAATCTTCACGAAATTCCACAGTGTCATTTCTAATTCAAAAAAACTGTGATGTACCAAATTTTGGTATGATATCATTATTTTTTACGGTTTTAGGCGTTCTAAACTGTTTTCCGGGAGTAGGGTTTATATTGGGCTTAGGGTAAATTAAAGACCGATCTTCACGAAACTTTACAGTGTAATTTTTAGTCCTATTAAACTGTGACGTGTCAAAATTTGTCATGATAGCATTGTTGATTAGGGTTTTAGGCGTTCTACACTGTTTTCCGGTGGTAGGGGTTATATGGGGCCTAGGGTAAATTATGAACGGATCTTCACGAAATTTTAGAGCGTGATTTCCAGTTTTGCAAAATCTTATATCATTGTGTTAATTTTTCCACCATTTATGCTAGTTTTTGTAGCAAAATTATCAATTTTTTTTAAATGGTGGTTCCACATTTAGATTCATAGCTCTGATCCTACTGAAACGATTGCTGGATTTCAATCCCAAACTGCTTAGGATAACTACAAGCAATTTGACACCAAGTTTGTTTATTTCTTTTGAGTTTTTCGAAAGTGAGCGTGTTTTCAACATACGGACAGACGGACAGACAGACAGACAGACCGACATGGCTAAATCGACTTAGAATTACTCAAGGACCCAGAATATATATACTTTATGGGGTCTGAGATGAATAGTAAAAAAGTTTCACATGGAATGACAAACTTAGTATACCCTCTTCACAACTAATTGTTGTAAAGGGTATAAAAATAAAGCTTATTAAAAAAATTTAAAAACAAGTATTAAAAACAAAACTAAAACTTAACACAAATGGTAAAATAGAAATTTATTAAGTCTTAAGAATTTTGACGAAAATGCTTCCTGATCTAATTATTGTTTGCAAATTAAAAAAAAAACAATAACAACTTATCATGGCAGGGTGGCAGTTTCCATAAAATACCTAAGACTAGTGTGATAGTGTAAAGTACCCCTAAGTTACATTTTGGGTACAAATTATTGCTGTTTAATGTTTAAGGATAAAATTTTGGAAACTTTCAAAAGCAATTAAAGGAAAAAATGAGCCTTTAAGCTACTTAACAGTAGATGGCGCTCAGGTATTTAGTGGTAAAGAAAAAGCAGAAATTATTGGTAACGTTTTTGAAAATGTTCATAAACTAACGTATAATATGTCGTCTACAAAAGACAATGCTGTAAAAAAACATATTGATTGGTTAAAAAATCGAGATGTATCTGACCGTATAATGCAGAATATAACCAAGGAAGAAGTAAAGCTGTTTATTAAATCGTTAAAAAACTCCAAAGCTCCAGGCTTAGATGGTATAAATGCGATAATGATAAAAAATATGACTGAAAACTTTTTCATCGTTATCACAAAAATTTTTAATTGGTGCCTTTCCTCGGGATACTTTCCAAAACAATTTAAAAAAGCAAAAGTCGTACCAATATTAAAACCAAAAAAAGACGCAAGATCACCAAATAGTTACCGTCCAATAAGTATGTTAAGTTGTCTCGATAAAGTATTTGAAAAAATAATTTTAAGCAGGCTAAATAATTTTACTGAAAATAACAACATAATACAAAGAGAGCAATTTGGATTTCGTAAGGAGCATTCAACAATACATCAAATAGAGCGAATGGTTAAATTTATATCAACCAATAAAAACCAGCGTAAAAGCACAGGTGTAGTACTACTGGATATAGAAAAAGCGTTTGACTCCGAGTGGCATAATGGCTTAATTTATAAACTAAATAAATTTGGCTACCCAATTTACTTACAAAAAATAATTCAAAGGTTTTTATACGACAGATCATTTGTTGTAGTCGTTTACAATGAATTTTCCACTAACAAAAACATATTTGCAGGGCTACCCCAAGGATCGGTATTATCTCCTCTATTGTATTCCATATATATATCGGACCTTAAAATACTAAAAGATCAATCAGTTGCACTGTACGCAGACGACACAGCAATAATAACAACGGGTAAAGTTTCTAATGCAATAGTCAAAAAAATGGAAAAAGGTATCTTGCACACTCAGAAGTTTTTTACTAAATGGAAAATTAAAATAAACGGAAACAAAAACTCAAGCCATAATCTTTCCATTCAACAAGTCACCTAAAAGAATTGCTACTCTTCCTTTATCTCTTGATGGAACAATAATTCCTTTAAATGAAACAATAAAATACATAGGAATTTTTTTAGATAAAAAATTAACATTTAAACATCATGTTTTTCAAACGTGTGATAAAGCTATATGCGATGCGGCATAGCCCTATTTCCCCTGCTAAACCGTAGGTCATCGCTAAATTATAAAAACAAAACACTACTATACAAAATTTGCATACGTCCTATTATGACCTATGGATGCCAAGTGTGGTCAAAAAGGTGCGCAAAAACCTACATTAATAAACTTCAAGTAATACAAAATAAGAACTTAAAGATTATATATAACTTACCTAGGAGATTTTCTACTAATAGACTTCATAGAAACTATAACCAGGATCTGTTTACAACAGTAATTAATAATATAACACAAAGATTTGAAGATCGAAACAGGTCTTCAAATTTTGATTTAGTAAGAAATTTAGAAGATTAACACCTTCTTCAACTTCATCACACGAAGCTGATAGAAGCGTTAACAAAAAATTTCTTTACATTTATAAAAGGTTTTTACCTATCTTTTTTCCTTATCTTGTAAATAATTTCTGAAGTATGTATATTATATTACCCAAAAAAAAAAAAAAGTTTAATTTTTGTTGCAATACTTTTTAGTAAATACTCAAACAATGTATATATGAATATTCTTTATATTTTTAACTGTAATGATGATAGTATACTAATAAATAATAAGGATAAACAAAAATCACAAAAATAATCACTGATTTATTACATTTTAACTTTAGAGAAAACTAAAGACTTAAGATAGCAACCTTAAAATTGTCCTTTCCGAAAGAAACATTAAAATTGTTTATACAAATAACAAATTGTTTATATACATATTTATTTATTGTTCTACAATAATTATAAATTATAGTCAAATCAATTTAAGTAAGCATTTAATTTGTATAATTAAAGAGAAAATACTCAAAATTTTCTCAAACTTAAACAATATTTTATTAAAAATAATTACCTTTTAATTAGTTTAGATTTTTTTTTTCAATTCAAAAAGAGAAACTTATTTAATACAAAATTTGCACTTAATATTTTATTAAAGTATTTGTTATTTTTTATATTATTTTTGCAATATTATTTAATATTTCACGTTTTACAGTCGTAACACTCATACACTGCGCGCCTTACAACCGTTTTTTGTTTTCAATTCAAAAATGTTTAAATCTTTGAATGATTTTATTCCAATGAGTTTTAGTTTTTATATTGGTTGAATTGATATCTGTTGCTTATAGTGTGGCGTCCGAGCCAAGACTGAGTGACTCTTGCATTTTGTATGGTATTATGAACATCTTTAGCAAATCGTATTAAAACTAAAGCTGTATGAGCTATTTTAGCGTTTGTTGTTGTTTCTTTTGATCAGTTTTGCTCAAGCTGTTGTAAAAAGAAAAAAAAAACATCAACACAACTTGATATGAACAAAACTCGTTCTTGATAAAACGGTTCAAATGTGTACGGGGGACTTTAAGATATAATTTACATGGACACAGTGGTTAAGAAGAAACAGACATTTCTTTAAGTGTTTAATTTTTGGTGATAGGAATTGTTTTGTTAAAAGGTGGTCTATAGCGAAAAGGTTTTTTTTTTTGTTAAATGTTTACATTTGTACTTTAATTTGTACAAATAAAAATGTCGACGAAAGTAGACAAAAAAACATAATAAACAAATGTATTCAGGTTTTCAAGACAAAGTCTTGACAAAAAAATACGAAAAAAAAACAGAGGAAAGGAGGCAACATGTTATTTGAAATTTAAGTGATAATAACAGCAAATTTCGAACCACCAGTACTACTGGTTAAAAGATTGATGTTTGACTGTTGGCTTAACGGGCACCGCAGTGGGTAGAACTCAAAGATCTCGACGATAGAATGTGGTGATTCTTGAAATGATTCCAAGTTGTAAAAATTCCTTCCCTCAGTGAAAATAATTTAATGAAAATTATATTTGATGAACTCAAGCCTAATTAAAAAATATCAAAAGTTAAAAGGTGCTTTTTTGTAAAAAAGTACTTTTTCTAAAATGGTACTTATTTTCTAAATAGGTCCTTTTGTTTTCTAAAAACATACAAAAGGTTGTTTTTTTTTCTTTTTTGTAAAAGGTTACTTTTTTGAAAACGGGTACTTTTTCTAAAAAGGTAGTTATTGTGAATAGGTAACGTTCCTTTTTTTCAAAAACAAAACAATTATTTGTTTTTCTGATAGAACTTTTTAGCCAGGTGCGGTAGGGTGGATAAGTGGGCACCTCCCATACAAATACAAAATAGATCAGAAACAGTAATAGTTACAAACTTAAGTGCAAGTAGCTGCGATACAAACACAACATATCCGAAAATGGAGCCGCTGCACCAAAAATAAATTTTTGTATAATTGGTGATAAGACGCAAAGCATTATTTATAAAAGAATCTGTTTTTATCGCACCTTGGTGAAGGGTATATAAAATTCTGCATGGCGAATTTTTTTTAGTTAACTTTTTATAAAAAGTACATTTGGGTTGTTCACGGAAGGCTGGTTATCAGGTTATATGGTTATTTATTTATATAATCAGCAACAAAATACATTAATTTAATTTTTTTAATATATTTTGTTGCTGTTAACAAGATTATCCGCCTTCCGTGAACAACCCAATTTTGTTTCTTCTATATCTATCTATCTATCTATCTATCTATATATGGGCATTTCCTGGGGTCACGAACGTACGTTCGTAGGCTTTTTATGTACAAATAATATAGAAAACAAAACTTTTCCCAGCATTTTTTTTGCGATTCGATAGCATTTGGGTAGCTCTATGTTTAGTGCAAAAGATGGATTTCATCGATTTTAAGTTTTCATAATAATAGCTATAAGCATGTGGTCACGAACGTACGCAAAATAGAAGTCAACTTTGGCTGACAGTAGTGAAATCTAAAAATCTGGAAAATGGAACGAAATATTCAAAAGTGTTAAATTTATTTTAAAAGTGTATTAATGTAGGTATCCTTACAGTATTTACAAAATAAAATATCTCTCTTGGTTTTTGTTTAATTGGCTTATGCACCGGTCGCGAACGTACGGGTCGCGAACGTACGATTTTTCCATATGTTTTTGTATTATTATTACCACGCATTTTCCCATAAATGTCTTAAAATTAGCTTAACAAAAAAACTTAATACTCCTTTTGCAATTGATTGTAATGGAGAGACTATGAAGAAAGCGTGTAAACATAACATATTTCTTGCATGTAAAATAAATATATAAAAATGTCTTTAAAAGTAGAATATACAGAAAAATATAAAATTTTCCAGTTTCCAGCCCAATTTGCTCAAGTAAAACAGCTCAGATATGCTAGGAAACCATTATTTTATAAGAACATAGATTTTTTTTTTAATAATAAACAATAAAAGACGATGATAATCAACATTTTTTTTTTTTTCATCCTGGTAGACCATTCTGGGGAAATGCCCATATATAAAATAGGATGTGTGTATGTATGTATGTATGTATGTAACGTATGGACTCCAAAACGGCTGGGCCGATTTTGATGATTCAGGGAATCTTCAGAATATTCAGGCGGGTGACACTGTGAAGTATGATTTTTGATTTTCGGTCTGCGGGCGGAGGGGCGTGGCAAAGTCCAATTTTCATATTGCACCACCAATGACATCTATATAATTTGGACGATTTTTTCTTTAAAATGATCGCCATGGTCCAACACAGATTTATACGAAAAGAAAATTTTGACCCGCCCATTTTTTTCGATTTACCTCATATCAAAAAACGGCTCCATCGATTTGACTAATTTGTCTTTTAAATGTTCGTATTAATCAATTTTACATTTTCATCGAAAGAAAAATGGACCACGCCTACTTTTATGCCCACTTTTTCTATTAAGCGCATAACTTGAGAACGCCTTGCCTTATTTGGACGATTTTGTCTATAAAATCATCGCCATGGTCCAACTTAGGCTTTTACGGAAATAAAATTTTGCCCCGCCCACTTTAACGCCCACTTTTTGCGATTTACCCTAAATCAGAAAACGGTTCCATCGATTTGACTAATTTTTATTTCAAATGTTCGTATCTTTTTAACGGATTTTAAAAATCGAACGCAAACATTTTCTTCACTTTCCCAAGAGTACCTTTTGGGGAAGACTAAGATGATGCTTAAAATTTTATTGTTTTAAAAATGTACTTTTCCGAAAACTTGCATTTAACAAATAAAAAGTTAAAATCCTTCAAAGTTCATGAATTTTCCATGAGACTGAGTAAATTTCAAGTGTGAATTTTTTATAGCGAAAAAGGCATGACTTTGAACTTCTAAGCCATTTAATTACACACTAACTTATGCTTCCCAAAAAATATATGTAATGAAAATAACGTTTTTGGCTTTTTCATTTATTTCATTTTTGTCTACAATTTTTCCCCTTCTAACCCCACTGTTCATACTTAATTAGCTTGGCTGGTAGCTTGTCTATTTGTTACGCTAAACTGATCGTGCTTTTTGTTGGTTACAAAAGTATTATTGGCTTTTTTTAATCTGTCCGTCCAGCTGTCTGTGTGCATCTCGTGCTACGTTGTGCTTAAAAGAAATAAAGTTTCTTGCCGTTTGTGTTTTTGATTTATATTGTTTTCAATTTCAGCAAATATGCAAAAAACAAACGAAAAATATTAAAGGCAAATTTTTATTCATTAAAATTTGTTTCTCCAAACACAAAATCATACTACCACAGGCTATTTATTGTACCAGTATTTTATATCTGATTTTACTTTCGATTTTACCAAAGTTGATAACACACTTGTCCGTTTGTTTTTCCTTAATTAAGTGGAACAAAATGAAACGCAACCTGCAGACAGAAACAACAAAATGAAATATAAGGAAAACAGAAAAATTAAAAGAGATTTGAAAAAATTAATAGGAAAAAAGGAGTATTTGAGTAAAAAAATGTTTAATGTTTTGTAAATATTATCAAACTATTAACAATTTGTCCTTGTCTTGGCGTAGGTAAATATTAAATAGAAATAATTATTTAACCTGAGACACAGACAAAAACAAAATCCACAAAGAGCACACGAACTTTACAATGCAGTTTTTTGTTTTTTAAATACTTAAGAAATTAAGTACTGAGGTACAAACAATTAATAGCAGTTGTCCATTTGTTTATTATTTGCCTTCTTAAAGCTCAAACTGGCGATAATGCCATTTACTTGCTTGTGTCTTATTTTTAGTTTCAATATTTGTGAGTCGAATTTTTTTTAGTTTTCTGTGTTTTTGATATTTACCTGCGAAACATAAAGTATCTATCTATACATTTAATATTAATTAACAAACTTAACAATATTTATTAGTTAAAACAATTAATAGATAACAATGATTTGAACTTAATATGAGGTGGTGGTAATTGGTAGTGATCACTAACTTTTATTTTAAATTCTAATATTCTCTCTCAAGGGTTACATTTTGTATGTTTACCGTTATGCCAATACATAGTTATTTACTGTTGAAAAAATTATGAAAATATTTACTTTAGTTCTAATTGACTTGAACCAAATTTTCATCTGATTTAAATGAATATTGAATAAAAGACGGCTAAAGCTGTGGTCACTAGACTTGCCAACTGGCCCGTTTTCGCCGGGACAGTCCAGTTTTAGAGTGGAATGTACCGTGTCCCGTCGGTTCTCTGAATGGGACGCTATTTGTTCCATTTTTCTTTAACTTACTTTTTTATTACCTGCAATAACAAATCAAATAATCGAGAGCTTTATCACTTATTTTAGTACTACAAATTTTTTTTGGCAGAACTGGATTTTTTTATACATTATCAACTGTGCTGTGTGTTACCAACCAAAGCAGATATATTTACAAGATACTCTTGATTCCACATCAGATTATTTTTTTTTTTTATTTGTAGCTGTCAACTTTGTATCACAATATACATTCGGGTGATTTTTTAGCTATTATTTTTTTGGCAACACTGGTTTAAACAGCTGACACACGTTTCGTGTTATGTTTCACTGTCAAACATCTTCAGTTTGGTCTATAAATTAACCATGAATCGTCTTACAAACGAACAACACTTGCAAATTATTGAATTTTATTATCAAAATGCGTGCTCTGTTAAGAAAGGTCATCGCGCGCTTCTTCCATTTTATGGTCAGGTTTTTTTTTGCTCAATGGGTACGTTAATAAGCAGAATTGTCGATTTTGGAGTGAAGATCAGACAGAAGCATTCCAAGAGCTACCAATGCATCCAGAAAAAGTCACAGTTTGGTGCGGTTTATGGGCTGGTGGCATCATTGGACCGTACTTCTTTAAAGATGATGCGAATCGTAACGTAACTGTGAATGGTGAGCGCTACCGTGTGCTAATATCCAACTTTTTTCCCCAAAATACAAGAGCTTGACTTGCATGACATGTGGTTTCAACGAGACGGTGCCACATGCCACACAGCACGCTTAAAAATGGACTTATTGAGAGGCGAGTTCGGTGAACATTTTATTTCACGTTAGGGACCTGTATTGGCCGCCTAGATCGTTCGATTTAACGCCTTTAGACTATTTTTTGTGGGGCTATGTTAAAGCTCATGTCTATACACACATGCACGCTTCAATTGACGCATTGGAAGACAACATTGAAGCATTTATTCATAAGATACCGGCCGAAAGTTGGAAAGAGTATACCAAAATTGGACTAAGCGGATGGACCATTTGTGGCGCAGTTACGGTCAACATTTGCATGAAATAATCTTCAAACATTAAATTATATGGACTATCGATTCAAATAAAGATTTCATGAATTTTTCTGAATTTTATGTGTTTTTTTTTTTTTCTAAAAACTTTCCTATATCTCTTAAAAAATCACCCATTATTAATATTGTCAGTGATGCCAACTATTTGAGAGCAAAAAGCACTTTAAAATTTAAAAAAGCACTATTTCGAGCAAAAAAAGCGTAAAAGCACAAAGCCATTTTTACCATTTATTAAACACATAACAAGTTGCATTCGGCTGTGCCGAATATTATATACTTCCAAAATTTAAAAAAAAGGCGACGGCGTTGATGGGGGCCATTTTCATTTAAGATTAAATAATAAATGTAGTATTTACATTTGAACACTCACAATATTCTGTACGTAAAATTAACTGAAATTGTAATATAAAATAAATGAAACTTCAATTAAAAACCGGTCTACTTATTTTTCATTTATTTTTAACAAAAAGTTCATTTAATTTTTACTGTCAAAAATTCAACACCATATTCCGTAATATCAAATAAATATTCAGTTATTTTGTAAAATTTTACTGTCAAAAATTCAACACCATATTCAGTAAAAACAATTAAATATTCAGTTATTTTTTAAAATTTTACTGTCAAAAAATTGACCCCATATTTCGTAAAAACAATAAAATATTCAGTTATTTCATTAAATTTTCGTTTACTCCACAAAAGAGCCGAATTTCTAAAAAAATACCAGACAGACACCTGTCCGCTTGTTTTTCTTATAAGCGAGAGAGGGAGAATATTATTATTTACTTACCCTGATACACAAGTTTGTTTTACTTTTGTTGTACTGACCACGTTGTTTACAGAAGAACTCTCAATTATAAGACACCAGCAGCATGACCGATATGGCTTCGCAATTATTTTACTTTTAAAATTTGATGTATTTAACTAAATTATATTAACAAATAGAAAATGGGTATTGCTTACAAAAAACGGACAATATTAACTGCAACTGAAAATCCGTATTAATATGCACTTAGTTTTTTGAATAACTGTTAGAATCAGTTAAAAATAAATTTGCTTGGAATTTTAAATGTTTATTTATTTAAAAATTACTGAACGGAATATTTCTTTAATAAACTACAGTCCGTTACTGTAATAATATTGTGAGTGTATATAAACATTTTTAAATGTATTATTAGTATCTTCAATAAAAATAATATCATCCAAATCATTTGGAGTTTAAATTGGCCATAAAACAGTTTTAAAGAAATACAGTGCGAGCTCGATTTTCGTGTCTCGAAAAAATCTGACTTGCTGCAATTACCGAAAATTTTCAATGACCGACCATTATTTATAAAACTTAATGACATCATATACCTATTTTAATAAACATTCTTATATTTTATCGTTTAAATAAATCTAAATTAAAATCGTGTAAAGTTTAATAAAATTTTATCTTATTATTTTAACATGTTATTACGAAAATAACATTAGTTAAGCATTAGTTGTAATTATTGGTTAAGAATTAGATTAAATTATGTGTTAAATATCTTGTATTGATTAGTTATTAAGTATTTGTTAGTTATTTTATTGGCTGTAGGAAATATCGCCCAAAGAAAAATGGCCCAAAAAAAAATTAAAAATCGCCCAAATGAAGAATCGCCCAAGCGAACATGAAAAATGACCCAAAAAGGTAAATATGAAATTTTGCCCAAAAAAAACGAAAAAGGGCCCAAAAAGAAAATGAAAAATGACCCAAAAAGCAAAAACGAATTTTTTCCCAAAAAAAAAAAAAAAAAAAATTACTAAATTTGCAAAAAAGTGTTTATTATTCATATAAATTTAGGTGACATGTCATAACGTCCAGTGTCGTAGTGTGTTTTAAAGTGTCATAATGTCCATGTCAAAATGTACCCGATAGAATTTTTTTATATTTTTACCACTGCTTCCGGTATATGTTTTGAAGAAAAATGTAAATTTTTGCGCACTTTTATGAATAAAGTTAGAATTTAAAAGTATTTTTTTGAAAATGAAAAATATTGTTTTGTGCCGCATACGCCACTTTTCTAAAAAAAAAATTTAAAAATGGCTTTTTGTGCTGCATACGTATACTTATTGCTGTGTATTGAGTAACTTATTGTTGAGATGAATGTTTCTGTATTTACAATCTAATAAAAAGTCAACATTAATGAAATTTTTTTTTTTTTTATTTGGTTTTATTTTACAAAAACAGAAAAAACAGTTCTACTGTTATGAAAAGGTATATAAAAAGCCACAAAGTAAACAACTTAAATAATACAAAAGTAAAATAGAATCAAGAAAAAACACTTAAAATTTAAAACTAAATATTGAGTAAATTTTTATAATAACTTTATCAACATGTGGAAGAAATATAAGCAAGTCTTTTATGTCTCTCTTTTTATCGCTGGAAATAATTGATGGTTTCGATATTTTCAAAACATGCGTCAACAAATTCTCAGGAGTTTTCAAGCAATTTTTTGATGCAGACTTAACCAAAATTGCATTTTTATATTTTTCCTCTCTCTTCGAAGTTTTATAATGTATACATAAATCATTATTTTTACTGTATAGAAGTACTTTAATTTTAGCAAAAGGGACTTTTCGAAAGTCCATTTTATTTGCTACCAACGAGTATGTGCGAAAATCTTCCGGAAGCATTTCCATAACTTTTAATTTTGTTTTATTATTTGTCATTGCTTGAAGCAAATTTAGTAAATGAAGTGGACTATGAATTTCAATATTCTATAAGTACCGGTAAATAACACCATGGACACAGTCCACATCTTGAATTAAAGAATGTCCTGGTTCTGAAGACTTTTGTATTACGACATCAATATTATTTTGTTTAATGAACATTTTGATTGCGGTTTCGTTAATTCGATTTTTATTTTGAGGTACGCTAGAATCGATCCATAATGTCAAAATTTTAATTAGTGGATAATCGTTTATTTATTCATTTAAAATTTTAATTTAAGCACTAGCAATTTTGGTACCACTCCGACCACTATGAGCTTCCGTCGAAAAGGCACAATAAGAAAAAATTGGTTTTTTTGGCATAATAATGGTTGCTGTAAGATTATACATATTTAATTTTCGTATGTAGTAAAATGTTGAAGAACTTCCCTTAGGTAGGCTTTAAACACTTTTCAAATAATAGCAAACCGTATACTTGGTTGGGTCCATTATTTTATAAAACTATTTTTCACAAATTTATTTTCTGTTGTCATTTTATTTTGCTTTTGCTTTAACTACTTTTTTTTTCTTACGGCAATGCAGCAAAGCAACAGTAAAATTTATTTTATACGTTTTTGTATGAAGAATTTGCTGCAATCGCCAAACAGTGGCTTGTAGAGCAAAACAGTACTTAAAAAATTTTGAAACAGTTGATATGCAGCAAAATTAATGCTTTATACCTCAGAAACCATAAAAATTTTCGCGAAACAGGTTTTTGATTTAGAAAGAGGGTATTAAAAAAATATATTCCTCATACCTAACTCGTTTTTTTTAAAAATGGTCGGTAGGTCAAACCAGTAATGAGCTGACGATATGATGTTATGACTGACTGCCGTTTGAATCACCGAATGTAATTTTCACAATTTTGTAAAGTAAATTTTTAATGTTTAAAAATATCTAAAAAATTTTATAGATGCAGTTGTTATAGTTGCTAAGCTTTCTAGGTTTGTGATAAGTCTTTTGATAAAATTTAAAAAAAAAACTGAATACAAATTATTAAGACTTCCATATTTTACAATTTGAATTAATAATTATGGCTCTATTATTATAAAGCTTAAACTTGTTTTCGTTTTTTAATCTCAATATTAGGAAATTTAACATATTATTATTAGGTAACATTGGTTTCTATTAAAAGTTATGCATAAAAATAAATTTTGAAAATAAAAAAACAAGTTAGAGTGCAATATTCGGCTGTGCCAAATCTTTTAAACCCTCCACCGACAGTTCGAATGTTTTAGGAGTAACATCTGTATGATGTCTATTTATTATTATTATCTTTATAATAACAGACATCTGCATTAAAATTGGTTGCGGTTTAGACCTATATAAAATTATTGACCGACAAAAGTTTAATGCTTTTTTTTAGCAATTTTAAAAAGCTTGAGTAAAATATCATGACTCTAACAGTTTAAGCTGAACTTAAATGATTTTTAGGAGAGCAATTTTTATTGGAGCCATCATTTTAAAATTCTGCAGAGTGGTTTCTGGTATTAAAAAACATAAATTTCAACATAGCGGAGCAATTAGTTTTAGCGTTTGCAGTCAGAAGGCTGCTAAAATGGGATCTAAGGTAAATTATGGACTGTATATCACAAAATTGCATAACATTTTTTGTTGGCCATATGAAGCTAAACTGGAAGAAAGTTTAAAGCAAAATCTATATCTGCTACTGTTTTAGGCGTATTTAATTATTTTACCAGAGTGGGCTTTATATGGGGCCTAGGGTAAATTATGGACCGATCTTCACGAAATTTTACAGTCTTATTTCTATTCCAATAAAACTGTGAAGTACCTAATTTTGTTATGATAGCATTATTTTTTACGGTTTTAGGCGTACTAAACTCTTTTCCGGAAGTAGGTTTTATATGGGGCCTAGAGTAAATTATAGACCAATCTTCACGAAATTCCACAGTGTCATTTCTAATTCAAAAAAACTGTGATGTACCAAATTTTGGTATGATAGCATTATTTTTTACGGTTTTAGGCGTTCTAAACTGTTTTCCGGGAGTAGGGTTTATATTGGGCTTAGGGTAAATTAAAGACCGATCTTCACGAAACTTTACAGTGTAATTTTTAGTCCTATTAAACTGTGACGTGTCAACATTTGTCATGATAGCATTGTTAATTAGGGTTTTAGGCGTTCTATACTGTTTTCCGGTGGTAGGGGTTATATGGGGCCTAGGGTAAATTTTGAACGGATCTTCACGAAATTTTAGAGCGTGATTTCCAGTTAAATAAAACGAACTTTTGCAAAATCTTATATCATTCTGTTCATTTTTCCACCATTTATGTTAGTTTTTGTAGCAAAATTATCAATTTTTTTTAAATGGTGGTTCCACATTTAGATTCATAGCTCTGATCCTACTGAAACGATTGCTGGATTTCAATCCCAAACTGCTTAGGATAACTACAAGCAATTTGACACCAAGTTTGTTTATTTCTTTTGAGTTTTTCGAAAGTGAGCGTGTTTTCAACATACGGACAGACGGACAGACAGACAGACAGACCGACATGGCTAAATCGACTTAGAATTACTCAAGGACCCAGAATATATATACTTTATGGGGTCTGAGATGAATAGTAAAAAAGTTTCACATGGAATGACAAACTTAGTATACCCTCTTCACAACTAATTGTTGTAAAGGGTATAAAAATAAAGCTTATTAAAAAAATTTAAAAACAAGTATTAAAAACAAAACTAAAACTTAACACAAATGGTAAAATAGAAATTTATTAAGTCTTAAGAATTTTGACGAAAATGCTTCCTGATCTAATTATTGTTTGCAAATTAAAAAAAAAACAATAACAACTTATCATGGCAGGGTGGCAGTTTCCATAAAATACCTAAGACTAGTGTGATAGTGTAAAGTACCCCTAAGTTACATTTTGGGTACAAATTATTGCTGTTTAATGTTTAAGGATAAAATTTTGGAAACTTTCAAAAGCAATTAAAGGAAAAAATGAGCCTTTAAGCTACTTAAAAGTAGATGGCGCTCAGGTATTTAGTGGTAAAGAAAAAGCAGAAATTATTGGTAACGTTTTTGAAAATGTTCATAAACTAACGTATAATATGTCGTCTACAAAAGACAATGCTGTTAAAAAACATATTGATTGGTTAAAAAATCGAGATGTATCTGACCGTATAATGCAGAATATAACCAAGGAAGAAGTAAAGCTGTTTATTAAATCGTTAAAAAACTCCAAAGCTCCAGGCTTAGATGGTATAAATGCGATAATGTTAAAAAATATGACTGAAAACTTTTTCATCGTTATCACAAAAATTTTTAATTGGTGCCTTTCCTCGGGATACTTTCCAAAACAATTTAAAAAAGCAAAAGTCGTACCAATATTAAAACCAAAAAACGACGCAAGATCACCAAATAGTTACCGTCCAATAAGTACACTCAAAATATTATGTAGTTAAATTCAAACGAAAATTCATTTGAAACAAATTAAAATTCATTTAAAAAACGGATCATTTACATTTCATTTAAACAAATGATTTTTCAGTAATTTTTAAGTTTTTTATTTATTGAACATCATATTCGTTAAAATTGAATAGTTTTTACTTTTAAAAAATATATTTTAACCGATAAAAATCAAACAAATTAACAAAAAAAAATACGGAAAACATTATTTTTTGGTAGTTTGTTTTTTGAATAACAAACATAAATGTTGAAAAATAAATTTATTCGTAAAATAACTATATTTTTATTCAATTTTAACAGTACCGAAAACGAATTTAATAACCTACAATCAGTTACTGTAATAATTTTATGAGTGTATGTTAAGCTGTCTCGATAAAGTATTTGAAAAAATAATTTTAAGCAGGCTAAATAATTTTACTGAAAATAAAAACATAATACAAAGAGAGCAATTTGGATTTCGTAAGGAGCATTCAACAATACATCAAATAGAGCGAATGGTTAAATGTATATCAACCAATAAAAATCAGCGTAAAAGCACAGGTGTAGTACTACTGGATATAGAAAAAGCGTTTGACTCCGTGTGGCATAATGGCTTAATTTATAAACTAAATAAATTTGGCTACCCAATTTACTTACAAAAAATAATTCAAAGTTTTTTATACGACAGATCATTTGTTGTAGTCGTTTACAATGAATTTTCCACTAACAAAAACATATTTGCAGGGCTACCCCAAGGATCGGTATTATCTCCTCTATTGTATTCCATATATATATCGGACCTTAAAACACTAAAAGATCAGTCAGTTGCACTGTACGCAGACGACACAGCAATAATAACAACGGGTAAAGTTTCTAATGCAATAGTCAAAAAAATGGAAAAAGGTATCTTGCACACTCAGAAGTTTTTTACTAAATGGAAAATTAAAATAAACGGAAACAAAAACTCAAGCCATAATCTTTCCATTCAACAAGTCACCTAAAAGAATTGCTACTCTTCCTTTATCTCTTGATGGAACAATAATTCCTTTAAATGAAACAATAAAATACATAGGAATTTTTTTAGATAAAAAATTAACATTTAAACATCATGTTTTTCAAACGTGTGATAAAGCTATATGCGATGCGGCAGAGCCCTATTTCCCCTGCTAAACCGTAGGTCATCGCTAAATTATAAAAACAAAACACTACTATACAAAATGTGCATACGTCCTATTATGACCTATGGATGCCAAGTGTGGTCAAAAAGGTGCGCAAAAACCTACATTAATAAACTTCAAGTAATACAAAATAAGAATTAAAGATTATATATAACTTACCTAGGAGATTTTCTACTAATAAACTTCATAGAAACTATAACCAGGATCTGTTTACAACAGTAATTAATAATATTACACAAAGATTTGAAGATCGAAACAGGTCTTCAAATTTTGATTTAGTAAGAAATTTAGAAGATTAACACCTTCTTCAACTTCATCACACGAAGCTGATAGAAGCGTTAACAAAAAATTTCTTTACATTTATAAAAGGTTTTTATCTATCTTTTTTCCTTATCTTGTAAATAATTTCTGAAGTATGTATATTATATTACCCAAAAAAAAAAAAAAGTTTAATTTTTGTTGCAATACTTTTTAGTAAATACTCAAACAATGTATATATGAATATTCTTTATATTTTTAACTGTAATGATGATAGTATACTAATAAATAATAAGGATAAACAAAAATCACAAAAATAATCACTGATTTATTACATTTTAACTTTAGAGAAAACTAAAGACTTAAGATAGCAACCTTAAAATTGTCCTTTCCGAAAGAAACATTAAAATTGTTTATACAAATAACAAATTGTTTATATACATATTTATTTATTGTTCTACAATAATTATAAATTATAGTCAAATCAATTTAAGTAAGCATTTAATTTGTATAATTAAAGAGAAAATACTCAAAATTTTCTCAAACTTAAACAATATTTTATTAAAAATAATTACCTTTTAATTAGTTTAGATTTTTTTTTTCAATTCAAAAAGAGAAACTTATTTAATACAAAATTTGCACTTAATATTTTATTAAAGTATTTGTTATTTTTTATATTATTTTTGCAATATTATTTAATATTTCACGTTTTACAGTCGTAACACTCATACACTGCGCGCCTTACAACCGTTTTTTGTTTTCAATTCAAAAATGTTTAAATCTTTGAATGATTTTATTCCAATGAGTTTTAGTTTTTATATTGGTTGAATTGATATCTGTTGCTTATAGTGTGGCGTCCGAGCCAAGACTGAGTGACTCTTGCATTTTGTATGGTATTATGAACATCTTTAGCAAATCGTATTAAAACTAAAGCTGTATGAGCTATTTTAGCGTTTGTTGTTGTTTCTTTTGATCAGTTTTGCTCAAGCTGTTGTAAAAAGAAAAAAAAAACATCAACACAACTTGATATGAACAAAACTCGTTCTTGATAAAACGGTTCAAATGTGTACGGGGGACTTTAAGATATAATTTACATGGACACAGTGGTTAAGAAGAAACAGACATTTCTTTAAGTGTTTAATTTTTGGTGATAGGAATTGTTTTGTTAAAAGGTGGTCTATAGCGAAAAGGTTTTTTTTTTGTTAAATGTTTACATTTGTACTTTAATTTGTACAAATAAAAATGTCGACGAAAGTAGACAAAAAAACATAATAAACAAATGTATTCAGGTTTTCAAGACAAAGTCTTGACAAAAAAATACGAAAAAAAAACAGAGGAAAGGAGGCAACATGTTATTTGAAATTTAAGTGATAATAACAGCAAATTTCGAACCACCAGTACTACTGGTTAAAAGATTGATGTTTGACTGTTGGCTTAACGGGCACCGCAGTGGGTAGAACTCAAAGATCTCGACGATAGAATGTGGTGATTCTTGAAATGATTCCAAGTTGTAAAAATTCCTTCCCTCAGTGAAAATAATTTAATGAAAATTATATTTGATGAACTCAAGCCTAATTAAAAAATATCAAAAGTTAAAAGGTGCTTTTTTGTAAAAAAGTACTTTTTCTAAAATGGTACTTATTTTCTAAATAGGTCCTTTTGTTTTCTAAAAACATACAAAAGGTTGTTTTTTTTTCTTTTTTGTAAAAGGTTACTTTTTTGAAAACGGGTACTTTTTCTAAAAAGGTAGTTATTGTGAATAGGTAACGTTCCTTTTTTTCAAAAACAAAACAATTATTTGTTTTTCTGATAGAACTTTTTAGCCAGGTGCGGTAGGGTGGATAAGTGGGCACCTCCCATACAAATACAAAATAGATCAGAAACAGTAATAGTTACAAACTTAAGTGCAAGTAGCTGCGATACAAACACAACATATCCGAAAATGGAGCCGCTGCACCAAAAATAAATTTTTGTATAATTGGTGATAAGACGCAAAGCATTATTTATAAAAGAATCTGTTTTTATCGCACCTTGGTGAAGGGTATATAAAATTCTGCATGGCGAATTTTTTTTAGTTAACTTTTTATAAAAAGTACATTTGGGTTGTTCACGGAAGGCTGGTTATCAGGTTATATGGTTATTTATTTATATAATCAGCAACAAAATACATTAATTTAATTTTTTTAATATATTTTGTTGCTGTTAACAAGATTATCCGCCTTCCGTGAACAACCCAATTTTGTTTCTTCTATATCTATCTATCTATCTATCTATATATGGGCATTTCCTGGGGTCACGAACGTACGTTCGTAGGCTTTTTATGTACAAATAATATAGAAAACAAAACTTTTCCCAGCATTTTTTTTGCGATTCGATAGCATTTGGGTAGCTCTATGTTTAGTGCAAAAGATGGATTTCATCGATTTTAAGTACGCAAAATAGAAGTCAACTTTGGCTGACAGTAGTGAAATCTAAAAATCTGGAAAATGGAACGAAATATTCAAAAGTGTTAAATTTATTTTAAAAGTGTATTAATGTAGGTATCCTTACAGTATTTACAAAATAAAATATCTCTCTTGGTTTTTGTTTAATTGGCTTATGCACCGGTCGCGAACGTACGGGTCGCGAACGTACGATTTTTCCATATGTTTTTGTATTATTATTACCACGCATTTTCCCATAAATGTCTTAAAATTAGCTTAACAAAAAAACTTAATACTCCTTTTGCAATTGATTGTAATGGAGAGACTATGAAGAAAGCGTGTAAACATAACATATTTCTTGCATGTAAAATAAATATATAAAAATGTCTTTAAAAGTAGAATATACAGAAAAATATAAAATTTTCCAGTTTCCAGCCCAATTTGCTCAAGTAAAACAGCTCAGATATGCTAGGAAACCATTATTTTATAAGAACATAGATTTTTTTTTTAATAATAAACAATAAAAGACGATGATAATCAACATTTTTTTTTTTTCATCCTGGTAGACCATTCTGGGGAAATGCCCATATATAAAATAGGATGTGTGTATGTATGTATGTATGTATGTAACGTATGGACTCCAAAACGGCTGGGCCGATTTTGATGATTCAGGGAATCTTCAGAATATTCAGGCGGGTGACACTGTGAAGTATGATTTTTGATTTTCGGTCTGCGGGCGGAGGGGCGTGGCAAAGTCCAATTTTCATATTGCACCACCAATGACATCTATATAATTTGGACGATTTTTTCTTTAAAATGATCGCCATGGTCCAACACAGATTTATACGAAAAGAAAATTTTGACCCGCCCATTTTTTTCGATTTACCTCATATCAAAAAACGGCTCCATCGATTTGACTAATTTGTCTTTTAAATGTTCGTATTAATCAATTTTACATTTTCATCGAAAGAAAAATGGACCACGCCTACTTTTATGCCCACTTTTTCTATTAAGCGCATAACTTGAGAACGCCTTGCCTTATTTGGACGATTTTGTCTATAAAATCATCGCCATGGTCCAACTTAGGCTTTTACGGAAATAAAATTTTGCCCCGCCCACTTTAACGCCCACTTTTTGCGATTTACCCTAAATCAGAAAACGGTTCCATCGATTTGACTAATTTTTATTTCAAATGTTCGTATCTTTTTAACGGATTTTAAAAATCGAACGCAAACATTTTCTTCACTTTCCCAAGAGTACCTTTTGGGGAAGACTAAGATGATGCTTAAAATTTTATTGTTTTAAAAATGTACTTTTCCGAAAACTTGCATTTAACAAATAAAAAGTTAAAATCCTTCAAAGTTCATGAATTTTCCATGAGACTGAGTAAATTTCAAGTGTGAATTTTTTATAGCGAAAAAGGCATGACTTTGAACTTCTAAGCCATTTAATTACACACTAACTTATGCTTCCCAAAAAATATATGTAATGAAAATAACGTTTTTGGCTTTTTCATTTATTTCATTTTTGTCTACAATTTTTCCCCTTCTAACCCCACTGTTCATACTTAATTAGCTTGGCTGGTAGCTTGTCTATTTGTTACGCTAAACTGATCGTGCTTTTTGTTGGTTACAAAAGTATTATTGGCTTTTTTTAATCTGTCCGTCCAGCTGTCTGTGTGCATCTCGTGCTACGTTGTGCTTAAAAGAAATAAAGTTTCTTGCCGTTTGTGTTTTTGATTTATATTGTTTTCAATTTCAGCAAATATGCAAAAAACAAACGAAAAATATTAAAGGCAAATTTTTATTCATTAAAATTTGTTTCTCCAAACACAAAATCATACTACCACAGGCTATTTATTGTACCAGTATTTTATATCTGATTTTACTTTCGATTTTACCAAAGTTGATAACACACTTGTCCGTTTGTTTTTCCTTAATTAAGTGGAACAAAATGAAACGCAACCTGCAGACAGAAACAACAAAATGAAATATAAGGAAAACAGAAAAATTAAAAGAGATTTGAAAAAATTAATAGGAAAAAAGGAGTATTTGAGTAAAAAAATGTTTAATGTTTTGTAAATATTATCAAACTATTAACAATTTGTCCTTGTCTTGGCGTAGGTAAATATTAAATAGAAATAATTATTTAACCTGAGACACAGACAAAAACAAAATCCACAAAGAGCACACGAACTTTACAATGCAGTTTTTTGTTTTTTAAATACTTAAGAAATTAAGTACTGAGGTACAAACAATTAATAGCAGTTGTCCATTTGTTTATTATTTGCCTTCTTAAAGCTCAAACTGGCGATAATGCCATTTACTTGCTTGTGTCTTATTTTTAGTTTCAATATTTGTGAGTCGAATTTTTTTTAGTTTTCTGTGTTTTTGATATTTACCTGCGAAACATAAAGTATCTATCTATACATTTAATATTAATTAACAAACTTAACAATATTTATTAGTTAAAACAATTAATAGATAACAATGATTTGAACTTAATATGAGGTGGTGGTAATTGGTAGTGATCACTAACTTTTATTTTAAATTCTAATATTCTCTCTCAAGGGTTACATTTTGTATGTTTACCGTTATGCCAATACATAGTTATTTACTGTTGAAAAAATTATGAAAATATTTACTTTAGTTCTAATTGACTTGAACCAAATTTTCATCTGATTTAAATGAATATTGAATAAAAGACGGCTAAAGCTGTGGTCACTAGACTTGCCAACTGGCCCGTTTTCGCCGGGACAGTCCAGTTTTAGAGTGGAATGTACCGTGTCCCGTCGGTTCTCTGAATGGGACGCTATTTGTTCCATTTTTCTTTAACTTACTTTTTTATTACCTGCAATAACAAATCAAATAATCGAGAGCTTTATCACTTATTTTAGTACTACAAATTTTTTTTGGCAGAACTGGATTTTTTTATACATTATCAACTGTGCTGTGTGTTACCAACCAAAGCAGATATATTTACAAGATACTCTTGATTCCACATCAGATTATTTTTTTTTTTTATTTGTAGCTGTCAACTTTGTATCACAATATACATTCGGGTGATTTTTTAGCTATTATTTTTTTGGCAACACTGGTTTAAACAGCTGACACACGTTTCGTGTTATGTTTCACTGTCAAACATCTTCAGTTTGGTCTATAAATTAACCATGAATCGTCTTACAAACGAACAACACTTGCAAATTATTGAATTTTATTATCAAAATGCGTGCTCTGTTAAGAAAGGTCATCGCGCGCTTCTTCCATTTTATGGTCAGGTTTTTTTTTGCTCAATGGGTACGTTAATAAGCAGAATTGTCGATTTTGGAGTGAAGATCAGACAGAAGCATTCCAAGAGCTACCAATGCATCCAGAAAAAGTCACAGTTTGGTGCGGTTTATGGGCTGGTGGCATCATTGGACCGTACTTCTTTAAAGATGATGCGAATCGTAACGTAACTGTGAATGGTGAGCGCTACCGTGTGCTAATATCCAACTTTTTTCCCCAAAATACAAGAGCTTGACTTGCATGACATGTGGTTTCAACGAGACGGTGCCACATGCCACACAGCACGCTTAAAAATGGACTTATTGAGAGGCGAGTTCGGTGAACATTTTATTTCACGTTAGGGACCTGTATTGGCCGCCTAGATCGTTCGATTTAACGCCTTTAGACTATTTTTTGTGGGGCTATGTTAAAGCTCATGTCTATACACACATGCACGCTTCAATTGACGCATTGGAAGACAACATTGAAGCATTTATTCATAAGATACCGGCCGAAAGTTGGAAAGAGTATACCAAAATTGGACTAAGCGGATGGACCATTTGTGGCGCAGTTACGGTCAACATTTGCATGAAATAATCTTCAAACATTAAATTATATGGACTATCGATTCAAATAAAGATTTCATGAATTTTTCTGAATTTTATGTGTTTTTTTTTTTTTCTAAAAACTTTCCTATATCTCTTAAAAAATCACCCATTATTAATATTGTCAGTGATGCCAACTATTTGAGAGCAAAAAGCACTTTAAAATTTAAAAAAGCACTATTTCGAGCAAAAAAAGCGTAAAAGCACAAAGCCATTTTTACCATTTATTAAACACATAACAAGTTGCATTCGGCTGTGCCGAATATTATATACTTCCAAAATTTAAAAAAAAGGCGACGGCGTTGATGGGGGCCATTTTCATTTAAGATTAAATAATAAATGTAGTATTTACATTTGAACACTCACAATATTCTGTACGTAAAATTAACTGAAATTGTAATATAAAATAAATGAAACTTCAATTAAAAACCGGTCTACTTATTTTTCATTTATTTTTAACAAAAAGTTCATTTAATTTTTACTGTCAAAAATTCAACACCATATTCCGTAATATCAAATAAATATTCAGTTATTTTGTAAAATTTTACTGTCAAAAATTCAACACCATATTCAGTAAAAACAATTAAATATTCAGTTATTTTTTAAAATTTTACTGTCAAAAAATTGACCCCATATTTCGTAAAAACAATAAAATATTCAGTTATTTCATTAAATTTTCGTTTACTCCACAAAAGAGCCGAATTTCTAAAAAAATACCAGACAGACACCTGTCCGCTTGTTTTTCTTATAAGCGAGAGAGGGAGAATATTATTATTTACTTACCCTGATACACAAGTTTGTTTTACTTTTGTTGTACTGACCACGTTGTTTACAGAAGAACTCTCAATTATAAGACACCAGCAGCATGACCGATATGGCTTCGCAATTATTTTACTTTTAAAATTTGATGTATTTAACTAAATTATATTAACAAATAGAAAATGGGTATTGCTTACAAAAAACGGACAATATTAACTGCAACTGAAAATCCGTATTAATATGCACTTAGTTTTTTGAATAACTGTTAGAATCAGTTAAAAATAAATTTGCTTGGAATTTTAAATGTTTATTTATTTAAAAATTACTGAACGGAATATTTCTTTAATAAACTACAGTCCGTTACTGTAATAATATTGTGAGTGTATATAAACATTTTTAAATGTATTATTAGTATCTTCAATAAAAATAATATCATCCAAATCATTTGGAGTTTAAATTGGCCATAAAACAGTTTTAAAGAAATACAGTGCGAGCTCGATTTTCGTGTCTCGAAAAAATCTGACTTGCTGCAATTACCGAAAATTTTCAATGACCGACCATTATTTATAAAACTTAATGACATCATATACCTATTTTAATAAACATTCTTATATTTTATCGTTTAAATAAATCTAAATTAAAATCGTGTAAAGTTTAATAAAATTTTATCTTATTATTTTAACATGTTATTACGAAAATAACATTAGTTAAGCATTAGTTGTAATTATTGGTTAAGAATTAGATTAAATTATGTGTTAAATATCTTGTATTGATTAGTTATTAAGTATTTGTTAGTTATTTTATTGGCTGTAGGAAATATCGCCCAAAGAAAAATGGCCCAAAAAAAAATTAAAAATCGCCCAAATGAAGAATCGCCCAAGCGAACATGAAAAATGACCCAAAAAGGTAAATATGAAATTTTGCCCAAAAAAAACGAAAAAGGGCCCAAAAAGAAAATGAAAAATGACCCAAAAAGCAAAAACGAATTTTTTCCCAAAAAAAAAAAAAAAAAAATTACTAAATTTGCAAAAAAGTGTTTATTATTCATATAAATTTAGGTGACATGTCATAACGTCCAGTGTCGTAGTGTGTTTTAAAGTGTCATAATGTCCATGTCATAATGTCCATCGAAGACGAGGACGAGGACGTTATGACACTTTGCACCGTCCGCGACTTAACTTATAATCAAAAATGTGTAAATTTTTTTTTAAAATACCGTTAAAATTTCAAGTGATTTTTTTAAAGATACTTATTTAACCATAATATGGTTGTCGGTGAGAATGATTTGGTTAAATTAAACATAATATGGATAAAATATTTTTATAGCTTTTACTCCGGGTGTATATATTAAATATATATATCCAAAATAAGGATTTCATCTTCTATGGTATAACAAATACTGGCTTCGCTAACTAAAGCTTCTCTGTATAGCCGGCCTTCGGTCGGGCACAAGGATTTTCTCCTCTATGGTATAACAAAGACCGGCTTCGCTAACTAAAGCTTCTCTGTATAGCCGGCCTTCGGCCGGGCGCAAGGATTTTCTCCTTTATGGTCTAACAAAAACCGGTTTCGCTAAGTAAAGCTTCGAAAAACTGCCTTGTTTCCGAACAAGGCCGACTACGCAGAGAAGCTTTAGTTAGCGAAGCCGGTGTTTGTTATACCATAGAGGAGAAAATCCTTGCGCCCGGCCGAAGGCCGGCTATACAGAGAAGCTTTAGTTAGCGAAGCCGGTCTTTGTTATACCATAGAGGAGAAAATCCTTGCGCCCGGCCAAAGGCCGGCGATACAGAGAAGCTTTAATTAGCGAAGCCAGTATTTGTTATACCATAGAAGAGAAAATCCTTATTTTCGATATATATGTATATATGTATATATTTTATATATACACCCAGAGAAAAAGCTACAAAACCATTTTTAAAAAAATTCTACCGATATTATGTTTAATTTAACCAAATCATTGTCGCCGACAACCATATAATGGTTAAATTAGTTTCTTGAAAAATAGTTTTGTTGTTTGCAACCATAATAAAACATGGTTTTCTCTGCTATGTAAGATTATGGTAGAATTTTAAAAATAGCCCATTTTTTGGGCCATTTTTCATACAACATTTTTGGGTGATTTTTCATTATGATTATTATGAAATTTAAAAAACGAAAAATCACCCAACAATAACGATAAATAGCCCAAAAATTTTGGGCCATTTTTCATATGAAATCAGGCCCAATTTTACATGCAATTTTTTTGGGCGAATTTTCATTTTTTTTTTTGGCGATTTTTCTTTGGGCGATATTTCCTACAGCCTATTTTATTAGTTAAAATTTTTATTATTCACACTTCTAGTGTAAAAATCAATGTACAGATGTAATGTTAAAATTGTTGTGCATAATTGAACTTCAACCCCACTGTTAATACTCGAATGTTCGATATTAAGTTATCTCAATTTATGGTAACGCCTAAAAGTATGCCTTAGTTTATGATGCCTAATAACTAAATTAATTCAGCCATATAGATAGTAACTATAGATGAGTAAGTAGCCGTTATGCGGCGAACTTTCTAGAGCCATCTATACGTCTGGGCTAGAGTATTAATACTTGTGGCGGCTAGCATAATGAGATCATTCTAAGTTCAGACTTTGTCAAAAACTTATCACGCTAAGAAAATTATAGTTGGTGAATAAAAGCTATAAATTACGGTTGTTAAAGTGACTAAGTACTAAATAAAGGTGTTTAAATTATAAACAGTGCTAAAAGTGTCGTGATTATTTAGTTTATTTAAAGTGCAATCAAGAACTCGAAACGGTTTATTATAAAGGAAATAAACCAAAACGTTATTGAAAGGCAGTAACGTAACAATATGTATGCTTCTGAATAAAGAACACCATAAGGTGTAAAATAGAAAAAACAAGTATGCTTGCATTCTGATACTTAATCAAACCTTTTTTCAATAGTACTAGAGGTAGAAGTGCACAACACGAGTAAAACTAAGGCGCATGAAAAATGGCAGGTTACACAACGCTCGTTATCAAAGTATTTTCTGTCAGCTGTTTTTTTTAAGAAATGGAAAAATTTAAGTACGCAGCTCGACAGACAACAAAGTTCTGCATCGTATAGTGATTTTTCAAGTCTTTTGCTTGAGATTTGTGATTTTGGGACACTGTTAAAACCAGGAAAGTTGATTAAATTGCATGCGTGTTCATTGACTTTTAACGGTTTTGGGAGGTTTACAATATATTTTTTTGTAGATAAACGAATTAAGATTTTACATTGATTTTTTTTTTCTGTGAAAGAGTATATAAAAAGCTAATTATGAAAATTTTTAGAAAAATTTTATTAGAAGTTTTTATGATTAAAAAATTAGTTTGAAATTAAAAAAAAGCCCGCTGAGTTCTTAAAAATGTTATACATCACGATAAAATTTGAAATCTCTACTTTTAAATTAAAAAAAAATGTTGCGCGTTGTTGCGCCATTTTTTTATGATTTTTTGAAAATTTCATTTTTTTCTGTTTTTGCTCATCTTGCATAGGTACATATGATAGAAACCCTTTCGTCAGTCATAAAATGTTTTGGTTGTACGTAGATGTTTTTTATTTAAATTATTACATCTACGACTAATATTACCTGTGTAAAAAAGGGATGCGCGAAACAGTAAGTAACGGGTTTTAACCACCTGTACGGCCGCTAAATGACGTTATTTTATGGAGCAAAATAAATTTACCTGTTTTGCTTAACTTTTAAAATCATTAACAACAAAAATAATATATAATAAAAAATCAAATCTGGGCTCTTGGTACTTAGTTTTTTTTTAATATATCGAGTTATAACCGCAAAAAAAAGCTTAAGTGACAAAAAAAAAAATTTTACAGGAGAAGGTTTTTTTTATTTTATTTCATAAAAATTTTGTATGAATATTGTCGCTTGAGATAAAATTGTTTTTGCTTTAAAATCGTAACGGTTCCTAATGTGACCATGACATTTTAGGAGATGATGCAAGTGTTGCCAATAAAGTCGTTTATTAAAAAAAACGAAAATGGAAAATGGTGTTACTTAAGCTCTTTTTGCGGTTATGACTCGATATATTGTGGTTATAGCATAAAATTGTTATCAGAACCATTTTGAAGCTTTGAGAGTAAAATGGAAAAAGTGTATAATACATGGCGCAACTGTAATGAGTGAGGCATTGTTGCCTATCGGGCTATTATCAGAAGAAGCGTCTGAGGCACGAAATAAACATTTTCGGCTTTACAGGCAGAATTTTGCTAGAAAGTTTTCGAGGGTTCAGTGTTATTATAAATAGACTTTTGCTCAGTTCTGACCCACTGATTACTAGTATAAGACCAACTCCAAAAAAAAGTCATTACCCTTTACGAAAGAAGCAATTTCTTTTATGCTTCCAACTGAACTTGGCTCTGAAGAGAATTCAGAAGAGGATTTTGAAGAAGCAGACGAAGAAGAACCATGGCACTCATCATCATCTTAGTGCAAAAGAGAAGTTATTTTAAATAAAATTGGCTGTTACCATTGTAAGTAAGTTATTATGTAAATAAGTTATACGAATATATTAATTATTTTCAGATAAATTAAATACTATAAAATACATAAAAGTCACATAAAATCTTAAAAATTAATATGTTTTGGAAATTAGCAAAAAAAAAAAATTTTTTTTACAGGGTCGTTCCGGTGGAGGGGGGGGTTTGGAGGGATACCTCCCCCTACCCATAAAAGTTCAAAAATTTAATTTGTATAGTATTAAGGCGTTAGTAATCTATTTCTTTTAATATTTACATTTTTTTTTTAAATATTATTTTATGTAACCGCCCTCAAAAGGGGGCGGGGGCGAAAAGTGTAATTCTACGATCTCATGGGTCTAATTTTAGGTTTTTTAGCTTTCGCCGACGTTAAAAGTTGCATTTGCCAGACAAAAGTATGGGAAAACTTTAAAAAAAATTGCATTTTTAGAGGTTGGATTAGTTCTTCTAGGGGGAACCTTTTCCTCCTTGGTCCGATTTTATTTATTTTTGAGGTTTACTTGCCTATGACAATATCACATATTTCTGCCAAGTTTCATCGATCTAGGGATACTCAATAACTTTTAAGAAGCAATATAAGCTAAAACAAAAAGTAATGTCCGGCTAGATTGGCAAAAATCCCCTATGTGCTGCGGCTCCTTTTTTGTTTTTAAAGTCTTTTCGTTTTTTTGTACGGTTTCCGACTGCATGTTTTTTAACAATTCCTAATACTTTCCAATCCATATTCTATTTTTGAAACATCTTTAAAAAAAATGTATACCGAAATACATCGTTTTTATTACGATTAAAATTATGTTGTCAACGCTAAAAAGTGCAACGTTTCGTAAAATTTCCAAATTGCTGGCTATAACCTCGTAAATAAAGTTTTTGGTAAAACGAATGTAACTATCTTTTATCACTTTTTTATCATTTGAAATCTTAAAATCTTTACAAGCCTTCTCAAAATTGTACCCCAAATAGCAAAATTCAACTTAATCATCCTCTATATAATCGTAGTTTTAAAAAATGGTAGAAAAAAAAATAAAAATTGTAAAAAGCACTAAAGGCACTAGCGAAAAATTGAAAAAGCACCAAGTTAGTGCTTTTTTTAGTTCGGCACTATGGATACAATTTTGGCGTTTTGAGCCATCAAAAAGCACCATAAATAGTGCCAAAAGCACTAAGTTGACATCACTGAATATTGTGTATGAGAAAGGCGAGAACATGTAAAGAGGATTCGTCTTGTGTTTAATAATTTGACATCTTCAAAGAACTGCGACTACCTGTTAAATAATTCCGCCTTAATTAGCAACACTGAAACATTTTGATTCCCTTTGGCATTAGGGGTCGGTCCTTAATTTTACCCCTATAGGAGTGACTCTGTTGCGGTTATTTATTAATTGTTTTTCTTTTTGTTTTGCAAAAATCTTTCACGAATTTTAGAAACTATGAAATGCTTCCATTTCGAATCAAATAAAATACTGGGACCAAATTGTCGCATAGGTAATCGAATGACTCGTCGAAATCTTGTTTTTTTTTTTAAATCGCCGTGTATAAATTTGAGATCATGACATTCGATAACGAATAGTCGATCGAATCTCTAGAAAGGTCATTCGATAGGCTAAGAGCGGTCATAAACATACTCAAATGTTTTTTTTTAATAACAAAACAAAAGAAATTGCATTTTGCATTATTGTGATAAATAAGAATCTAAATTTTATCCATTGCAATATTAACACATTCATATGAATTTTCCGCTTCTAATTTTATGATTGCCGGGAACAGTTTTTCCACCAGTTATTTTATATGTATATAAAAATAAAGTATTTACATAAGTGTTGTTAGTAGTTTGGCACATGCCACCCAAATAATTATTTTCAACGATAAACTTAAAACATATACCGTCTAAAACTGACAGTTCTACCAGACCAGGGTTGATAAAGTTGGTACAATTGTACTTTTTTTTGGTAAAATTAAAAACTAAAAAGCACGCTGGTACCCCCGTGACTCATTTGGTACTATTTCCAAATTTTTCAAACCTACAAATTTATAATTGATATTAAATGGCAACTCGTATTAACTGTCCAATGAATATAAACGGAGTTTAGTGTTTGGTGCAAATAGTCTTGCGAAAATGTCGTTGCTTTTTTATGAAATCTAAGGAAATTCTTTTTTTTGTTGTTGGCTTTAACAAAACAGCTATGATATTTTGCATTTGCCATTTGCACCAAACACTGAACACCACTATTGTGAATAGATTTTTGCACTTGTTCATTGAACGATTGCTTATGCCACATTCTAAATTAAGTTTCAGTGGCAGCATATAACCGTGTATTTTCTGATGATATCGAGTTTTTAAAAGATATAGGAAACCACTTCTGCAGAAGTTCTACATATTAGAAAAGACGACTTCCTCTCAATTCAAGATTATTTTGGAACGAATTCATAATATTTTCTAATATTCGTCAACAAGATGGTTGGCATGTCAAAAAGTAATCAACAGAATTTTGAAACAGTGGGAGCCCACTCCATTATTATTTTACTCCGAATTATTTTGAAAGATATTTTACAAGCGCTAAATTAAATTTTATTATATTCGGACTTTCTACTCCTTTCCTGTTTCTGCAGTACATAATGAAAATTGTATACACAATAAATTTGGAAATGCAATCCGAAGCTGCTCGTATGCACATACTTTTAGACGCTGTTTTAATTTTATTTTCGTTTAAAATTCGAGATTACATTTTGAGAAATATTCTTAAATTGTCCACAAAAAAAGACGATAAATTCTGTGTTCGAAAACGCTCTCTGGCGGCAATCAAAAATAAAAATAAATGGATTTCTCGACCCTAAAAACCGCATGATTCAGGTCTTGCTAGACCAAATACTATTTGTTTACCTCTATACTTGAATATTTTGAAAAACTAACTATTTTAAAATAAAACCTGGGGCTCGGAATTCATTTTTGACCTAAGGTTTCTTTGGCAAAGTTTCTTGAAATGACTTATAGAACAAGAAGCGCGATATGCTTTTGACGCGAAAAAATTTTACCCACCCTATTATTATGTATAATTATTGATCATGTACATACCTTTTGTTTTTGTTTTTAAAAATAAAGTTTAAAAAATTTATAAAAAAAAAGGATTTAGTACTATTCGGGCCGAAAAAGTACTATTTTAAAAGTTCGTTGGTACGATATCGGTTTTCTCATTTATCATCCCTGTAACAGACATGCCGCTTACATAGCGTCTTCACCTGACAATTTTTTGTCATACCAAACATCAAACTTCATATTAAAAACACGCTGACAAAAATTTTCGAGTTTTTTTTATATAGACTTTGACGTTTGGTATGACAAAAAATTGTCAGGTGAAGACGCTATGTTATTAAGTCGAGTTGAGACTTAATCTAAAAAGTTAAAAATCTAATAGCATTCACTTACTTATGTACATATCTCTCATAAACAGGTTTGTGAACTATTTCTAATTAAAAAGCGCCGTTCCCCCAATCAAAAAGCGCTAAATAAAATTTAAATAAAAAACTTAATAAAATGTTTAAGAACTAACTTTAATTAATTACACGGCCGTCAAAAAATCATTTTAAATAATAATATATAAAATACAAAGATTTTACAGCGCTAAATTCAAATTCGTTTTAAATTTTTTCTATCATGATAATTAGTGTATTGTGGTTATTTTGTTGAACTATTTATGGTTTTTAATCCAAATTTTTTTAATATTTTTAATTAGGCTTAAGTTCATGAAATTTTATTTTTATTAAATTATTTTTGTGAAGAAAGGAATTTTACAACATGAAAATTAATTAAAATTGTTATTGATAATCTTTCATTCTTGACGTGGCTCGGGCTCGAACCCTGGCCGGCAGGTTACAACCACTCGATCTCCTCAGATGGATTTGCCGTCTTACACTCGCAGCCACCGACGACTGCTGACGTCACTAGTCAAACATCAATCCTTAAACCAAATTGTATTTTAACATTTGGTAGATCGAAATTTGCTTTCCTGAATAAAATTTCATGAACTTAAGCCTAATTAAAAATTTTTTCTATCATGTCTAGTTTTTTTATGGGCTATACTAATATTTCGACCGAAATAAAGCTGAAGGCGCACACCACGCGTTACTCGCTTTTTTGCAGCATACGCAGCTGTCAAAAAAGTAGAATCTGTGTAGTAAGTTACATGCGCAAAAGCGTAGATGCCTTGAGGCGAAAAGTACGTTTACTTTCTACTTTTGTTAGCGTCACAAGCAGCGTTCGAACAAATCAGCTGATTTTGACAAATTAAATTTTAGTTTTACTTGTGCTGCTACTGCATAAAAAGCGTTGTATGTAACTTGAAACGTAGAACGCAAGTAAGGTTATAAAAGCATGCGCTGCGTGGAGGCGAAAACGCGTGGTATGGACCTCCAGCTTAAAGTAATTATGCTGCGTACATTTTGTCATTACTTGAGAACGATTTGTGCGATTGTGATCATTCACAAATGATTATTTTCAGAATTAGTACGTACACATTTTCATCATTTATCAAAAATCCAGGTATATTACGAATAAAATAAGAAATGAAATCATTTAGATCAGTCAACAAAATGTTAACTAGACGCTATTGAATAAGTTTTTGGATTCAGCACGCTAAAGTCAATTAAAATCAATTTTTTTTTTGTGCCGAGCAGGGTTAATAATATTAATAACATTTTTAAAAAGCCTTTTATGATATTTCAGGAATATAATATAATTTCAAATATACACGGAAAGAATTACTTACTTAATCACCAGAAAATATGTCTTGAGACAAAAAAAAATTTTGCACCATTCTCGTCCAAGCTAAAAATTTCTTATTGTAAAAATGTGTTGCCTGGTTTAAGCAAAAAGTTATGACTCAAAGCGAACTAAAATTTACTTAAATACAGCTAATAAAAAAATTATTTTCTATAGATTCTTAAATCAAGTTTTCGTTGCTTTTTATTTTACAAAATCAGAAGAAAAGTCTGAATCAAGGCGAATTCATAAAGGTGACATTTTCCCGTCATCTGTTTTTTGTTTATTTTTTTGTGTGTATACTGAATGTCAAGCTTTGTTTACATTTTGTGAAAAAATTAATTCAAATTTTAAGTTCAACAAAATTTTAAATTCTTGAAAAATAAACTTATTTAAATTTTATAAAATAAAAACAGTGAATTTAAAAGATAAACACAAGGAAATAAAAATGCGTAAGGAATAAGTGGAGTCACCATTAATTTGCAATAAAGGAAAAGATTTACTTTCTTAAGCAATTGTATGTGCATATTTTATAAACAAAAAATTTCCTTTTTTATATTTTCAACAAATAATTTTGACATTCACTCTAACTTTTTACAAAAATAAAATACATAGTATTTTTCAATAAAAAGGGACAGCTAGCATAACTCTATCTCATGATGCGGTCACCTTTATGAATTCGCCTTGGTCTGAATATAAAAATTAGAAACTTTTGATTGATTTGTTAACATTTCGATCCAAATAAAAATTAATTGAATCAAACCAAGTTTTCCTGTGCATTTTCAGAAAAATTTAAAGAAATCGCTAGCATTTGTTTCTTGATGCAAGAAATTCGATTCTTTCATAAACCAAAAACGTAAATTTTTTGATCATGAGAAAATGTTTCTTTATTTTAGAAAGTTTTACTTAATATGAACAAAACCAGTGTTCGAAAATAAACAGTACATTATTTAACGTTCGGCTCACACACCCAGGAACGATATCTATTTTTTTAGTGATTGTGTAGACCTACATAACCCTTAATACCGTTCGGTACTATTTTCAAGAAAGAACCGAACATTATAGAATGTTCGGTTCTTCGTTAAAAAACAGAACAATTGTAGTGATACTGTAGACAAACATTATATTTTAATGTTCTATAATGTTTTTTTCGTGTGTGTATTTTGTTTTTGTAAAAAATTTTTGGTTTTGTTTTACCAGCCAAAAGGGACGAACATTAACGAGCCGAACCGAACACATTGAAGTTTGTGGATTTTAAAAAAACAACCGAACGGAATTAAATGTTCACATTTTTTGTTGAGTTTGATAAAAACAGCAATATTTCTGTGTTCGAAAATAAACACTTAATATCGTTCTTTAATGTTCGGTTCGGTAGATTTGTGGAAAACACAAACGCTAATAGTGTTTGTGTAGAAATTCATTAAAAAAAATAACGTTTCCCTGTTTGTCATCTTTCGAACACAAAAATAATGCTGTTTTCATCATACTCAACAAATGATGAGAACATTAAATTCCGTTCGGTTTTTTTTGAAAATCTACGAACTTCAATGTGTTCGGTTCGGCTCGTTAATGTTCGTCGCTTTTTGCTGATAAAAAAAAACCAAACATTTTTTACAAAAACAAAATACACACACGAAAAAAACATTATGAGAACATTAAAATATAATGTTTTTCTACAGTATCACTACAATTGTTCTGTTTTTTAACGAAGAACCGAACATTATATAATGTTCGGTTCTTTCTTGAAAATAGTTACGAATGGTATTAAGGTTTGTGTATGTTTACACAAACACTAAAAAAATAGATATCGTTCTTCGGTGTGTGAGTCGAACGCTAAATAGTGTACTGTTTATTTTCGAACACTGGTTCGAAAGATGACTAACAGGGAAACGTTATTTTTTTCAATGATTTTCTACACAAACACTATTAGCGTTTGTGTTTTCCAAAAATCTCCCGAACCGAACATTAAGAAACGATTTTTAGCGTTTATTTTCGAACACTTAACAAAACAAGTTAAAATCAGGAAATTATTTTTGGATTTTCTTGTTTTTAGAAGCGAAATGGATTTTACTTAGAAAATAAACTTATGTATTTCCTTGCATAGTATGCAGTTCAGAGTAAAGTATTTAAAAAACGGGAACAACTTTTGGGTAAATGTGTCTTGATTTTAATGTATGCAAATAAAAGTACAAAAATGTTGGGTATCAATTAAAGCTCTAATTTAGCGCTCTTAAAAAAAGCTCTTAGGAAAAAATATGCGCCTTTTCGACAGTTAAAAAGCGCTAAATTTGCATTTTTGCTCATAAATCAAAAATCACAAAATTTTACTTAATAAAACTAATGCATAAAAATTAAGTTGTTTTTTGAAGTGATAAAATTTTGGGTGCGAGCATTTAATATTTCACACAGAATCGCTAAAATAAAACAACATAACCTGTTGTGTATTACTTGCAGTAATATATTATTTCCACTGTGCGTCGGCTCGCGCATTCTCTGGAAAAGTGACATATTTTGTTTGGTGTTCTAAAGTGTTTTTAAAATGTTTATTAAGATACGTCCCCTGAAAAATCATATTTTGGAGTTATGAAGATTTTGCAGCAAATGAGCGAATTTAGTTGCATTTTTGAAAATTGTTATACATCACGATAAAATTTTAAATCTCTACCTTTAAATTTAAAAAAAACGTTGAGCGTTTTTATGCTATTTTTTTTGTGATTTTTTGAAAATTTCACCCTTTTTCTGTTGTTGCTCATCTTGTATACCAGGTACCTATGATAGAAACCCTTTCGTCATTCATAAAATGTTTTGGTTGTCTCATATTTAAATAACTACATCTAAGACTAATATTACCTGTGTAAAAAAAAGGAATGTAAGTAACAGTTTTAAGCCACCTGTATATTTGAGATCATATAACAGCTGTCGTATAAACTCAAAGTGAAAAAGTGGCAATTTAAATCGGATGAGGACAAAACTATTGTTAAAGAGAGGAAAAAACTATCCAATCCTTAATAAATATAACTGGAATTGCATTTGATTTGTCTGCCGAATCAAAGTTTTTATTGAAGTAATTACAAGTGGTTACAAAATCCATTTGCACGAGTTTGCCAATTATTGCTTAGATACTGCAAAACTTTACGTTACTCTATATCCCTGGCATCATATGACACCTACAATGCACAATATTTTAATACACGGGACAACTGTAATAAGCGAGGCATTGTTGCGTATCGGGCTATTATCAGAAGAAGCGTCTGAGGCATGAAATAAACATTTTTGGCTTTACAGGCAGAATTAAGCTAGAAAGTTTTCGAGGGTTCAGTGTAAGAAATATATTATAAATAGACTTTTGCTCATTATAAATAAGTTATAATTATGAATAAATTATTTTCAGATAAATTAATTACGTACTATGAAATATAATAAAATAATAATATAAATAATATTATAATATTATAAAAGTCAAATAAAAATGAATATTTTGTGAAAATTAGCAAGAAATTAAAAAAACAAATTTTTTGGACAGGGTCGTGTCGTCGGCTAGGTTATGAGGGCTACCTCCCCCTGCCCATTAAAGTTCAAAAATGTAATTCTTATGGTATTAAGGCGTAAGTAATCTATTTCTTTGAATATTTAAATTTTTTTTTAATATTATTTTATTATTCTAGTAGTGCCAGTTCATCATTTAATAGCTCCGCACCACAATTTTCTTTTCACTGTGTTTCTCAGGATGATACCTTTATTGCTTGCCATGATATCAAATCAGATGCAATTGGACCTGATAAAATTCACCCAAAATTTTTAAAACTCCTTCTACCTAACTTACTTCCACAAATCACACACATTTTCAACACAATAATTACAAAAGGTATTTTCCCACAGAACTGGAAGTGTGCGAAAGTTGTGCCCATCCCTAAAAATAGAAATGAATACCGTCCAATAGCTATCCTTTCATATTTATCTAAAGTTTTCGAAAGGCTCTTGCATAAACAGATAGGTGCTTACTTTGAGATGAATAATTTATTTACCAAAATGCAATCTGGTTTCCGACCCAAACATAGTTGTACTACTGCACTTATTGGAGTGACGGAGGAAATTCGAAGCTATATAGATAACGGAAATGTTACCTTGTTGGTGCTTTTGGATCATTCCAAAGCATTTGATATGGTTGATCATGCCATGCTTCGTATTAAATTAACTAAGCTTTTCCATTTTTCCTCTTCAGCGGCTGATCTCATTTCATCATATCTAAGTAACCGCTATCAGTATGTAAGTTCAAACAATAAGCAATCATTGCCGTTGCCTGTGATCAAAGGTGTTCCTCAAGGGTCCATATTAGGTCCTCTACTTTTCACAATATATATAAACGATTTGCCAAAACAGTTATCACATTGCAAAATTCATATGTACGCCGATGATGTTCAGGTTTATATATGTAGTGAACCTGATAAGACTGATGAGTATATTTCAAGATTAAATTTTGATCTATCAAAAATTGAAGCCTGGGCAAAGGCAAATGGTCTTTGTCTGAATCCCGCTAAATCTAAGTGCCTTGTAATTTCCAGAAACAATACACAAATAACTGTTGAGCCCAATATAATATTAAACTCGCAACAAATAGAAATTGTAAAAAAGACTAAAAACCTTGGCATTATTTTTAATTCTTCACTTACGTGGTCAGATCATATAAACGCTGCTGCAGGAAAAGTATTTGCGATGCTTCGTTCGCTTTGGGCAAGTCAGCACTCAACACCGTTCAACATACGTATGCTTTTGGCTAAGACATATCTTATTCCAGCTTTAATATATGGCAGCGAGGTTTTTGCAAGCTGTGATCAAAAAAGCACCAGGAAATTAACTTCTACATATAATGCCATTCTGAGATATGTCTTCAACTTAGGACGTTTCTCACATGTTACACCCTATGAAAGTAAACTTTATGGAGTGCGTTTTTCTGACATGCTAAATATTCGATGCCTAACTCTTCTGCATAAAATAATCTATACTGGCATGCCGACTTATCTATTTGAACGTGTTACTTTTACGCAGTCAAGAAGAAATAACAATCTGATCCCGATAAGATTCAAGAAGTTAGTTTCTGAATGGCAGTTTTTCGTTCACAGTATTCGTCTTTGGAACACACTACCAGCAACTGTTCAATTTACTAGTAATGCAACGCAGTTTAGGAAATGTATTTTTAATTTTTATTCCCGTACTTAAAAATGAATGTCTTTATGTCTAAAATTGTTTGATTTATTGCTTTATTGTATTAATTTCTTTTATTTTAATGTTTATTGTTATAATCTTTTATAGTGTGACACATAAGAAATTGCTACGAATTGTTTATCCTGTACTATAATTATAAGACTTTAAGTCCTGTTGTATAGGAATACCAATAAATAAATAAATAAATAAATAAAACCCGCCCACAAAAGTAGGCGGGGACGAAAGGTGTAAATTTTAGGTTTTTTAACTTTCGCTGACGTTAAAAGTTGCATTTGCTAAACAAAAGTATGGGAAAACTTTAAAAAAAATTTAATTTTTCAGAGGTTGGATTAGTTCTTCTAGATGGAACTTTTTCCTCCTTGGTCCGATTTTATTTATTTTTGAGCACAACAGAACACATATTTCTGCCAAGTTTCACCCAGCTAGGGGCACTTAATAACTTTAAGGAAGCAATATAAGCTAAAACACAAAGTAATGTCCGGCTCGATTAGCAAAATACCCCTATGTGAGACGGTCGACCGGACAGATAGACTGGAGGCGATAAAAACAATAATTAATATTTTCTAAATAAATAGGGGGCTTAGCGTCCCTAGAACCTATCTTTAGTACTTTAGTGGAACTTAATATAGTCTATGTCCGTTACGAGGTTCCATTCTTCATTTTGTTGGAAGCATTTTTAAAATCGGACAGGCAGTTCCGGAGATTTCCTCCTACAAACAAACAAAAAACAAACGTTACCTCTTTATATAAATTATATAGATTATATTTTTGCTGTTATTGTTATTGTAGTACACTACGATCGTTAACTTTCAAATCATTTTGTTTTTATTGTTTCATACAAAAAAAAGAAAAAAATAAAAGCCAACAACCAACAACAAACTACATATCAAACTTAATAACGGTAAAAAATTCAACAGTGTGCACGAGGTGTTAAAATTGCTAAATATTAATTTTACCTTTTTGCTCATAACTTTTTAACTAATTATATCCATGGAATGGAGGTCTATTCTAAATATTGGTAAAAACATTTTTGAAATCGGATGAAACGACAACGCTTGCAAATTATTGAATTTTATTTTCAAAATGGGTGCTCTGTTAAGGTCAGTTTAATCGACCCACTGAAGTGACTATTCGGTACGTTAATAAGTAGAATTGTCGATTTTGGAGTGAAGATCAGCCAGAAGCATTGCAAGAGCTACCAATGCATCCAGAAAAAGTCACAGTTTGGTGCGGTTTATGGGCTGGTGGCATCATTGGACCGTACTTCTTCAAAGATGATGAGCATCGTAACGTAACTGTGAATGGTGAGAGCTACCGTGAGATGATATCCAACATTATTTGCCCAAAAAGCAAGAGCTTGACTTGCATGACATGTGTTTTCAACAAGACGGTGCCACATGCCACACAGCACGCTTAACAATGGACTTATTGAGAGGCGAGTTCGGTGAACATTTTATTTCACGTTCGGGACCGGTCAATTGGCCGCCTAGATCGTGCGATTTAATGCCGTTAGACTATTTTTTGTGGGGCAATGTGAAAGCTCATATCTATACACACATGCCCGCTACAATTGACGCATTGGAAGACAACATTGAAGCATTTATTCATGAGATACCGGCCGAAATGTTGGAAAGAGTATGCCAAAATTGGACTAAGCGGATGGACCATTTGAGGCGCAGACACGGTCAACATTTGCATGAAATAATCTTCAAACATTAAATTATATGGACCATACTATCGATTCAAATAAAGATTTCATGCATGTTTCTGAATTTTATGTGTTTTTTTTTAAAGCTTTCCTATAGCTCTTAAGAAATCACCCATTACAAACAAACGAAAATATCAAATATGTATAACCTCCTTATAATATCAGTATAGATAACAAAGTTAAAAATATCGAATGTCGCAATTCTGTTTTCCATACTTCACGAAATATTGTGTTCGATCACGAATGCGACGTTTTGGACCCTGAATTTTGGATAAAGTTTTTAAATAATAAAAGCAAGCTGTTTGACTAACTTTTATGTGGACAACGAAAATTTTGCACAAATTCAATTAATTATTCTCGGATTTGCAAAAACATATGACATCAAATTGTTTGCAAAAAAATACAAAGAAGGCAAATTTAAAGCCAAATCACTATTTACCAGTTTTATTATGTATTCGTTATAATCGGCAACAAAATTTCACATTTCCATATTTAAATGTTAAAAATTTTGAATTGTTATTTAATATTTGAACGTAAAAGTTTTGTGGTTTTTAGTCTTTTTCGATAATTAATATGTGTCAACTAATTTATGTTTTTTTTTAATTTTTATTTTTATGAAGTTTTTTAACCGAAAGTTTTTTGCATTGGTTTTAAAACTTAATTAAAGGTTTCATAATAGTTTAATACAAACGCATCAAAAAAAAACCATAAATACTTTAGAGTAAAACAACAGCTTAAAACAAATCTTTTCAAATTGTTAGGTCAACCAACTGGTTTGTTTATTTTATTGCATTGACGTTTTAAGAAAGATTTGTATTATTAATGGATGTTTTTAATTAAAACTAGAAATTTTTTAAATCTTTTTGAATATACATATTTTTATTAGCTCCTACTAAAATCACCTGTAAAATTTAAGGCAAAAATATTTAAGCTTCAAAAATTTAATTTTAAATAAACTTTTAGGATGTTTTGCTTAAATTTTTTTAATACTTTATGTATTTTCCGTACAATGCTAGGAACTCAATTGTCTTGCACATCGAAAGAACGTAAGTACACACTCAATTTACCTACAATTCCCTCGAAAACTTATTTTGTTTTATATGTAAAATTTAAATAGAAATCTAAAAATTTGTTAAAATTTTTATCAAATAGAAACTGGGAATTATTTCCTTTCGAAGGTTACTTTATATTATATTCAACATTTTTTTTTTTTTTTTTTTTGAATTTATTCTATTAGCTAAATTTCAGTTTAGTATTTTATAAAGCTTTTTTGTAATAAAATAAGGAATATATTAAGGAATAGGACTATTACAAAAAAGCTTTATAAAATACATAAATTAGAAAAAATAAAAAAAAAATGTTGAATTAAAATTTGTATGTATATTTTACTTTTTATACCCACACCACATAAGTGGAGAGGGTATTATGCATTTGTGCTGATGTGTGGTACACCTTAAAATATTGGTCTTAAACCCACCTTAAGGTATACCGATCGAACTAGCGATGTCCAAGGACCAAGCCTATTAAAATGGACCAAGCCTATTAAAATGGGCCGAATCGTAGGACCACGAGGGAAGATATTGGAAAATTTTTGCCTCTCAGAAACTATCAAACATTTTAATGAAATTTAAATCATAGATAGAAACATATTTATATGGATATTTATATGGACACATATTTATATGGACACATTTTAATATGGACAGACAAGCATGATGTGTTTTTAAATACTGTGGTGTAGGGTATCATATGGTCGGGCTTTACCGACTATACTTTCTTACTTGTTTATTTTGTTTTTAAATATTCAATTTGAAAACACAATCATAATTTTATTCATGAATATTAAAAATTGTCCATTTCCTATGACAATACGGTCGCAACTGGCGTATAACACAGAATTCGATACATGTGAACGTACGACGCATGATGAAATAAACAGGCGGCATTTCTTCGCGAGATGACAATGCTCTTTCATTGTTTGCCCAATCGTATGTCAAATTTTGTTAATGTTTACAAAATGGCCACGTTTTGTACTGTGATTAGTGTATTTTATTAAAGTTTTTTTAAAATTTTAATCAAAAATAAATAAGATATTGAACATAACAAATACAAAATAGGCAACAAATTTATTTATTTCATCACGTTCATCGGCAAGCTTGGATTTTTGTTTAAATAATTATGTATGTAAGTATACTGGGACTTATTTACTTTTTTGTTGTATTTGTTGCTGTAGCGATGCTACCTGCATTTTTTCACCATGGTACGCCAAAGACACACTTTAACTTTTGCACCAGCTGTTATATTAAGGGAAATCACGATGTGTAGTGAAAACGATGCAAATGCGTGCAACAATACACACATATGCACAACACAACAACAAAATGTGGGTCTATGAAATAACTCCCACGAAATAAGTCCCACTTTTAAAAACGAAATAAGTCCCACAAAAAATTGCTGTTTTGAAAGTGGGAGTTATTTCGTTTTTAAAAGTGGGACTTATTTCGTCAATTGATGGGACTTATTTCGTTACGCGTTTTTATTTTAAGTGGGACTTATTTCGTTTTGAGTGGGAATAAATTTGTTTTGTAAAGTGGGAGTTATTTCATACCCCTACTGGTGTTATCAAAAAATAATTTAATTGTACAAATGGAGCCTGATGAAGATCTTTTTGAAGAATTATCATATTTGGAAGAGGACATTGAAGACGAGTCGTTAAACCATATTGAAACCAACCAGAATACAATTAATAATAATATGTGCGTGGTTTGTTTCATAAAGCAGCCAAATATCTTATTTTTTCCTTGTAAGCACTTGAAAATTTGCAGTGAATGCTGTCTTACAATGCAAACTCACAAAATTGATCAAACCAGTAAACTAGTATGTCCATTCTGTCGTGCAGAAGTTCATGAAACCCTCCAAATATTTATCTGATAAATAAATGATTTTTTTATGGAGGAGTGCGATAGAGCCATGAAATATAAGGCCATTATGGCTTAATTTCTCATTTTTTTCTTATGCAAAAAGTTATATATTGGACATTTCGTAAAAGGGACAACTATAATTAAATTGTTGACGTAATTACGTATGTATGTTTTTTATTATATTTTTAGTAGGAAATTGGAATTCGTGTTCCATGTTTTCTTATATCACCATTACAAAATACAACTAATCCCGATGCCACGTTAAAACTATAATACCGTCTACCATGCACTGGATCTTCAAGCCATTTATAAAGGTCGATAATTTTAATCTGATGGTCCTTCCGAAACGGTTTCCATCTTAATAATAAGAACAATTGATCTGTACTTAATCCATTTACGAATCAAAACGTTGTTACTAGTAGGCGCTCTCTATACGTTCCTTGACCGAAAAAAGAATTAATAATAAATTCTGGAACTCTATCAAAATTCGTAATATCCATTCCATTAAGAAGCCTTCTGCAAGCTTGCATAAGATTTTTCTTTATTATTCCTCTGCTTTGATTATTCATATTATTCAACGTGTTTTTTTCGAAGAGCCACTTCTTATTTGAAATCGCATTAAACAGTGAAAAAGTGGGACTTATTTCGTTTATGAAAGTGGGACTTAATTCATTTAAGAAATATATTATTCAAGGGGGAGTTTTTCATTTTGAGTGGGAGTTATTTCATTTCAAGTAAATTTTTAAATCATTTCATTTTGGTGGGACTTATTTCACTTTCAAAAGTGGGACTTATTTCGTGGGAGTTATTTCATTTTTTTAAGCAATTTTTGGTGGGACTTATTTCGTTTTTAAAAGTGGGACTTATTTCGTGGGAGTTATTTCATAGACCCCAAAATGTACGTATTTGCAATTTGCTCGATTTTACTTCGTTTGCACTTAAAAAACCATGAGTAAAATTAGTAGTGCATATTTGCTTATGTGGTGTTTATAGAACACGAGCGCCTTACTCGTCCGTTCAACTTACATTTAAAACAAAATTTCGAAATTTGTTTTTGTTTTAAATGTTAATGATGAAACAGAACTGGGGCTGAACGATGTTTTTCATACAGTTTGACATAAAATTATGCCAGAGAATGCGGTCGAGAAATAAAATCAATTTTATTTTGAGGACGTTTTTTTCTAATGCTCTCACATAAATGCAATTATTCTCTTAACAATGCTACCATACTTTCATTCAATTACATACATTTTGTAAACAAATAAAAATAAGAACAAAAGAAAACGAAAGAAATGAGAGAGAATTTGAAGTTACTGCCGACGTTTTAATTATGGGCTTTAAAATTTTTGCCTGAAGTTGAAGACTCAGTTCTGTTTCATCATTAAAACGTCGGCAGTAACTTCAAATTCTCTCTCATTTCTTTCGTTTTCTTTTGTTCTTATTTTTCTTTGTTTACAAAATGTATGAAATTGAATGAAAGTATGGTAGCATTGTTAAGAGATTATTTCTCGACCGCATTCTCTGGCATAATTTTATGTCAAACTGTATAAAAAGCATCGTTCAGCCCAAGGCCCATCTATCAGGTCTGCTTACTTGTACAAAAACAAAAAACTTTTTCTTTTAAGCTGCCAAAAACTACTACCACATATACAAAGCAAAAGAAAAAAACGTGTATGTAAACCACTTTTGAAAGCCCAAAAGAACGAAAACAATGATCATCAGGCTTCTTGCGCAGACCTTTTCAATGGGCCTTGGTTCAGCCCCAGTTCTGTTTCATCATTTAATTACGGGCTTTAAAATTTTTGCCTGAAGTTGAAGACTCAGTTCTGTTTCATCATTAACACAAAGTATACAGAGATGAAAAAAGTGACGTATGAAAAAGGCCTAAATCATTTGCGAGGGGAGCTTTCGAAGAAAGAGAAAGAAAACGTTTTTTGTTAGTGAAGTGACAATGCGTAAAAACAGGCCGCTACTATCTACACAAATTGCATAATCAAAACAAAAAACGCAAAAAGGGCAGCTTTCGAAGAAAAAGACAGAAAAAAACACAATATTTTCTGTCTCGTGACGCCTCTGTATACTCTGTGTCATTAAGTTTAACGGACGAGTAAGGCGCTCGTGTTCTATAAACTACACATTAGTGTCGGTTAATAAACGTCAAGTTTGACTCGTCAAGTCTTGAGCTTTTAGGAGAGAAGGAAAAACAGCATGCAATTTCTTTTCCCCTCTCTCCTAAAAACTCAAGACTTGACGAGTCAAACTTGACGTGTGTAAACCAGTAAAAAGCACTACTAAGCAATCCATACCACTTGCCATTCTTGTTGTTTGTATTCATTGTAGTAATTCAGCGCGAATTAATAATAGCAAGTACAAATTTGTGGCAAAAAACTGTATCGATATTTATATTTTTCCTATCGATATTTTAAGACTATCGAAAATATCGATAGTCTATCGATAGTTTCCCTGCACTACCTGGTACCAAGTTGGGAGAGCTGTCATTATTTACCCATGAAATATCAAATAAATTTATTTGATTTTTGACGCTTGTTTAAATTTATTTTCCTTTTTTTCTTTTGTTTGACGTTATATGGGTTTAAAAGTTGAGAACAAAAATTCTAATGACTATACCTTGTACTTATTCTACCATGGTCGTAAAAAATAACTTATTGAAGTTTTTTTCATTTTTTATCGGTGGCATGTCATAACGTCCAGTGACACAGTGTCCATGGACACTTTGACGCTCCAAAAAGAGTCATAGTGTCCATGAACACTATGACACATTTGAAAATGTCATAATGTCCGAGGGCATTAAGACACTTTGCAAATGGACATTATGTCATAAGGTGCAAAATTTCTAAAGAAGTTTTATTATGGTCACCACGAAAAAAAACTATTTTTAAAGAAACTCATTTAACCAAAATATGGTTGTCGGTGACAATAATAAGTCTGAAATTGTTTTATTCAACAAGTTTTATACAATTTGAATTTATTTGTTTCTTTTAAATTAATTTTTTTTCAGACCAATTTGTGTGCTTTTCTATTGATTTGAATATATTTTTACAATATTCAGGTATGTGATGAAAATCGATTTTAAAAACGATACGATTTGAAACCGAAAATATCGTTTTCAGTATCTTTTAAAATGGATTTTAAATGCATATTCCTTTTATTTTCAGTCTTTATTCATTCAAATTTTATATTATATACGTTAACTGAAGTGTATTCTGAACGAAAATTTTAGACTATAATTCAGAAATGGATTTTAAAATTCTTCGAAATCCACCACACCTTTTAAAAACGTTCGTTTTGTAATCGATCGATTTTCATCACATACCTGAATATTAATTTGAATAATAATATAATATTGAATTTAACTTCCAAAAGAAGAAATTAAATTTGAAAGACATTATCGTAAATTATTTGAAACTGATTTATATTTAATTTAAAGAAGTATTAAATAAATTTAACATATATTAATTTTTGGAAAACAGTTACAAATTCTAAATAATTAATTTCGAGCCAATATTTAGAAGAAAATAATTTACAATGAACTGCTATGGTATAAAATATATATATATATATATATATAAATATATATGTTCCTTTAACTCCCACTGGAGCATTGGGGGTTATGGAAAAGTGACGCGAATACAAATGAGTTATCATATTGTACACACAGCCAATCCTTTTCAAATGACAACCTCACCCTCTGCCCAGAAAGGACTTGGTGACCCCTGTTTTTGACAAACGAGGCCCTGTCGACCGATCTTAGGCGGTATAACCTTAACAACCGCACAGAGGAAATTCTGTTGCCAACCTGGAGTGTCAGCGAACCCTGAATGGCCAAAGTGCGTCTCAGAAAGTAGGAGATCGCGAATGCTGGATCCTCTGAAACACTGGCTCCAAAATACAGCACGTTTGGGTGCTTAGATAGCAGCCCTATCACCAAACTAGGGAACGAAGGCTAGCCAACCTACGTTTCTGAACTTAAATTGCTAACGAATCGCTAAAAAAAAAAATGGTATAAAATATAATACGTTTTAATTTCACAACATATCTAGGTCGTATGCTAATGCAGTTTTGTTCCTATCGTAACTCTTGCTAAAAACTCTAATTTGGGAAAAGACATTTATATGGGGACTAGGTGGAATAATTGGTCGAGTTGGCATATTTTATTAATCAAACGAAGTTTCAAAATCGAATTTTGTCATTCTAGATTGTTTCCTTCGATAGTCGGTTTAGAGCCGAAATCCAAATTTCGGAAGGACTTTTGTGTGTGTACCCCATGAAATAATGAACAGATTTTTAGAACTGATCATATACACAAAAAATATGTATGCTAAATTTTGTGATTTTAAAGTCTTTTTACTTCGCTCGTCAGACCAAAAAAATGTTTTTTTTTTGTAAAATGCTTTTTTGACCGCTTTTTACTCAATGCAAATGGATGAAACTTTGCAGGCATACATATTCCCGATGACAGTACACGAATACATGGGCGTAGCCAGGATAAAATCTAGGGGGGAAATCAAATCTTGTAACGTTAATTTTACCGCCTTATACTCAATGCGAATGGATGAAACTTTGCAGGCATACATATTCCCGATGACAATACACGAATACATGGGCGTAGCCAGGATAACATCTAGGGGGGAGGACAAAAAAATTTTTTTTTGTTGGTAAAATGCTTTTTTGACCGCTTTTTACTCAATGCAAATAGATGAAACTTTGCAGGCATACATATTCCCAATGACAATACACGAATACATGGGCGTAGCCAGGATAACATCTAGGGGGGAGGACAAAAATTTTTTTTGTTGTTGGTAAAATGCTTTTTTGACCGCTTTTTACTCAATGCAAATGGATGAAACTTTGCAGGCATACATATTCCCAATGACAATACACAAATACATGGGCGTAGCCGGGATAAAATCGAGGGGGGGGGCAAAAATTTTTTTTTTGTAAAATGCTTTCTTGACCGCCTTTTACTCAATGCAAATGGATGAAACTTTGCAGGCATACATATTCCCGATGACAATACATGAATACATGGGCGTAGGCTGGATAAAATCTAGGGGGCGGGGCAAAATTTTTTAAAACCTTTTCTTTAGCTTCACTTCGGAAAATCAAATCTTGTAACGTTAATTTAACCGCCTTATACTCAATGCAAATGGATGAAACTTTGCAGCCATACATATTCCCGATGACAATACACAAATACATGGGCGTAGCCAGGATAAAATCTAGGGGGGGGGGACAAAAATTTTTTTTGGTAAAATGCTTTTTTGACCGCCTTTTACTCAATGCAAACTTTACAGGCATACATATTTCCGATGACAATACACAAATACATGGGCGTAGCCAGGATAAAATCTAGGGGGTGGCAAAACTTTTTTTAAATATTCTTTAAGAAAAGCGTTTCTTAAAAAAAATTTGTTTAAATGTTCTTATTATTTATTTGATTTATCTTATCGCCTGACTTTGATCTCACCAGCAAAAGTTGTCTTTCCATATGAAATTTGAAATATCAATACCGTTCATATCAGCAACATATTCAGTAGAATATCTTCTTTCCTTTCTTTGCACCTCCATATCAGTAGGCATTTTGCCATCAGGAATTCGATTGCGTCGAACCGTTCCAAGACTTAATATACCCTCTTTAGCTAAATACTCTAGCAACGGCAATGAAGTAAAATAATTGTCAAAGTATATTTCATAATTTTGATGACTTGGAACGATTCTGGACATTCTCATTACCACGTTTGCTGATGCCCCCAAACTTGGCTTATTCGTATGAACAATGATTTCAGCTGGTGTTTCTATTTTATAGGCAAATCCTGAAACTCCACTTAAAATATAGCCCCATTTATGAGGTTTCTGTGGATGAAGAAGATGAGGAACCTGGATCATGATTGGATGAAGAACCTGGAACAGGACTAGTGCTTTCGATATTCAAGGCTGAATATGGATAATCTTCAGCATTTTCTTCATGATCTGGCGTTGGTTGGTAATCGGGGTCAGAAATGCTATTATCATCGTTATCTAGACCATCTTCACTGTCGTATTGGCAAACAATGTCGTATATTTCACTTTCACAGAGTACTCGCTACGTCATTCTGCAATAAAACAAATTATCAACTCACACTCCTTTGTATTTCTTGCCACTTTATATTTTTTGGCTTAAGTCCAGTTTACCAACGCAGCTCCAAATAAAAAAAAAGTACATAGGGTTATAGAAAATTTAAAAATAAGAAGAAAAAATTAAATGACAAAATTCTCGGAAACGCATAGTTTCCGAGTTATGGACCTCTGAAGTTTTCATATAAATTTGCGATTTCTTACTACAATTTTGAACGTATATAGCCAATATTGGTATCGAAATTTTCAATTTGCTTAACAGGAAATTTTAAAATTTTAAGTTTGCCAAACTTCGAAGCGATTTAATTTATAAGTGGCGCACTATGGTATTTCTGCTGCAAAAAAGGCATTTTTTGACTATTACTTTTAAAAAATCTAATGATGCTATTTTAAAGAGAAGAGTCGAAGATGTTTCGAGCGGAAAAATCTGTGTGTCGACTTTATTTAAGTCCAAAGCCTTGTTTTTAATTTAAAGGAAAATAAAAAGTTATTGCATACATAGTTTGGGAGATATAAGTGCATCAAAATTGTCCTTAATAATTCAGCATTGGCTGTTTTCGTTGGAGATAAAGTCAGTTAGCTCGGTTTACCTCCGTGCTCTCAGTATAACGAAATTAAAGGTAAAAGGCTCTTCTTTGTAAATAGTCAAAAAAAATTCACCAACTTTTGTCAATCTTTTAAAAAAATCCAAATTTAGTAAAAAAAGTCACGAATATTGCACCCTAGTATTTGTAATAAAAAAGTTTTGCATACCTTTAGGCTTAACGGTTTAAAGAAATTTGAGTTATTAATTATAACAACAATTTCTTAATAAATTGTTGACAAATGTTTTTAAAAGTGAATAAGATGTGTTTTAATAAAATAAAATGTATAGAAGAAAACCGCTTAAATTGAAAACAAAATTTGCAACCAGTAAATAGTTAACGTAAATAAATAAATAATAATAAATATTGTAATAAAATTTAAAATATAATTCTAAAAATGATTTTATTTTCTGTGTCATATAGTGAATTGTGCCCGGGACTAATTGATTGTGGTAGCAATGACAATTTGTTAACAAATTTTATAAAACAGGAAAATTCGGTGCTTACTATTGATGAAATTGAAATAGTGAAAAAGGCAGTTCAAAAGAGGTTTTTGGTCATTTTTTAAATCGTTGGGAAGAAGCGCGACTTGGTTAGAAAGTAAATACATCTTTAAAAAAAAAATTAATTAAAAATAATTCATTTTGAATATTATGAAATTTTTTTTTCATCGTTTGCTTGAGTCGTCCGATCCATATATTAGTAGCTTAAGACGTCAACCTCATAAGAATATTTTAGAATTGGATGATGTAGTTAAAGATATGATACTTGATGAATAAAATGCATTTCTTTAATTAAATATTACTAGTATTTTCAATGAGAATTATATTTATACGAAATTTTTTCATTCAGGTTACATAAAAGACGACGCATTTCAACCAAAATTTTTAGTTTTTTCTTTTATCAATTAATACGCGTGTGCCAAATTAATGCAAATTCTATTGACAATTGCGCCCTATACATTGAAAAGAAAATTACGTGGAATAATGGGGGACCATGGGAGGTACCCTAGGAGTCGTCGGATTTCAACCAAAATTTGTGGTTCTCTTTTTTAGATCAACTTATGGACATCTGCTAAATTTTATCAAATTCCGTTGTGAATTGCGGCCCAAACGTTGAGAAGAAAAAAAGCAAAAAAATTGGGGTCTAAGGGAGGTACCACTAGGAGTCGACGGATTTCAACCAAAATTTGTAGTGCTCTTTTTTAGATCAACTTATGGACATCTGCTAAATTTTATCAAATTCCGTTGCGAATTGCGGCCCATACGTTGAGAAGAAAAAAAAGCAAAAAAATGGGGATCCAAGGGAGGTACCACTAGGAGTCGACGGATTTCAACCAAAATTTGTAGTGCTCTTTTTTAGATCAACTTATGGACATCTGCTAAATTTTATCAAATTCCGTTGCGAATTGCGGCCCATACGTTGAGAAGAAAAAAAAGCAAAAAAATGGGGATCCAAGGGAGGTACCACTAGCAGTTGACGGATTTCAACCAAAATATGTAGTGCTCTTTTTTAGATCAACTTATGGACATCTGCTAAATTTTATCAAATTCCGTTGCGAATTGCAACTTATACATTGAGGACAAAAATTCGTTGAAAAATGGCGTTCCAAGGGAGGTACCTCAAGGAGTCGACGGATTTTAAAAATTTTTTGTAGTTTTCTTTTCTACTTAAATTTAAACATGCGTGCAAAATTTCATCATTGTAGGATCACTCCTTCTATTTTTTGCAGTTAGATGTATGAAGAAATTACGAGAAGGCGGTCAAAATTCCATAACTTTTGACTGGATCGGTATTTTTTAATGCTCGATAGGTGCGATGTTAGGCTTTAATTTGCGCAATAAAACGTAAAATTCGACTGATAGGAGCAAAATTTATGGGGAGTTCAAAATGCATTTTCATTTTTTTGTTGAGTTTCGGTGTAAAAGTTGAATATTTCAAATATGATTTTTTTTATAATTTATCATTATTTCTCTTGTATTTTACAACTGATACTTATTTTTTATTGTCGAACTTAGATCCTGTCAGAAAATGCCAATATTTGGCCCCTGTAAATTTTTTAGTCCCAATATTCGCAGGGGCCAAAGGTTGGCTTTTTTGGGACGAGACGAGTAGTTATAAGGATAAAACTGAAAAGGAATATTTTGAAAAATACCCAAAAAGCATTCTTGGCTATCGATAACATTTTAGGTAATTCAACTTTGATTTTTGGTTTATATTTATATTTTATATATAAATTATAATCTATAAACAATTTTAAATTAAACAATATTAGTAAAAATTTCTTCTAAATAGCTTTGGGTTTCATTTTCCAGAAGTTGTTTAGCTTCTTCCTCTAATTCGATTGAGGTTGGTTTCCATTTTTGTCGAATACTGGACATATGTATATTAGAGCGACTCAAGTTGTATGGAAGCAAAATTCGTGCTCGATGTACCCTTCTAAAAATGAACCTTGGACTTTTTTAAGATGACATTTTAAATATTTCGGCTCCAGCTTTGACCTCTCGTGAGCTGGACCAGTTTGAAAAAGGGTCTATTTTTGTATGTTTTGTTAATTTGTGAATCTGTTCCCTTACCAACATATACAAATTGGGTATCGTAAGAAAGGTTTTTTTAAGGCGCGTCCAACTGTATATACAATTTGTCCAAGGACGATCATCCATGTCCATTTTTCTTACGGATTATCTGTAAAAATAACGGTTTTTGAATTTTTTGTTCGGGGTTGTTTGTAATATAAGTGCCAAATTAACATGTTTTATTATTTAGTCGATTTAATTAAATACGTGTCTCAGCTTTTTTTGAAATTCGTGCTAGTTCGCGTTTTGACAAAAATGCAATGGGGCGGTAACCTATCGTTTTATATAGGGCAATATGGGTATCAAATTTTTTCTTTTGCCAAGTACATCATCTTTGTATGTAAATAATTTAGGTTTTTGCAAATTAGATGCATTTTACACGTTGCTCTGGAATATATATATGTAATTGCAATTTTGTAGTAACGCTTATATGACAGCAAATTTAGTTTCTAGACCATGTATGAATGAAAATGGGACTAAAGAAAGAAAAAAAGAAATGATCCACGACTTTTTGGCGGCATATATTTTTTCGCAAATAAAAAAAATTCAAGTCGTTTTTTCTTTCTTTAGTCCTATTTTCATCAATACATGATCTAGAAACTAAATTCGCTATCATATTAGATTACTACAAAATTGAATTTATATCTATTCCCACAAGGCAGCATCCTCCCACAAGGCAGCATCCTGGGCCCCCTATTATACTTAATTTATACTTCGGACATGCCAACAAGCAACTATACACAAACTTCAACATTTGCAGACGATACAGCTTTTCTAAGCGTCCACGAAAATCGTTATGAAGCATCGCGTTACTTACAGCATCATATATTTCAACTAGAAATATGGTTACGACAATGGAGGATAATGGTCAATGAGCAAAAATGCGTACATATAACATTCACTTTGCGCCGGGAATCTTGCCCCCCTATTACAATCAATAATCAAATAATTCCTCAACATTCGCATGTAAAATATCTCGGTATACATCTGGATCGGCGATTAACGTGGAAATGCCATTAGAGGCAAAATTAACTCACATGAAACTAAAAGCCATTCAAATTCATTGGCTTATTGGAAGAAATTCTGTCCTTAGTCTCGATTGCAAGCTTCTACTTTACAACTCTATCTTAATTAGTTAAAACTATGATTACAAAATATGCAATAAAATATTTAAACAAGCTTGAACAACACCCAAATCCACTAGCTCGAAATATTTTAAATCATGGCGGCCACACTCGCTTAAGAAGAAGAGACACTGCAGCACTTACCCAATTAGATGAGCGATAAACACCTATATAGGTGAACAGAACCCGTGATGAAGAAAATTTTGTCTGGCACTGGCAGGACATAAAATAACGTATTAGGTTAAGATTTGATTAATTATTGTTAGTTCATATTTAATATATGAAGATTCAATAAAAAATAATGACAAAAAAAAAAAAAATATCTATTCCAGAGCACCTTGTAACCCAACAAACACGAAGTCAAACCTTTGATATGAAATGACTTTATCATTTGACATCAAACACAATTCTCAAACGTTTTTCAATTGTTTGATTTAACATTTAAATTCAAATTGATAATGATTTGAAAATAAACATTTGACTTCAAATGTTTTATCAATTTGATGTCAAATTGGTATCAAATGTTAAATTCAAATCAAAACTAAACTTGGCAATACTTAAGCGAAAAATAAATGTAAGCATTAAAAATGGCGATTAAAGTAAAATTTTTACTTCGTGGTTAAATGTGTTTTACAAGTGAACGATTTATTTTTTGTGAAAAATAAAAATTATTTGTCATTAAAATGATTAAAAATACGAACTAAAAAAAATAAAACGGGAAAGTGAAGAAATTATAAGTTCATTGAATGATACGGTGCTACAATCCTCAAAATAAAAAGGTGCCAATTATTTCGTCTTTGCAAGAATTAGAGGACGGAAAGAACATTATTTCATATTTAAGCTATGGTGCCGAATGTTTATCTCACATTTTATTTAAATAAATAATGAATTTAAATTAAAAAAATTAAATTTCATGAACTTAAGCCTAATTAAAAATATTAAAAATTTGAATTAAAAACCATAAATAGTTCAACAAAATAAAATAATTATTGTTAAAGCTAAGGCACGAGCTCTATGTGTACATTTGTCCTTCAAGTTGTGCTGAAAAAGGTCAACAGAAAAGAGAAAGACAAAGTGAAAAAACAAAAAAATGTACTTGGACTTCAAGAAAAATTCTTGACGAAAGTACGAAGAAACAGAAAGTAAAGGAAAGAACATGTAAAATCAATTGAAATGGATAATCATTCAGGGAAGCAAATTTCGATCTACCAAATGTTAAAATACAATTTGGTTTAAGGATTGATGTTTGACTAGTGACGTCAGCAGTCGTCGATGGCTGCGAGTGTAAGACGGCAAATCCATCTGAGGAGATCGAGTGGTTGCGATCGAAACATGTCATGGTAACCTGCCGGCCAGGGTTCGAGCCCGAGCCACGTCAAGAATGAAAGATTATCAATAACAATTTTAATTGATTTTCATGTTGTAAAATTCCTTTCTTCATAAAAATAATTTAATAAAAATTAAATTTCATGAACTTAAGCCTAATTAAAAATATTAAGAATTTGGATTAAAATACAATATTTTTATTTATGTTCCACATTGTATTATAATCCACATTTGAAAAACATTTGAGAATTACGTTTGAAAGCAAGTTGAAAATAAAGGCATTTTTCAATTTGAAAATAATTTCCCCTTTTTGTTGAGAACGCTATGATTTTCAAATGATTTTCAAATCATTATCAAACGTTTGTCGTTTGAGAAAACGTTTGATTTCAAATCATTCTCAATTTGAAATCAAACCTCCGTGTTTGTTGGGAAAATGCATCTAATTTGCAAAAATCTAAATTATTTACATACAAAGATGATGTACTTGGCAAAAGAAAAAATTTGATACCCATATTGCCCTTTTTAAAACGAAGGGTTACCACCCCATTGCATTTTTGTCAAAACGCGAACTAGCACGAATTTCAAAAAAAGCTGAGACACGTATTTAATTAAATCGACTAAAGAATAAAATATGTTAATTTGGCACTTTTATTACAAACAACCCCGAACAAAAAATTCAAAAACCGTTATTTTTACAGAAAATCCTTAAAAAAAAGGACATGGATGATCGTCCTTGGACAAATTGTATATACAGTTGGGCGCGCCTTAAAAAACCTTTCTTACGATACCAAATTTGTATATGTTGGTAAGGGAATAGATTCACAAATTAAAAAAACATACAAAAATATACCCTTTTTCAAACTGGTCCAGCTCACGAGAGGTCAAAGCTGGAGCCGAAATATTTAAAATGTCATCTTAAAAAAGTCCAAGGTTTATTTTTAGGAGGGTACATTGAGCACTTTTTTTGGTGAGTCGCTCTAATGTATATGGATCTGATGTGCACAACAAAATAGTAATAAGATCTTCATTAGTACAACATCTGGACATTTTTCTTGTGTTATGCTCGCGGAAGAATCTGTAGTCTTTGTTCCTTTTTTCTTGCGCTTCTTCAGATAGATTCAAAAACCTGAATCCCGATATCACGAAAAATCCTGGGACTTGATTTTTGAAATCCCAAATCCAGGGATTTGCGAAAACCAGTTCCGATTGGCATCCCTTTTTTTGTAATTGGGGATAAAAGTTTCGTGAAAATCTCCAGGGGATTTTTTGGGGAAAGCACTTTTCGCTGGGGATTTTTGGTTAAAATATATTATTATAAATTCCATTTTTGCAATGGCCAGACCGAGTTAGTCAAGATGTGGGTACAAATTTAAGCCTTTTTTGCGTTACTTCTGTTGAACGAGTCTTTAATGAATACAACCAAAATCAATATTTGCACCAGAGTGCAATACAAGCAACATGAAATATAATAGTTTTGGCTGATGAATCGAATAATTTCGATTCCCAAATGAAATGATGAATATTTACATACTATACATGTGTTCAAAGATATGTAGAACTCAAAAAATAAATAAATATTGCACAAATGGATTTATTTAAATAAATCAATGTATAAATATTTTTCCATTGACAAAATATTATGTATTTTTTTAAAGGAAATGTGGGGATTTTTGGGGATAAGAAAATGGCTATTTTGGGGATGAGAAATCGCAAATAGGGGATAAAGGCTTAAAATAAAACTGGGAGCCATGGTAACTTGCACCGCAGTAGAAGCCTTTTTTTCGTCGCGCACTTTGGATTAAAAAATTATTTGAAAATTTTAAGTAAGTGCTGGTTCACACAGGTCAAGTTTGACTCTTCAAGTCTCGAGCTTTTAGGAGAGAGGGGTAAAGAGAATGGAAAGGGGTACATACTTGACCGTACCAGTCAGTTTTGTATTTTTCTTTTCTTTTTTCATCCGTAATATAATAAAAAGCTACAAAGTTGAAAGAAAAGAAAACAAAAATTAATTTTGTGCATGAACGTGAACGCAAGTTCAAAAGAAAATTTAAATAAAACTGTTCAAGTAAACTTGACCTGTGTGAACCAGCACTAACATAGCGTTTACATTTGCCATTACTGGCAAGACAGTAGCAATACATACAAACTTTTTTACTAATACATGCACACATTTCCAACTGTCTTGTCTACTGTCTAGCAAATTTTGTAGACAGTAAAATTGGACAGTGATTTGACATTTGCTAACAGTAATCTGAAGTTTTGATAGTCTGGGTTCACACTATGAAAGTTTTCTTTCAGAAAGTCTGAGTTTATAGACCTTTTACGTGTTAGTCAAAAAAATCGGCATTTTTGGAGCAAAAATCGGCACATCGACACTTTGATCATTAAGTGGCAAAAAATCGGCAAAATGCCGATAAATCGGCAAAAATGGCAGGCCTGTTTATAGATGAGAGGGGAAGAGATCATGCTTTTTTCTCTCCTCTCTCACCCATAAACTCAAACTTTCTGAAAGAAAACTTTCATAGTGTGATCCCAGACTTAGCAAAAGGGGGAAATATCAAAATGTAAAAAAATTAAACATATATTGCTTTAATTTTTTATATTTTAGTTAAGTGTTATGTTTGTTAACACAATATAGTTATTATAAACTGTTTATAAGTGCTGGTTCACACAGGTCAAGTTTGACTCTTCAAGTCTTGAGCTTTTAGGAGAGAGGGGTAAAGAGAATGGAAAGGGGTACATACTTGACCGTACCAGTCAGTTTTGTATTTTTCTTTTCTTTTTTCATCCGTAATATAATAAAAAGTGCTGGTTCACACAGGTCAAGTTTACTTGAACAGTTTTATTTAAATTTTCTTTTGAACTTGCGTTCACGTTCATGCACAAAATTAATTTTTGTTTTCTTTTCCTTCAACTTTGTAGCTTTTTATTATATTACGGATGAAAAAAGAAAAGAAAAATACAAAACTGACTGGTACGGTCAAGTATGCACCCCTTTCCATTCTCTTTACCCCTCTCTCCTAAAAGCACGAGACTTGAAGAGTCAAACTTGACCTGTGTGAACCAGCACAAAGCTACAAAGTTGAAGGAAAGAAAACAAAAATTAATTTTGTGCATGAACGTGAACGCAAGTTCAAAAGAAAATTTAAATAAAACTGTTCAAGTAAACTTGACCTGTGTGAACCAGCACTAATATGTATTTTCTTACTGTCTTGCCAGTACTGTCAAATGTAAACGCTATGTAAGCCCGTGCTTGTGCGTTATAAAAAAATTCGACTTTTAACATTTAAAATATCACAAAAATACAATCAACATGCCTAAAAGCATGCTAAAAATCTTACAATAACCTGCATGAGATTAACATAAATCGATTGACGGTATGTCAAATGAAATACAACCCTTTTAACAGTGCTGCCAAGCTGAGTTTGAATTGTTCGCGCACATTATATTTGTCTTCTTCTGACCTTACTAAAATAATTGTTAACAAAATTCCCTTTTTTCTTTGATAGATCGACGAGAGTGGGTAAGACAAAAATGTAAAAAAAAAGAAATTCCGCATGCTGAATTTTAATTTTTGCATGCCATCATTTTTTAAATAAATTGAATAAAAGTTAATTAAATAACAAATTCATTGCAGACAAATTGAGTCCGTAAGAAAACATTGTCAATAACATGGCCGATTTAGATGATTTCTTTGCCAAGAAAGACAAGAAGAAGTCGAAAAAACCAAAATTTCTTACGGCCGAAGAATTGGTAAAGAATTTGGAGGAAACAAAGCGCGAAATAGCAAAAGCGAAAAAGCCTGAACCAGCACCAGTACCGGCCGTGGCAACTGTCTGTGAAAGTGAGGAAAAACCAAAAGAACAAGTGAGTTAAAAAAATAATTGCAGTTTTGATCTTTTTTAAGTCAATTAAAAAAAGGAAACAAAAAGAATAATGTGAACTGCAGCTAGTGTATCGATACAAACAAAGACACGCTGGCAAAAAGAAAATGTAGAATAATGATTGTAATTAAGTGCATATTGTTTTTTATCTATATAGCAGGTCGAAGATGAATGGAAAGAAATTGAGGAGGAACAGCGTAAAGACTATTCTGGACTCAAAATTGGCCAATTGACCGTAAACGATGAGGATGATGAGACTGATTCCGAAGGTCAAGATGATGAAGACGAAAGTGATGGTAATCAAAATAATGAAACCTCAAAGCGTAGTTTTGGCGGACCCTGGAAGAAAGTCATACCCGCAGAAGAGGTAACGCAGATACCCATGGAAATGCCTAAACCAGTTTCTAAAGTGTACGTGTCGCCAGCTTTAAGAGCAGTAAGTATAAAATTAAAAACATTTAGTACCTATATTCTTAAGAACTTATTATTTTAACTATTTAATTTCGTTTTAGCAACAAGGATTAGCATCTGGTTTGAAACCAAAATCGCGTAAAGCAGCTCCTGATATTACCAATGCCGATTTCTTTCCAACCTTGGGTGCTGCTCGTCCGGAAGAACAACGCAAAAAGAAAAATGAACCTGCATTTGAAGAAGTTCGCCATGGCGGTCGTGTTCAAAGAGTTAAAGAACATACTGTAGCACCTAGTGCAGCCACTAATCGTTTCCAATCGCTGGACGAAACCGAAAGCTAGACTTTTTACTAAAAATCATTCTTTAAAAAACAAACAAAAAACAAAGAAGAGTGGCCGTGTGTTAATAAAACAAAATAGTCATTGATTTTCGGCAAAGACTTTTACGTCTTAACAGACATTTATTTCTTTTTCTGCGAACATCTATTACAACAAAGAAACTCACACATTTCCTCCTCTTCCTGTTGGCCAGGTGAAAAGCCTTGCAACATTGAAGAGGAGGAAATGTTCTGTAAATTTATAAAATTTTCTTTAAAAAAAACAAACTTTTTTTTAATCAAACTACAAAGTTTATTTTTATTTATGCATTTTTTTATATACATAGATATTTTTAAATTATTAAATTCAATTGTCCTTTCCACTTTCCTTCTGTTCCGCCCTTTATTAAAAAAATTTTTAAAACTTTAAATTTACATAAAATTTTTTTTTTAATTGTACTAAATAAATTTCCATAATTTTTTTAACAAATGCCAGTTTTTTTGTTAAAAAAATTTTTTTTCCTAATCTAAATTAACATGAATACGAATAGACCGCTTTTTTAGAAACATTCTACATGTATTTGTATTATTTTAAAAGTGATGGAATAACAAAAACAAAAAAAAACGGGTAAATAAGTGGAAACAAACAAGCTGAAATAAGCAACATATTAAGCAAAGAATTAAAAAAAAAATAACAAAAAAGTTGTTTACATTATAATCAAAGTGTTTAATAAACATTGAATTATGCAATTGTATCATTTTTGACTTGTTGAAAAAGTAAATTAAAAATTTAATGATCCATGCGTCATTTAGGGTGGGGAAGGAGCATCATCTTCATACATATCATCTTTATTACTATCCAAATAGCTGTAAAGATAAAAATTAGTTTGTGGAAAAATCTCATGTAGGTACATATTAAAATAACATAACGCGACCTAAGGACAATAAGGTTTTAACATAACGTTAACGTTCGAAATTGTTAAACAGGCAGTTAATCAATCTAATTATGAACTTAGGCCCCTATTACGGTTTACAACTCAACTCAGTTGAGTTGTTATTTCTTAAGTTTTGTATTATGGTTTACAACTTTGCGAAATTGCGGTGAACAAAAATATAGCAAAAATTACAACTGATCACAACCAGTTGTATTTATTACAACTCAACTGAGTTGAGTTGTAACCCGTAATAGGGGCCTAACATTCCCCGGGAGTTTTCTTCCCTCTTCCATTTTTACAATTGAATTTAAATAGGAAAAATATGAAAAAGGGAGAAAACTCACTCAACATTTTTATTCATAACTAGCTGACCTGACAGACGTTGTCCTGTCCAAATTAGGAAATATGTTTGCGTTTGATTTTTAAAATCCGTTAAAAAGATACGAACATTTGAAAGGAAAATAAGTCAAATCGATGGAGCCGTTTTCTTATTTTAGGTAATTCAAAAAAAGTGGGCGGGGCAAATTTTCTTTTCGTATAAATCTAAGTTGGACCATGGCGATAATTTTAAAGAAAAAATCGTCACAATTATATAGATGTCATTGGAGGTGCAATATGAAAATTGGATTTTGCCACGCCCCTCCGCCCGCAGAACGAAAATCAAAAATAAGAATTCACAGTGTCACCCGCCTGAAGATTCCCTGAAAATTTCATCAAGATCGGCCCCGCCGTTTTGGAGTCCATACGTTACATACAGACATCCTGGGGGGCTACTCTCTATTGCGATGCGAAAGAAAACGGTAGCAAATCTAGCGATTGGTACTCTTTAATGCGTTTGCGCATTTGTCTTTTGCATCTATTAATTTTTTTCTTTTCGCAAATCATCACTATTTATTTTATTTAAATTTTCCAATTTCAAATATTTTAACATATTTAAGCATTTCTTTACTGTCAATCTGCGCCATCCTTCATTATACCCACACCACAATAGTAGAGAGGGTATTATGCATTTGTGCTGATGTGTGTAACGCCTTAAAATATTGGTCCTAGACCCACCTTTAAGTATACCGATCGTCTTAGAATCACTTTCTGAGTCGAACTAACGATGTCCGTCCGGCTGGCAGGCAGGCTGGCTGTCCATGTAACCTTGTGCGCAAAGTACAGATCGCAATTTTGGAGATAATTTGATGAAATTTGGGTCGTAGGTTTTTATTGGCACAAGGACCAAGCCTATTGAAAATGGGCCGAATCGTAGGACCACGAGGGAAGATAGGGGGAAATTACTTCCTCTCAGAAACTATCAAACCGATTTCAATGAAATTTAAAACATAGATAGAACCATATCTATATGGACACAAAATGTATGCATTTTTAAAAAAAAAAAGACCACGAGGGGAGATAGGGGCAATTTCTGCCTCTCAAACCGATTTTAATGAAATTTAAAACATAGATAGATCCATATCTATATGGACACATTAGCTAAACAGTTTTTCAAAAATAGGACCACAACGGGAGGTAGGGGGCAATTTCTGCCTCTCACAAACTTTCAAACCGATTTTCATGAAGTTTATAAACTTAGATAAATCTATATTTATATGGACACATAAGCATGATGTGTTTTTAAATACTTTGGTGTAGGGTATCATATGGTCGGGCTTGAACACTTTCTTACTTGTTTTTATTGCCAGTATTGCTTCATTTTTAAAAAATTCTGCGAAAGTGATACAGAGTACCAAGTTGGCATTTAGCTTTCGCATCGAAATTGCTTTCGCATCGCAATAGAGAGTAGCCACCCTGTTTTATATATGATATAGATAGATTGGGTAACTACATAAAAAATTGTTAAGTATAAGAAAATATTTTGAATGAAGTGTTCTTGAAATCGAATTCGAATGAAATTAAAATTTAACAAGATTTTTAATTCAATTATTTTAAAAATTACTGCAGGTTTTGCTTCTGAATTGTCAAACAAGAAACATATTTAAAATATGTTTCATTTCACTTGAAAATTTTATTTTATAAAATTTCCAATTCTTAAAAATGCTGAGCAGGGAAACAGCTCGCGCGTCTTTGATGTTATATATTAAATACAAACAGGCTGTTTGTTTGCTTTTCGCGTTTTTCGTTTCAGCTCGGCATTGGCTGATGGCTTAGCGTCGCAAGTGTACCAAGTAACAGTTTTTGCGGTTTCATCATTAACCTTATGCAATCGTCTTAACCTTGAAATTTTAACGATGCTCGTGTTTTACAAGATGAAACTCTCTATATGATACTTTACTTCAGCTTTTGAAACATAAATGAAAATTAAATGAATTATTTGTCTAAGGTTTATATAAATTTTTAATTCCTTTTCCTTTTTTTTTTAATTTCATTCCTATCAATCTGCGTCATCTTTATGATTTTTTTTTATTGCCGGCATTTCTTTATTTTCAAAAATTTTGCGAAAGTGATAGAGAGTACCAAGTTGGCACTAAGCTTTCGCATCGCAATAAAGAGTAGCCATCAGTAAATAATAGCGGAATTCAGAGGGGCTACTCTCTATTGCGATGCGAAAGAAAATTGTAGCAAATCTAGAAATGGTACTCTTTAATACTTTTGCGCATATTTCTTTCGCATCTTTTAATTTTCTTTTCGTAAATCATCACTTCATTTAATTTAAATTTTCCAATTTCAAATATTTTTACACATTGGCATTTCATTACTGTAAATCCGCGCCATCTTTAATTTGTATTGCCACTTGCTTAATTTTCAGAAAATTTTGCGAAAGTGATAGAGAGTACAAACCAAGTTGACATTTAACTTTCGCATCGCAATAGAGAGTAGACCCCCAGTTTGCTATTATAAACTTCGTAAAACTTGAAAATCTTGATTTAAAACACAACAAAATGCATACATTTAAAATTTACTATGTTTACGCCATCTACAATGCTTAAATTGAAAATGTATGCATTTTGTTGTTGTCGTATTTTAAATCAAGATGTACAAGGTCTACAATAACAAACCGTAAGTTCCGCTAATGTCTGGGAGCATTAGTTTTAGTAAAGGTGATTATTAAATGTATATCAAATTTTTAGTCAGAGATTGTCATCCAATTTGTCAAAAATATTAGCCAGCTATCCAAATATAAAAAACGTATATTTACAATTTAACACCAGTTTATGTTCATCAGGACTCCTAGAAAGCTTTTTTTAGCCGGTTTCGAAAATTCTCCAAGAACAGGATGTTTGTCTGATGCCAAAGACTGTTCCTTTAAGCCCGATAAAACTTGAAATTGTAAAAAAAAACTCAGGCATACTGGCTGTTCTCTAAGTCCAATGTTTTTTAAAGAAATACGATTTGGTGATGCGACCAGCATGTAAACCGTAGCAACCGGTGCATTCTTATGGATCTAATATAGCATGAAGGCTCTGTTGTGGATTGGTCTCACTTCATAACCGGCAATTTTGTTTATTAACAAACTCATTAAGTCAAACATGAACAGTGAGCCATAAAAATTACGAAGCTGTCTATAAAAAAATGACTCATTTATGCCTTATTTTAAAGAGCACTCTAGTTTGGAGAATTCGTAAATTAACACTACCGAAATGCAAAGAATTAATATATACCAAGAAAGTTTTAAGTAAAATCCAAAACATATTAGGTTTCAAAATCAAACATCCCGTTCTGAAATTGTTGATACTCTAAATTCATTTTAGAAAAATCTAATTATAATACTCGTCTAACTTTAGATCGTTTATATGCTATAAATTCGAGATTTGTTAAAGCTAGAAACTGAATTGTCAATGGCGAAAGTGTTAAACAATCATTTTAGCTAGAAAACTAGCTAAATTATAAAATAAACAAACTGATGGTTGCCAATGTTTATAAACCAGGGACCGTAACAGTTATTCTTTTTTTTTCATAAGTCAGATGAAAACAGTTATTTTTTGATTTTGATTATTTTGAACAAAAAAAAAACAATTATTTTTTGGTTTTTATTTTTTTGAACAAAAATAACAGTTATATATCGATTTTTATTTTTTCGAACAAAAATAAAAGTTATTCTCTAAATAAATGTACGTGTTTTAATAATTTAGATGACTTTGATAATTATTTTAATGTGCATAAGGAATTCCAATGATAATTACGCACTGAAATAAAATTTTAAATTCAACTAAATTATTAAATCACGTACATTTATTTAGAGAATAACTTTTATTGTTGCTCGAAAAAATAAAAAACAATATCATCCCAATTATTAATAAAAATTCCCTGGGAGTATTTTCCCTTTTCCCATTTTTACAATTGAATTAACATAGGAAAAATGGAAAAAGGGAGAAAACTCCCGGGTAATATTTATTCATAATTGGGCTGTATATGTATAACTGTTATTTTTGATCGAAAAAATAAAAATCAAAAATTAACAGTTATTTTTGTTAAAAAAAATAAAAATCAAAAAATAACTGTTAAGTTTGATCGAAAATATAAAAATCTAAATTTTAAAAATCAATATATTTTATCATTGGCAATAGGGAATGGTAAATGGATTCCAAAATCGATTTTCGATCGACTTTTTTTATTTCGGTTTTTGAAATCGATTAATCGAACCTCAAAATCGATTATAAAATCGATTTCAAAATCGTTTAAGATTAATTTGCAAACTAGTTTCTTATATTACAAAGGGTATACACCAGCATTTTTTTTGGCAAACTACTATAGAAATTGAACTAAGATTTTTCCAGCTTGTAGATAGGTATGACTACTGTTTATAATTTTCCTGCAAAAAGTGAAAATGTGTTAATTTTGAGATGGCCTTTAGAGGAACAAGTGCGATATGTATGTACATTTCTCATTAAAATTGTGTTATGTAGTCAATCAGACCTGTCACATAAATCAATTCCGATCGAAAGTGATTTCGAATCTTGCTTCACATAAAACGAAATCACTTTTGATCGGAATTTATTTCTGTGACAAGCCTGAATGCATGGATAGTATGTATTTCAAAGGATTATGACAATAGTTCCTGATCATGAACATGCACCAAAAATAAGTACTCAAAGCTACTCAACTCAGTTGAGTTATAATTTCATAATTTTTGTATTATGGTTTACAACTTTGCTAAATTGCGGTGAACAAAAACATAACAAAAATTACAACTGATCACAACCTAAATTAAAAATTGGCAAAATTTTGATAAAAAAGTAAAAAATCGATTTTAAAAGACCAATAATCGATTTCAGTATAAAATCGCATACGTAAATTCGATTGCAAAAAATCGATTTTTTACCACACACTCGATTTTCGATTAGAATCGAAATCGATTTACCATGCCGTAATTGGCAAGTGCATGATGAACAATGTGGTATACTTGAATCAGTTTTTCGACATTTACTTCTATATGCTTTTTTTGTTTTAAAATTCAAATATAGCTGTGGTTTTTTCGGTCGCTGTTATAAACACCTAGTTGATGACCAATTTCATACTTTTACTAAAGATTTTTATTTTCTATCAAAGCTACTTTACATTATCCAGTCTCCAAGTTGCAAGCTCCCATTCCGAGTAGTTTAACTTTATAGTATTTGAATTAATGGTTTAATTATAATAGTACGAGTATAAAAGCGTAATTGCTGGGCCACTCAATACTTTTGTGTGTCTTTAACAACATAATATGGAACTCTTGTTCTGTATTTAACTTTTTAAAATACGATCACCGTACCGTAGTGGTTCCAATTTTAGACTAAATAATTTCTAAATTGATTTGTCAGTTGCTCGCTTAAATAAGTTTTTAATTTTTGTAGACTGAAGCATTTAAAGTGAACAAATGAAGCACCTGTTACCCTTGAAAACATGCTTACATATTTTGTATAATTAGTATGATAAATCGTCAATAGCTTTAATATTTATATCACGTTCGGACCTTTCTGTATATGGTTTCTCCTTTGTATTTCTATAAGATGTTAAGTGTTCTTTCGCCAAAAGTTTTTCGGGAAATGTATGTATTAAATACAACCAACATTGGACATTCCTACAAAAAAAGAAACATTAAATATTTCAGACAAAATTGACAGCATCATCAGCCAAACTCATTATTGTTTAAAAGTATAGTTTGTATCTCCCGATCATAATACACAGGATAATCTTCCAAAATGTCTAAATTGCCAAACATTTGTTCGTCCACTTCATAAACTTCCCCTCTTATATTGTTACCCGTCCCACGTTTGTTCAAAAGAAAGGGAATATTGTAGCGGGTGCCAATAACAAGTGGAAATTTTTCCACAGTAACCCCTTCATCAACAAAACGTGCAAAGCCGTTTTCAGTTCTCGTCAGCCAATGATGATTAGGTTCACCTCGTTTCAGTGTTCCATAAACGAAGACTTTTTTTAAAAGTTCACCAGAAAATTTAGACATTTTCGGAGCGGTTCACATTTAAGACTTAAATCAGATAATAATAATATGTAATTTGCTAGTTAATTAACTACTGTTTGTCATTGTAGCTATCAAAAAATAATGCAAATCAAAATAACAATTGGATTAAGGCGAAATTAACTAGTTGAATTCGCCTTGAATTGGATGTCGATTAAATAAATAGTATTGCCAAGTTTACTTTTTGTAGGGAGTGAGAAAAAAATGTATCACATATTTGCACAGTGACACTTTGATACTTATTTCAATGCAGAAATATTGGCCTTTATAGCATATTAATACATTTTTTTTTAATCTTGAATTTACAGAAATGTTTAGGCTTAAGTCTAGTTTACCAACGTAGCTCCAAATAAAAAAAGTACATAGGGGAATAGAAAATTGTATAATAAGAAGAAAAATTAAATAGCCAAAGGCCGGCTATTCAGAAAAGCGTTAGTAAGCGAAGCCGGCGTTTGTTATACCATAGAGGAGAAGGCTGGCTAAACGTAGGAACTTTATTTAGCGATGCCGGTGTTTGTAATACCATAGAGGAGAAAATCCTTAAGCCCGACCGAAGACCGGCTATGGGGAGAAACTTTATTTAGCGAATCCGGTATATGTTATACCATTGAGGATACTTTATTTAGTGGAAATTATTTAATTTTTGTAAAAACTGTATTAGGAGCTAAAGAGTTAAAAAGTTTTAAATCAGTTTTGCATTTCCAAAAGATCTGTTCAAAAAATTTCAAATGATACCAATATTGGCCATATACATTCAGAAGTGTAGTGGGAAAACACAAACTTATATGAAAACTTCAGAGGTCCATTACTCGGAAACTATACGAATTTTGCCATTTAATTTGTACTTCTTATTTTTTTAATTTTCTGTGTACTTTTTTTTATTTAGAGCTGCGTTGGTAAACAAGAATTGTTCCAATTTTTATATAGGTATATTAAGTGTGTTTTTGTCACTAAAACTAAAAAGTTTTTGACTAACTAGTTACATATAATTGCCAGGGTATCACACAGTTTTTATCGGTTGACCTAAGTTATTTTTGGCTCTGCAATAGACAAACACGTCAAAGTCAAATGTCAAAAACCGCAAAACCTGTATCGCGGTATAGTTATACGACGCCAATCTATTAACGTAAGGAAACTTGAAACACACGAGAGGCATGCAGACAGAGCTGATTTCCCCCTAAGAACAGTTTTACTAAATAACTGCCTGTTTAACGATATCGAACTTCATCGTTCGCATAGAAAATTACATTTAAAACAAAAACAAAATTCGAACATTGTTCGATGCTAGAACTTCCAGAATCTCCGCCATAGTATTTTGGTCTCTAAAAATTATCAATCTGAGTTTTAATTGGTTCTACATCGTTACATTGAGTTTTATATGGTTCTCCACCAAGTCAAACTAAGTTATTTTTGGCTCTGCAATAGACAAACACGTCAAAGTCAAATGTCAAACAGTTTTACTAAATAAGATTCAAAATAGTAAAAATATTTTCCCAAAATAAAAAATATATGTACATATATAAAACTTATTATATGCAGTTACCTACAACCTATCGCATTGATTTTTAAAACTTAATGAAGGGAAAATTATGTAAAAAGTAACTGTAAAAGAAAATTGTCCAATACAAGTATTTAAAAAAAAATATATTAATATGTGTTTAAACTTTATAATTCATTATAAATCTGAAAAAAGATGATAACGAAAAGGCCCATGTAAATTTTTCTTAAACAATCGTTCTAGTAAAATAAAAATAATGTGTTGATTAAGAATGGCAACACAATTTTAGTTGCGTTGTCAAAAAGCAATGCAACTGCAATTTTAAATTTAAAATTATACATAAATAGATTTCAAAATGGTTAAAATTGCAACTTGAAAACAGTTTGAAATTTTAATCCATGATTTTATTATTTATGTTTAACCATTTTGAAATCTAAAATTTATTTATGTATAAAACACAATCATTTTGCTTTACACAATCCAACAAGACTTACATATTTTGAAAAAAAAAAAAAAAAAATACAAACCAGTCATGATAAGTTGTTATTGTTTTTTTTTTTAATTGTTCAAACAATAAATAGACCAGGGAAGCATTTTTGTAACATTGTTAAGACTTTGTGGAATTGTGTATAAAGGCCTTTATTAGTTTTGCCGCCTTCTTTACTTAAAAAAAATATTAGCAGCAACTGCAAGTTTATGGTTGCCAATATGTTAACAGAAATAACAAGCTGTTAGTTGACAGTTGCCATACGTAATATAAATTTTGCTACTGAAGTTGTGCTGCCATCCGTAATCGACCCATAAGTTTAAATACAATAAAAATGTATGTATTTAGTTTTTGAGATTTTATCTACATATTTTTTATGTATAATTTAAGTTTATAAAGTTGTATTTATTCTTATTTTTTGCAAAATAACAAATAAATAATGTAAAAATGTTTGCTTATTCTCCCACTGTACACATTTGCTTATTCCATTCTTCGTTATGTGAAATAAAATCATGTTATTTACAGCATAAAAATATGTATATGTTAATAACCTGACTTTGTCTACTGTTAAGTTTAATGGAGGGTAAAAATTAAAAACAAACATTTTTTTATATCTTCTTTAATTCTTCTAAACTAACGGTATTAGTTATTCTTTAATTAGAACTTTTAAATAAATTTAAGAAAATGATAAATATTTTGTTTTCTCGTATGTGTATACTAACCTGTGGTACATTGTATCCAGGATATATGTCGTTTAAAAGTGTGCGCGCCAAAATTGTCAATGACTATGTGAAATGGTTGATGTATTGGATTGTGTTTGCAATATTTAGGGCAGCTGAATCATTTATGGATATATTTCTAACATGGTTCCCTTTTTACTATGAATTAAAGGTTTTTCTGATACTATGGCTTTTGCCAACTATGGGAAATGGTAGTTCGTTTATTTATAAAAACTGTATACATCCACTGCTAGAGAAACATGAAACAAAAGTAGATCATCATCTGGAACAAGTGAGGGAGAAAGGTCAGGATTTAGTGTTGCACTATATGAGAGAAGCTGTTTTTTATTTAAGCAGAGGAATCATAAATGTAATCAATAAAAATTTTCCGAACGGAGTATTGGGTTTTTTAGCAAATGATAATCCTTATGATAATGGCAGATCTATACAAGGATCTAGTATGATTATTACTGCAGAGCAGGAGGTTGTTCAACATGTAACCAAAAAACCTGATTCATTGCGTCTAATTTCAAAGAAAACCTTAACCAAAAATTTGGAAGCTGAACAACCACATACTACTCGCGGACGTAACCGCAAGACACGTCAGACAAAGCCACAAATAGACTTTAATTTAAATGATGGTAAATAATTTGTTAATTTTAATTATTAAATATTTTCGCGGACGTAACCGTAAGACACGTCAGACAAAGCCACAAATAGATTTTAATTTAAATGAAAGTAAATAATTTGTTAATTTTAAGGTTCTTATAAAACAAATGGATGCACATGAATTTATTTATTTAGTTAGATATTGCTTGTAGTCTTTCAATTATTAAATATTTTGTTCCCTGTTCTTTTTGTATTTGATTTTATTATTTTAATTTTTTTTATGCATTTTACAATTAAGTTTTTTTTAATAAAAATGTGTTTTATTTTAATGTCGTTATACTTCTACCGCAGTTTTATTTCTTTGATATTCTGGTAATGTGGTCCATATATAACCTCCAGGTTTTGTATCATATTCCATACTATCAGGAAGCGGAAAGGGGGTTGTTCGATCCAAATAGTAATTGCTAGGAGCATGCATAACAAATTCCAAGCAGGATAATTTGCGAGATAATTCCTCGTCGGGCCCTTAAAACACAAGAAAATTAAATGGCAATTTTCAATCTTTTTTATGCATAAAGTGCTCACCTATTAAATAAGTAGCTGCATCGAAAGCTTCCTTAGGATCTGGACTTTCTTGTGTAGGTATGAGCCAAGTAAGAAATGCCGATTTTTCACAATAATTGTCAATTAATAAACCTCTTATTTGAGCATAATACACATTATCCTGGTTATCTAACAGAGACACAATATCGCCAACTTGTAAATATGAACCCTTAAAGGACATTTTTTAATTAAATTTCTCAAAATTCATTACTTAATAACCAATACCTTGTAAAATATGCTATCTACTGAATGAGTGGTGGCCTGTGCCAAAGGTGTTTTAAAAGGTGTTCTCTTGAATAAACTTCTCCTATTGCGCCCTTTAGTTTGTAGTTTTCCAGTTCCACCACCTGCGGACTTTTCTCCATTGCTATTTGTGTTAACGCCATGATTGATATTTAATCTGGTCTTAAAGCGTGTAGCTCTAGTACTTTTTCTCAAGCGTGAGCCCCGTTCTTCAGCCAAAGTACTGATATTCTCTTTTTTGTCAGTTTTGGTTTCTTCTTTGGAATCTTTACTACACTTTGTTTTCTTGTCGTCGCTTACATCCTGGGTTTTAATATTATCAGAGTCCCGAGCTTCTCGCAGCTCAAAACATGCTTGACATATTTGACCATTTTCCACACAGCGCCATAATAAGGATTCTGTGTTTCTGCACTCTACACATGTGGGTGTAGATTTTGGTGGCATTTTCTTTTATATTTTGTTTGTAATGCAATTTTTATACAGTTTTATTATTGATTAACATTTGTTTTTGTTGTGAAAAATCTTCTTTTTAAGCGTTGAAATTCATTAGGGATTGATAACATATGGCATGCCTGCCAGACCAACCAAATAAGGGGAGATTTTGTTGTTGAAAACGATAACAAACAGTTTGGGAATATAGTCTGAAATCTTACAAACTATTTCGATTTCGTTCTCTATGAATTAGAAACATGAAAGGCCCAGAACAGACGGTAAAACGCAACTGCAACGAATACCTTTAGAAATTATTGTTTTGAAAACAGGTTCAATGGTTTTCCACACACCCTGCAACCTAAATTGTACCAGAATGTATTGAAATTATCACAATCATTTCGATTTTCTTTGAGAACAGATGAAACGCAAACACGAGTTTCCTGCACGGCGGTTTCAATGCAACTGATTTCCAATGCATATCAAACCAGTCTCAAAATGGTCGCGTCGTGTGTGGTCCCTCAAAGGAGTCTATGGCATAAACTCAAATGAAACTCGAAAATAACTAGAAGTTGCAGTTTCGTTGCAGTTGCGTTTCACCGTATGTTCTGGGCCTAATTCATTTTTGGAATTTTTAAATGTGGTATTACATTAACTCACCTCTATTTTATTTTTCTTTTCAATACCGTTATGATGAATTAGCGATTATTTGAAATTTTCCTTATTTATATTGGTATAATATCACTTCTTACAATGAAATAAATATTTAATTTAAAAAAAATATTTTTAGAAACTGGGAATTATTTCCTTCCGAAGGTAACTTTATATTATATTCAACATTTTTAATACATAACTGAAATTTAGCTCATAGAATAAATTCGAAAAATTAAAAATGTTGAAAAACATATTTTTATATATTTAATTATTCAAGCAAAATTTTCTTTCTGAATGAAAATTTTTAATCAAATTTCGAAACAAAATTTTCAAAGAAAACAATACATTAATGTATTATATAAATAAATTAAATTTTGTCCTAAAAGTAAAAAAATTTACAAAAAGTAAATATTTTATTAATTTTGTTGGGTGACGACATTAGGAACAAAAATTTTTAAAATTTATATAATGGCAAATCAGTATTTTTCTCTGATTACACTCAAATTTGAGTAAATTGTTCATCAATCGTGCCTCTTGCCTCTGAGATATCAGAAAATGAGTTTAAAACGAGTTTACCCAGTAGTCGGCATGATTTCTTTTGAGTATCTCATGACCTGCCGACTATAGGATAAGTGTTGTCCAAAAGTCGGCAGCAATTTGATTTCTGGTTTAACTGTATACAGGGTCCCAAAACAGTATAATTTTTAAAATTTGTAAGCATTTGTAAGGACTATTAATTATTTACATTTCATTTACATACTTATTTCAGTAAAGTTAAAGATTAAAAGTAAGAAAACAATGCAAATCTTTAAATTTACTAAAGTGACCCTACAAATAAAAGGTTTGATGTCTATACTAGGTGCCGGCCAGAAATGTAGCTTTCCAAGCTCCATTTTACAGGACAGAATACAATTTAAGTCAAATGCTAAATAGGAAAAGTTAGTAAAATAGTGGCACGTCCTCGCCAAATGTAAGCTTCCGGTAAAAATTTATTACATTTTAAACACAGTGTAAGCGATTATAAAGAAAGATGGACGCACCATACCTTTTAAAAGTTATCGTCCTAGAATCGGCATTTAAGCTTAGCTGTTAAGAAAGCAGGTGCTATTAGTAAAGGACGAGCTAAAGTCCCTGAGGAAAAACCATCTCATCGAACAAAATGCTGTTGATAATTTCGATGATCCGTCCAGAATATTTAATGGCGATAAGACAAGTCCCAATGGTTGAAGTTTCATATGTAAGATTTTAATTTGAAATCCAACAATCAATTTTCCGACGTTGAAAGTAATATTTTTTTATTCAATTTTAATTGATTCCAATAAAATATTACAATTCACTTATTGCAAAAAAAAAAAAATGATATCAAAACCAAAATCTTCGTTTCCTTCAAATGAAGCTCATTCTTCTGAAATAAACCTGACTCTGATACTTAAAAAATATTGCAATCTTACAAATTTGAAATCATTTCGAAATCAAAGAATGAAATCAGTTTGGTTGAAATCATTTTGATTTCAAATTTTTATAGCTCTGCCTCCAATAAAACTTCTTTAAAAGAAACATCTTAATCACATGGTTAATTTAACAATAATTTTGCCACCTGTGATTTTGGTTAAAATAGTCATTCATCAAGAAGAAACAATCACATTATGGTTGCCTTCAAACATGTTTTGGGTAATACCAAAAATATATTTAACACTGATAAAAGCATGGTTAATTTTCAACCATAGCATGTTGCTCTTGGAAAATAGGAAAATACAACTGTCAAATAGAAATATTAGTGGTAAACAAATTATTGTCATATTTAGTTATAACAACAAAATATGGTTGTGACTACAACAATATGGTTAAACTAACCATAATGTAACATACATCACATGGTTAAATCAAGTTCTCTCCTCAAAAGGACCCAGAATATATATACTTTATAGGGTCTAAGATCAATATTGTAGAAATTACAATCGGAATGACAAACTTATATACCCTTTTCCACCTATGGTGAAGGGTATACAAATTGTTTTGTTGGAGGTGACCATATTAAAACATTTTTTTTCTTTGCGTGTAATGCCTACTTAAACGTACAAATGTACATTTTAACCATTTTAAAAAGTAAAAAGCTTTAATTTTCAATAAATGATCAATTGAATTCCTTTACAAATTGATTTTTTCTTTAATAAATAGCCATGCCGACAATACGATCATTACATGCCGAGGATTGGTAGATCGTATGCCGACTACTGGCAAATGCCGTGTTTTTTAGAAAAAAGTAAAATTGCTCAACTTTAATATAGGATGTGTCAAAAAACTCTTATATGAATCGAATATATACATATTACTGAACTGTAGTGGCTAGTTGCCATCCCAGTATCACGTTTGTATACGTAATGGCACCAGTTTAAAAATGAAAAAAAAGTTAAACTGCCGTCTACTGGTACACTTACCCTATATAAGTTGAAGCAATTTTTTTTTAAAGACCAAAAAATGTTTATACATACATATGGGCAAATCCTGCGTGACGAACACTACATTCGCACGCGTTTTTTGATTGAAATATTAACAATTTTTGGTCGTTCAAAAAAGATAGCTTCAACTTATATGTAGTATTTAGTGAGATTAATATGTACTTACGAATGGCATATCCAGTATTTATCGTTTAGCTGCACATTCAAGTTTGCACGAAAATTCGTGCAGGTACTCAAAATATTCTCTTACGCAGTATTCACTTAGCAGCATAAATAATGCTGCTAAGGGAATTCACTTAAATTTAATATTAATATATGTATATTAAACAGTTAATTTTAAAACAATTTAGAGTGCTATATTCAGCTGTGCCGAATCATTGACACCCTTCACCGACAATTTGAATATTGAATATAGCTGAAAGATCAACTGTATTTTCAATTTACATTTTTTGCCTTTCTTTTTCATAAAATAGCGATATGATTCATTATTTTTTTTATGAGGCACTTAAAAATAATATTTTGTATTAAAAATAAACTTTGTTGACCAAAAATCGAATGCTGTTATCCAAAATATGCACTTAAGCAAAATGCACGTACACGATTTTTTTTCTAACAAAATTTAGCCATCATACACAATGCTTTGAATTTTGTGCAGATATGCAAAAAATGCAGTTAAGTGAAATGCAGCTAAACGAAAAATACTGTATCATAATTTCTTAGTGCCGGTTCACACAGGTCAAGTTTGACTCTTCAAGTCTTGAGCTTTTAGGAGAGAGGGGTAAAGAGAATGGAAAGGGGTACATACTTGACCGTACCAGTCAGTTTTGTATTTTTCTTTTCTTTTTTCATCCGTAATATAATAAAAAGCTACAAAGTTGAAGGAAAAGAAAACAAAAAATAATCTTGTGCATGAACGTGAACGCAAGTTTAAAAGAAAATTTAAATAAAACTGTTCAAGTAAACTTGACCTGTGTGAACCAGCACTTAGCAAGTATTTGTTGCGCAATAATTTATCACAAAGTTTTGTGACGCACGCTACAAAAAGTGGAAGTAACTTCAAAGGTTGAAGTGCGTTTTCCTAATTTTTAGCGATGATAAGGTAAAACAAATCTAATTCCTAAAAGAAAGATAACTATAAGAGAATTCTAAGCGCACTTATTCGCAGCCAAAAAATGTTGTGATTTTTTGACAAAAGCCGTGAACCCTTTGTGACGCACGCTACAGTTTTTCCAGTAGTATTCTATTATTATATTTTATTTATTTTAACAAAACCAATTATATTTTTATGAATTGCATTTCTTAAACTAATTTCTTAACTAATGAATATCAACTTTTTGTTTAACGAAATTTTGATAAGTCTGCTGTAAGCCCTATTTTAAGCACAAAAATCACCTAAAATAATGCTAAATTCACGTATAACATTAAGAAATCGGCAGTGGGGTAGGATTTGGTAAATATTATTGCATTAATCATCATTGCAATACATATTTTTTAATATAACAGTGAAGTTATACATCTAGCCTTATATTCCATTAAAAAAAAACATTTGAAAAATTTTTGGTTGGTGGACTGTTTCTGGGATTTGCCCATATATCAATCAGAAACACGTGCGAATGTAGCGTTCGTTGCGCAGGATTTGCCCATATGTTAATGATTTTTTTTTTTTTTCAATTAAAAGTTATTTTTATTAGTTTTTAAAGATTTCTAAAGATTTAAAAATGGGACTGATTTCAGTATGATCAAGGCGAATTAACTACAGGTGATGTCGAAACGGCATCTGACTTTGACATTTCGAGCTTATTTGTTTTGATTTGTTAGTGTATTGCTAAAGGCCAGTTTACACGGTAATACAATGTATTACGACTTTGTAGAATCAAAATAATATGAAATTCTCTCCGTGTTTAAAATAAAAAAATAAAAGTCTGTAGAGAGTATACTTTATGTTTACACGGATGGTATAAATAAAATCAAAAATAATAACAAAAAAGCAGATGGTTGCAGTTTTACAATTTTTACAAAAACAACATGAAAATTTCCTGAATTGATTTTAGTTGTTTTTGTAATTGTATAAAAATGCCACCACCTTCAATATACACCGTTAAAATACACCTCTGGTGTGATGAAAATACACAAGTTTCTAAAATGGTTTAGAAAAAAACCATTTACCGACCGCTTGTCAGATTTTGTATTCGTATTCTCTCTTACTTAAGCCTAGATTACACTATCTCACAAGTCTTACGTATTCCATAATACTTTGTGAGATAGAAATCTAATAAGTTTTGATGCGACTGTCAAAAAATCTAATGTAACATGGCAGTTTGTGTTCACACCATCACACAAAGTATAAACACTCACATTTGAAATAAAATGCAACCCTGATCCAATGAAAAGTATTATTGTTTAGAAATTTTTCAAAAAACGATGAAGTCGTATGGGATGTCAAACTTTTTTCATAATACTTGTTCTTTTCGTGACACATTGCATTCACACTATCACACTTTGTCATATTACTTGAGTTTTTGACATGTATTAATACAAAGTATAATAGTGTAATCTAGCCTTTAATGCATTTTGCTTTTACATGATATGATTTCTCTCATTCTACATTATGTCGTTATACAATGTATTACCGTGTAAACTGGCCTTAAGAATGGTTGAAATTTCGAGCTATAAGCAGTAACAATGCAATGCATAAATCCCTATGTTGTTTCTGTCGTTTTTGGATTGTTCTAGTTCCGACACCACCTGTAGTTATATTCGCCTTGAGTATGACAATATATTTTTACCGTTTTTTAAATTTAAAATTTTATTATCACTTTTTGAATAATTCCGTTTTTCATTATAATCGGGCATGTTCTGAATTGCAAAAGTATGTTCGAGAGAACAAGAATATTTTTAAGTAACTACCTACAACAGAGTAAGTACGATTTTCAGGACACCATAAAATAATGGCCCGTTCGTTGATATCGCATCAAGACTTTGTTCGCTTAGTGCTGGTTCACACAGGTCAAGTTTGACTCTTCAAGTTTTGAGCTTTTAGGAGAGAGGGGTAAAGAAAATGGAAAGGGGTACATACTTGACCGTACCAGTCAGTTTTGTATTTTTCTTTTCTTTTTTCATCCGTAATATAATAAAAAGCTACAAAGTTGAAGGAAAAGAAAACAAAAATTAATTTTGTGCATGGACGTGAACGCAAGTTCAAAAGAAAATTTAAATAAAACTGTTCAAGTAAACTTGACCTGTGTGAACCAGCACTTAACTTACATGTAAAACAAAAACAATATGTATTTTTATTTAAATGTTATACGTTCGAAATCGACGAACAAGCCCTAAATCTGGCGTTTTGCTATTTAAAATCGTGTGATTGTCAGAACATACCAGATTGATTTGTAATTTATTTCTGCAATCTAAGGATTAAAATAAATTAATATATGTATAGCAGTTTTTAAACCGAATTTGCTGATTTTAAATATAAATATATTTGACTGCTCAATGTTATTTTGAAGTTTAAAAATTATCAATGTTCTTCGAAGAATTTGATGTTTAAAGGTATTTAAACTTTTTTTCAATAAAGCCCCCTCGACTTCAATAGAGAGAGATACGAACATCATTAAAATTCTACTTTGAATATTCTTTTAAAATAAAAAACAACAACTTAGTTTCAATTATTATAATTTGGTTTTTATTATTAATAACTTTTTTTATCTTAGTATTGTATGTTATTTATTTTTTTTTTTTTAAATAATTTTTATTTTGTGTGATATCTAAGCCAAGTGAAATAACATTAGAGTTAAGCAATTTAACACAATTTATATGCTTGATTTGGTAATTAAGGTATCATATAAATACATACATAAATAAAAAAAAGAAAAACATTCAATGTCAATATGGTTTTTATTTTGTAAAAACGTTAAATAAATCTTAAAAAATAATAATTAATAAAAGGTAATTTTTAATAAAAAATAATTTAAAAAATAAAATAATAAATATGAATAGTTTTAAATAATTCATTATTTTGATGAGACATTAAAATTATTATTGCGCTCGTTTGAATGAATGAATACTTTTGTGTTTTTATTTTTTTTTTTTAATAAAATTTTTTCAACTTTTTTTAAAAACGAAAAATAAATTAAAATTTCTAAACAAAGACTAAATAACGCTGAACTTATAAGTAATAAGGAAAAAATACTTAACTTTTAATTACGAGTAGTACAACAACATCTAATATGATGACCTGTTTTGCAAATTTAGCTTTGTTTAAATTAATTCTACGCTCCAAATACATATTAACAATTTAATAGACATTTGCTTAAGCATCAGTAAAGAATGGATGCTTGAGTGTTTAATGATTTAAAAAAAGTTTAATGTATGGGTTTTCTTGTATACCAAGAGCATGATGAGTGTATATAATAAGAATTGAATTAGAATCAAACTTTTCCAAAAAAAAATCCTATTTTAAACCTGATTATTTTTCCACTTTTCAGTTTTTGTTATTTGTTTTTCTGTAATACTAAAAATTGTTTAGGTTTTGTATAAGTATGTCTGTTGTAACGCCTTAATGTTTTTGAAATTATTCAATATCATGGAAACGTAATATGGCACGGCCAGGTATTTCCGAACTACACAATTTCTGTATAACTTCTGCGGCCTGTTCACAGGGGAACACCGAGTGTGGTGGAGGTTCAATTTTCTTATCCGCTACAATATCGACCAATTGACGCAATTGTTCTACTGAACCACTGGAAATGGATAAGATTTTCTGGTTATTCTCTGTTGATAGTCGTGAGAATTTGGGCAATAATTTTTCAGCCACATCCTCACTGATGAGCACAACACCACCCTTGTTAAGACAATGCATAGAACGATGAAGACTGCGGGAAGTAGTACCGAAATCAATTACAATATCTACAGTTCCACCGCACAAATCTTTAGTACGTTCAATTAACTGGGGTTCGTACAAGCATTCGTTCCATTGCACAACGGTGACACTACAAGGAAAATAAAAAAATATTAAAAATTATATTGATTGTTGCTTAACCTGCTTGTTTTTTTTTTAATAATTATTAAAATTATGTGCTGTTTTCACAACCCAAGAATTTGAACGTGTAGTAAAATTAATATAAAAAGTACTCAGTTGTTTTCATATAAATTTTACTACACGTTCAATAACTTTTGTCGTGAAAACAGCACTTTAATTGTAAACGTTTACATGAAATTCAAACTTACTTCTTAATTTCTGTAGCTAAACGGAAGCCCTCATCTCTTAGACTTGCGACTGTTAACTCAATAGAGCTATCCAGTCCGGTGTATGCAAAGTGATGACCTGCCAAACGTACAGCCCACAAAGCCAAACCACCAGTACCCACTATTAAAATTTTACATTTTTTATTAGCTTCTTCAGGACTTCTATTCTTTAAAATCTCTGTAACAATTTCGTGAGCCTTAAAGACAGCATTCATAGCCAACAAAGCACCTGTGGGTAACATGGCCGCAACAGTTATGGGCAACGAATCAGGAATGGGTACAATATATTTTAACTCTGGTACAGCCATTAATTCAGCATATCCAGCGGGTGCTTCTTCAAACGGATAAACAATAACACGTTGGCCAATTTTCAAGCCCATATTATTTTTTTCTGTCACCTCACTGCCCAACGATTCAATGACACCAGCCACTTCATAGCCGGGGAAAAATGAACCTTCACGTACGCCAGCATGAGCAGGTGAGGATTGCGAGGCGGTCGGGCAGTAGTCACTTAACTCCGATGATATTGATGACATACTGGTGATGGAGGCTGAACGATCTCGACGCCTATAGCAGGCACCGGCACAAACAATTTTTACGCGGGCTCCACATGGTGGTGTATCTTCAATCGGCACAAAGAAGTTGAAAACACAATTTTTCACCTGTGGTCCAGGCGACTCAATTGACACTTGACGGCAGAGTTTGTTCATGTTGTAGGGTGGAAAACTGTCGCCGGGCGAAAATGAAATAGGACTGTCAGAACCGCTAAACGATGCAACGGGTATAGGAGCTGATGCTCTGAAATTATAATAGAAAAAAGAAAACTTTGTTTATTAAAGTTTTTTTTTTTGTGGAAATATTTAAAAATAATGTGTAGAAATTTTACATATGGGCAAATCCTGCGTGACGAACGCTACATTCGCACGCGTTTTCTGATTGAAATATACACAGTTTTTGGTTTTCAAAAGAGATAGCTTCAACTTATATATAGTATTTACTGACATTAATATGTACTTACGAATGGCATATATCATAATTTCTTAGCAAGTATTTGTTGCGAAATAATTGATCACAAAGTTTTGTGACGCACGCTACAAAAAATGGAAGTAACTTCAAAGGTTGAAGTGCGTTTTCCTAATTTTTCGCGAATTTTGCATGATAAAGTATACAAAATCTGATTCCTAAATGAAAGATGAGCATAAGAGAATTCTTAACGCACTTATTTGCAGCCAAAAAATGTTGTGATTTTTTGACAAAAGCCGTGAACCCTTTGTGACGCACGCTACGTAACACACGCTACAGTTTTTCCAGTAGTATTTTATTATTATATTTTATTTATTTTAACAAAACAAATTATATTTTTATGAATTGCATTTCTTTAACTAATTTGTTAACTAATGAATATCAACTTTTATTTTAACGAAATTTATATTTTGATAAGTTTGCTCTAAGAGCTATTTTAAGCACAAAAATCACCTAAATGCTAAATTCACGTATTTTATTAAAAAATCAGCAGTGGGGTAGGATTTGGTAAAAATTATTGTATTGATGATCATTGAAATACATATTTTTTAATATAAAAATGAAATTAAACATCTAGTCTTATATTCCGTTTAAAAAAAATTCATTTGAAAAATTTTTGGTTAGTGGACTGTTTCTGGGATTTGCCCATATGTAGATACATATCGCATTTGCCCATAAAGAAGGTATTAACTTAAAATTTAAACATTTTCAGAAGAAGAAAAACAATTTTAAAATTAACATTAAAGGCATACGAAAATTAATTTTGAAACTAACCGTTTTATTACCAAAATGTAAACAAAATAAATAGCACGATATTTTTACTGTGGGTAGATATGAATATTTTGTGTCGATTTTACCAAAAAGTCAAGAAATAAAATTTTTTAATTTAATATCCTCTTTATGATCAAGTGCGATATGCACATATCGCCACCTAAAATGCATGTTATTAAGTCTTGTGCATCTTAAGCAATCAAAATCTTGATTTTGATTTTTTTTTTGTTGTTACGCCCTTTTGCATTTTAGGTGACGATATAGTACATTTATGTACATTTTAATTCGAAATAAATTTAGAATATTTCGAAAGTTTTTTCACGCAATGTTTTTACACTTTGTCAACCAATTTTTATAAAACATGGCTTATTGTTGGTCCTTATAAAAAAGTAGTGATTAAAAAAACATGAAACTTAATTGGATTTAACACGCTAAAATCAGTTGAAATCACATAAAAAAGTTCTTGTTCCCGACTTTTTTTTTGTTTTTTGCCGACCATTTCATTTATAAATACTAGAGTTTTATAATCATAAAAAACTAAAATTTTTTTAGGTACGTGATTAAAATCGAACGATTTCAAAATTATCGCTTTTAAAAGGGGTGATGAGTTACGAGCGGTTTTAAAAACAATTTCTAAATAAACGACCTATTTTCTTATAATTTAGTTCATTATTCATACTTAATGGCTGAGTTCCAAAACACCATAATATGTACTTTGCAGTCAAAGTCAAAAATGTGTCATCAAATATAGACAGGAAAAAAGAGGAAAATGTATTAGAAATCAATTTTTTAAGATACTGAAAACGACATTATCGATTTCAAATCGTTTTCTTTTCAAAATCGTTTTGTATCACATATCGAGCCTTTGGTGCAATACCGTAGAAATTCAAAAAATCGTGAACTGAGAAAAATGCATTTGAAGTTTTCAGCCATCTTTTTAATAGTAGTTCCGTTTACTTAAGTTATTTTGTTACAAGTTTTTTAATAAAGAGGAATGTTTTGTAATTAAAAAAAGGTGAAAAATTATTAATAATATTAAATATTTTTTTTATATTAATATAAATATGGTTGAAAATAGCTAGAGGCAATAAAAACATTTTTAGCTGTAAAATCTGAACAGTTAGAGATAGAATCATAATCTTTTTTTCTTTAGATAGATATTTCCCCAAAGATCATTTCTGCATACCCAGCTCAAAAAATTCAAATTTTGAGTTACTACGATCTTGCACCAAAGGCTCGATATGTACCTGAATATATTAATATAATATACTAGCTGACCCCGCAAAGGTTGTTTTGCCATATAACTTATTTCTTTCAGTTGTTACCCCTCTTGCTCTATTTCAGTCCCTTAATAATAAAAAGATATATATATATATTTCACACCCTATTCCCTATTGCTTTTCAGATGTAACAGTGTCTGCATGCCAAATTTTAAAAAACCCCGTTCATTAGTTTAGACGATATATTGCCCTATCTCAGATGTGACAGTGTTTACATGCCAAATTTTAAGAAAATCGGTTGATTAGTTAAGAAAATTGGGGGAGGAGGAGCTTTTACCCCTATTGCCCCATTTCAAGCCCTAAATAATTAAAATTATAGGCTATAGTTCTTTCCACATGTTACACTATTTACCTGCGAAATTTCAAGAAAATCGATTAATAAGTTAAGAAGATATAGGGAGAGGAGTTTTTACCCCTCTTGCCCTATTTCATGCCCTATTCCGTATTTCCTTTCAGATGCTACAGTGCCTGCATGCCAAATTTTAAGAAACTCGGTTGATTAGTTAAGAAGATATAGGAAGGAGTATCTTTTTCCCCTCTTGCCCTATTTCGCGCCCTCTAGCGATATAAAATATACTTTACGACCTATTCTCATACCTAACAAATACACAAACAAAATTTCATAAAAATCATTCAAGCCGTGTCGTAGGAATTCAAAATGCAGGGCATTTTGTTCATGTTTGTATGGGAATGTATAGAAAAATCGAAATGCCATATCTTCGGAAACCCTGGGCCGATTTCGTGCAAACTTAACATAAGCAGTCTACAGACAATCCCCAACGTACCCTGAAATACTAAAATCGAATTGCAATGAATTTAAAATCTAATTGAATTTCAGTTTTTCAAAATATTAAGTTAAATTCGCAAAATTTACATGCAAAAAAAATACATGTTTCGGAAGGAATGCAGTGTTCACTTAAATGGCTATAACTCATGAACCAATACACATTTGAAGACCGTTGAAACATAAAAACCTTAGTATTGACGTCACCTTCCACGTGTACTTTGCAGAAACGGTTCACGCATTACAGAGAACATCAATTACTAACACAAAGCAAATTTTTTTATATATATAGAAGTACAAACGAATTGTTTTACTAGGTTCATTTTTGTTTCATTGTTTTTTCTGTTTATTAATACATACAAAAAAAGTATCAAATAAAATAGACACATACATGTCTATTCTTTTTCCCCATTGATAAACTTATTTGAATTGATCGCGTTATTTGAAAAAATTAAAGCTCTTATTCGATTAATCGAGCAAATATTAAAATTTAACACTATACTAACTCCTTACTCTAACAAAACCAAAAGTCAAATAATTGGATACTCTACTGTGTAAGCTTCGATAACGTGTTTGGTGCACATTGGAATGGATAACATTGTAAAATTCTGCCCAGTTGCATTGTAAAATGCTTTTAAAAAAATGAGGTACTTTGCAACTGATGTCTTGGAACTCACCCAATATGAAATTTAATTAAATTTACGCAGGAAATAAGATGAAAATGTATGTACATATGTATGTATGTATGTATAAGAAATTAATAAAAAAATTTCGATTTCAAATTCGGTTTCTTTTTGTTTCTAACTTTAAAGGTGCATATTATTTTTTTTTAATTCTTGTGTATTTATTTTTTTAATTGAATCGTTTAAAAGTACAAAAAGAAGGAAAATACAACCGGCAAAAATATTTAACCTTCATTTCACTTTCAAAATATTTCGTTTTAAAAATAAAAAAAATAAAAGAGTTAATTAATGCTAGGAATACAATTAGATCGTTCGTCGTCAGAACGTAGGCAGTAACGCCGTACATTTAAAAAAAACACGCTCAATTTACCCACAAATCCGTTGTAAATGTAGTTTGTTTTCCTTCGAAAATATTATTAGAAAATTCAAAATTTATTCAAATGGTTTTTAAATTTTTTAACCATAGGCGGAAAGGGTATATAAAAGTTTGTCTTTCCTTTTGTAATTTCTACAATATTGATCTTTGACAATACAAATTATATGTATGGGTATTTCCACAGGAAAGTCTATTTTTTTGTCACGTTACGCCGCCAGCATTGTTTATATATTATTAAAATTTTTTGTATTTTGGTCTAAAACGCCATTTAGTGTAAAGCGGCCCATAGACTTGCAATATTATTGTATATGATATTCGCCATATTATTTCCATTTTGTCCTATATAATGCAATAAGTCGCACAGTAGTTTCATTAATTTTAAATGTGAACATAGCATAAACAGCATTGTACAATGCTGCCAATACACTTCAATTTCTTTTCGATGTGCAACAAAAATCAAAAGTCTTTTGATTGTTGCCAATATATTGTGCCACCTTCAAATATCACATACAAATTGGCGATATAATTGTACAATACGTAAAATTGAACATTTTATTGCAAGTGTATGAGCAGCTTAAGAGAACAAAAATTTTAAAACCATGTCGCTAAAATACATTATTTTAATTGCTTGGCGACGTAACGAGACTCTTCTGAGGAAGTGCCCATATTCTGGGTCGTTCAGTGGTGGATTTACGCCTAAGCCCGTGAGGCCCGTAACTAAGGTGGCATAATTTAAAGGGCACCAAAATTTTAAGGTAAACGAATGCAAGGGGAATTCAATTTCGAAAATTGATTTGGCCAAGTTTTATTTTAAGCGAATACGAAATTTATATTAAATTTTTTTTAAGCTTTAATCAAGAGGATCAAAATAATATATTTAATGTAATTGCACACTGACTATAAAAATAAAAAAATTATAACAATTTTTTGTTTGTTCTACAATCTTAGAGGTAATACAATTTAGATTTACAATTCATGGAGAAGTCCTAAAGGACGTAGTTATAAGTCTTTACAAAAAATTCGAAAAATTGCAGTTTTTAGAGATCTTAAAACGTCATTCAATTTTGCTTAAATTTGGAACATATGTTGGTCTGGTTCATACGCAATGATCTAGCCTTGAAGAGTTGACGATTTAGAAGCGCCCTAATAAGTATGTATGTATATAAATTTATAAAAATTAATACACAATAATTTTAGTATTTAATTTTTTTTTTGGGATAATCACTCCTATATAATCAAAAAGGGCGGCATATTAAAGAGTGCTTAGGGAGGAAGCAGGCTTAATTCCACCACTGGGGTCGTTATGATTAGCGAAGTTGATTTAATGATGTACGTCTATGCGTCTGCCCGTGTGTATGTTGAAATGGGTTTTCCGAAGATACTAGAAATGATGGAGACTGGGGTGGTATATACAGTATTTATCGGATATAAGAAACTTAAAAAATACAGGAAAAAAGTTTCTTATAAGCGTTTCTTTCTTATATACAACTATTTTATATAAGAAACTTATTTCTTATATAAGTAGCTATGGCCGTAAGACTTTCATATTTTGGTTTTCTGTCTCTTTTTTTGTTACATAGGATCTTCACCTGACAATTTTTTGTTATAATAAACGTCAAATTTCATATAAAAAAAAAAAACGCTAACAAATTTTAAAGTTATTTTTATATGGACTTTGACGTTTGGTATGACAAAAAATTGTCAGGTGAAGACTCATGTTAACGTTTCTAACTTTTTAATAATTATTGTCTATGTCTTTTGAGTTTTTCACTATTTTAGATAACGTTAAAAGTCCAATATGATATTTTTTTGCAATTTCGCTTCTTTTTATCCTGTTTTGTATTTCTTTTTAAATTTTAACTTTTGTTTTTATTGGCAAAAAACACAAATCTTCTCATGAGTACCAGCTCTCTCATCTAAAACTAAAAGTAAAAAAAAAAACTTTGTTCTTGTTGTAAAACTGTCAGAAAACAGATTTGTCCATGCAAACTACATAAATTCTGTGTTGCCGTTGGAAGTTTCTTATATAAATTCTTTTTCTATACATTTTGTGATTTTGGTGTTTAAGAAAAATGTTCTTTTATCAGTTTTTTTCTTATAAGCTGCGTTTTGTTCTTATATGAGATGTTCTTATATCCCATAAATACTGTATTAATGTCACATATACTCTGTTAAGGTTTGCTATTGAAATTAAGCCAGATCGGTCCACAAATATACAAAAAATATACCCATAAAATCCTTTGTTGTTGTTTTTTAATTTTGTTTATTTGTTTTATTTTAAAGTGTTGAATTTTTTTTTTGTATTTTCTTACACATAACAAACACATACATGATTTGCCGTTTAAATAGAAGAACGTGTATTAAACGAAAATCCGTACTCAATGCAATGTGGGTTAATGTTCATTTACAACATTCTGTTCCTATCGCACCATGGTGAAGGGTATATAAAATTCGGCAAAGCCGAATATATCACTTTTTCTAATTATATCCTTTACCACAGGTGGTGAAAAGGGTATATATTTTTGTCATTCCGTTTGTAATTTCTATAATATTGATGTTAGACCCTATGAAGTATATATATTCTGGGCCTTTATGAGGAGCGAAGTTGATTTAACGATGTCCGTCTGTCCGTTGAAATGGATTTTCCGAAGACCCCATATATGATGGGGCCAGGTTATTATACATTTATGTCACATATGGTCCGGAATTGTTTGCTATTGAAATTCAGCAAGATCGGTCCACAAATGGCTGAGATATGAGTAAAAAACCACGACTGCCTCAAATTTTTTCCTTTAAAGGTCCAATTAGACGTGACATTACCATACCAACACTGTATTACCAAAACGACATAAACATACCATACAAACCAATTCAATTTTGGTTTCTACGGTCATACAGTGGCTATGGTAACACAGTGTTGGTAATGTGGTTTTTTTTGTTGTTTTTATACCCTTCACTACAAGTAGTGGATTTTATTTGTAATGTCCCTGCAACCAACTCAGTTAACTTTAAGCTAACTTTAAGTTAACTTTTTTTAAGCTAGTTCTGGTTGATGCCTGGATTATTTTTAATAGAGCCAACTGACTATTTTAACATTGGCATGTCATAGGAAGTAGTCAATTGTCCGACTCTGCATGACTTTGTAATTAACTTAAAGTTAGCTACTTAGCAGTTAGCTTAAAGTGAGTAAGGTAGTAGTTAGTTAAAAGTTAGTAAGGTAGTAGTTAGCTTGTTGCTAACTTTATGTTAATACACCATAAGCTTAAAAAGGAAAAGATTTTATTTTTAATTATTAAAAATTATTTTATTTTAATATATTTCTTTTTATTTTGAGTTCAGTTATGTTAATATTTTAAGTACCTATTTGCACTTCTGTTTTTTATGCATTCTGCATGGACTTTTCGTTTTTTTAAAAACTTAAAGTCATTTTTAATGACCGTATCTCCCTCATTTGAGACAATTGATCGGCAGGCGTCACTGCGACGCTAAAATTTTGCATATACAAAACAATAAGCAGTTATAAAAATCCAAATTCGAAATAACAAAAGAAAACAAGGACAAGACACAAACGAAAATATAAAACAATTGCCGCACAGAATTCACTTGCATTGATTTCGGGGAATTTCTGCATTTATTTATAGTTAGCTTGTAGTTAGTTGTTAAAAAGTTAATTATAAATGAGTTATTTTTGTAGTCGACTACCAAATTCCTTGCAGGGGTGTTTAATTTTACGCATACACATATACATTAATGCATGTATATGATATGCCGCTCAAATAAAGAAACAAACTCATAGACTCAATATATTTTAATTTAACGCTTCTTCAGTAAAAGCAATCGTAGCCGAGTTGTTAAGTTCTCTCCTGAGACTGATGATATCGCCAGTTCGAGTCCCATTTTTTTTTTAATTTAATTTTTTTATGTTCTAAAAAACGATTTTAAGATTATAAAACGAATTTCAAACATAAACTTTGGCAAAAGAGGAAACGGGCTTAGGTACATATATAAATTTTTTGTTTTTTTTATATTCTTCGGCATGACGAAATGAAAAGTTGGCGTGGCTCATCTTAAGAACGTTGTTTATGTATATAACTTTTTGTTCTTCTCATCATGGTGAAGGGTATATAAGATTCGGCATAGCCGAATATAACACTCTTACTTGTTCTTCTGTTATTTTGTTTTTAAATATTCAATTTGAAAACACAAAAATAGTTTCAATTTATATTTTTAAATTTTCTTTTTCTAAGACAATAAGGTCGCAACCGGCGATTGGAATAGAATTTTATCTAAGTCTACGTACGACGTAGAACAATGTACATATGTACATATAGGCATTTCCACAGAAAAGTCTACATTTCGTAACGTTACGCCAGCAAACAATTTAAAATGTTTCTCAAAAAAATTATATGTATTTTATTTTTTTGTATTTTAGTGCACAGCGAAACTAGCTCTACATTTAGTAATAAAAAAGGGGACAACAATTGAGTAACATGGGTCTAAAATACAAGCTCAACTACTTGCTGGCGTACAGTTACAAAATGTAGACTTTTCTGTGGAACTGGTCATATGTAGTTCTAAAAAACTATTGAATAGAAATTCGATTTGTCAAGACAAATATTTAAGATATTTGTGTATTTATTTATTTTGTTATTTTCTTTAAATTTCGTTAGATAATTTATTTATGTATGTTGAAATCACCTTGAAGATACACACGTACTAAAAAAATAATTGTGTATTTTAAATCATTTTTTTTTTTTCTTTATCAAATATTTGTTCACCTAGAAAATGTACTAACTAGTTTAATAAGTGCAAGCGATTGTTGTTTCTAAGACAAACAAAATTTATAAAAACAAACTTCTATTAACACAAAAATTAGTAAAAAAAAGAAGAATTTGCTTTGTAATCTTTTCAATTGTCGAGTGCTCACTTAAAAGTACTGAAAGGCAAATTTGTTTTCTTTTGATTGTAAAATTTTAAATAAACGCCAAAAAAGTATTTCAAAAATGATAAATATATGACGTAATTGGTATGGTTATTTACATACATATTTAGTTATCCGCATACACATTATATTTTTTTAATTTTTTCTTAAACAATTTTAAGCATAAATTTTAATTTAAACATGTAAAGAAAAAAAGAGAAACTATTTATTACTCTGTGTTATAATTTTTTTGAATTTCCTTTTATTAATTTGAATAGTTAAAGTTTTTACTGAATTTATTATTATAAGTTTAACTGTCCCCCAATTTCACCTAGTTCAGTTATAATTAACTATCAGTTATAGCTGTCAAAACATATTGTTAACTGGAAGTTAAAGTAATAGTTAGCTTTAACTGAACTTGATGAAATCAGGGTAGTTTTAAAATAATTTAATTGTTTAGAATAAATTAATAAAACTTGTTAAAGTGTACATAAAGGCCAAATTGCGGCATGTGATATCGATCGAAATTTCCATTTAAATTGTACTGTTATTTTGTTCAATATCGCATAATTTGGTCTCAGATAAACATGAAATTGTGAATACAGCCACAACAAATTTATGTAATTTTAAGATTTACAAAATTCTATAAAATTTCATTAAATCAGCAGCAATTTGATTATTTAAACGATATTGAACTAATTTAACCAAAACAAAAATCCAAAATTTTTAAGGATCACCAGAACATATGCAATTGCAAGAAACAATATGTATACTTATCCGTTTTAAGGCTTTTTATTAATTTTGGCATTGATTTGTTAGTGCATATTTTACCCTTTGCAGTATTTTTTGGATAATTTAGTTAAACGAGCATTTTTTTTTATTTTTTGGCTTTTTGAGGCATATTTTGATACATGTTAAATTTTTTTAGATACCTACAAGAACTTTCGTAACAAATAAAAAAATTTTTTTTTGCGAAATAACTTTTATATTAGTTTTAGCCTGTGAGCCTCTCTATGACTCCCCATAGTTTCCAAATATGGCAAAATCTCGAAAATTCATCTGTTAATACTATAGTGTTCGGGCTTAACCGATTAAAGTTTTAGGATTGATTTTTTTTATTAAATGTTGTTGAATATTTTGTTTCCAAATTAGAAATTTTTGAATTTTTCAGGGCATATTTTCAAGTTTTAACTGCATATACCATAAAACGCGTTTTTTTAGAGCATATTTCTGGTTTCCCTGATGATCACTAAATTCATTTGATACAAAATATCGGTTAAGGGTAGTTTTTTGACTTTTCAATTTATTTGTCTTTTTTTACATTCATTGTCGTTTATTAAAAGTCCTTTTTTAAAGTTATTTTCAAAACCTTTTTTACTTTAGATTTTTAAAATTATAAGGTTTTACTCCTTAATTTTTGATAAATTTCACAAATTCTTCTTAAATTATTATTATCTCTTAAAGGTATACTTAGTTTTTAATACTACCGTTGTTACCGTTATTTTTTACGGATTGGAAAAACCTTTCGTCTTGACTTTCGGTACTGAACTAATTTTCTATGCCTTTACTGTTGCCTGTTTACCGTTTAATTTCAATAAACAATTAAACTTACTACACCGTTTCCCTTATAATTTTACCCTTATATAACGGGTTATCTATTTTTCGGTTTCGAAAATTAAATTATACACACATAAATATTATAATGCTTGCCCTTACGTACGAAATACAATGTCAATGACTGATTGCAGCAGTTGATCCTTTTGAGGTAGTTTTCGACGAATTTTTCTCAGTTTTCGGGCGGGATCTCGGCGATAACTTGACGAATGTTTGGTTTTAAATGGTAAAAAAATTATTGTCATACATTATTTAAGCCTTCCAGGCTTAGAGGCAACCATAATATGGTTGTGGCTTCTAGATGGAGGACTTACTTAATGTGTTTATGTTAATGATGAATGCATTTAGTATTTATCAGTCTGAAGTTACAGGGAAAATAACCATATCCGACTTTGAGTTATTAAAAGTAGAATAGACTAATCGTAATATGAAAAAAGATATGATACTCTTAAGTCTAGATTTGATTTAATTTTCTATCAATTTAAACACACTATTTTTTTGATTCACCCAGAAATGGTGTAAAATCCACATTCTGTTTTACACTAAAGAAATTAATTAAAATGCATTTGGACATAAGCATGTACATATGTATGTATGTACATACATATGTTATTTGGCAATTGTTTAACACAAATTTGTTTATTTTTTGTTGCCTCTATTTTTTTATTTTTATTATTATTATTTTCGATTAATGACTATTTTAATGATCTGACATCATATAAAGATCAATATAGTTAATTAATATTTACTATATACCTATCGTCACTTTAAATTTAAACGGACATAAGCAAAACCCCTTTCAAAATCAATAATAATCAATTATTCTTAGCATTTGAATTTTTTCAAAAGAGTTGTCGTTTTTGATCTCAGGCGTCTAAACACATTAATCAGATAACGGTATATTTGTGGGTTTCTATGTACTTTTAGTCGCCGTCCAGAGTCAAAGGCTGGTTCAATTAAATTAAAATAAATAAATGTATCTTGTTTTTAAATTACGTGGCGAACTATGGCACTATCAGATAAAAAAAATCCCTGTATTATAGTAGATTAAAACTAAGATTTTAGGCAGATTTAAACGTTTTTCACCAACTATAACTTTAACTTGTAATTTACGAAACGTGTAGCCTTTCAAAAAATATATAATTTATTTCAATCGGACCAGCCTTTCACTGTGAATGACTCTTTAAAGAAAAGTAAACATGAAAAAAATAAATGTACCGTAATCTGGTAAATGTGTTGTGCTATCAATCATATGAATATAATTATCCGTTACTTTAAGGACAATAACCACAAATAATAGTTTGCGAAAAAAAAATTTGCACAAAAATCATTTCGCAACCTTGTGTAATTAATCAAAAACTCGATTTTGAATTTTTCTGTAGTTACGTCCGTTTGCGTTTAAGGTGACTATATGTATATCTGTGGCATTTTGACAAAACATCTTAAATCAAATTTAGGAAGTTACAAAATGTTGTTAATCATACGAATATTCATTAAAAAACATGTTTGTTTACGCTTTTAAAAATTTGTATTATAATCGAAATTGTTATTTAATTTTTATTTAATTTTAGTTTATTTTATTATTTATTAAAAATGATTTTTTCAACGAATTTTTTTTAAAAACTTTTTTGCTATCTTATCTCGATTTAAGATGTTTTGTCAAAATGCCAAAGATTTATTATTGATGATCATTTAGCAAAATGTTAAAGCTATCAGACATTTTTTTTTAAATGAAAGAGAAAAATCAATAGTAAAACAAAATGTTTTTAAAGAATTACGTTCGAAAGAAAAGAATTGAAAGTAAAAAAATAATTATTGAAATAAATTTGTACGTTTCCTTTTTATATGATTTAGCATTTTGTTGTCACGATTTGAGAATTTTTAAACTGCAAGTCATAAAAAAAACTTGACAGAAAGAAAAAAATAAACTACATCATGCTATTTGAATTATTTATTGTCTAGTGGTCCGACAAAATTTATGTATCTAATGTTCAGACAATGAGTAGCCAGAAGTTGTTATTATTGTTGTTTATTTATTTATTATACATTTTATCAATGCATAGGTATTAAGACGCCTGATATTCTAAATAATTTAAAACTTTAAAGAAGGAAGAAGGCACACCCGAAATGAGCCGGTTATGATAATACATTTCATCATAACTTGAAAACAAATGATTAGAATTCAAATTTTTTTTAAGTCATCAAAATAAATTTTTTTTATATTTTTAACTGTTTTAGAGTTATTCAGAAAAAGGTAGCGATAATTTTTTTTTCATGCAAAATTTGTACTATGTATTTTCCTTTTTTGTAGTGTCAGACAAAAACTAAACACGGATTTCAATTCCATATACATACTAGGTATTTTTATTTAAAACTATTTTTATTGCAGACCAGTGTACTTTATTTGAAATTCATATTTTTTGTACATAATGCACTTTTTTGCTATATAATAGTGCATTATTCATAACAAAAAGTAAACTTTTTTTTAAATAACTATCCTCTAAAACTATCTACTTTTTATAATGATTTTGCATAAAAATGTTATGAATTAATTCAATTTTAAGTAATTTCCATTATTCAATGTATATAATTAATTTATATCAAGGTTTTAATTCAGAATAGATAGTTAAATAATTTGTCCAATGTAAACAACCTGTTACCGTAAATATACAGTGGAGTCTCTCTTGAACGGACACTAAAAGAACACTTAAAGGACAATTAAAATGTGTCCGTACAAGATGAATGTCCTTTCAAAAGAAGTTAATTCTTTCCTTCAGGACGATGGAAATCCATACCGGCTTAAGGAAGATGCTTGTCAAGAGAGATTACACTGTATACTAAATAGGTACTACACCGTTTCCTTAAACAAAAAATAAAAGTTCATAAAAAAACATAAAAAATAATAGAAGGAACCACATACATACAATTAAATTTAAGTAAATAATAATGGGGTAATTCCATGTCAAAACGACCAAGAGTGGGACACGACCCCTTCCGATTTTAATGAAATTTGGTGAGAAGGTTGCTTTTATCTTATCAGGAACATATATGAACGAAAAAAAATTTTAAAATTTGTTTTTCGAAAGTTATGTCATATTCAAAATGTCATAATTCCGCAGATTTAGCCGAATGTGTTAAGCTTATTTCTTCAATATCTCAAAAACTACTTGACATACGAAGATGATTTTATTGTAATTTTAAAGAGAATACTTGGGGCTATAAACCATATATTAAAAAAATATTTTTTGATATATGCAAAATGTTAAATTTTAAAAACGGACTAAGTAAATTATAATCCTTTTTCTTCGACCTATTTTATTAAATTTTTTACTTTATTAAATTATTTTAGCTTAAAGTCTCTTTTTTAAAAAAATTAACTAAAATGTTTTTATTCGATATTTCGATTTCCGTTGGAAATCTTCTTCAGGAAATTTTTTTTTAAAATAATTAAATAAATAATAATAATAATTATAGCTTGGGAATAATGATTACAAATCCTAATGATTAGCAATTGGATTAGAAATTTTAGTTGTGCTGAAAAATTGATTAATTATGATTAGTCAGCCATTTTAGACGATTACTAATTGATTAGATTAGAAATAATCAAAAATCTAATCATAATTAGTGACGATTAGCATTTCTAATCAAATCTAATCAAAACTAATCCAAAAAATAATTGGTTAGATTTCTTGATTATTTTTGATTAGATTTGATTAGATCGACTATTTTTAACTATTTTTGTGAAAAGAAAATATTTATTTATCACATTTGTTGCTATATTTACATAATGTAACAGTTTTTGAATATTGCATAAAATTGCATACGGTGCACCCTGCTCTTAAACTAAACACTTGCAACAGCTGGTTCACTTTGTTGTTGTGTTATTATTAATGTTAATTTTCAACGTGTTTTGTGGAAGTACAAGTATAATTTTTTTGTTTACTTAACATTGAAAGTAAAATCTTTGTTTTGTAAGATTGTAATTTTTGTTTTATTTAAAAATAGTTGATCTAATCAAATCTAATCAAAAATAATCAAGAAATCTTATCAATTATTTTTTGGATTAGTTTTGATTAGAAATGCTAATCGTCACTAATTGTAATTAGATTTTTGATTATTTCTGATCAAATCAATTAGTAATCTGAAATTTTTATCAAAATTCAATTCTAATGATTAGGTTATTTTATTTCTCTAATCGTAATGATTTCTAATTCTAATCGAAATTCCCCAGCTATGATAATAATAATAATAAATAATTTAATAAAGTATAAAAAAACGGACTAAGTCAAAAACCTATTTTTTTATTTCGCTGATTTTTTTATATATAATACCTCAAACTGTTCTTTAAAAATTCTGAAACTTTGAAGGAGGTGTTTTTTTTAAGATATGATTTTTTTCCTTTCGCAACCTTTAAAAAAATAATATTAAAATAGAATTTTAATATTGTATTGTTGAGCAATAAGAACACTGTGCTAGTTGCAAACAACAGACCAGCCGCGCACCTGGCATTCTACCCTAATTGGGGCAGGCTGAATCCAGTGGCGCTGCGTTTTTTAGGTTAGCTCTTGTTTTCAAGATATACCGTTATTTCGAAAATGTAAAAGGTTGCACAGAATATATTCTCGTAACTCACAAACGGTTTAGCTTATTGAAATAATTAGAAAAACCGAAATTCGGCAATAAATAATAAATTGGGGTTGGTCATACATTTGACCCATCTAGGAGCATCCTACGCGAATGCAGGGGCCAAATTAAATAATTTTATTAAGCCGCAATATTTGTATGGTACAGTTCGCCTTTTTAGCTTTGTTCGAATAATTCAAATAATTGTTTTTGTTCGTTCGATCAAACGATTAAACCTTAAAAATTATTCGATTAATCGATGAGAATAACGAATAAAAAAAAATTATTTTTACAAAAAAGTTACGTGTTTTAAATAAATATATCTGTCCATTATGGAAAATCTTCCATTTTCTTCTTTATTTTTTCTCAAATCCGCTTTGACTTCATCTTTTTTTGATGCGTAAAACTTTTCATCATATTTCCATATCGTTGTATGTATTACTTAAACACATCGTAAAACCCTTAATTCTTAAATAATCCGATATTACTTTGGATTTTGGAAAAGCTTTTGCAGACCTACCATCTTCAGCCATTCTTCTGCATACAATTTCTTCTATAGAATAACCGCTGTCTCTTTTTATGTATTTTTCCATTGAACCAAGCTCGGCATTTTTTGATGCCGTTGGATTATCTTCCACGGCATCGTTTCCAATGGTAATATTGTGACAGTAACGCAAATGGCAAAGGTATATACATATATACAATTTAAAAAAAAATATAATAAAATAACAACATTTTCTCTTTCATGATATAATTTATATAAAACGATTCTTAATTTTTTTAGTTTTTTGTTTAGTTCTAAGTTTTTCACCCGAGAGTGAAAAGTCCCCTGTCTTGAAAATTTGTTAACGTTTGATTTAAAAAGAAAACAGCTGATAGAATTGCCTGTCAAATATTTGTTTAATAAGAACACTAAATACATTTTTGAAATACTATGAATATATAACACGATTTTTCTTACTAAACACTGAGATTAATTACAACCAGGGCTAAACTATTTTTTAACTTTCCTACAATTGTGAGTCACACCTTTACGTCAAGTTGTTTGACCAACTTAATTTGACATTTCTTTGTTCCAGTTTTTGACAAATTCAATTATGGAGAGGTACACAATAAAGCAGTTTCACAAATAGGTGTCATAGAACCTATATTCTATAATAATAAAAAATATAAAGATAATTTTCCAAAAACTTTATGTTTTATTTGCAATTAACAACGTTCGTTTTGGTGGGTTCACCCTTTACAAAATCACTAAAAACGGGTAAGAAAACATCAAATCCTAAGCTTTTATTTAATTTATTTTTTGAAAAAAAAAAGAAATTGTTCGATTAATCGACATTAATGAATCGATTTATTCGTTATTCGAAAATCGCCATTTTAAAATTATTCGAACAAGAGTTTGGTTTTGTTTGATCGATTAATCGAATTATTCTTAATCGGTAGACAATTTACTTATTACCATACAATTTTGCTATAGAGGCTTATAAAACATTCATATGAGGCTTATTTATGTGCATAAGTGAATTTAGGAAGAAAGCCTTTTTGAAACAAAGTTACATATCTACTATTTTTTTAAGAAAGAAATATTTTATATTAGCCTAACCTTTATAAGAAATAGTTTCATTAAAGAAAAACACACTTGTGGGAAGAATTTTCGCGATATGCGATATTTTCTTGTATTGGTTATGTAACAAACAAGTTTTATATGAATGCAAACAGGTAAACATCGGTTAAATGACTTAAAATGTTTTTCTGAAAGTCGAACTTTAGCACTTTCTTTATTTATAGTGGCTTAGAAAAAAATTTGGAATTTGTAACTATGCTTAAAGAATGTTCAGTTATGATCAAAGAAAATTTATTACTCATAAAAATATATTTTAAAAGAAATGATTAAACAATTTTTTATAGAACATTCGTTTACAAACTTTATATTAACCTGAAATATTTTTAATGAACAAGGCCATAAACTTTTGAATGTTTTTTATACCCTTCACCACAGGTGTAAAAGGGTATATATAAGTTTGTCATAACGTTTGTAATTCCCACAATATTGATTTTAGACCCCATAAAGTATATATATTCTGGGTCCATATGAGAAGAGAAGTTGATTTAACGATGTCCGTCTGTCCGTCTTACGTTTGATATGTGTTTTCCGGATAATCCAGACATGATAGCGGCTAGGTTGTTTTACATTTATGTTACATACAGTCCACCATTTCTTGCTATTGAAATTCAGCCAGATCGGTCCAAACGTAGATATGAGCAAAAAACCACGACTACCTCTAAATTTTTCCAAAAATCCCTTGTTGTTGTTGTATTTATTTCTGTATATCTTGAGAACGGCAAGAGCCAAAGTTTCCAAATTAGGTACACACATTGAGGTTGCCAATACACACCATCCTACAAAATGTGGGCGGGATTGGAGAAGTGGGCGTGGTACCTCCCGTACAAAAACAATTAAAAATTTTATAAAAACCTAAATTTAAGGGCTGCCATATGTCCTATGGATATGACTTATATATCAAAATATCGGAAATTTTTAGTAGAACATATTTTATAAAAAACTCGGGAAAATCGGTTCAGATACAAAAAAGTTATGACCAAAATTATCTCCCCGAGTCCAAGCTTTATAACTAAAGTAAATGGTAAATTTCTTCTTCAACACGTCGGTATATAAATCTGCCAAATCGGTTAAAAAATGGCGGAGTTATAACCGAAATACTGAATCCACAAAAATTACTCTTTTTTATACCCTTCACCACAGGTGTAAAAGGGTATATATAAGTTTGTCATAACGTTTGTAATTTCCACAATATTGATTTTAGTCTTATTTAGTTTTTGTCTAGTTGCTCTGTATTCTGCTCGCACAATGGTGAAGGGTATATAAGATTCGGCACAGCCGAATATAGTACTCTTACTTGTTTTTTAATAAGAATGGAAATTGTTGAGGGTCTTTTACTTTTACATTAAACATTTTGTGTCAGATATAAGTAGGCTTGCCAACCGTACTTTATAATAAAGTATTGTACGTTATTTCGGGTAATTGTACTCTATACTTTATGAGAATAATAAAGTACGCGAAAATACTTTATATCGCAAGATTAGATTTATCTAGAAATCAAAATAGATTCAGGTTATATTAGTCAGAGTTTTATAAGTCATAAAATTATAATACTTATTATACAAGTTTTTTTTTTAGAAAAACTAAAGAACAACTAGTTAATATTAGTCAGGGCCATTTGTTGATGTTTTCTTATATTGGCAGGACGATTTTTCGAAAAAAAAACTAATCTGACAGCAGTGTTCCCAGTTTTGGGGATTTATCCCCAAATTGGGGATTTTTTTTTGTAATTGGGGATACAAATTTCGTGAAAATCCAAAGTGGATCTTTTGGGGAAAAGCACTTTTTCTTTTGGGGATAATATATTTTTATAAATTCCATGTTTGCAATGGCAGGACCGATTTGGTCAAGATGTCCGAACAAAATTTAGTCTTTTTCGCGGTTAAAACTTTTTCAAGAACTTGTTGAAATAGTTTTAAATATGTATGCTTTTTGTACCTAGTAGCGTTACTTATGTTGAACTAGTCTTTTTATGTAATGAATACAACTGAAATCAATATTTGCAACAGAACGCAATATACGTTTTTAGAATTAATTTTGAGCCAGAAGATTTTGAATCCCTAGTTTTGAAATGATAAATATTGACGCATAATTATTTTTCTTTTGCGTTTTTACGTTACCCTTGCTGCATACTATTCATGTGTACATAGATACATACGTAGAACTCAAAGAATAAATAACATTAGTTTTAATAATATTACATAAATGAATTTATTTAAATAAATTGATGCATGCATATTTTTCCATTCCATTGACATAATATTATGCATTTTATTTTTAAGAAAATGTGGGGATTTTTGGGGATAAGAAAATAGCTATTTTGGGGATGAAAAATCACAAATTGGGGATAGGGTTTAAAATAAAACTGGGAACCCTGTCTGACAGCACTATTTCACTTGTTTGTTTTGTTTTAATACAATAACTGCTTGCTTTTAGATCGCGAGCACAAAAGTGACTCGTTTAACTAACATATAAAACAAAATTTCAAAATGTTCATTCCTTAAGGGTCTCCCATACAAAATGTTTAATACAGACTAGAAATATATTGAAGAAAACGTACCATAACAGCCAAGGAGTCGCCTTAACAATTTCTCGAGACATACTTGCCCCTTACCACCACTTCTTAGGGGGGCACCCATACAAATATTGCGTTTTATGAAATTTTTAAATTATTTAAAATTTTTCGACTTTTCTGAATAAAAACAAAAGTTGTTAACAGATTTTAATCATTTATAGCTGTAATTTTAAATAGATTTTAAACAAACAAAAATTTCGAAATGTTGCTTAAAAATTATTTTTGTTGATAGAAAAAAATTTTACGTTTACAGGGAAATTTTATTTCGGATTTTCGTTTTTTTGGCACTATGCACCCACGATTTGGCGTAAAAGCTACCAATTATTATTATTATTAATTTCAATAAACTGAACCGTTTTTGAACCGGTTAAAGCGCCAGTTGTCAAATTCTAGCACACTGTAATTGTTTGATAAAACTTGCGAAAAGCAATAAAAAACATTTTTAAATATAACAGTAAAAAGAAATGAATTGTACTTTATATTTATACTGTGTACTTTTTTTTTATTAACCTTTAATAATCAATGTACTTTAATTGCAACAAAAAAAGTTGGGAACCCTAGATATAAGGTATATCAAAAACAGTTTCTAAATCACTAATTAAAGCACAGCCGCGAATAACGTAACTTACAACTTGTAAGTGACAAAATAATTATTTTTTACTTACCTTTTTTTAAATTTTTTCTAAAGATTATCAAAATTTATGATAATAAAATATTGTATGCAAAATAGGAATCAAGAAATTTAAATTTAAAATAACATGCAATTTAACAGTTTATAACTTTTTTTTAGTGGAAAAACGTTTCATATCCACAATCGCGATGTCATTTAAAACGTTTTTTCACTACACAAGCGGCTTTTAAAACGTTATTCCCATTTGCAAAACCATTAGGTTGTAGGTATAATTTTTTTAGTAACTTACAACGTTCTTTCACTGGCTGACTCTTTTATTGCATTTTGAAGAGGTGAAGGTGCATAATTTTGGATGATATGATGTTTAAACAACGTAAGAGAGGGCCTGTTCGGAAATGCATCACTGCGCTGCATCAGAAAAGCAAACTTTTTTTAATGCCGATAAAAAATAATTTCAATTTTTTTTTATTATGTAGGTAACTATTATTTTTGTGGAGTATTTGTAAATTTTTTGGTCCACAACTACTTCACTGAGATATATTTAAGCATTTGAAATCACTGATGCAGCGCAGTGATGCATTTCCGAACGGGCCCAGAGTAGTGTTAACGATAATTTGCAAAAAAACAGATTTTTCAAAAAGTGGCGTTTACAACGTTATTCGCGGCAGTGCTTCAATTGTTTAGTAAAATTTTCAATCACTTTTTAATATACATACATGTACTATAGTACCTACTAGATACATTAATATTTTTTAAACTGTCCATAAAATAAAAAATTAAATCCTACCTTGGTGGCACAAATTGCTGGGTATAAATATCGACCGGCATTTTGTTGAAAGTAGGTTTTACAATTTTTCACAAAATTTGTTTTTCTTTTCAGGTTTTAAAACACTTTAAAATTTTCTTTTCTCTTTTTGCTAAAAGTATTTTTTAAATTATAATTTTTCAGTTTTGCAAAGGTTTCTTTTTTTTCTTTGAGAGAGTTTTTTTTTTATTAAATTTGCTTTATTATTGTTTATTTGTTGTTGTTCTCTTAGGAGACTGTAATTTTAAGTTTAGTAGGTAGTTGCTGATCAACTAAACTTTTATGGTGTTGAAGCCCATTATTTTATTCGATTCTCAATATAGAAAATATTATTGGTTAGCGTGTGTGTGTTTTAAATGTTTACAATTGAGTTAACACTCAACACACGCATGCACAAACACACGCTTATTAACAAGGTTGTTTTGAGTAAAATTGTATAAGAAATTTCGACCGTATCGCAAATAAACGACAGCAAAAAAAAAAAAATGTAGTAAACAACATTAAAAAAAAAGAAAAATTTTAAACATCTGTGTTTTAAAAGGTTTGTTTTTTTGGTTTTGATATCTTTTCCAAAACATAAAACCAGAACATACATATACATAGATACATAAACCTACCTACATATTTAAATTTCACTCAAATTAAAATGTAAGTTGAAATACATATGTACATAGGTAGGTTTGCAGGCATTTGACACATAATGTAATTCTTTGTTTACAATTTTTTTGTATGCAAAACGGACAAAAAAACTAATTGTATTTATGGCCATATGAATAAAATTTGCAACTAAATGCGTAATTATGAAAGTAATCAACAATACATACTTAGGTATATTTTTAGTCAATAAGTGTGAATTAATATTTTTTTTATTTTTATACCCACACCCAATAGATCTTTGTAACAACTTAAATGTTGGTCTTAGACCCACTTCTTAGTATGTACATACCTACTTTGATTGTCCGATAATGTCCGGCCGTTCATGTAAACCTTGTGCGCAAAGTATTAAGTACAGGTCACAATTTTAATGATAATTTGAGGAAATTTGCTACAAAGGTTCTAATTATCAAAAGGATCAAGCCTATTGGTAAAAGTAAGAATCGTACACATAGTCCTCACACAAGCTTCTTTCCAGAATAGAGTTTTTGTGCCCATTATTTGGTATTTGGATTCAATTACTTATTTGATTGCAATCTTAATCATCCTACCAAATTTTATTGGTATCGGTTCATTTTTAACCAAAGCTCCCATACAAATACTTCGTGAAAAAATTTTTTTAATGCCATATGTGCATATGTATTATGTATATGTTGGTATTGACATACAATTTTGCGACAATAACTTTTACGATAGCTCATATTTCATGAGAAAATATCTAAAATTAACCATAGGTCCTATATTAGCCCCCTTCCTAAAATCACTTAATCGTAATCCTTAAATAAAATTTGCCACAAAGAACTTTTACATGAAAATAGACGTCATAACATAATTTTGTTCTGGCGGATCCATACATAATAATATATTTTTTAATCATATGTTTTTTTGTTTTACTTCATTTTACGGTGGCATGTCATTACGTCCAGTGTCATAGTGTCCATGGACATCTTGTCCGTGGGCATTAAGACACTTTGCAAATGGACATTATGTCATTTTTAAAAATGCCATAAGGTCCATAATTACTAAAGACTTTAAATACAAAAAAAGATCTACACGCAGAGAAAAAAGAAACTTATTTAACCATAATATGGTTGTCGGAGACAATGATTTGGTTAAATTAAAATTTTAAAAATGGTTTTGTTGTTTTTCTTTGGGTGCATATGTATATTAAATATATAACAGAAACAGGATTTTCTACTCTGTGGTATAACAAAGACCGGCTTCGCTAACTAAAGCTTTTCTGCATAGACGGCCCTTGGGCGGGCGCAAGTATTTTTTCCTTTATGGTATAACAAGTACCGGTTTCGTTAAGTAAAGCTTCTAAAATCTGCCTTGTTTCCGAACCCGGCCGAATGCCGACTGTGCAGAGAAGCCTTAGTTAGCGAAGCCGGTACTTGTTTCATCAAAGAGGAGAAAATCCTTGCAGCCGGCCGAAGGCCCGCTATGCTTTCGAGTTTGTAAGCATGTTGTGGACATTATGACACTCTCCAAAGTGTCATAACGCGAACACAATTAAGTAAAATGCAGTGAAGTTCAGTAAAATATAGTTAAAACATTTTGGTTTTCGAACGCACCTATTAATCGACAGATTCAATCTGATATTTTAAAGATCTTTAAAATAATGTTCATCTCGGAAAATTTTCGAACACTGAAAATTCTTACAAATCTTTCAATTCTAGAAACTTCTAACAATCGAAACATTTTAAAGAATTTTGTTAATCGAAGTTCTAAGTGATATTAATAAACTAAAAAAAATCCAATGTTTCTTTAATTATTGATTTTTACAAAAGGTATAAACACTACACAAATAAAAAAAAATGTTGTTTACTAATAAATTGTTAAAATGTTGAGTAAATATTATTGACTGCCAGAGGTAGTATTTATTGAAATCACGTAACTAGGTAGGTATCTATCAATAAAAAAAATCAATAATTAAACTTGTTATAACTCTATTTTATAAATAAATCTTATTGTTGATGTTTCTTCTTTCGAAAGCTACCTATAATAAATACCTACTAAAACAAAAGTTGTTTACAATTTTTGAGTTACAAAAAACTAAGTTTATTTTTAACTTTATTAATTTTTTTATTACCTACTCGTTGTTGGGAATTTTGCTCAAAAATAAGTAAACATCTATAAAATTTAAATCTACACGCTTATTAAATTTTAAAAGTATGACAAATCGTTCAAAAGCTAAATAAATAGATAAAAATACACAGATACAAACATATCTTTGCACTTAAGTATCTAGAACAAATTCGTTTTAAACTTTGTATAAATATTGTTGAGTATTACCAATGTAGAGTTTTGAGATAATAATAAGAAACCATTACCAGGGATGGGAAAGTGGTCTTATTTTAGGAAGAGCACAAAATACTGTCAAATAAACAATAACTTAAATTACTGTTTTTATACCCTCCACCACTAGTGGTGAATGAGGGTATAGTACGTTTCATGGTGGAATAAGCAGGTGGCATCGTTACGGCAACAAATACAACATTACAAGAAAAATGGAAATTATAGCACCGTTTACGTCAAAAATTACTTTAAACAATAATCAAAGCATGCCGCTGAACGTGATGAAATACTTTTTGTAAATATAAACAAAACTTTGACATAAGCCCTGCAGAAAACGAGACTAGTCCATACATGCAAGTAAAGAGTAGTCCATAAAGTAGTAGGAGTTCTCCAAAACTACTCCAAATATATGGATAAAAGGTGGTCCATTTAACATTACGATGTCCTAGGAGGGGACCATATAACCCACCGAAGTAGTCCCTAAACTACTCCATGGAGTACTAAAGTGGGTTAGTTTTAAAAGTACTCCATGTTCCTTCAGTATGGAGTACACTTAAGGGGTAGTTTAAGCATTTTTCTTTTTCATTTTTTACAAATCGTCTTTTATGGTGTGTACTGTAGTCTATTATTGCTATTTGAAAATATATTTACTTGGTATTTCTACAAATTTCACAAACTTTCACTTTTAAATAAACAATTAATTATGGACACCATCACGGCTACCAATGTGTAATACTGTAAACTATAGAAAAGTATACATCATGCAGTTGTTGGCAGCACTGCATGTTAGCTTCTAATAACATGGTCCATACTACAGTAGATTGGACCATGTTGTAAGTAGTCCATTTAAGCCACAATGGACCACGTAGTCCAATATTATCTGTAGGGAGATTTTACAAACAATGTAAGAGCAAAAAATCTTCATCTGGCGTAGTGCTGCCACCTTTGTTATTTCACCATGTTACGTTTGTCATACCGTGAGAAACTTTTTTAATATTAATCTAAGACACCATATATCTGGGATATATTGTATATCTGGGTCCTGGAGTAATTCAAAGCCAATTTAGCCACGTCCTTCTGTTGAAAACTTGCTTGCATTAAATACCCAAAAGACCAATCGGTTTAGTAGGAAAGGAGTTTGAAGCCCAAATATGGAACAACCTCCCTAAAAAATATAAAGCGGACTCGCAAAAAATACTTTAGTGCGCCTTAAATCGCAGCGAATAATGCTATATTAGTAAAATTTTATATTTTTCATACTTCTAGAAATCACACTGCTATATTTCGTAAAGATCGGTCCATAACTTACCATAGGATCCATATAAAGCCCGCTCTCGGAAAACACTTTATTACGCCTAAAACACCACAACATTTTAGTAAAATTAAGTAAGTCATAAGACTAGATTTGCACTGCCAGGTTTCGTGAAGATTGGTTCCTTATTTACAATAGGCCCAATATAAAGCATAGTTTTGAAATAGACTTTCATACTCTTGAAGCCGCAACGAATTATAATACATACTTATAATAATCATTTTAAGATATATAAAGATATAAAGCCCAATCCTCACATATGGAAGGTTTCAAAAACTTGGCACAGCCGAATAAAGTTTAACTTGTTTTTAAAATAATTTTTTACTTCCCATATTAAAAATTTTATTTCAGTTATTTGTAATAAATGCTATACATTTTAAATTCACATATTCGGCCATGTTCTGAAAATTGAATTTGAGTGAAATTGAAATCAAAGAAATTTTAAAAACGACCCTGTTTTAAGAGTTTGTCCCAATTTACACTAGTGAAATTTCTTGCCGGATAGACGAAGTTTGATGGCGAGGGGTTAAAAAGGTAGAGTGTGTAGCACATGACTATCTGTACTGGACCTTTTTTTGCATTTCTCTTTCTTACTTTTCGTAGTTTACATACAAGTATTAATTTCTTGCTGACTTCTAATGTTTCATATGTAAACGCTTCAGGTAAGATAAAAAGAGAATTCAAAAAATGTCCGGCAAGAAATGTCCATAGTGTAAATTGGGACTTGATAATACTTCATTTTTGAGTACATAGAGTACATACTCTTAAAATCTAATTCCCATCGCACCGGTTCCTCCAGAAGCGGTTAACTCAACATTTATAAACTTATACTGAAAATGTTCGTTTATGTGAAAAAGTTGTTGCTTTCACTGTAAGCACCCATTGAAAATGGTACTATCATTGTAAGTCTGGTGTAAAAGAAAAAACTGTTATGAAAATTTATAAAAATAGTAATTAAATTTTTTTTTCAGCCATATTATATTCGGCCTTATTATGAGTGTCGTTGTCGTCTACCAGTCGTTTATATTATTATTGTCGTAAGCGACACAAATACGACATAATTAAATATTAATTATTATCGATAACAGTTTTTAATGACTAGCACTTCGACCACGACAACGACTCTCGTAATAAGACCGATAATTAGGTAGTTGTTGAAACCTGTACCCATGTTCTGTAACTTTAGTGAGAACTTCTTGCGTCGAAAAGATTTGAAACAAAATATTTCATCGTTTCTCGAAAAGGGAGAATAATGTGTGTCTGTAACTCATGTCGAAAACTATCAAAGAGAATTACGTCGTTACGTTATAAATGTCATAATATTGCACTCGAAGCCGATGCGACATTGCAGATGTTCAGAACGCCAGTAACACATATCATTGATGGCGACCAAAATTTACTAAAATTGAAAATTTTTCAACGACGGCGGCGAAAATACAACCGTCAGCTATACCAAATTGTGTAAAGAGCGACTTTAATGTTTGTTGTTTGCAAACGAGCTTTGAAGACATTCGTATATTTTATAAAAATGTTAATAGCAAAATGATAAAACAATGAAAAATGTGCCAAGAACAAAATATTATTATTATTATTCTTTGCATTTTTAATTGTTTTTTAGTGTTCAAATTTTTCTCGCCCCATTTTTATTCGTGAGTTTATTTGACAGTTCAAAGCGGGAACTTTTTTCACCAAAATGTTACAGACACACTTTTTCTGTAAATTGGCGAGCAATTTCCTTACGTGACAGCTTGTACTCGCCAAAAAAAGTTAAAGACACAGTTTAGTGAGATAAACCGCTGTTTGTTTCAATTTATGGCATTTTTGTTTCATTTCACACATTTCAATCGAAAACTTTATTGACGCGAGAGTTACAGAACATGGGCACTGATCATAAGAAAGTAATACGTTTATAATATGCATGCCTACCTACCTATTTTAAAATATTATTACAATAAGTTCCGTCAATCTATTCAATAGCTGAACAGTTATTTTGGAGCGGTGCCCATAGACATATTACAAAAAAGATTTCAAAACAGACAACGATGATGTCTATTATTTTATATGTATCAAAAAAAAGGCATTTACGTAGTAGCAAAGTATATTTATTACAAGTACATGCAAGTGATCAGCTGTTCAGTTGTTTTATTTTCGATAGTGTCAAAATTTGCTTAAATTTTAGTGCGCCATGATTTTTATTTTTTTTTTTTTTGTTTTGTTTATGTTTGGCTGTTTGACAGTATCAAATGGTTTTACACAAACAAAATGAATGTTGTTTTTTATACCCTTCACCGAAGGTAAGAGGGTATATATAACTTTGTCATTCCGTTTGTATGTTCCACAATATTGATCCTACACCCTATAATGTATATATATTCTGGGTCCTTATGAAAAGCGAAGTTCAAATCCGGTTGTCCGTCTGTCCGTCTGTCCGTCTGTCCGTGTGTATGTTGAAATGGGTTTTCCAAAAACCCCAGAAATGATGTGGACTAGGTTGATGTATGTTTATATCACATATACTCCGTTTAAGTTTGCTATTGAATTTCAGCCAGATCGGTCCAAAAATGACGGAGATATGAGCAAAAAACCACGACTGCCTCTGATTTTGCCCAAAAATCCCTTGTTGTTGTTGTATTTTATTTATTTCTGTATATCTTGAGAACGGCAAGAGCCAAAGTTTCCAGATTGGGTACAAACATTTAGATTATCAATATACAGTATCCAACAAAATATGGGCGGGATTGGAAAAGTGGGCGTGGTACCTCCCATACAAAAAAAATCAAAAATTGTATATAAACCTGAATTTTTGGACTGTCATATGACCTATGGCTACGCCTTATATATCAAAAGATCGAAAATCTTTAGTAGAAAATATTTTCTGAAAATTTTGGAAAAATCGGTTCAGATACAAAAAAGTTATGACCAAAATAAAATTTTTTTAAAAAATACCCATTTACGGGAGCCATAGGTCTTTCTGAGTCCACGTTTTATCACAAAGTAAATGGTAAATTTATTCCTAAAGACATCGGTATATAAATCTTTCAAATCGGTTAATAAAAGACTGAGTTATGTCCAAAGTACTGAAATCCAAAAAAATATGTCTTTTTTATACCCTTCACCGAAGGTAAGAGGGTATATATAACTTTGTCATTCCGTTTGTATGTTCCACAATATTGATCCTACACCCTATAATGTATATATATTCTGGGTCCTTATGAAAAGCGAAGTTCAAATCCGGTTGTCCGTCTGTCCGTCTGTCCGTCTGTCTGTTGAAATGGGTTTTCCGAAGCCCCCAGATAAGATGGGAGCTTCGTTGGGGTATCTTTCTGTCAGGTATTCTTATTATTATTTTGCTATTGAAATTCAGCCAGATCGGTCCACAAATGGCTGAGATATGAGCAAAAAACCACGACTACCTCTAATTTTTCCCAAAAATCCCTTGTGGTTGTTGTATTTTTATTACTTTTTGCTGTATATCTGGTGAACGGAAAAAGCCAAATCTTCCAAACTAGGTACACAAAATTAGGTTGCCAATACACACCATCCTACAAAATGTGGGCGGGATTGGAGAAGTGGGCGTGGTACCTCCCGTACAAAAAAAATTAAAAATTTTATAAAAACCTAAATTTTAAGGCTGCCATATGTCCTATGGATATGACTTATATATCAAAATATCGGAAATTTTTAGTAGAACATATTTTATAAAAAACTCGGGAAAATCGGTTCAGATACAAAAAAGTTATGACCAAAATTTAATTTTTTTTTTTAAAATACCCATTTTCGGTAACCATGGATCTTCCCGAGTCCAAGTTTTATAACACAAACAAATGGTAAATTTCTTGCTTAACACGTCGGAATATAAATCTGTCAAATCGGTTAAAAAATAGCTGAGTTATCAGCGAAAAAAAGTATTATAATTATGTATGTATACATATGTAAAAATTATTTAGTTTTTGTCTAGTTGCTCTGTATTCTGCTCCCACAATGGTGAAGGGTATATAAGATTCGGCACAGCCGAATATAGCTCTCTTACTTGTTTTATTGTTGATTTGTTGTAGACTTGCATGTACTTGGTATAAATATACTTTGGGTAGTAGGTTAATAAAAAATCCTATTGTTTTAAATAACAAAATAGTAGCTATTGCATTTTCCATCTCTGTTACATATAAGTTTAAACGAGTTTAGCAGACCGCATTAAATTTCATTTTAAATCTACTCAAAAGTCATTTAATCGTCAAAAAAAGTATAATCTGGTACTTAAAAATCGCCGATTGTTTAAGAACTTGGTCGAACTAAAAAGAATAGCGAAAAAATTTATTTTTATTTCCGAATAGGTACCTTCCCAAAAACCACTACATACCTACCTACTTATGTAGTAGGCACATTCATACATACCTACATACAATAATTTTCTTCTACAATAAAAAAATATGTAAAAGCAAAACAAAAATAATTAAAAAAAAAAGAGAAAACTTGTTTTTCTTCAAGTGCAATGAACAAAAAAACAAAAGGAAATTGTTTGGAATCAAAAAAAATTTAATTTAGGTATTTGTAGAACAAAAGAATACCTACATACATACATATATTGTTGAATTAATGTAAAGGCTCAACCATAATATGCATAGCCTTGCTTAACCTACTGTCAAAAATTAGCAAAAAGTCTCTCAAATGTATTTAAAAAAACAAAAACAAAATAAGAAAACATTTGATTCCGTACGGAATGTGCGATTAGTTTCGCACCTTGCTTAAGCAAATGACAGTTTCATTAAACTTAGCAAAAAGTTTCCTTAAGTTCAATATGGTTTGCCTCATATAATTAACATGTATTCGCACATTTGATTAAGCCAACTTAAGCACATTTTGGTTGGGCCTTAAACAAAAATACAGCAACAAAAACAAATGCCAGCCAACAAATGGAAAAAAAGAACAAGCAACCAGAGAAAAAACATTGTTTTACTGCTAAATAATTTTGCTGGCTGCTGTTTTTTTTTTGTGTTCAGCCAATCCATACGTGATCGTCACGCATTTGTGTAGTGATCAGTTTTACCAACATCCACTTTCAGTGGTGTAGTAGTTTCACTCTGCCTTCGCCGGAGTCTTCTCATCCATTTGTGTTTTTCTATTATCCAATTTACATTGTACTCACACAAGCTCTAACAATTAATGAATGTATTTATAACACTCAAACATAAATATATACGTATTTTGTTTACTACTCAGTTTCGACAAAATGCATAACAAAATTAAAACAATTGGACAATTTATTATGGGGAACGTCCATGATTATTTATACCACTGGTTATCTACATAAGTATCTATGCATACAATTTAGGAAAATGTAGTTGTTACATGCATAGGTAGAAACATACAAATTTATTTGTTTGCATCTTTATATCTGTATTTTGCATGAGTAAAACAAGTTTATTTTGCGGTTGTATAGTACGCATTTTATTTTCGTTTTGAAAACCAACATGCAGTGTTGCCAATGAAGAATTCGTAAATTACACATGACTGTGTTCCAAATTACACATGACTGTGTACCAAATTACACATTTTAAGCAAAATTACACACACAATTCGAAAAAGTAGCTTTGCTAGAATGAGTGTGCCTTGCAAAAACTTATTGATTTTCCTTATTTTCGTTAGGTTTACAAAAAAAGCAAAGCTCACCAATCGCTGTAGTAAGAAATAACTGGACGAACATGTATAGCAACTCGTATTCACGTGCAGTATTTATTTGCGAACATTTAATAAAACATTAGGAACTTAACCTTCGTACAGACGATGGTCAGATCTTACAATGTTGTAATTTTTCTGACAATGGTGGAATTGTCAGATGCATTAATTTTACACATCTTCCAAATGAAAATGAGTTCACAGTGTTCACACAGTTGCAAGACATTTTTATGACAACATTGTAAGATCCGACCACCGTCTGTACGAAGCTTTACTTCTTAAAATTTAAAATCTTTAGAATATGGGCATTTCCCCAGAATGGTCTACCAGGATGAAAAAATAAAATGTTGATTATCATCGTCTTTTATTGTTTATTATTATAAAAAAGTCTTTGTTCTTATAAAATAATGGTTTCCTAGCATATTTGAGCTGTTTTACTTGAGGAAATTGGGCTGGAAACTGGAAAATTTTATAATTTCCTGTATTTTCTACTTCTAAAGACATTTTTATATACTTATTTTACATGCAAGAAATATGTTATGTTTACACTCTTTCTTCATAATCTCTGCATTACAACCAATTGCAAAAGGAGTGTTAAGTTTTTTTGTTAAGGAAATTTTAAGACATTTATGGGAAAATGCGTTGTGAATAATAAAAAAACATATGGAAAAATCGAACGTTCGCGATCCGAACGTTAGCGACCGGTAAATAAGCCATTTAAACAAAAACCAAGATGGATATTTTATTTTGTAAATACTGGATGGAGACCTACATTAATACACTTTTAAAATAAATTAATCACTTTTGAATATTCAGTTCCATTGCGCAGATTTTTGCATTTCACTACTGTCAGCCAAAGTTGACTTCTATTTTGCGTACGTTCGTGACCACACGTTTATAACTCTTAGGCCCGTTTTCACAACTTACCGATAGCTTAAAGTAGACTTTAAACGGCCTTATAAAAATTGTTCCATTATTAAAACTTAACTTTAACCTAAGGTGCGCGATAAAATATATTAAGGTTCATCCTACCTGGTAGGTTAAAGTAAAGTTGTAATAATAGAACACTCTTTATACGGCCGATAAAATCCTACCTTTAGCTATCGGTAAGTTGTGAAAACGGGCCTTATTATGAAAAATTAAAATCGATGAAATCCATCTTTTGCACTAAACATAGATCTACCCAAATGCTATTGAATCAAAAAAAAATGCTAGGAAAAGTTTTTTTTCTATATTATTTGTACATCCAAAGCGTACGAACGTACGTTCGTGACCCCAGGCAAAAACAAATGTTAAAGAAGTTACAATTAAATACAAAAAAAACAGTAAAAATTAGTTTATGTTAAACAGTAGAAAAAAGGCAGGATGTAAAAACAGTTTTGACTGTGAAGGAAACTGAAAAAAATGACAAAACACAATGTACGAAAAGAAAATCTTTTCTGTCAATAATTAATGAAAAAAAGAACTTTAAGTAAAATAACACATGAAACTAATTACACATGCAAGTTTAAATTGCACAGAATAGGTGTAATTACACATAGATTGGCAACACTGGTTTAATGTGATGAGTGTATTTGGTTTTATAATACAGGTAACCCTCCTGCAACAAGGTAGATAGGTTCCTAGAAAACGCCGTGTTGTAGGAAAACGTGTTATATGAGGCTAGGAGACAATGTAAAATATAAATTTTTTTTAAATTAAATATTTTTTATATAAAATCAATTTATTCGCAACAACGTTGTTAACACTTGAGACCTTGTATGTATACTAAATGATTTGTGTTTCAATCGAAGCTCGATGTAAGATAATTCGGGTATTCCCCAATTTTACTTTCGGTGGATGCGAAAATTGTGTATACACACATACACTTTGCTAATTCTAACTAAAGGCCCAACCAGAATGTGCATAATCAAACTTAAGCTACTGTCAAAAATAAACGAAAAAGCCTCCCAAATACATTTAAAAAAACAAAAACAAAATAAAAAACATTTGATTCCGTACGGAATGTTCGATTAGTTTCGCACTTTGCTTAAGCAAATTCAGTTTCATTAAATTTAACAAAAAGTTCCTTTAAGTTCAATATGGTTTTACACATATGATTTACATGTATTCGCTCAGTTGCTTAAGCCACGTTATTCACATTCTGGTTAGGCCTTAAATCGTAACAGGGATGCAACAATTAGTACTTTTGTACTATTTTGGTACAATTTTAACAACTCAATCTCGATAAAGTTGTAATTCCATTTTATCGTGTTAGAATGAAACAACACGGTTTCATTCTAACACGATGAGGAGATTTCCGCAATTTTTTTTCTTTTAAGATCGAAATCGTTTTGTAGGAAGCCGTCTTGTAGGAGGGTAACCTGTACTATCAAACTTGTTTAGATATGAGTTGAGTATACTTCAAAAATATACATTGTTTGTGTTTTGGAGTAGGTATATGTAAACAAAATACAGAAAAAAACTTGAGTGTTAAAATTTTCAAAGTAATCTTTGCTTCTGTACTTTTTTTGTTATTTACTGTTTCTTTGCCATGAAATTAACCCAGGATTGAATTAGGCAGGTTTTTTTTAACCCTTCGGGCCCGCTCTTGAACCCACTGTCAGAATTTTTTTTTATAATTTCCTTAGTTATTAGATCTAAGTTAAGGATTTTTGAAGATTTCAGACTTTTGGAGTTATGCTCAGAGAAAATCAAATAAAGCAGTTAAAAAAGTAGATGCAAACCATATAGGTACATTTACAATAGGTACAACGAAGGTAAAAATGTAAGTACATAATGCATCAACACGGTGTCAATACTGTATTGATATCTTGTAAACACACGTTTAAGAAAATAGTCTCTGTGTTCATATATTTTTATGATATTCTGAAAACATATTTTATTAACCTATTTCCACTTCAAATTTAAAGTTGCGCAAAATGTATTTAAATACCGTTTAGTGTTGACAAATAATAAATTTAAAATATTTCTGCACCGGCAAAAAATATATGTACATACATACATATAAGTCTTTATTCGTGAAGCAGACAACAACAAAAAATATTTTGCGAAATTATGAAATGTTGTTTTTGTTTTAAATGTAAGTTGAACCAGTCACTTTTGTGCTCGCGTTCTACAAACAGGCAGGAACTGCCATAACTATCAATACCTCTAGTTTAGACGTACTGCTCTTACGGCCATTTTCACCAAGTTCGGTTATAATTAACCACCGGTTATAGCTGTCAAAACGTATTGGTAACCGGAACTTTAATTGAAAGTTAGTTTTAACCGAACTTGGTGAAAATGGCCGTTAGTAGTACAAGTTCTGTTTTTTCCAATTGTTCTGTTTTATGCACAACACCGACAACTGTACGCAACTGTACTGTTTTTAACACTATGAACTTATTTTTGCTAATCTTTTTTGTATTTGATAATAAAAATTTTGTTCAGTGTACAAAAAAAACCAAGTTATTGTAGCCCTGCAAATAATAGGACCAGTCCAAACACGCGTGTAAAGAGTAGTCCACAAGGGACCAGGACTAGTCCAAAACTAACCCAAACATATGGAAAAAACCTAGTCTATTTAACATTACGATGTCCTGGGAGAGGACCATATAACCCACCTTTGGACCACTAAGGAGTAGTTTTAAAACTACTCCATGGTGTACACAAGAGGATTAGTTTTGAAGTCGTAAAAAAACGAAGACATGTCGTCTCACTACAAACACTTTTTAACAATGATATGGTCCATGCTTGCATTACATCGGAACAGTCCATGGAGTAGTCCATTTTATCAAAATGGATCAGGTGGCCCAATTTTATTTGCAGGGAGCACACATGGTTTGAGTGCATTACAGTACATACAGTACAGACTACAAACATAAAAAAAAGTTTAGATTAAATAACACTGTGATAGTCGAAAAAATGAACTTCGATGAATCCTTTTCGAACTATTAAGGGGGAGTCCCCTGAGTGAGAAAGTACATTTGGAAGTGTCAGATTGGCTCCAGTTTTCGAGAAATCGGTATACATACCTATATCGATTTTTCATGGATAAGTCTGCGTTATTAAAAAAAAATTTTATTCGACTGTATTAGTTTTTTTGCCTTCTTTTACTGAATGTTTTGACTTTTTTTCAAAATTTCACGTAATTTAAACCAATAATGTCGATTAAAAGTAACTACATATTTTTGCCCATATAATTTTTACAGTATAATTTATTTTTAAAAGTATAATTTTAGTGTCATCACCAGAAAAGTGGCAGCAAATTGTACTATTATTAATATAGCAGCATTGACAATTATTAAATTTTTTAATATTTTGCAAGTCTTAATTAATTTAATTTAATTTAAAATTAATTCCAAATACATGTTGATATTTTCTTTTAAATGTTTGGCACTTTTGTAGAAAAAAAGCATTTAAAAAAAATAAAGGGTTTTTTCAGAAATTGTGACATTTTTATTGTAGATGTTTTCAGTGTGAAGGCATGTTTTACATTTTCAACATCTTCCATGCGTTCCTCCAAAATGTATGCAAGTGTACAAAGGGTACGAGTTCGAAATTTTTTTAATAAAATGGTCACTTCCACTTTCGCAACGCGACAACCTTGGACAGATATTTACGTGTCTTTTGAACTAATCAATATCCCAATAAAACCTACGCTTACGCTAATTTCGGATTAAAATAAGTCCCAATTTGTTTTTTAGTTACAAAATTTGAAATTAAAAATAATCGCTCCCGGTTTTGAAGTTCGTAACGCGTCTAAAGAAACTTACATATCTTTAAAAGTTATGGTGTTCCTATTTTCAATATTTTATAGATCAAGGAGAACACTCTATCTAGCCTTATTTTGGTAAACTAAATATATTAAAAAAATGCGTCGAAGTTTATTCGACAATCAAATCTCCATATTTAAAGCGGTGAATATTTTTTTATGGCCAAATAAACTACACAAGCAGTTTCACAACAACTACAAGATTATTGTGTGAATATTAAAAGTTTTGGATTTTTGTACAAACATGCTTCATACGTTTCTCATGTCCAAGATCAAACCGCTTGTTTAGTTTATTTGGCCCTCAACAAACAAAACAATGTTGTTAATAAATGTAATGTTCATAACAGCAAAAAAATTAGAGAAGAAAAATATACTAAACGGTTTGAAGTAGTGAGATGAATTTTCAACTGAAAGGGCCTTAATATTATTAGAAAAATACTTATACACTACTTTTTCTAACCATGTTAAATTTCTACTCGAGGCTTTTTTACTTTTGTTACGTAAAGTTAGATTTTTTGTAAGTAAATAAAAATTAATTTTTCTAATTGCTAAATAATTATTTGTTATAAAACATTACCTTTACCATAAACCTTCAAAGAGTTATTAATTACAATTTCTTTTAAATACTGAGAGCAATTTTGATTTATGTATATTCAACTAGCATTTTCAATTGTTCTTTTTTTTCTAGAATTTTTTAATGAATATTTCATTATTTTTTTTAATTTTATTTATAGAAAACACAATTAAATAAATTTGTATGGCCCTGTCCCATATGCTGTCAATTAGAAGTGCTTTATGAATTCACATCAAATTGAATAAAATCAATAAAAATAATAATAATTAAGAAAAAATTTAAACTATGAATGTGCCATTTGAAAACACAATGTATGTATGTACCAGAGATGTAAATGAATCATTCATTTTTAAATTAATTCGTGAATCATTCATGCACTGAATTAGCAAATTTTGAATTAATTCTTTTCACACAAAAAACTTAATTGAATGAAATTTGAGTCAATTCATTTGAATTGGGCAAAATGAATTGCAATTCATTTTTAATTCAAATGAATTGGTTAAATGAATTGCAATTCATTTTCAATTCATTTGAATTGAATTGACATTGAATTAATTCAAATGAGTTAGAAAAAATGAATTGCAATTCATTTCCAATTCATTTGAATTGATTTTGAATTAATACAAATGAGTTAATACTTATGCTGATACGATTTTCGCAGCTCCCTACTAATTCAAGTCATATTCTGCCGTTACCTGCTAATTACAGTACATCATTGGAATTTTTATTCTTATTATTTTCTATGCCTTTCGACGATTATCTCGTACTAGGTGATATCCGAAATAAGTGTAATACTGTCTGATAAAATGAAATGAGTTGGATAACAAAACGAGAGTAATGCTTATTCACACTTACGTACAGTAGTATTTTTTTAAAATCAATTCAAATGAATTGGAAATGAATTGCAATTCATTTTTTCTAACTCACTTGAATTAATTCAAAGTCAATTCAATTCAAATGAATTGGAAATGAATTGCAATTCATTTTACCAATTCATTTGAATTAAAAATGAATTGCAATTCATTTTGCTAAATTCAAATGAATTGACTCAAATTTCATTCAATTAATTTTTTGTGTGAAAAGAATTAATTCAAAATTTAGCTAATTCGTAATGAATTAAAATCAAAAATGAATGATTCATTTACATCTCTGGTATGTACGTATTTACTACTCAAACGAATATGTACAAATTTATTATTTTTTTCTTTGTGGTTGGTATACAGTCATGCCGATTTGTAGTAGCAAACAGTAAATCCAAATAAAAATGGACTTTAAAAGATATAAAACATAGATTTTTATTTATGTACATTAGGGCGGCACCGAAATTTCAACTTTCGATTTTCGCAAATGCCCAGGCGGAATATTGTGCCGATTGGTCTAAAATATAACTGCTAAAAATTTCAGCAATATCGGACCACTTTAAGTGCTGCCCCAAAGAGGTCAAAGGTCAAATTTAAGTGAATTCTATATTTTCATTAGGAATTTTTTTGGTTGTTCTTGGATTGGCACGAAAATTTTTCATTAATTTTATGAAGGGTGGTTAGAATATTTTGTGAATATTTTTTTGGAAAAATTAACCCTTCTGAGCTTATAAGGGGCAAAATTACACGATTTCTTAAACGCATACAAAACCCATTTTATATTGGGTTAAAATAAATGCTCATTTTATTATTTTTAATAATGGGTAAATAATATAATTTAGTGCAATGCCCTGCAAATATTGATAAAAATTATTTAAAACTAGCAAAAAGTCACAGGATGGTTTTTTGACAGGATCGTCATATTCAAAATTCAATGAAATTTTAGATGCTAACGGAGATAACATTTTAAGATTTGCAAAAGAAAAACTATTAGAAGACTTTTCACGCAATGCCTATAAAGAATTTTTAGAACTGATAATAATATAATAATAATATTCTAATTTACGACCCTGGAGCTACGCATTTAGCCAGATGGATGGCAAAGGCCATTTATTATTTGAAAATACTTATTTTTCGAAAACAATTTCCTGCGTTAACCGAAATTGAAGTTTAAGATTTAATCGTAGCTGCTGGATTTGTTGTTAAGTGCTATTCGCAATTCTGGTTAAATCTAATTAAGCAGACCATGTTCCTTTAAACGACATTGAATTCTTGAGAAATTTGGAAAATTACAAAAAATTAACCAAAATGTAGCAGATAAAGTAAAAACAAAATTTCTTAACCATCTTTACTATTTGAATGAAGAATGCGTAGGTTTTTCGTTTTTCGATAATAGAATAGATTTTTAAACTAAAGCCAAGTTTGTTACGAAGATGGAAGTTAATGTCTCAGAAGATAATCTGGATGAAGATGAAGAAATTCCGAAAAAAACTTATTAATTCTGGAGGAATTGTTCTCAAAGAATACTAGGAAACTTTTAAAATTTCTACAGATTTTTTTAAAAATAGAGCCAAGTTTATGGAATGATTTACCCGAATATCGAAGAGCAAAATATATAATTGGGAACTTAAAAATAAAAAACGACTGCACCGAAAGAGGAATTAAGCTTTGCAAGATTACCATGAAAAAATCACCAAAGATGGGGATCAGAGGAAACATCTATTCAAAGTAATACAAATTTTGTTGTATTTTTAACTAAAGTTTAAGATTTAACACAAACTTGTTTTTTGAAATTTAAGAAGCGATCCTTAAAATTATATAATTTATTAATTTAGCAAATTACATGCTTATAATATAATAATGCTTTTAATATTTGCATTAGCAATAAATGCTTTATGAAAACATTTTTTAATTCATATTTAGTTCAATATGCAATATGTGTCATTTTGTATTTAACAAGAGTAGGGTCGATGCTTTTTTAACATATTTCAGCTTATTTAAAACAAACTGTTTGTAACACATATAAAACCGTGGTTTGTTTGATCCACAGGACATGGGAGGATTATTTTTTTCAAAAGTTTTTCTGCATATTCTTATCACACGAAGGAATACATTTTACAAATTTCACGCCGAGCCAGGAAGAAACAGCCAAAATTCTATATAAATACTTGATGAAAATATGGAATTTACTGAAATTTGACCTTTGAACTCTTTGGGGCAGCACGTTAAGTTCTCCGATTTCGCTCAAACTTTTTATGTTTATTGTCTAGACCGATTAGCACAATATTCCACCTGGGGTTCTTAAAAATTCAGCAACAAAATTTCTTTCATACACTTCAGTGCCACCCTAATGTACATACATATGTATGTTGATTTACATATCGCTCATTAAATCATAAACAGGCAGAACTCAAAACTATCGAAATCGGCGGTGCGCAAAATGACCCCAGGAAATATGGCCCCAAAATAAAAATGAAAAACGGCCGCAAAATTTTACATGAGGCACAACAACACGCAATTTTGGCGCAATTTTTTTGTTTTTTTGGGGTTATTTTTCATTTTTTCGTTAGGGTGTTTTTGCATTTAAAGTGGAATAAAAAATGACCTCAATATCAAGGAATGAAAAATGGCCCCAAATAAAATCACAATTTTTATTTTGGGGCTATTTTTCGTCTACTTATAAAAAATGCAAATTTTAAGAAATGAAAAATCACACCAAACATTTTTACATAAATTTTATAAAATTCTATGTAAAAGTTTCTAGGGATAGTATAAAAAACCCGAATTCTTATACCAAAGTAGAGAAAATCCTTGCCGGTTATGCAGAGATGCTTTAGTTAGCGAAGCCGGTGTTTGTTATACCATAGAGGAAAAAATCATTGAGCCCGGCCGAAGGCCGGCTATAAAGAGAAGCTTTACTGAGCGAAGCAGAAGTTCGTTATACCATGGAAAAAAAATCCTTGCGCCCGGCCGAAGGCCGGCTATGTAGTGAAGCTGTAGTGAGCGAAGCCAGTGTTCGTTATATCAAAGAGAAGAAAATCCTTTCAGCCGGCCAAAGACCGGCTATATAGAAAAGCTTCAGTTAGCAAAGCCAGTATTCGTTATACCATAGAAGAGAAAACCCTTGCGGCAGGCCGTCTATAACGTGAAGCTTTAGTAAGCAAAGCCAGTTTTCGTTGTACCATAGAGAAAAAATCCTTGCGCATGGCCGAAAGCCCAATCATGCTATCAATCGTACGATTTTTAAAACCAAAACTGTATAATTATCCGGATTTTGAAATCGGGATTCTAAATTTGTTATTTTTAATTTCGGGCATATGAACTCCACCGAAAATGTTTAATGTAACTTTCTTTGTGTTCTTTTTTGGGGTTCAAATTCATTATACATTTTGAGGTGATTTTTCATAATGAAGAATAACCCCAAATTTAGGGTCATATTTCATTTTATTTTTAGGGTTATTTTTCATTTTTTTGGGGAAATTTTTCATTAAAAAAAATGGGGCCATATTGCATTATGAAAAATAGCCCCAAATTTGGGGTCAATTTTCATTTATTTTTTGGGGCCATATTTCCTGGGGTCAGTTTTCGCAGCGCCATCAAAATCGTCTATTGTTTTCTTCATAAACCAGCAGGCGTATTCTGTAATTCGCTAAAGCTTAATCTCTATCGTTAAAAATCTATAAAGTTGATTTAGCGATTTATGGCTACGAATGCAATGTTGTAACGTGCATTGCTAAATTTGGCAATGTCAAAAAATTAATTTCGCTGCAATTTTAGCTTTTAAAGTCATCGATAAAATGTTAAAATTTTGTATTCTCTAAGGGTGTTTTCTTTTCTAAAAAATAATAATGCATTAAAATTGTGTAATATATTTATCAGGTTACACGCACCCTTACAAAGTGAAAAATGTTTTCTAAATTACAATGGAACAAAATAATAGTGTGTGTGAAACGGTAGCAAAGTTCTATGGTGAATTAAAATTTCTACGCTAATGTCAAAATTTATACTAGCCCCCAGGGCTAGTGAAATTTTATTCACCTCAACAGTGTCAAAATTTTGCTTCCATGAGTACTTTGCTACAGTTTCGCTCACACCCTTAACCCTAGAAAGATAACGTTATTTTTTTTGTACTGAAAAGATAACGATACGTCTGAAAGACGTATGCTTGTTTATATCCTTTAAGGACATCACCGAAAATAATATTGATGAATTTTATTGTTGAAATCATTTATTTATTCTATTTCTTTTAAAAAATATAGTTTTTAAATAGAAAATTATTATAAAAATAAAATTCAATTATCATTATCAAAAATTAAAGAGTTTTTATAAAGGACTTCAGTTCGGTTCTAAAAACCAAAATCGATGGGATGTAGTCGAAAACGGTAGATTTACACACAAGTTGATACCCAACATAACATTCTGCTGGATGGAACGGAAACATGGCGAAATAAACTTCTATCTAACACAGTCTTTAACTGGTCTATGCGAAATGTGAGCAGAAAGCGACGATGACGCAGAACACACAAGCTTTCGGTGCAGATTCTGCGATACGATACGGTTATCCCTCATTGAGTCATGTGTGGCACAAATAACGACAGAGAACTTGATTTGTGAAATGCTTTTAAAGGCGGACAATTGGACACATTTTTTCGACCATGCAATCTTGGTGCACTCTAATGTACATTAGGGTGTCCCAAATTTTTTTTTTTGTCAGAGGCTCAAGCATAATTTGAAAGCTTATAGGGTCTAGTATTTTTAAATTTTTTTTTTAGATTTTTAGGAAGAGGTTTAGAGGTCGCGCAAATCAAGTCTTTGTTAAAAATTTGGGTTTTCGGCCTTTTTTCAAACTTGACTCGTAACTTTGTCAATAACCACGTTCATTTAATTTTTTGACCGAATATTTCTAAAGAAAATTTCCCAAACTTTATTTCCATATGCAAAAACTATAAGTTCCGGCAATATTTTTGTCCATTACGATTCCACATATTGAGTTCTTTTGTAATTTTTTAAACAAATTCTGTAAAAAACGGTTTATTACTTTTCAAATTTATATGAGAGGTATAAAAACTAGTGACGCGCTTTTGAATACCGATAAGTTCTAAACAATTAAGGAAAACAAAAATGGAATTTTGTCCTACAGTTTCCGAGTTACACTATTTTTATAGTTTGTACCTTAAAAATGGTGATACTTTTTTCGTTATAATTATTGTATATTTCCAATTATTTTTATAGTTACGTTTTAACTGTCATTAACTTCTGACATTTATTGATCTAAACCGTTACACGCTGTCATTTTCACTTTCTATTTTATGTGTGCTCCAGGAGCTATCAATCGAGCTCGCTGGATAATGAAAATTATCTATTCTTTGAAAATATGCATTTTCCGAAACCAGTTGCATTCTTATATAGACAAATCAACAGTTGATCCCTTGCTTGAATTTAGTTCATTTATTTTAAGAATAAATATTAAATATTGGTACCTCTGCCAGTGCCAATGATCTGAGCCTATTAAAGGAATTGGATAGTTATAAAATTATTAATAAAGCAGTTGCAAAAACCTCGCTTTAACTTTTCTAGGTCATCAGTGGTACTTTACTCCGAAATTGGCTGCCCCAGCGTTTTTGATAAAGTATCGACACCAAAACTTAGCACTTAATGACAAAAAAAATGTTGCAGATGCTCCATGCAGCGATTATGAAGTAGCAAATGTAACTTTATCAGAAGAAAACTTTAGAAATAAAGAAATTCAACAATTCATTTCAAAAGCCAGTCTAACTTTTTTTGAAGCTAGCAATATTTCAATCGATTTTTTAAAAATAGATCCACATAATTGGAAAGCCAACAAGTCATTTCAAGAGGCAAAGAAAAAAGTTCAACAATTACAAATAGTAAATGATTTGGCAGAACGAGGTGTGGCTTTGGCTAATACTTATATTAATGCCACAACTTCTGAAACTGATTACCAGAATTTATTGCAAGGTATATAACTACCGCAATAAATGATTTTGCACAGAGCAAAAGAAAAGTTTTTTTTTTTTGTTTATTGGGTAAGATTGGTGAACTGGCAAACAGCTTATAATAAGAAATACTGGGTATAAAGAAAAAAACGGGTATAACTCAGGAACGGCAAGAACAAATTTAAAAATTGTTTATTCATATTAATAAGGATTAACTTGTCTTTCAAACTGCATCATTAGTTTTTTTCGTTTTTATTTAAACTTAAAAAGTTGTAAAGCGTTATTACAAATTTTTTTTTAAGAAATTACGAAAAATTGTAATTAAGGGTATCTAAATGAGAAAACTCATCACCAAAACTTATAATTTTTTCACACAGGAATAAAGCTTGGATATTTTTCTTTAAAACTGTTTCCCCATCAGTGAAGAAACTCGTGGTATTAACCAAGTTATGAGTAAATTTAAAAAAGGCCGAAAACTCCGTTTTTTTATGAAAACTCGATTTGCGCGACCTCTAAACCTATTCCGAAAATTCTTAAAAAAAAGACCAAAAATACTTTACCCTATAAGCTTTTAAATTTTAATTGAGCACTTATGAAAATCAGAAAAAAAAAATTTTTGGGACACCTTAATGTACATACATAATTTAGAAATGTCTTAATAAAAATTTTGCTACGCAAAATTCTTAGATTTTTCAATGATTATTAACCAACTACTAGCTTTTGTATAAATTTCTTTAGCAAACATAATTTTTGCATATACGTTTTGCTCTAATTTTTAATATTTTTGTTTATGTAGTATGTTAAAATCAAGGCTGGCAACCGATACCAATTCCGTTTAAATATCGTTTAAATTGAGTACTGGTATACGTATACCATTTCCCTTAACACCGGCATTATACCGGTACAATTGTTTCGGTATTAAAAAATATTATAGTTTTTCAAATAGAAAAATATTTCAAGTTTCAACACTTGAGTTAATGAAAAATTAGTTAACTTGACGCTCTGTGGTTGCAACAGTGTTATTGTTTTGTTACTTACTATGATAAAGTAATAGAAAATAACATAAGTCCTACAACAACATTTATAGGAAAGTTTAAGGTGTGGTGTTTGACAGTTTTAAATATTTACCACAGTTCAAGTATAATAACATTCCGTCAGCTGTTTGAAGGGCCAAATACACTAATCAAAATACTAATACTCATCAAGCATTGTGGTAAAGCTAGTGAAAATGTGTTTATATGGGTGACACCGACGATGCTGGATGGAAAATCAAAAAGTTTAGATACGAGTGGATTTCCCAGCATGACAAGCATTTGACAAGTTTTTTTTTTGGCGCTTTAATGATTAAATTTTGTATTGTAATTGTGATGATAATGTTTTTAGTTGAAATCAATAAATAAAATATAATACATAAACACATACATAAATATATTTTTCTTTTTTTAAAATTTTTGTTTGTTTGGTTCATTTAATTGTAATACCGATATATACCGTTATAAAAGTTGCTATACCGATTACCGATACCGATATAAATAAAATATCGATACCGATGCCGAAATAAAAAAAGTTTAATACCGATACTGAAATTCGTTTCGGTATCCAACCTTGGTTAAAATAAATAATCAAAAAAAGATGAATGAGAGAGATGCTGTCAGCACAGTCCATGTAAACTATTAGAAAATTATTTTACTAATAACTAAAAATGTCTAAGAATTTTGGCATAAACGTAAAAAACTATAGGCAGTTTATTTTGATTAATATCACTTTTATAAATTTTATGTTATATGTATAAATTTTTCGTTTTTTTTTAACATTTATTTAATTAATTAATTGGAAATTTTGTAAACAACTTTATTATTTATAAATTATTTTTGTTTAACTAATTTGTTTTTGTTGCCAAGTTCTGTTTTGTTCACACTTAAAAATTGATTTGTATTTAATTTTTTATTGATAGTCATAAGTTTTTCAGGAAAATTACAAACAAAACACTTAAAATTTGTAAATTTTTAGTCTATAACTATTAAATTAATTAATATTTTTATACCCTTCAACACAGATGGAAAGGGTTTATATAAGTTCGTGTTTTAAATAAGTTTTTTTTTTTGCTATTTGTAAACACTTACGGTTCCATTTTTATTTCCAACTTGTTTCTTTTTCTTTTTTGAAGAAATATTAAAAAAAGTCAATAATACTTATAAATTATATTTTAAGTACAAAATACGTTTAATATGCAGCAATATTTATTTTTAAACACTGTATTCTTTATTTTCTTAATTTTGAATTTTTTGTTTGCCACACAATTTTTTGTTTCACTTCTACGTTAATTCACTTGGAAATTTCAAGACAAAATAACTACTCGATTTGTTTAATTTGTGTATTTTTGTTTAAAAAATTCAAATTTTATATTCATATTTCTATGTACAATGTACTGTGCATATTGAATATTGTTTCTTTGTTTGTACATACATTGAAACCACATACAAAAGTACATACATACATATGTATATAGATATAAATGTAGATACAATATACAAAAAGACAAAAAACATTTTGTGGTCAGAAGAGATACAACATGGATGTTGGTTGAGTAAAGTAAATATAATTACGATTTTTTCTTCTTTATGTTTTACTGAATTAAAATAAAAATTGTTACCACTACAGGTAAATGAATTGTATATAAATTTTTAAAATTTATTTTATCCATTGTATTTTTATACGCAAATTGTATTTTATGGATGCATGTTGCTAAAGTTTTGTTTTTGTTTTTTTGTTGCACTTTTGTGTTTGTATGTAAATATAAATATTGTTACGTTTTTCCTTTAATAAACGCGTTTGAGTTCTTTTAATTGCAAATCCGAATAAAAACACAAACTTATTCAACTTAACAAACTTTATTGAAATTAATTATTTTGTTCACAATTGTTAGTTTCGAACAGAACCGTTTTTCAAAACAGACTAAACTAATTTTACATGAGTCACCCCTTTTTATATTTCATAATTATTTCTAGATTTTTCCTGAACCTTCCCGTAAAAACTATTTATTATGTTCTATAACCATTTCTAGAAATTACTGGGAAATTTATATAGGAATTATTTTTAAAATAACAGTTGTGTTGAAAATTATACATGACAATTTTAAGTAACATAAAACAAGATAACTTATAACTATAACTATAAATAATTCTTAGATAATTTAACTTTCGTAACACTGCCCTCCACTTAAGCTTGTTCGTCCCGAATAGGCTCAGATTCTCCTTTTCCATAATGGGCTAGTCGTTCTAGATGTACCACTTTCATTTTTGATCTTGGGCTCTTATATTTCTGGATCCGATACACCACGTCATTCAATTTCTTTATGACTTTATATGGGCCATCCCAATGAGTCTGCAGCTTTGGATATAGCCCTTTGTTTCGTTGCGGATTAAAAAGTAAAACCAACTGGCCCTCTTTGAAACCTTCCGAATTTGCCGCTCGATCGTATCTGGCTTTCATCTTGTCACTGGACAGCTTAATCCGACTTCGCACGAACTCATGAAGTTCATTAAGGTCATCTTGTTCCTGTGAGGTAGAGCCTTCATTGTTGTCATCTGTTGGTCCAGGCTTAACACCAAATTCTAGATCTCCAGGTAGTCTGAGCTCCGTTCCAAAGACAATTTTGGCAGGTGTACGAGAGGTGGAGTTGTGAACAGCTGATCTATATGCCAACAAAAACTTCGGAATGTGTTCATCCCAGTCTTTCTGATGTGTGCTTACTACTTTACGCAAGTGCTCCTCTAGTGTGCGGTTAAATCTTTCGACCATACCATCAGATTGTGGATGCAAAGGAGTTGTTCTAGTTTTTCTTATTCCGTATAATTCACACATTTCTTTGAACACACCAGATTCAAAATTTCTGCCTTGGTCGGAGTGTAATTCTATTGGAACTCCGTAACGGCACACCCAGTTATTCAAAAATACGTCCACAACGGTTCTAGCTTCTTGATTTGGGATGGCATACACCTCTGGCCATTTACTAAAGTAATCGATAACTACTAACACATAACGGTTGCCGGCATCACTCACAGGAAAAGGTCCGGCTATATCCATTGCGATTCGCTCAAATGGGGCACCCGAATTGTACTGTTGAAGCGGTCCCCGACTTCTCCTTGTTGGTTCTTTGGCGGCAATGCATTGGGTGCAATTTGATATCCAATCGGCCACAGCTTTTTGGCACCCAACCCAGTAGAAACGCTGTTTTAATTTTTCTAATGTTTTTGTTACGCCAAGATGGCCACCACTTGGACCATTATGGAATTCATTTAGAACTTCATGTACTTTTGACGATGGCACCACAATGAGGTTACGAACTGATTTTCCATCGGCACTTTCCCATGCTCGGTACAGGCAGCCATTTATCAACTGTAGGCTGTTCCATAGGGCCCAGTATGCTTTTGTTAGCGGACTTTCAGATGATATTTCGTTTCGATTCGGCCTTCTGCCTTCTTCTTTGGCCTTCATGATTTTCTCTAATATAGGGTCAGCTTTCTGTGCCATTGACCAGTCTTCGTTGGACTCTATATGCAGTAGGCGAACTTCACAGTTGTATTCCTTTCCTTCAGCCTTTACACAATGCTTGCATTCCAGTTTGCAGGGTCGTCTTGATAGAGCATCCGCGTTGCCATGTTTTCCACCTTTTCTGTGCTCAATGGTAAAATCATAACTTTGTAGGCGCTCAATCCAGCGAGCTATCTGACCTTCCGGATTCTTGAATTGCAGCAACCACCTGAGTGCAGAATGGTCCGTTCTTAACTCAAAATGTTGACCATACAAATACTTGTGAAAATGTTTTACGCACTCTAGTACTGCCAGGAGCTCCCTTCGCGTTACGCAGTAATTTCTCTCAGGCTTCGAAAGTATTCGGCTCTAATAGCCCACGACTCGCTCTACACCATTGACCACTTGGGAAAGCACACCTCCAACTCCGTATCCGCTCGCATCGGTATCAAGCACAAATTTCTCTCCAGCAATGGGGTAAGCCAAAATTGGTGCTGAGCACAACAATTCCTTCAGTTTCTGAAATGCTGTTTCCTGTGCTTCACTCCAGATGAATTTTTGCGCCTTTTTAGTCAATTCGTGTAAGCTTGCAGCAATATTTGCAAAGTTTGGTACAAAGCGCCTGTAGTATGTACACAGGCCTAGAAAACTGCGTAATTCATGAATATTTTTCGGGCGAGGCCAATCCATTACAGCTTTTATTTTATCATCATCCGTCGAGATGCCTTTGGAGGTTACACGATGTCCCAGGTATTTTACTTCCTTCTGGAACAGTGAGCATTTCTTAGCATTTAGTTTGAGTCCTGCCATTGATATACGTTTCATCACCTCTTCTAGGTTTTTCAGGTGTTCATAAAATGTTTTCCCCATTACAATAATGTCGTGAAGGTACACCAAACATGTCTTTCGGTGAAGACCTTTTAACACCTGCTCCATTAACCTCTCGAATGTAGCCGGAGCATTGCAGAGTCCAAATGGCATCACATTAAACTGCCATAAGCCATCACTTGCGCTAAACGCAGTTTTCTCCTTATCGTTTTCCGAAATTTCCACTTGCCAATAACCGCTCTGCAAATCCAATGTAGAAAACCATTCCGTTCCGGCTAACGTGTCCAGGGTATCATCAATTCTAGGCAATGGATAACTATCTTTTTTCGTGACGTCATTCAGTTTTCTGTAATCTACGCAGAATCTGGTACTTCCATCTTTCTTTTTCACCAAAACCACTGGTGAGCTCCACGGACTTGATGATGGTTTAATAACTCCGTTCTTTTCCATATCGCTAACCAGCTCTTTTACTTCATTTCGCTTTGCTAGAGGAATGCTTCTTGGCGCCTGTTTTATTGGCTTAGCTTCGCCTGTGTTGATTTCGTGTTTCACGATTGACGTTCTGCCTTGGTTTTGACCTTTCAAAGCGAATGCAGAGGCATATTTTCTTAGTAGTTGTTTGGCCTTATTTTTGCAAGGCGGTGTTAGCTTTTCGGTCCATTTTCGCACACGTTCCTCTAGTGACTCTTGGTCCTTGCCAATTCTCCTGGCTGCGCCTTGATGCTGCTCGCAATTAATTATTGCTTCTGCTGAAGTACATTGTCCAATTTTGAAGTTCTGCGTAAGGACTTTTTCAATGCTGGATAAATTTAATACTCTCACGGGAACTAGATTGTTGCTGGGTTTTACGAGGGCATGCGCTGTTACGATATCTCCTTTAACTTCTGCTGGCTCTACCACCCAAAAACTGTTGTCCTCACAATCTCCCTCCATTCGCGCCCATACTAAGGTTTCTGATTTGGGTGGCAGTTTGTCACGTTGAAGGGCGATTAGCTGTCTTACATGGGCCGTGGTTTCGTATCCAACTTCAAGGGGTATCTCCACATCACGCCAGTACATAATTCGCTGACCCATATCCAATTGAATACCATGTTCAATCATGAAATCTGCGCCAATGATTACCTCGTCTACAATATCAGCCACAATAAATACGTGATGGGCGATTGCATTGGCCATACTTAATTGTGCTTTTACTTTTCCATAAACAGTGGCAGACTCGCCTGTAGCGGTTCGCAGACTTACCCCGCTCAGTGGTTGGATTGATTTTTGTATTAAATCGGGCCTTATTATAGAATGTGATGCCCCAGTGTCCACAGTAAGAATGCGTTTCTGACCATTAATGTAACCATAAGCAGTAAGATTCCTGTTGCTCCTTTGCACTACTGATATAGAGATTGTGGGGCCCTCAGATGTGGAAGCTAGCCCATGCCCCGAGGTGCTAGCTATTTTTAGTTTAAAGGTGACTCTTGTGATGTGTGTTGATTAGCACGCTGATTGTTTCCTGGTGGCGAAGAAGATCTTGATCGTCTTCTAGGTGCTTTGCAGTTTCGCTGAATATGGCCAATCTTACCGCAATTATAACATTTTACTTTGTTTTTACCTTGCTTCTCGTTTAAAGCTTGCATCACTGCCTCCTTTATGTCCTTTACAATATCTCTTTCTTCTTCAGCGGCAAAATCAAGTTTTCGCACCTTATACGCTTGCGGCCTTGAAATTATTCTTGCGGTTTCTTGGGCTAGGGCAAATGATACCGTTTCGGCAAATGATGGCTTCTGTGATGCACATACCGCTAGTTTCACATCAGCATCCCGTATACCGTTTACAAATGCCTCGGTCTTAAAATGATCTAGCAATGGATGACTTTCACCCGAATAGGTAAGCTGCACCAAGCGCTCAATCTCTAATGCGAAATCCTGTAGCGTCTCGTTTGCCTTTTGTACTCTTCCCCGTAATTCCATTCTGAATATTTCTTTTCTGTGTTCACCACCATACTTTCGTTGCAGTGCTACCATAATGTCATCGTAATTGTTTCTGCAACTTACTGGTACACTTTCTAGAATTTCAGCCGCAGATCCTTTTAAAGCCAGAATCAGCTCTATGGCTTTTTCTTCATTGTTCCATGCGTTTTTGTTGGCAACTGTGTCAAACTGGAACTTAAAAACACTAAATGGTAAACTGCCGTCAAAACTCGGGGCCTTAATTCTACTAGAGACTTCTGGTGAAACTCGAACCGCTCCCTCTTGGCACTGAAGACTATTAACTTTAACTTCCAGATGATGTAGCTTTTCATCGAACACCGTGACTTGTGTTTTTACATCAGACAATTCCATTTCCATATCGTCCACTCTGTCGTTTATAACAGTAGAAATCTCTTGAAGCTTCTCAAGTTTTTCATTAGTAGCCTGAAGTTTCTCGTTTGTCACTCTAGAATTTTCTTGAATTTCGGCTAAGATGGTGTTTGCATTTTCCTTTACCAACTTCTCTATATTTTTAGAATTTTCTGCTACGATAGCTTTTGAATTTTCTTCCATTTTTCTAGAGGTTACAGCCGAATTTTCTTTTACCATTTCCTCCATTTTTCTAGAATTTTCTTCCATTTTTCTAGAATTTTCTACCATTTTTCTAGAAGTTACAGCCGAATTTTCTTTTACCATTTCCTCCATTTTTCTAGAATTTTCTTCCATTTTTCTAGAAGTTACAGCCGAATTTTCTTTTACCATTTCCTCCATTTTTCTAGAATTTTCTTCCATTTTCTCCATCATAGCAGCAAACATTGTACCAAGATCCATGTTGCTTGTTACTGCACGGGTAGCAACTTCTATTTCTTCTTTTTCTTCAAATTCATAAGTTGCGATGTCAATATTGCGTCGCTTAAATTCATCGATTAATCTTCTCTGCAGCTCAGCTTTATTTCCAGTAGTAGGCAGATCCAACTTGCCCAACTCTTTCTTGAGCTGTTCAACTTTTAGCTCCTCGAATTTCATTGTTGTTTGTATATTTTTTTTTTTTTTTTTTATTTTTTTATCCTTTTTTTTTTATTTGTTTATTTTTTTTTTTTTTTTTTTATTGCAATTTCACTTCTGACACCAATTGTTACGTTTTTCCTTTAATAAACGCGTTTGAGTTCTTTTAATTGCAAATCCGAATAAAAACACACACTTATTCAACTTAACAAACTTTATTGAAATTAATTATTTTGTTCACAATTGTTAGTTTCGAACAGAACCGTTTTTCAAAACAGACTAAACTAATTTTACATGAGTCACCCCTTTTTATATTTCATAATTATTTCTAGATTTTTCCTGAACCTTCCCGTAAAAACTATTTATTATGTTCTATAACCATTTCTAGAAATTACTGGGAAATTTATATAGGAATTATTTTTAAAATAACAGTTGTGTTGAAAATTATACATGACAATTTTAAGTAACATAAAACAAGATAACTTATAACTATAACTATAAATAATTCTTAGATAATTTAACTTTCGTAACAATATTTAAGGTTGTTTTTTTTAGTTCTCATAAGGAAAATTACACGTACAATGACCTCATTTGATTAGTTGAAATAGAATTTCTCGATAAACAGTTGTTTTTTTAATAAATGAAAGAAAGAATAAAAATCTTTTAGTGGTAAAAATAAAATAAATAATTAAAACAAATCTAAAACCGGACTGCAAAAAAGACAATTTTCAATGCACTAAAAAGACCCAAACATGATTGAGAATAAAAATTTTAACAGACTTCTTTGGTTATATGCAAGAGCAGCTTAAGTTGATATAAGACAAAATTAAGTTATTAAAAGTTGAAAAGATGTAAAATGTTTGTTTAAGGTTTTATTTATTTTGAATAAACAGTACAACAAGGCTTACAGCATTTCGTAGGAAAATTTCGTTCGCTTTACATATGGAGGATTCCATGTCAAGTGACCTAACTTTTAAAATCGATGTCTTCCGATTTGGACGAAATTTGCACCAAGGTTGTTGGATAGTAGACACAAATTTTAAACAAGTTCGGTCAAAAAGTTTCTGAGCTAGAGGGTGTCAAGGATTGGCAAAAAAGCAGAAATAAAGGCACACTTCATCAGCTTCAATAAATTAAGTGTAAAATTAGTTATGATATAAAAATTCTAATGTGTTTAAGATTAAATTTTATTAACTTACACAGTAGAACAGCCAATCTGGTCAGTATAGTAAAACCCTCAAAGGGTTTGGCGTTCGTATGTGTCAGTTTTTTTTTCTGACATTTTAAATTTTTTCCTTATCTTGATGTTTTTTCGCTTAGTTGTAACATTTTGGCAAAAACGTAGTTTAACATAACTCGAGAACCACTTGTCCGATTTTGATGAAACAAATTTAGAAAAATTAAGAATTACAATTTCTCTAATCTGTTTCTATACCGTTTTCCTATATGTGCAACACTTTCGAAGTTAAAAATGAATGTATGAAGAAAAAAAATATTTTTTGCCCAAAAAATTTAAATTTTTTATTTTTAATTCATAAAAAATCCAAAACAGTAAAAAAAAGTTTCAAGTCCTATTATCATGAAAATCGATGAACGCGTTGCACAAAATTCTTGGCAAAAACATTTATGACTTTTTTTATGATTCTTAGAATTCAAAAAAAAAAAAAAAAAGTAATAAACAAAAGGTTATTTAATTTTTATGATTGCGGTAGCAAAGTAATAAGCGGTAATAAATGTGCGTGGACAATTGAAAGGAAAAAAGGAAAGTGCACTTTTTTAATTATTTGGGGTTTTCCGTTGGCTACCTGAATGATTTTTTTACAAAAATTCCACCCACATCTATTAGTGCTCATGTTTTGGAACGTACCTGTCAGTAAAATATTGAAAAATACGTAGTATTTATAGGTGTTCATTTATCGATTTTTGTCATTCAACAAGTGCCGACGAACGCGAACAGTAAAAGTGATTTTTCTCCAGTTTTTTAAAAGAGAACAGAATATGGAACTGTGCAAGCCAGATATAAATAGCTTTTGCTACTGCTGTGGTCAATATGTCTCAACACATAAAAAAAGGGGAAATTTCAGTACTGATTTTGTTCAAACATACGAGATGTACTTCAACCAAAATGTTATAGTGAACGAAAATTGGGTACCAAATATAGTGTGTAAAAGCTGCTACAACCGTCTAATGGATTGGAAAAATAGAAGACGTGAAAGTATGCCATTCGGTATCCCAATGACTTGGACTATTCCTGGCGAAGGTCACAATCCATTGAATTGCTATGCATGTGCGAATAAAGGAGCCGCAAAAAGGATAAGAAAATCGTATAATTACGTTGGTGTTGCAAGTGCCGCAACACCATTGCCTCATTCGGACCACATTCCTGTGCTAAAAGCTTCTAACCCAGATATTTTCTCTTCTACGACTGCTCCGACATATCATGCACGTGATGATACCCCATATGAGCCATCAGTATCCAATGAGCCAATTTTAATAAATCAAAATAAGCTTGATTCAATTGTTGCCAAGTTGGAATTAACACAGCATAAATCGGAAGAGCTGGCTTCCATTTTGAAATCAAACAATTTGTTGGCACCCGGTGTGAAAGTCACAGCTTATCGAAGTCGTCAGGCAACACTCCAAAGTTTATTCCTTGTGAATGATGAAAAAACTTCTGCATATTGCCCGGATGTAGGAAAATTGATGGACGCAATGGAAATAAAATATGAAGCAGATGACTGGAGATTATTTATTGACAGTTCAAAACTCAGCTTGAAGGCGGTTTTACTGCATAAGACCAATAAAAAACCTTCAGTTCCAATCGCCTATAGTACAGAAACGAAAGAAACATATGATGCACTGGAAAATATTTTAAAAATGGTTAACTACGCCAAACATATGTGGCGCATATGCTGCGATTTAAAAGTTGTAGCAATGCTTTGCGGTGTTCAAAGCGGCTATATAAAATATATGTGCTTTTTGTGCGATTGGGACACACGATTTTCCGGTGACCAATATGCATGCCACGGATGGAAACTCAGAGAGCACAGCAGGTTACAAACGGCCAATATTATTCGTGAGCCTCTAGTGCCGAAGGAGAAGATATTGCTGCCTCCACTGCATATTAAACTTGGAATTGTTAAGAATTTTATCAAAACTGTCGCCAAAAGAGATGAAGTTTTCTTGTGTTTGAAACTAATTTACCCGAGACTCAGCGAAAGTAAAATTAAAGAAGGTAAGTTATAATATCACATTCATTTCCCATGATTTATCATCTTAACAAATTAATTTTTTCCAATCAGGCGTACTAAATGGTCCAGATATACGAAAGCTGATTAAAAGTGACGCATTCAACAATATTTTGATTGACGCTGAATTGAATGCATGGCAGGCAATCAAAGAAGTAATAGAAGGCTTGTTGGGAAAGCATCTTTCTAACAACTACGATGTTTCTGTCGCAAGGATGTTAAGAGCATTCTCGGAAATTGGTGTCCACATGTCCTTGAAAATCCATTATTTACATCATCATCTGGACTACTTCAGCAAACAATTGGCTACCGAATCTGATGAACAAGGTGAACGCTATCATCAAGATGCTATGCCATTTGAAATGAGGTAATACTGATTTTTTATTTTTTCAAACTCATTTTAATAAAACAAAAACTTACAGATATAGAGGCAAAAAGCCGCCGAGTGCAATAATTGCGGAAATTTGCTGGTGGAGTAAGCTTGTGTGGCAAGACAAGGATGATCTTGATGATAAAGAATTTTCAGGAGATGCAGAAGGGCCAACAGTGGAGTCACACATTGCCATTATGTGTGGTTCAGAAACTGATGATAGCGATGAATCCCGAATAGGGTTTTTTCCCGGGATTTCCCTTCCCGGGAATTCCCGGGAATTTCACTTATTATATTTCCCGTTTTCCCGGGATTTTTGTTGCGGGATCCCGGGAAATAAAAAGTTCTTCATAGTTTCAGAAAACAGCTATTTTTACTCTGAAATTTAGTTTTCTTTTCTCTAAAAATTAGCATCTGTGGATGGGTTGTCGATTTGATCAATTATAAGAAATGTGTACAAACGTAAATCAATGTCTCCTGCGGCAATAAATCTATTAAAAGCAGAATGGGCAGTGCAACAGTTGATAATTAATAAATTTAGTGAAGTGATGAATTGATAAAGAACATAAATTCAAAATAAGATGCAGGCAGTAAATTCTCATTGACCATGGACAAGTCTTAAAAATAGGATATACATAAACATATCGCTCCGTTATTGCAACATAGTCGTATCTACAAAAAAAAATCGAGCTTGGTAATATATCCGGGAAGTGCGGGGAAACCGAAATAAAAAAATAATGAAACTCGTGCAAGTTACTAAAACATACAATTTGAAAAACACATTGTCCTAAAGATTACAGATGGACCTAATGAAAAGAAAAAGTTTGTAAGAAGTAGTCCGGATGATGCTATTTTTTGCATCAACCTTGACATTAGAAGCATGCAACAACGGTGCACTTTTAATTATTTGTCCAACTTATGTAAAAAAGTAAACGAAATTTTTCGGAAACATGGTAATCAGTAAACAAAATCAGAAATATACTCTTTGGCGACTCACTAAACGCTTTGAGTTTGTCAGAAAGTAATTTCCTACGCCGTTAAAAAATGTTAATATATTTATTAAAATATTTTATATATTTTATGATTTTACTTTTTGATCTCATATCTTGAGTACCTCAATTGTTATGTTTATTTTATCTTGTACTAGATCATAATAATACGGAATTTACTTATAATAGCCAAAGGTAATAATAATTCAAGTTCCGCTTTCAATCTTCAATTAATTTTTGTAGTATTTAAGCATTTATTTTACTTACTTTGTAAACAAGTTCCCTCACGTTTGTTTATAAAAGTTTTTTTCATTAATAAAACCAAGTTTACTTTGTATTATTTGTATGGAGCGGGATCCCGGGATCCCGGGAAATTTAAAAATTTTTCCCGCTTTCCCGGGAATCGAAAAACTCCGGGAAAAAAAAAACTCTAATCCCGAACAACCACCATCGAAAAAGTCTAGGCAATATTTATTAAAATAAATAAAAATAAATAAATAAAATAAAAAATTATAAAAATGTTTACTTAATTTTTTTAGTAGTTTATGGCCATAAGTCTGGAGTTATTGGGGAAAATTTATAAAAAAGGCGATAAATGACACTTTTTTGAATTAAAACAAATATCAATATTCTTGTCAAAATGGGATACCTTCACTTAATTGTAAATAAAAGCAGAACGCGTTAATCGATTTCTAAGATCTATGTCGCATTTTGTTTGTAGGTTATGTGACTTTACATGAAATTAATAACACTTGATCCTTTTTTCCGTTTTGGATTTTTTATGAATTTAAAAAAAAAAAAAAATTTAATTTTTAGGCAAAAAAATATTTTTTTTTCTCCACAAATTTATTTTTACCGGCAAAACTGTTGATTATAAAGAAAAACGTTATATGAACGGATTAAAGAAATTGTAATTCTAAATTTTTGTAAGTTTGTTTTAGCAAAATCGGACAAGTGGTTCTCGAGTTATGTTAAACTACGTTTTTGCCTAAATGTTACAACTTAGCGAAAAAACATCAAGATAAGGAAAAAATTTAAAATGTCATAAAAAACTGACACATACGAACGCCAAACCCTTTGAGGGTTTTACTATACTGACCTAGTACCATCACCCTGACTTGGAATTTCTCACCCCCCAGACAATAATCCCAAAAATGTTCCATAGTGTTATTTATCTTTTTATTTTTATTATTATCAGATATGATTATTATTATTATTATAATTATATATTAATTTGATTATTATAATAAATTAATAAAAAAAATTTAATTGTCAACATTTCCATAGAAGAAAAATTGATTTTATTCCTGAAGTTAACATATTGTGGGTATTACACAGGGTGGTGCAGAATGAATTATATGGTTTAAATGCTTTATAACTTTCATTTATGAGATTATTATATATTTTTTGGAATACATTATATTATTGGGGAATTTTTTGCAATTAGCTTTAAAAAATGATATCCTGTAAGCGGTAAGCGGATGTGGCACAGAAGAAGCGGTTGTAAATGTTGTCAATTGTATTTGTAAAAGACTGGACGAAGGTTATAGTGGCGTTGTCGGTGTATTCTTTGATATATCCAAAGCATTTGATCTAATTGATCATGAAATTATGATAAAGAAATTGCGGTACTATGGGATTTGTGGGAAAGAGATGATGCGATTAAAAAGTTATTTGACTAATCGGAAACAGTTTGTCCAAATTAATTCACATAAAAGTGCATTTGGTGATGTAGAATATGGTGTACCCCAAGGCAGTGTATTGGGTCCACTATTATTCTCCATGTACTTAAATGACATTAAAAATATAGATACTTTTGGAAAATTTTTTATATATGCAGATGACATTTGTTTAATTTACCCTTACAAATATGAAACAGTTGCTAAAGTCTATGTTGAACGAGATATTGCATTGATATCTTAGTTTGTGAGAATCAATAAACTGTTTTTAAACGCAAATAAAACACGTTTAATAAGATTTAAACCACACAGTCCGACTAATGTCTTCAGTATACCTGTGAATGGGAAAGAAATCTATGAAAGCTATTCAATTAAATATCTGGGTATACATCTTAACAGCAATCTTGTGTGGAATCAACATATACAAAATTTAAAGCAAAAAGCTAGTCAAGCACTTGGTTTTTGGTATAAATTTAAAAACAAGTTTGATACAAGTACCAAGATGTTAATCTACAATTCATTAATTCAAAGCCATTTGGACTATTTAGCCATTATTTATTGATATAAGAGCAGCACAGAGCTAAAACCATTACAACGTATACAAAATAAGGCATTAAGCCGCTCATACACTTGCAATAAGATTGTTCAATTTTACGTACTGTACAATTATATCGCCAATGTGTATGTGATATTCGATGATGGCACAATATATTGGCAACAATCAAAAGACTTTTGATTTTTATTGCACAACGAAAAGAAAGTAGAATGTGTTGGCAACATTGTGCAATGCTGTTTATGTTATTCCTACAGGTTATGTTCACCTTTTAGTGAATGAATCAAAACAATGTGCGACTTATTGCATAATATAGGACAAAATGGAAATAATATGGCGAATACCATATGGGCATTTCCATTTTGACGTTTCGTGATATTTGTACCACAAAATGTAAAAAAATTAAATAAGGAAGTCAAATTTGTAAAAAGGGTAATTACAGCAATCGACGCTAAGGACTTGCGGATATTAGCAAAATTGTGCGCTGGCGTGACGTTAAAAAATCAGAAGTGGATTTTGAATTGCATTACAAAACTGAAAAAGACTGCGAATTGAGTAAGACGTTTTGTATAAAACCTTTTTTAGTAAACTTTGGACATAGACATAGATTTATTTTTCAAGCTATAAAATTTAAAAATCTTTGCTTGTTTTAAGGTACATATGAGCATTTTCAGCGAAAAGTCTACTTTTTTTAATGTAACGCCAGAATGCAAATTAGGTTGTATTTTAGGACCATGTTGTTCAACCATTATTACGTTTGTTACTTCATGTAGAGCTAGTTGCGCTTTACTCCTAAAAATAACAATTAAACAATTAACTAAAATTACTTCTGGCGTTACGTTACAAAAAGTAGACTTTTCGCTGGAACTGCCCATATACAATAATATTGCAAGTGTATGGGCCGCTTTAAGGATTATTTCTAACCTTCCGAATACATATCCAACGCTGTCACTTTTTAAGGATATATTCAAAACGATTCTTCCAATACGTGCCACATACAAAATTAAGCTGATAATGTATGTTTTTAAATGTATCAACAACATTGGTCATCACACAATTTATTTTGCAAGAAATCAACATTTGATAAACACAAGAAATAATAACAATCTTTTTGTAGCCAGGGGCAGGTTTGAAATTACCAAACAACGTATTGAGTATATTGGTAGTCATGAGTTTAAGGATTTGCCTGTATTTTTAAAAACTGAAATAGAATTTCAAATTTTAAAAGATATTTAAAAAATTTTTTATTGCAACAAGTGGAAGAATTTGTAACACGATGAAATCTACTTTGTAAAATAATCAATATGTTTTTCCTTAATTTATTAATTAATTTTCTAACTAAATAACTGAACGTATTACTGTACAATGTTATAATGCTAATTTTTATGCAATTACGTTTGTTTATTTAAATACTAACTCAACACAGAGCGAAAAAAAACGTTAAAAAACTGTCAACCAGTGGTAATAAATTGATAACAAACTGTTGTCAATATTTCGACAACATTTGTTGTTAAATTTTAAACAAAATGTTGTCAAATTGGGCCGTTAGATAAAAAACGTACCATTGTTGTCAAATTGATAACACCCTGTTGTCAAATAGGTATCGCCCTGTTGTCATTATTAACAGCGTATACAAGTTATCCCACAATCAACTTTGGTATTCGAAAGTAAAAAGTGAAAAGTTTCAGTGCTGTGATTAAATTAATAAATAAAAATTTAATAAATAAAATAAAAAAAATTTCTAAAATTTGTTTTTGTTTTCAATTTAATTTTCTATGCGAACGTTAACGTGTGACATCGTGGGCCTGGCTGTAAAAGTGTGAATTTTTTAAGTATTTTTTTATAAGTATATTATTTAATGTGAAATAAATTAATAAATTTAAATTATTCCATTTTTTTACTTGGGTTCAGAATGGGTTATTAAGTACATACTACAATCAGAACAATGTGTTATCGAAAGGACAACCGAATGTTGTCAATATATTAACGGTGTGTTGTCAAAACTGACAACAGCATGTTGTCGGTATGGTACCATTATGGTGATAATATATAACCAATTTGATGTCATATTGAGAACAAATGGTGACAAACTGACAACGAGGTGGTTAAAAAACATTGATACCATCCGTTATCAAATTGAACACAAACGTAGTTGGCTCACTTTTGACAACGGATGGTGTCAATTTTGGTATTTTTATACCGGATTTTTCCCTCTGTGAAAAATTATTTTCTTTTTGCCAACTTGCTTCAACAATGCCTTTTAGGCGCTGAAGCTTAAAATGTAAAATTGTTATGAGTTATGTCCATTTTCTGCGTGCTCTTTTTAACATATTTTCCATAACTTTTCCCAAAATTTTGGGTGTTATTATTTTTCTTCGATTGTAGAGATATACATAATTAATTTCCCAAGTCTTTTTTACAAAATGCTTAAAAAAAACAAAGAAAAAATAATAACTAAAAAAGTTTTAAAGAATTCAAGCAACATAGCTTTTTCTGCGCTACCCTGTAGTATCAAAGGTGGTATAAAATGCTAGTTGGGTATGTTACATACCGTCGGAGAGGCCTAGTTTCTCAACATAAGTTTTATTTTTAAGGTTTTAGAAACACTTAAACACAAATAGAAAAAAATTCAAAATAGTGCATATGCTAAAAATTGAAAAACCCTCGTCTTGAGTTAGAAATAAATTTTTTTTTAACATATGCCACTCGCAGGCCAATAAACGAAACTACTTTCAAGGAACAGACACGTTTTCTTTTGAGCAAAAAAGGTACCCATTTAAAAAAAAAAGTTTTAAATTAAAAAAAAATTTGTTCGAAAGATTGATAAAATAGCTATCTAAGCTGCTTGGGACAAATTTTGCAAACACCAACAACCCAATAAAAAATTTTATAATTTTGCGAAGCGCTAAAGGTACATTTAAAAAAATAAGCGCACAATTATGCGCTACGCAATAAGACATACAGAAATGCAGTAAAGTAAGTGAAAGAACTCTCAACAACTTTTATAAAAAAAAAATAACATTTCAAGTGCTACGGCATTCCCTTACTACGAAGCAGGTTTGTAAGGGAGAATAAAAAAAAATAACTGTATCAAAACATTCAGTGTGTAAATATGATCGTTACATCCAACAATGTATATGTGCGCTGAATAATGCGCTTTATGTGCCAAAAGTGTATTGCTTCAAAGTGGGAACTCGCCATATAAAATTCATGTCTTCCGTAAGCGCAATGGTAAGCGAAACCCTTATGTTTCTCCCTTACAAACCTTCTTCGTTGGAAGCTCCATTTTTTATTGGGAAGTAATAAGCAAGGCCCGGATTTTTGTGCAAATGCATATTTGTTCTCGTCAGTCGGAGATTCCCATATACAAAATATCTTTGCGAATCAGGAAATTTGTAGTAAAATGGCATCGATTTGTTAGTGCATATTTTTTGCTTTGAATGCATATTTTTGAATATATTGCTGATATTGCATATTTTTGTTGCATATTTTGAAAAAAATTTGTTTTAATTGCTTTATTTTGCCATGCACCCTTCCGCAGAAGAGATAAAAGACAACTTCGATGATATTTATTTATTCTTATGGGAAAAATATTTTGTGAAGCACCTTCGCGGGTAGCCGCATTTAAAGAGAATTATCCGGATTAATGTCTTCCTCTACAGCCTATAACAACCAGATGGGGGACGTGGTTGAAAGCAATTATGTATTATGCTAAAAACGTTTGCCAATTTAAAGATGTGGTAAAAGGATTTAACAATGGTGAATTTAAGTTAATTGATATTACCATAAATAATATGTATTTTGTGGACGGTAACTTTAGTTAGCGAATTCGTAGCAAGCTTGATAAAGTTTAAACACAAACTATCAGCATTTAATTATGCACTTATCACTTCCGTTTTATTTTGTTTTGAAAAACAGGCAGCAAACTTTTATTTTGAAAAAATGTAGGGTCAAATATATCTCTAAAGGGCATAATAAACCTCACAAATGGCTTGGCAAACATGTCAAAATTTTACGTTTGTACAAACATTTTCAGCCCAATTATGAATAAAAATTCCCCGGGAGTTTTCTCCCTTTTCCCATTTTTCCTATGTTAATTCAATGGTAAAAATGGGAAAAGGGAAAAAACTCCCGGGGAATTTTTATTCATAATTGGGCTGTTTGTGTTGTTAATTGGGGTGTTTGCTGTTTGGACAAACATTTGAAGCAATGTTTGCAGAAATATTAAAAATTTTTAATATTTGGCAGACATGTTGGATATTTGTCAAACGTTTTGTGGCGTCTAATGCTAAATGTATTCAATTCAATTAATTTTTAATATTAAATTAAGTTTTTTTAGTAGTATTGCTTGCCACAAAACAGCTCGTTGTTTAAAAACTGTTTACTTTAAATTTTTTGCCTTTATTTTATAATTTCTTCTCCGTTTTAAGCTAAAAGCAACAAAATTGCCGCAGCACTATTGGCATCTGCATTCATTGAAAACAAAACAAAAATGATAGTTAATGTTTGAACGTAGAATATTAGTGTTGTTTATTGGCAAACCCCAAATGGAAATAATGTGTGTGTTTGCCAAGCATTTTGTGTGGTTTATTATGCCCTTAAGGTATAAACAAAGCTTGACATTCAGTTTACACACAAAAATAAACAATAAACCGATGACTCGAAAATGTCGCCTGTATGAATTCGTCTTGATTGTGGTTAAACAGGAGTTCTATAATATTTTATAGTCAAAAACTGGCATAGCAATTTAGAAAAAAAAGTTATTTGGGGCAGCGTTGTCAAGTTCTAAATTTTAAAACGCACCAAAATCGAAATTCGGCCGTAATTTTTTTTAATACGAAGAAAATGGGTATAGTATGTATACCTAACTGGTTTGCCTGTGTCGATTTATGTATATAAAATGTCGAAATATTCGAAAACCGGTATTTTATTATTTGATAATTGGAAAAAACAATTTTTTTATTTATGTGTTCTGCATATGTGTTAGTAGCAAATTAGAACGCTTACAGCTCTGAAAGTATTGAACAGATTTTAATAAAATATATATTGTGCACTTCTGTAAGTAAATATCTTTTAAATGATGTATATTTTGTTCAAATCGGTTGACATACAGAGGAAGAAAGTGTTCTTAACTGTTTTGCCTTTGCCGATTTATATATACATAGATAAAATATAACAAAATATTTAAATACAGTGCAACTTCGGTAAAACAAACTTCGTTTTAACCATAGTATAATAGGTCCAGGTATGTTCATTAGGGAGTGTTTTCATTATTTACCCATGTAATGTCAAATTAATTTATTTGATTTTTTTGAAGCTTGTTTTAATTTTTTTCCACATTTTCTTTTGTTTGACGTTATATGGGTTTTGAAATTGAGAACAAAATTTCTAATGACTATACCTTGTACTTATTCAACCATGGTTATAACGAAAACCTAAATATAACAAAATTTTTACTCAGATACCTGAAAACACTTTATTACAAAGTTTTTTTTTACAAAAATGCCTTACAGGTACCTATAACTTTTTTAACGGTAAGGTTACTGGTGCTATTGCTCCCGGCTAACTGAGCCTTAATACCATAAAACAATATTGTATAATGGACTGGCGCATTAAAATAAATTTTACATCTTTTACAAATTTTGTTATACCAAGGTTTCATTGATTGTGTACAACGAATCAATAGGTATAACAAAGTATTTTTCGATTCGTTATAAAGAAGATTCACTGCATATACTTACATATGAAAGTGTTAGCTGGTGTGAAATTTTTATATGATCTAGGGTCGCTCAGTGGTTGAAATTCGGCCACTTGACATTTACCGTTAAAATGAATTTTTAAAGATACAGGCGCGAAGACATACAAGGGGCAGAAACGGGATAGTTTATGGTATAGATGATAACATATGATAAGTTTACTGACTTCTCATATTTGTAAACAATCTTTGAAGCTAAACTCTTGCGTGAAAGCGCACTAAAAAATGTGATTTACAGATTTTATTTTTAATGATTCTAATGTATGTATCAAGGATTTAACAAACTGATTTCTCTTACCAAAATATAAGATATTGATTCCTTATTATTTTCAAAAAGAAAAAGACATTTTTAGTATCCAAAAGAAAATCGACTTAACAGTAAACATAAACATACATACAGTATTTATCGGATATAAGAAACTTAAAAAATCCAAGAAAAAAGTTTCTTATAAGCGTTTCTTTCTTATATACAATTATTTTATATAAGAAACTTATTTCTTATATAAGTAGCTATGGCCATAAGACTTTCATATTTTGGTTTTCTGTCTCTTTTTTTGTTAACATTTCTAACTTTTAAATAATTATTTTCTATGTCTTTTGAGTTTTTCACTATTTTAATGTTTTTGCAATTTCGCTTCTTTTTATACCGTTTTGTATTTCTTTAAAAATTTTAACTTTTGTTTTTATTGGCTAAAAAACACAAAGCTTCTCATGAGTACCAGTTCGCTCATCTAAAACTAAAAGTAAAAAAACTTTGTTCTTGTTGTAAAGCTGTTAGAAAACAGCGTTGTCCATGCAAACTACATAAATTCTGTGTTCCCGTTGGAAGTTTCTTATATAAATTCTTTTTCAATACATTTTGTGGTTTTGGTGTTTAAGAAAAATGTTCTTTAATCAGTTTTTTTCTTATAAGCGTTTTTCTTATATAAAACCTTTTTTGTTAGAAAAATCACTAAAAAGACATGGTGTTTTTGTAAATGTTTCTTAAAAGCGTTTTGTTCTTATATGAGATGTTCTTATATCCGATAAATACTGTATACAAATTCTTAATGTACAGACTTTTTTATAACAAACTTTGTCTCCTTTTACCAAAGAGTTTATTTGAAATAAACAACTTGTTTTCTTAGGATCCTTCATAAACAAGTGTAAATCAAAATTTTAGTAAGGAAATAAAATTTCATTATAGGCACTTAAGAGATATTTTCCTTTTTCAAGACACTCCCTTAACAAAGATTTATTCAAAATGTGGTAATAACAATAGCAAATTTGATTAAATGTATTATAGGCATACATTAACTTTGATATTCAAATTTCAAGGAAAATTGGTTAAAACTTACATACCTATTTCCAAAAACATTGAAAATTTTATTTTCATCCATTTTACGCCGTGTTTAAATTTTGTTTGAAAAATCAATTATTTTATTAATTTTAGCGTTATACCAACAAAAGCAATTTATAACGCCTTTTTTTAAAAATCTCATAAAAAAAGAAGTCGCAATATACCTACCTACTTACAAAAAGAAAGTTTACTACTCCCAATTAGAACCGCAGTAACATAGTTGCGTAATATTTTAATCACTTTTTATTTAACTTTAAATTTTTAATACCACAATTTCCTTTCCTACTCACCAAATAATTTGAGTGTTTTCGATTCAATTCAAATGCAAATTGATATTTTTTTTTATTTTATTTTAATTTGACTTGTCTGTGTTAATTATTTTCAGATATTAAAATTGAAAGTTTTAAAACACTTTTTGCACTTGTAGGTATATAACGGAGAAAAGTGCGACTTATCCTGTTGAGAAAAACGGCGAAATTTTCTATTTGACTTTGAAATATCCTTTGCCAAATAAAGAAGTTAACAAAAGAACAACCACCAACAAATGGGCTATTTATTAGTAGCTATAAGAATATGGGTTTAAAGGAAAATGTTCATAAAAACAAACAGTTACGAGGTCATGAAAGCGCATGCTCATAAAGTAAAATAGTGGGTAAACAAAATTGAAAATATGGCCCTTTCCTAAAATAAACCAAAAAATTAAAATAGATTTTTTTGGAAAAGTTTCAGTCCTCAAGGAGGCTTTACACGATATATATTTTCCAGAATGCTTGTCAAATTACCCACTGCCCAACGTGTAAAAGCTAAAAAATTTGCTTTTGTAAATATCAGCCTTCATTTACAGTGTTAAAATTTTCAATTATTTATGTATGTAGTATATCGTCGCCTTAATATGCGAGATTTCGATTCCGTGTGGTAGAGAAGGATACGAAACCAAAACGATTTAGAAAAAACTTGTAGCAAGCTTACTAACCTTAAGCTTAGAAAATTGTTGTGATTACTATTATAAAAGGCTTATTAAAAATTGTTTAATAATGAAAACTGATCCCTTGCGATAATAGGTGCGTTTGAGTACTTTTACAGTAAAATGCAGTAAATGAGTAAACTGACAAATTTGCTCTCACAAAAAGCTGTTGTCAAAAAAGTACGCGAACGCAAAATTTGTAAAAATTCGTAAAATAAATGCAACAGCTGACGGCAAATAATTGAAGTGTTGAAAAATATTGACACTTTTGATTACTTAACTCGTTTTCTTATCGGTACTCGATTAAATACTTTTTATAACACGAACATTTTTGGAAAATACAAAATATTACAATGGAAACTTAAGTTGAAATTAATGGCCTGTTCGTCGATAGCGAATGAAGACTTCGTTCGCTTAACTTACATGTAAAACAAAAACAATATTTTAAAATTTGTTTTTGTTTTAAATGAAATTTAAGCGAACGAAGTCTTCATTCGCTATCGACGAACAGGCCTTAAGTGTACCACATCGGTGAATTAAGTTTCACTTAAGTTTTTAGTGAAGAAGAGAATTTTGTATTTAAAACGATTTTAAAAATAAATGTGTTTTAATATCAATCTTGAAAATTGGCCATAAGAAATTAACATAACAAAAAAAAAAAATTCAAAAATTTGTATTTAGCCAAATAAATGCTTCACAAACAAGTTTAATTAATTAATATTTATGTATTCACTTTTTGTTTTGGTTTAATTTTTATTTCAACTTTTCTTTTATTTAACAATTTTTTCACAATTTCTTTGCTTTTTATTTGTTACTTTTGTTTGTTTACCTTTTGAAACATGTGTTTTTTTGATTTACTAAATTTTACTGCAAAAATTTCTGCAGTAAAAATTTGTAAATACTCAGAAAAGAACTGTCACTTTTCGCTCTCAATTTATGTTCTCATTTACTGAATTTTGTGTACTCGAACGCAATTTCGTAAAATGCAGTAAAGCTTAGTAAAAAATAGTAAAAACTTTTGTGTTCTCGAACGCAACTAATATTAATTGTCTTAGAAGCTTAGAAGCCTAATTGTAGAATAAGCAAAAAAACTTTTCTAATCTTTAACAAGATTACGGCTGGGTTCATAAAGCTTAGAAGCCTAATTGTAGAATAAGTAAAAAAACTTTTCTAATCTTTAACAAGATTACGGCTGGGTTCATAAATACATCACTGCGCTGCATCAGAAAAGCAAACTTTTTTTTAAAGCCGATAAAAAAATAATTATAATTGTTTTATTGTGTGACTATTGTTTTTGTGGAGTATTTCACAATTTTTTGGTCCACATTTACTTCACTGATAAATATATGTATAACCATTTGAAATCACTGATGCAGCACAGTGATGCATTTCCGAACGCACCCTACATTCTTAACGAATACTCTGCTTAAATTTATATATAATTATACTTATATAATATTTAATTACCTTTTACCTCTTCGAACACAACACAAAGACTGAAAACTTTACCTAATTATACAAAATTTAGGCACCCGTCAAATAACGGGACATCATTCTTAAAAACAATTACAAAACTGTAGCGAGAATAGGTAACCTAACCTAATTTGCAATCATATTTGTTGTCATGTTGTAGGAAGTCTCTTATGATAAGCTTATTTTAAAACTAATTTACATTTTGCTCTGTTTTTGTCTGTTGGGTAGGTATAGTTTGTCTGGGATCACACTATAAAAGTTTTCTTTCAGAAAGTCTGAGTTTATTGGTGAGAGGGGAAGAGAACAAGCTTTTCTTTTCTCCTCTCTCACCCATAAACTAAGACTTTCTGAAAGAAAACTTTCATAGTGTGATCCCAGACTTTCTTTAAAGGTATCAAAACTTGCAGCAAAGCTTACTAACATAATCCTTAAGCTTAGAAAAGTGTTGTGATTACTAATATAAATCCCGGGAATTCCGGGATTCTATGAATAAAACAACGATTTCATTTAATGAGTTCAAGACAAAAGTTTTTATTTTTTTAAAACAATATGCACACATACAACAGTCTAAAAAATAGCTTTATTATTTTAGCAGAAAACCAAATCAAAACCAAATAAATTGTTACATTCATATGTACATGCATATTATATACATATCTATGTAGGTATGTTAATTTTTTTTTTTTTTTTTTGAAGATCACAAATTATTAAGACATATTAATGGCGTTTTCTTTTCTAAAAAAAAGTGTTGCATAAGTGTTACATTTGATTTGGCAACATTTTTAAATGCTCCCCTAATTTTTAAAAAGTGCTTCATATTTTTCGTTTACAAAAGAACACAAATTTCGGCATCAAACAAAGAGTATAATTAGCGCAAGGTAAATTCAATTACAGGTTACAGGCAAGACTACAACAATCCAAAGCAGTGATAACCAATGCAAAGGCTCACGAGTCAGTCAATAGTCGTATTTTTCACACAGACACGGTCGGCAATTCACATGTATACAACAACTTTGTTCGTTTCAAAACATCAGACTGTCATCAATCTCTGCGACCGCACACAAGTACATAATATCTTTGTGTGCGTGCGATCGGGGCCTGGTTAGTTCGGGGCTTGGTTATCACTGATCCAAGGCCAACAGAAACAACAGATGTTTTTTGTATTACATTGTTAGTGTTTACGTTTCGAAACTTGCCACCACCTTGTTCTGAATTCGCCTTGTTCTAGTGCTGCACTCATGCCCCTTTATTTAAAATGAGTGTTGAACATGTAGCATATTTTTAAATTTTAAAGGGAACATCATCAGAAAAGAACACTTTACATTTTTAAAATAGCACATGTTTTTCAGAAAAGAACATAAAAAAATGTAAGAGCCAGAATAAATGCAGAATTTTACTCAGAAAAAAAAACGCCATAATATTAAGTAGTAATTAATAATAGCCACTTGGTAAAATAAATTTTCTTTTAAGAAATTTTTTTTAGTATTATTAAAGCATTTAAAAGCTCATCAGAGATTCTATTTCTAATCCTTGTTGATATACATGATATATTGCCTGCTACCGAAAACGTGCTCTCGCTTTCTACAGACGTTGGTTTTATAGTACGAAGCGCATCATACAAAGGTTATACATTTGTTGGCCTGTTACCCGTGACTTCTAGACGGCAAATTCTTTTTTTAAGATATTTTCAGGCTTTTGTATTTTCTTTAGGGTTTTTTCACTTATTTCACTTTCACTTATTATATTTCCCGTTTTCCCGGGATTTTTGTTGCGGGATCCCGGGAAATAAAAAGTTCTTCATAGTTTCAGAAAACAGCTATTTTTACTCTGAAATTTAGTTTTCTTTTCTCTAAAAATTAGCATCTGTGGATGGGTTGTCGATTTGATCAATTATAAGAAATGTGTACAAACGTAAATCAATGTCTCCTGCGGCAATAAATCTATTAAAAGCAGAATGGGCAGTGCAACAGTTGATAATTAATAAATTTAGTGAAGTGATGAATTGATAAAGAACATAAATTCAAAATAAGATGCAGGCAATAAATTCTCATTGACCATGGACAAGTCTTAAAAATAGGATATACATAAACATATCGCTCCGTTATTGCAACATAGTCGTATCTACAAAAAAAAAAATCGAGCTTGGTAATATATCCGGGAAGTGCGGGGAAACCGAAATAAAAAAATAATGAAACTCGTGTAAGTTACTAAAACATACAATTTGAAAAACACATTGTCCTAAAGATTACAGATGGACCTAATGAAAAGAAATAGTTTGTAAGAAGTAGTCCGGATGATGCTATTTTTTGCATCAACCTTGACATTAGAAGCATGCAACAACGGTGCACTTTTAATTATTTGTCCAACCTCGGTAAAAAAGTAAACGAAATTTTTCGGAAACATGGTAATCAGTAAAAAAAATCAGAAATATACTCTTTGGCGACTCACTAAACGCTTTGAGTGTGTCAGAAAGTAATTTCCTACGCCGTTAAAAAATGTTAATATATTTATTAAAATATTTTATATATTTTATGATTTTACTTTTTGATCTCATATCTTGAGTACCTCAATTGTTATGTTTATTTTATCTTGAACTAGATCATCATAATACGGAATTTACTTATAATAGCCAAAGGTAATAATAATTCAAGTTCCGCTTTCTTCAATTAATTTTTGTAGTATTTAAGCATTTATTTTACTTACTTTGTAAACAAGTTCCCTCACGTTTGTTTATAAAAGTTTTTTTCATTAATAAAACGGGATCCCGGGAAATTTAAAATTTTTTCCCGCTTTCCCGGGAATCGAAAAACTCCGGGAAAAAAAAACTCTAATTTTCTTACATTTATTTTTTTAGAATTTGTAGATGGTTCATCAGTAGGTGATGGTGTATCGTGTACATTTTCATTTTCTACTTCAAGAAGCTTTTTAGACATTTCACCAGCAATTAAAAAGACAGTTGATTTATTGGCGTAGGAAAAATAGTTCGATTTGTAGGTAGTTTTGAGTATTTTTAGTAAAGAATATATTTTTATTGCTCGTTTTTGATTTTAACAATGCTAACAAATTAAAATTTAAAAAAACTTAATTTGAAATTCGCGAAAATACCGGGAAAAAATTTTCCGGGATTAATTTAAAAAAAATTTCCCGGTTTCCCGGAAATTCTTTCCCGCGTAGAAACTCTAGTTTAAACATATAAACTTTGTGTTTAGTCACTTTTGAACTAGGTGTGCGATATGTATTTATACAGGGGTGTGCTGGAAATTGAAAACGTAAAACGCAAGAATTTTAACAGTCGTTCTTTTTACTTTGATTCCTGTAATAAAAGAATTGTATGACAAATATTTGTCTATTAAACAGAATTTTTAACAAGCATTATAAAAATTGGATTTAAAGTGTATTAAAAAGAACTACCAAATTCTTGCGTTTTACGTTTTCGATTTGCAGCCCACCCCTGCTAAATTATTTTTATACCCTTCACAGCAGGTGGTTAAAAGGGTATATATGTATAAGTTTGTCATTCCGTTTGTAATTTCTATAATATTGATGTTAGACCCTATAAAGTATATATATTCTGGGTCCTTATGAGGAGCGAAGTTGATTTAACGATGTCCGTCTGTCCGTTGAAATGGATTTTCCGAAGACCCCATATATGATGGGGGCCAGGTTATTATACATTTATGTTACATATGGTCCGGAATTGTTTCCTATTGAAATTCAGCAAGATCGGCCAACAAATGGCTGAGATATGAGTAAAAAACCATGACTGCCTCAAATTTTTTCCTTTAAAGGTCCAATTAGACGTGACATTACCACACCAACACTGTATTACCAAAACGACATAAACATACCATACAAACCAATTCAATTTTGGTTTCTACGGTCATACAGTGGCTATGGTAATACAATGTTGGTAATGTGTTTTTTTTGTTGTTGTTTTTTTATACCATTCACTACAAGTGGTGCATTTTATGCTATGTCCATACGACGATATAAACCACTGGTTTCGCTCTCTGAAACTAGATTGACAAACATGCTGTTCATACGATTCGTTCCTGTTTCATTTTGACATTTTTTTTGTGTTGTTAGTGTGATTCCTATGAAAATAGATAAAAAAAAGTAAATAAAACTTAAAAATATATTATTTAATAGTTTTATTAATATTATTATGTTATTATTATCACTTTATTTTATTAAACATTAATTTTTATTTTGTTTTTTTCTTTGTTTTGATTTTTTTTGAGAGCTAGTTCAGATAAACTAACGATAACTGTTATCAAAATTGGAGATGATAGTAGATTTTATCTGTTTCGCAGCCTGTTTCAAAATGAAACGACCTGTTTCGCTCTCAAAATTTTGTATGGGGAAACAAGTCGTTTCAATCATGTTTGGGGCGCGAAACAGGAATAAGAGAGCGAAACACGAATATTGGTGTCCGTGTGAACTAGAGGTCTGCTTTGAATAATTCACTTGTTTGCCTTTATTCAAAGTTCACAACATTTACTCAAATATTAAACATTCAAAAATATAAGAAAAGAGTAAACCATATACAAAAATAAGAGAGAATGAATTGAATAAAATACTTAAGTAACAATTGTTAACAATTGTTTACTGTAAATGAATTTGAGAGTCATTCATAAATAACAAAACATTGGAATGACCCGTTAGAGAGAGCAAGTTTACAAAAAATATTCGAATAATTTTTGAATTATTGAATGTCCATACATTTATTTGAATACAGTTAAGCTTACACATACATACGTAATGTGTAGGTACAGAAATTTTACATTCAAATTATATATGAATATTTCATTCGTTTGACTTGAGTTGACTGAATTGAATGAGTTTTTATTTGTTTTGTCTTTGGTTATTCTTTCATTTGTTTCTTCATCATTGGGTGCTCGACACATTGTAGTTAAAAAACAAATGAGTGTGTTGAAATTGGTTTTTATTTATTCTTGCAGACCTCTAGTGTGAACATGGTATTATTTGTAATGTGTTTAATTTTACGCATACGCATACACATTAATGCATGTGTATGATATGCCACTCAAATAAAGAAACAAACTCATAGCCTCAATATATTTTAATTTAACGCTTCTTCAGTAAAAGCATTCGTAGCCGAGTTGTTAAGTTCTCTCCTGAGAACGATGATATTGCCAGTTCGAATCCCAAAAATAATTTTTTTTCATTTTTTTTATTTAATTTTTTTATGTTCTAAAAAACGATTTTAAGATTGTAAAACGAATTTCAAACATCAACTTTGGAAAAAGAGGAAACGGGCTTAGGTACATATCGTCCCCTCAATATAACAATAGCGTATAATTTTTTTGGGGTTTTGAGAAAATCGTGTTTAAAGTTTTTGTCAAATCGGATGTCTATAAAACCTCAATATCGCGGTAAATCGGATGTCTATAAAACCTCAATATCGCGGTAAATAAAAATACTTCATAATAGATTTTTCGACGAATAGATAATACCGTTTCTTGTCTTTAAATTTACCAATTTTTTTTATTCTACGCATCCTTAAAGACCATAATTATGTCATTCAAAGTGCAAGTCCTCCATATAGGCTATTTTATTTTTTAAGGAATTCGTATAATTTTCTGATACACTATTTTATTTTGTATGGTATATGCTGTTTTATTCAATAATTTTACGGTATTTTTACTAAAATATTTGATCTCAAAAATATCAATTTTAAAACAGTGATTAATTCATAGTTTTGTTAATTCAGTGGCACATATTCATCACTTTCCAATTTGGGTTATTATACACAAAAAATTATGACAAATTAAGGTATACATTGCGTAAATCAAATACAACTAGAAGTTCATTCGTCTTCTTTCTCTTCCTCTGCTACATCTGGCTCATCTAAACAGTTTCGCTTCTTTCCACCTTGTAAGTTAAAGAAAAATGACTGCGAGCCACGAGGAATTACATTCTTCTTGCACAAATTTTGGAGATCACGCAGCTTTCGATGGTTGGAATAAAACTATTTCTCAAACAATAGTGTATATTATTATAAGCTATTTTATGAGTTAAAGTTTTCATAAATTGTATTTTTTTCTACAGTATAAAATGGAGTATAATGCGTTTACACTATTATTCTTTTAATAACTTTGGAGTGGCAATTTCAAGTAAAATAGCGCATATGAGCTTACACACTTATTGAAGGAAAATTTTGAACAAGAAATTATACACTATTTTTTCCAACGACATTTTGACCCACTTTTTGGAAGTAGAATTTGAAAAAATTTTGACCAGACATAAAATCAATGATGGTGATTCTAAATATGCAATAAAAAAATAATAGCGTATGAGCACATACGCTATTTTTATATTAAGGGGACGATATATACATATGGATGAAGTTTTCTGATGATCTGGCCTAAAGCTAAGATCACACTATCGGCTCAAATAGCACAATCTGTGACGATTTTTATCGTGCTAAATCGGCGCACATTTAAAAATATTGCACAATTTATTCATGGGTGGTCCATTATCGTCGCACATTGTGACAATTTTTTTCGGTTCATATCGGCCAAAATTCAATTGCGACAATAATCGGTACAATGCGGTCACACTATCGTGCTATTTGGGCAAATTAAATCAAATGTTTTTGTTTATTTACTTGTTGGCAGACATAATTTTACTTTAGAAATTCGCAAAATTCTCCGTCCGAATATTAAATTATGTTTCCTAACAATTTTAAATAATATATTAATATATGTATAATAAAAAATATATTAAATTTCATTCAAACTTACTGCACTTGTTCTTTTTATACCCTTCACCGAAGGTAAGAGGGTATATATGTATAACTTTGTCATTCCGTTTGTATGCTCCACAATATTGATCCTACACCCTATAAAGTATATATATTCTGGGTCCTTATGAAAAGCGAAGTTCAAATCCGGTTGTCCGTCTGTCCGTGTGTATGTTGAAATGGGTTTTCCGAAAACCCCAGAAATGATGTGGACTTGGTTGATGTATATTTATATACTCCGTTTAAGTTTGCTATTGAAATTCAGCCAGATCGGTCCAAAAATGACGGAGATATGAGCAAAAAACCACGACTACCTCAAAATTTTTCCAAAAATCCCTTTTTGTATTTTTTTATTTCCGTATATCTTGAGAACGGAAAAAGCCAAAGATTCCAAATTAGGTACACACATTAAGGTTGCCAATACACACCATCCTACAAAATGTGGGCGGGATTGGAGAAGTGGGCGTGGTACCTCCCGTACAAATTTTTTTTTTTTAAATAACCACGTTCGGGAACCATTGATCTCCCCGAGTCCAAGCTTTATAACTCAAGTAAATGGTAAATTTCTTCTTAAACACGTCGGTATATAAATCTATCAAATCGGTTAAAAAATGGCTGAGTTATGAGCAAAAAAACCACGACTACCTTTAATTTTTTCCAAAAATCCCTTGTGGTTGTTGTATTTTAATTACTTTTTGCTGTATATCTGGGGAACGGCAAAAGCCAAAGTTTCCAAATTAGGAACACACATTTAGGTTGCCAATATACACAATCCTACAAAATGTGGGCGGGATTGGAGAAGTTGGCGTGGTACCTCCCGTACAAAAATTTTTTTTTAAATACCCTCTTTCGGGAACCATAGATCTCCCCGAGTCCAAGCTTTATAACTCAAATAAATGGTAAATTTCTTCTTAAACACGTCGGTATATAAATCTGTCAAATCGGTTAAAAAATGGCTGAGTTTTACAACCGAAATACTGAATCCCCAAAAATTACTCTTTTTTTTTATAATTAACTTTGTTTAAATATATGTATACAAGTTTAAATATAACCTAAGTAAATGGTAAAATTCTTCCTTAACACGTCGGTATATAAAACTATCAAATCGGTTAGACAATGGGTAATTTATGAGCAAAATACTCAAAAAATGGGCTAAAAAACATCAAAATTTTTATAAAAACCTAAATTTTAGGGCTGCTATACGTCCTTTGGATATGACTTATATATCAAAATGTCGGAAATTTGTATGAGTTATAACAGAAATACTGGGGTCTAATCACCGCATACGATATCGAGCAAAATTCATTGAAATAATTTTTTTTGGTATCTTGAAACTTGATATCGAATGAAATGTATAGAATTTGAAATAATAGCATTCGACATCGAGTAACTCGACATTACATTTATCGAGTTTTCATTCGATACGCCAGTGTCTATCGTATGCAAAAAAATCCAATAGTTTATTCGATACGATAGTATCGAATGCAGTGATTAGACCCCTGAATTCCCGAAAATTACTCTTTTTATACCCTTCACCGAAGGTAAAAAGGTATATACAATATTGATCCTACATCCTATAAAGTATATATATACTGGGCCCTTGTATTCTGCTCGCACAATTGTGAAGGGTATATAAGATTCGGCACAGCCGAATATAGCACTCTTACTTGTTTTATTTATTTATTTATTTGATTAAATCTATGGATATGAATCCTGACAGACTACTATATATTACAAAGTTTTATATAAAGGTATTATTAACGAAAAAATTTTGTTAAGACATATTAAGTATTTAAAAACACGATTATATTGCGTTTAATTACATTTATATTAATTGAAAAATCGATTAAGCTATATAATTCATTGAAATTTTTGCATATTCTCCTCAAAGGATCAGCATCAGCATAATTTGTTTGAACAACAGGAAGGTGCAGAGGTATTAGGTGTCGGGTAAAACGTCGTGGAATATTAAAATTTATGTTACGAAGAAAGAAGTCGGAGAGGACATCGCCATTAATCAAATTAATTAGAAATGCCACATTTAGCATAGTCCTTCGACTTTTTAAAGTAGGTAGTTTAATTATTGATAGCCTCGCAGTATACGAAGGAAGATTCCCAGCATAACGACCAAATGAGCTCCTTAGGCAGAATAAGAGAAACTGCTTTTGAACAGATTCAATTCGGTCTATGTGCATGTTAACTTCAGGATCCCAGACAATAGACCCATACTCCAAAATTGGCCTTACAAGGGATGTGTATAGTTGTTTCGTTGCATTAGGATCTGTAAACTCTTTAGACCATCGTTTTATATAAGCAAGCACACCACGAGCTTTATTAATCGTCATTGTAATATGTTTGCAGAAATCTAGCTTAGGATCAAGTAGAATACCAAGATCCAGAAATTCTCCAACTAACTCTAGTTGATACCCGTCCAGGAAATAGTGTAGCATTGATGTGCAATTTCTAGAAAATCGCATGTGCTTGCATTTTTTTAACTTAAGCTCCATTTGGTTATATTTACACCATGCGTAAAAACTATTTAAATCCTGCTGCAAATACGCCCCATCTAAAGATAATTTGTAGCTGAGAAACATCTTAACATCATCAGCGTACATTAAAACATTACAATGCTTCATTACAAGCGGCAAGTCGTTTATGAAAATCGAAAACAGCAAACGACCTAGGTGACTTCCTTGGGGGACACCGGAGCTAACAGAAATTTCTTTGGATGTGGTATTATCAAAAAGAACACACTGTGTCCTGCAGGTTAGGTACGACCGTAACCAGCACAAAGCGTTGCTAGTAAACCCTAATAAATTCAGCTTAGTGAGAAGTAGGCTATGGTTGATTTTATCAAAAGCTTTGCTGAAGTCAGTATAAATAACGTCCATAAGTTGGCCATCCTTAAAAGCTCGATTTGTTAGAGTTGTTAGTTGTAAAATATTTGTTACTGCAGAACAACCTTTCCTGAAACCATGCTGGTATGGTGATATGATTGAGGATACACTGTGGCAGAGAGAGTCTGTTAAGCATTTTTCACAAAGTTTGGGAATTGCACTCAATTTTGCAATGCCTCTATAATTCGTTATGTCCGACTTGTTTCCTGATTTAAATATCGATATGATAAAGGATTTCCTCCAAAATTGGGGGAAATATCCGTATTTTAATGACACATCAAACATGATAGCCAAAGGAGTAGCCAAAGCATGAGAACAAGTTTTTAAAACGCAAGTAGGGATGCCATCAGGTCCACTACACAATGACGGTTTTATTGTTTTCAAAGATAAAAGAACCTAAGAAGTATCAATAGATGAAAATGATATTGCCTGATGTTCCATCAGACAAAACGGGTATTCAGTTGATGTATCGTACTGTTGCTTAAAATATGTTGTGGCAAAAAAATCGGCAAACATATTGCTTTTAATCAAATTAATATTAGACTCATTAATTACCTATAAATACTTCATAACTCTTGGATAGCCAGTAGATTTTCTTTTCGAATTTACAAAATTATAAAATGATTTTGGGTCACGTTTAAATGGTGAATCATGGTGAAGGGTATATAAGATTAGGCATAGCCGAATATAGCACTTACTTGTTTTTGTTTACTATTGTGGTGTGCAGTGTTGCCAATTTAGCCATTTAGTGACCATTAGCCATTTTTCAACTTATTTACTGAGCTACCTAAATAAGTGCGGAAGCGTTTTTTGTATGTCAAAACTTCTCATTTGCATACAATTTATACGAAACAAACCATTAGAATGCGAATTAGAAACCACCCGGCTGATAAATCTTATTTTACAGATCGCTATGTCGGTTTGTTTTATTGAAATTGTATTTAAATAAAATTTTAATTTTTAAAAAAACGCTTGCCGCTTTTGTTTAGGTTGTTCAGTTAGCCATAAATTTGTTTTGCCGTTTTTCTTTTAAAATAATTATTTTCAATTTCTTATAAAAATTTATCAAAGTAAAATAAACAGTTTTAACAATTCAAACTCATTTCATTTAAATCACAACTTTTACAAATGTTGGAAATCGCTATAAACTATGGTGATGAAACATCTTTCAAAATAAAGCAATTGTAGTCAGAATCACTTTCTGAGTCGAAATTATTTGATAAAATTTGGTACATAGGTTCTAATGTGTTGTTGACCGACTATACTTTCTTACTTGTTTTTATACCCTTCACCGAAGGTAAAAAGGGTATATATAAGTTTGTCATTCCGTTTGTAATTTCTTCAATATTGATCTAATACCCTATAAAGTATATATATTCTAGGTCCTTATGAGGAGCGAAGTTGATTTAACCATATATGATGGGGGCCAGGTTATTATACATTTATGTCACATATAGTCCGGAATTGTTTGCTATTGAAATTCAGCAAGATCGGTCTACAAATGGCTGAGATATGAGCAAAAAACCACGATTACCTCTAATTTTTTCCAAAAATCCCTTGTGGTTGTTGTATTTTTATTACTTTTTGCTGCATATATGGGGAACGGCAAAAGCCAAAGTTTCCAAATTAGGTACACACATTAAGGTTGCCAATACACACCATCCTACAAAATATGGGCGGGATTGGAGAAGTGGGCGTGGTACCTCCCGTACAAAATTTTTTTTAAACAACCACGTTCGGGAACCATTGATCTCCCCGAGTCCAAGCTTTATAACTCAAGTAAATGGTAAATTTCTTGTTAAACACGTCGGTATATAAATCTATCGAATCGGTTAAAAAATGGCTGAGTTATGAGCAAAAAAACCACGACTACCTTTAATTTTTTCCAAAAATCCCTTGTGGTTGTTGTATTTTTATTACTTTTTGCTGTATATCTGGGGAACGGCAAAAGCCAAAGTTTCCAAATTAGGTACACACATTTAGGTTGCCAATACACACAATCCTACAAAATGTGGGCGGGATTGGAGAAGTTGGCGTGGTACCTCCCGTACAAATTTTTTTTTTTAAATACCCTCTTTCGAGAACCATAGATCTCCCCGAGTCCAAGCTTTATAACTCAAATAAATGGTAAATTTCTTCTTAAACACGTCGGTATATAAATCTGTCAAATCGGTTAAAAAATTACAACCGAAATACTGAATCCCCAAAAATTACTCTTTTTTTTATAATTAACTTTGTTTAAATATATGTATACAAGTATATATAAATGTTTATATATAAATATAGCTTAAGTAAATGGTAAAATTCTTCCTTAGCACTTTGGTATATAAAACTATCAAATCGGTTAGACAATGGGTAATTTATGAGCAAAATACTCCAAAAATGGGCTAAAAAACATCAATATTTTTATAAAAACCTAAATTTTTTGGGCTGCCATACGTGCTATGGATATGACTTGTATACCAAAATATCGGAAATTTTTATGAGTTATAACCGAAATACTGGGGTCTAATCACCGCATACGATATCGAGCAAAATTGATCGAAATGATTTATTTTGGTATCTTGAAACTCGATATCGAATGAAATGTATTGAATTTGAAATAATAGCATTCGACATCGAGTAACTCGACATTACATTTATCGAGTTTTCATTCGATACGCCAGTGTCTATCGTATGATTAGACCCCTGAATTCCTAAAAATTACTCTTTTTATACCCTTCACCGAAGGTAAAAAAGGTATATACATATAACTGTAATTTCTACAATATTGATCCTACACCCTATAAAGTATATACATATATTCTGGGCCCTTATGAAAAGCGAAGTTCAAAACCGGTTGTCTCTTATTTAAAAAAAATATTTACCAGTTTTATTTAGTTTTTGTCTAGTTGCTCTGTATTCTGCTCGCACAATGGTGAAGGGTATATAAGATTCGGCACAGCCGAATATAGCACTCTTTCTTGTTTATTGTAGATCTGGACCTAATTTAATTTACGTTTATTCTTATTTAACAAATTGATCTTAACTTACAATTTCATCGTAGACCACTTTAAATGAATTATTTCTGTTTTGTTATTGAAGTTTAATGTGTTTTTATTAAAAAAAGCTTTTAGCCATCTTTTAGCCATTTTTTTCCGTAAATTTAGCCATTTTTGGTCACCAAGTTTTGGCAGCACTGGTGGTGTGGTATAAAAACATATATATGGCACAATTTTTTGTATTGATACGTTCAGATACGTTCAGATACGTTAACGATGACTGGCGAATTAGCACCATTGGGCCTTCTCCTCTTATTTGAGTTGTCGCCTACAAAATTTTCATCCTCGCCAACGGCTGGATGCTGATTGTCAGCAGACCTGCCGTCCACATCACCCATCACAAAAGATAGATGACAATAACACAATTAAAGCTAACACGGCTTTGCATTTGTTTAACTGTGTTCGTTTTCAAGTAAAACTTTTTTTCCTTTTTCTTAATTATCAGTATAAAAAAATGTTACTGCCGAAACAAAAGCAAATGGAAGATCTGGTGGTGTGGTATAAAAACATATATATGGCACAATTTTTTGTATTGAAAACATGTAAAAGTAAACAAAACCAACGCACGTATTGAACAACGTTGCCAACATATTGAATAATATTTATTTTTACGCAATATAAACCAAAGGACTTGATTTTATCCAATATATTGTGTCACATATATATACACACATCCAATTTAATTGTACAGTATCATGGTCATGAAAAATTTCGACAAACGAGCGCGTATGTGCATGCAAAGCCGTGGAGGCCATTTGCCCGATGTGTTATTTCATAAATTACCTCATATTATGTACCTTATGATTCAATAAAAAGTAACAGTCAAAAGACTAAGAACTGTTTTTCTATTAAATCAAATCTTACGTTAATTTTGGAACACCCTATATTTTTTATAATGATGTTACTTTTGTCGGTAATACAGTGTTACATATAAGTTTATTTTTAGTTAAATAAAATTTATTGGCAATCGTTAAAATTTTTATTATTAGGCTTTTATTAAATCTTATTTGCTTTTAAAGTGTTTAAAAATTAAAATTTTCATTAATATTATTTTTTATAAACCTACATTTTTACTGATGACTTCGGTACTTTTTTTTAGCAACCTTACCGTTTTACCTTAAAGTACAACCCAGTTTGCAAGTGTGTCAACTAAACATAGTTCATTTCCAAAAAGAATTTGCGTATTTACTTTTTTTCCAACACGAAAGCACAAAGTATACAGAGATGAAAAAAGTGACGTATGAAAAATGCCTAAATCATTTGCGAGGGCAGCTTTCGAAGAAAGAGAAGGAAAACGTTTTTTGTAAGCGAAGTGACAATGCGTAAAAACAGGCCGCTACTATCTACACAAATTTCATAATCAAAACAAAAAACGCAAAAAGGGCAGATTTCGAAGAAAAAGACAGAAAAAAACCCAATATTTTCTGTCTCGTGACGCCTCTGTATACTCTGTGACGAAAGTAATCGAACCACACAACTAGTGCCACTGCAAACAGAAAAAAAACACATACATTACTTATTGAATAGTGGCCGGAGCAGCTTTAAAAAGCTTGAAACAGAAAACAACTACAAATTTTTTAACAATAAAGAAGATTCAAGAACTTTTATCATTATTTTTGCACACAAAATATTTAAAATATATAATTTACAAAAATGTCAGCAGAAAATGTAAAATTGTTTAAACGCAGTGAGATTGCTGAACACAACAGCAAGGAAAATAATTGGTTCGTTATTCACAACAATGTGTATGACGTGACCGCTTTTCTAAACGAGGTAAGTCGCAGCAGCGCTAAATAGTAGCTTAAAAACACAACACTAACAAGAATTTTAAAACTATGTAAATATTTTTTATACACAAAAATTAAAAACGACGTAAATTAAAATGTACAATTAGTTTAATACAGAAAAAATGGGTGGTGTGTATAAAAAAGTTGAAGGAATTTTTAAAATTAAACAAATTGTTTTTGTACTCAACTGTCAGACAACAGCAGAGAGGTTAAACGAGTGTTTTTTTGTAAATAGGACTTTATTGGGTAATGTTCATATCATGCATTTTTATAGACAAATATGACAATGAATTGACAGAAATCAAATTAATTAAAATAGCGAAACGATGATTATTGTTTATCAACAATTTCGTTAGCTTTCTATGCACTTTAAAAGATGACTATTCTTTTTTTGTAGAACTATGGGCTAGTTTTTATTTCGTGTATTGTAGTACATATCTATGTACGTTCATACTGTCATACATATGTATGTTTGTAGGTTTTCTCGCATTAATAAAGTGAAATTGTTATCAGTTAAAATTTGCGATAATTTAAATTGATCTTTGTACAAAGTTTCTTGAAAAAATTTTTTTTATAATAAATTTTAATTAAACCACGTTTTCTTACTAATTATTTAAAACGTATACATACCTATTATTTAGTTTAAATTAATGTAGACAGTGTCGTAGGTACCCCTACGTGATTAATTAAATACACTGTAGGTAGTAGGGTTGCCAGACGGTCTGGAATGGCCTGGATTGTCCAGTTTTTTAGGGTCTTGTCCAGTTTCCAGCTAAAGAACAATTTGTCCATATATAATAATTTTTAAAACTAATGTTTTTATTTATTATACCTATAATGAATAAAAAGAAAAATTTACAATTAGCCGAAAGATACCTATTTAACTCAACAATTTTAACAAATAGAAACTGTGAATTATTTCCTTTATAAAATACATAACTGAAATTTAGCTCATTGAATAAATTCGAAAAATATAAAAAAAAATGTTGAACATAATATAAAGTAACCTTCGAAAGGAAATAATTCCCAGTTTCTATTTGTTAAAATTGTTGAGTTAAATACATTTAATTTATAAAGTATCCACTATCCAGTATGACACAAAGAATGCTGACGAAGGCCGTAGCGGACCAGAAAATGCATTACATTCCGCTGGTGTCTAATAATTGTAAATTTTTCTGTACATACAATTTACTTCATTCCTGTACAAAGGAAAGCTAAGGTAAAATGTAACAAGAAGATACAATATAATAGTCTGGTAGTGTATAAAGTAATTTCTGAAAAATTTAAGGAATTGGGACTATTACAAAAAAGCTTTATAAAATACATAACTGAAATTTAGCTCATAGGGCACTGCTACACGTTCAATAAATACCGTGATATTTCTATTTATTTATATTCATGGATCGCATTCCATATCGCAGAATGGCCTAAAAGATGAAATCCAGATCGCGGATCGTGGATCGCGTGATTAATATTGAACGTGTTGCATTTTCATGATATTAAATCATGATACGTCAGTAAAAACTGGCAAATAAAAGAAAATACCTACGCAGTGAAAAAAATTAAACAAAAGAAAAGTAAAACACAATTGACAAAATTTGCGTATTTTTTGCTCCACATTTTTCTTTCCACTTCTTTCTTCAATGAAAAAGCAAGCCTACTAGCTAAATAGGTTCCTTTTGGGTTTCTAGCGACATTGATCAACGACCCACACAGCACAAAAATAACATTAATACTGACGCGATAAATATTGAACATTATCACTGCTGAAATATTAACCAGACTTAATTTTGATAAATGCATCATAAACCATAAAAATGCGGATTTAAATTTTTTTGTTACTTATAGCCTTTTGGATTTTAGGTGACGATATGTTATTTGACGTAAGACTAAATTTTAGTTTTTAAGTTTCCTTGTTTTTTTTTTTTGTTATTTCTTTTTTCTAATTTAAAAAAATTTACTTTTTTTGAACTATCGTATGAGTACAAGTGAATTTTTTACGTTGTCCAGTTATTTTAAGTTTGGTTTCTGGCAACCCTATTAGGTAGGTAAAAAAGTTTAAAGTTCATTTGTAATTTGCTTTCAAGTTTTGCGTGTTTTATGAATTAGATTCTAAACATGTGTGCATAATTTTTGTGCTGTATTATAGGTACCTATTTATTATTAAAACTTTTTTAAAGCTATTTTGAAATTTTTCTATTAAAAATTAGATTACTTAAGTATGTATGTACATTTATTAAAATAATATTAGGTGCCTTTAGTTCAAGCCAAAATTAAAGCTAAGAATAATATATAATATAAATATACAGGTATGTGATGAAAATCGATCGATTTCAAAACGAACGTTTTTAAAAGGTGTGATAAATTTCGAAGGATTTTAAAATCCATTTCTGAATCTATACATATAAAAAGAAGTGTACACTTTGATGTCACCACTAACTGCGAAAACAGGTAAACCGATTTCAACAAAAACATTGGGGTACGTTGGGGATAGTCTGTAGATGGTTTATGTAAAGTTTGCATGAAATCGGCCCAGTGGTTCCGGAGATATGGCATTTAGATTTTCCTATATATTCCCATACAAATATCAACAAAATGCCCTCCATTTTGAACACCTTCGAAACGGCTTGACTGATTTTTATGAAATTTTGTATGTGTTTTTGTTAGGCATAAGAATAGGTCGTAGATTATATTTTATATCGCTAGAAGGCGCAAAATAGGGCATTAGCTCCTCCTCCCTATATCTTCTTAGCTAATCAACCTGTTTTCTTAAAATTTGGCATGCAGGCGCTGTAATATCTGAAAGAAAATAGGGCGTGAAATAGGGCAAGAGGGGTAAAAACTCGCCCTCCATATATCTGCTTAAAAAATCGACCCATATTCTTGAAATTTTGCTGGAAAATAGTGTAACATCTGGAAAGAACTATAGCCTAACATTTTTATTATTTATGGCGTGAAATAGGGCAATAGAGGTAAAAGCTCCCCCTCACCAATCTTATAAACTAATCAACCGGGTTTCTTAAAATTTGGCATGCAGACACTGTAACATCTGAAAGGAAATAGGGAATAGGATGTGAAATAGGGCAAGAAGGGTAAAAGCTCCCCTCCCAATATCTACTTGAAATTTCGCAGTCAAATAGTGTTACAGCTGGCAAGTACTATAGCCTATAGTTTTTATTATTTAGGGCGTGAAGCAGGAGGGGTAAAAACTCCCGTCCCAATAGTTTCTTAACTACTCAATCGGTTTTCTTAAAATTTGGCATGCAGGCACTGTAACATCTGAAAGAGAAAGAGCATGAAATAGGACAAGAGGAGTAAAAGGGGGAGGAGGAGCCCTCCCTATATCTTCTTAACTAATCAACTGATTTTCGTGAAATTTGGCGGGCAAATAGTGTAACATCTGGAAAGAGCTAAAGCCTATAATTTTTATTATTTTCTTAACTAATCAACCGGTTTTCTTAAAATTTGGCATGCAGACACTGTAATACTGAAAAAAATAGGTTATATACAAAACAACGTTTGCCGGGCCATCTAGTTGTAGTCTAAAATGTTCGTTCAGAATACAGTTCAGTTAACGTATATTCACCCTTATAAATTGCAATAGTATGCTTAAGGGAACTAGAATATTTAAAAAAAAACTAAGGCAGATCGCAAGCAACATGCACGAGTTTTAAAACACAGTAAAATAAATCTGGCGTTTTACGATTTCAAATCGTGCGATTTTCAGAACATGGCCGACTATTTTATTTTTCTTTTTTTATAACTAGTTTTAAACTTTTTGAAGATTTTGAAATCCTATAAGTCTAAGTGACAGTGTTGCCAAAACTTGGTGACCACAAATTGCTAAATTTACGGAAAAAATGGCTAAAAATGGGCTAAAAAAATTGCTAAAAGCTTTTTTAAATAAAAACACATTAAAATTCAATAACAAAACAGATATAACTCATTTAAAGTTGTTTACGATGAAATTGTGAGTTAAGATCAATTTTTTAAATAAGAATAAACGTAAATTAATATTAAAAAATTAAATCATCGAAAAATTCGATGTCGTCATCTCATAGGAATCACTCATTAGTTTCAAATAATCAAAAGTTTTAAATACATAATTTGAAGGTAAATCATAATCACGACAACATTTACCCACCATTTTGAGCCCAGATCCACAATAAAAAAAAAAAAAAAAAATATAAAAAAGTATAGTCGGAACCTTTGTACCAAATTGTAACAAATAATCTCTAAATTCCGAACTGTACTTTGCGCACAAGGTTTACATGGACAGTAAGCCAGCCGGACAAACATCGTTAATTCGACTCAGAAAGTGATTCTGAGTTAATCGGTAAAGGTGGGCTAAGGACTAATATTTTAAGGTGTTACAGACATCAGCACAAACGCATAGTACCATCTCCACTATTGTGGTGGTGGTATAAATATTGTATTGTTATGGTAAAAATATTTACCTAATTGATAAAACCGAATTAACGGTTGCTTAATGTAACCTTTTTCTCAAATTACTTTTAACGACGTTTACTTGGCTATACATACCCTCTCTTGGCACTTTATTTATACATACTTGCAAAATTTCGAAATGTTATTTAAATATTTTGTACATTCGTAAATATGTATGTAATCATGTACACTATGGTACAAAAGTCATCATTTCAATTTTGTAAATGGGTTAAATGTCAGTTCTGCTTTAACATTTGTAAAGTAAACAGATACAAAATACAAGTCAATAAGAAATTGAGAGTTTTGCGGAACTTTTCATCGAGAATCGTCAAGAGCGAAGAAGCACAATGCCATATCTGTGAATACTTTAATTTTTTTTTACGTTGCATAATAGTTTTTATCTTATCTACATATGTTACTTATCTTTTATTCATTTTAACGTTTTAAAAAATTGTTTAACCGACTTCTAATCAGATTATCCTAAAAAATCTTTGCATGAGGTTGTAAATTTTTCTTTTTTAATGTCATGATGAAGTAAGCAAATTTTTTAACTAAACCGTAGTTTTAAAGCACCCCATATACGTTTAAAATTAATTGTCAATTGAGTCTTTCAATTGAATTGATTCTTGGCCACACACTTCATAAACTGAATTGAAAAATGTTTATTCAACTGTCGATTTTATATTTTTTTTACAATTAAAAATTTAAAAATTAAAAACTTCAATTGCAATGGTAAAAAAAATAATTGCATTAATGGTTATTGCAGACTGCATTGATGATACAAAAAATGGAAAGTGACGAAGAATTTGGTCAAAAGAATGGTTGAAGAACAAGAAAGAAAAAAAAAATTCAAATGATAATTTGATAAGGGAACTGAAAACAACAGAGCCGGTCATTTTTATATGTTTTATCTAATGAAATTAAAGACAATTTTAAAAATACTTATCTTTTCTTTGCAAAAGAAAACTACAATCATAAATTTTAACAGCTGATCAAGAGACTCGAACACACAGCACAATCGAATTGAAAGACTGACTAGCCAAATTAAAAAAAAAACAAAATCTTTTGCTTTTTCTTCAATCAACTCGACAACCGCCATACTAAATAAATTGAGAGAGCAACATACGCCTTATTTGGACAACAACCAACTCAGTTCAACTGAGTCTGTTCCAAATTGGATTGAAACGTGTATGGGGTGCTTAATACAAAATGCTTTGTCAACCAATTTATAAAACAAAGGTAAAATATTTTTACATTTTTCAAATCTCCAAAAATATTTTTGTCCATCTTTTATTTTTCTGATCTGACGTCAGCATTATAAGCTCTTAAAAAATACAAAATTCCTTGTTAACAGGTAAGAGAACTATACTATATTCGGCTAAGCCGAATCTTATATACAGGAGTGTTCTGGAAATCGAAAACGCAAGAATTTCAAACTTGTTTTTTTAATAAGATTTCTGTAATAAAAGAATTTTATGACAAATATTTCTCTACTAAACAGAATTTTATAAAAAAAAATTAAAAAAATAGATTAAAAGTGTATTAAAAACAACTTTCAAATTATTGTTTTGTGCGTTTTCGATTTCCAGAACACCCCTGGTACCCTTCACCTTGGTCCTACACAAGTATATGAACAGGAAGTTTTATATACATACATATATCGTTCTTTAGATGTAAATAAATCTACTTTGTGCCACGCCCACTTTACCCTATATTGTGTATTAATCGCCAAGATGGTAGTACTTAATTTGGAATCTTTTGCTCTTTCCGTTCTCCAGATACATATACAGAAAAAAAAACAAGGGGCTTATAGAAAAAATTATAGGTAGTCGTGGCTTTTTTCTCATATATCAGCGATTTATACACCGATCTGGATGAATTTCAATAGCAAACTATAAAGTTTCAACATACACACGGGCATCGTTAAATCAGCTGTGATGTAAATATATAACAACCAAGGGCACACACATCGTTAAATTAACACAAAACAAAAATTTGTTCTTAAAGAAAAATTAAAAATACTCTTAAAAACGTCCGTTACATTAATAATAAAAAGAAATTGCAAACATTTCAAGATTTTTTTTATATTTTTTATTAAAAGTAAAAAAAAAAAAATACATTTTAAACCTTTATCACATGTTTTCCAAAGACATAAATCTGACTTGCAAATGAAGGTGGTATTATTGCATAATACAACAATAACAAGTTAAAAATTAGTAAATTAAAAATAAAAAACATTTTCTGTGGGTCAAAAGTCACATTATTATATATTCCATTTTGTTTTAATGGTTTCTTTTTTACTTTTACAAACTTTTTTACACATTCATATAAACTTTTTACTTTTATTGTGTTCGTATGTTTTAAGAAAAATTATGTAATAGATATGTATAAATATACCATAAACACATACATACATACATATTTTAGATGATTGCTATCTCTAAATGATTGGTATTTATCTTGCAAATGATTACATTTTTTTCAACTTTTTCGAGTCTATCTTTGTGTTAAGTTTATAACTCTGCTATATTTACTACGATTTTTACTATAAAGCGTGAACGTAAACTAATGAATTAGATGATTTTTATTTTGGTTTTCGTCAGTTTGAAAGCAAAACTATTGGCTGTTTTATTTTGGTAAATTTATCACGCGTGTTTGTTACAACTGTTTGTGTGATTTTGTAACCACAGCATAATAAGTTAAAGGCGGAATTTATGCCAGCTTATCTAAATCTTGATAAATTCAATAGAAGACAACAACAAAATTCATATAAATTCCAATGTTTACACCTTTTACAATACTTAAAACTATAGTAGATTTTGTAAGTGCGTACATTAACAAGTGTAAAACAGCTCTTATATTTAGCGTCTTAAAGTATTTTGCTTTTAAGAAAATACTATAAACGTTTCTTAAATTAACAAGTAAGAAAGTATAGTCGGTCAAGCCCGACCATATGATACCCTACACCACAGTATTAAAAAACACATCATGCTTATATGTCCATATAAATATGGATTTATCTATGTTTATAAGTCATTAAAATCGGTTTAAAAGTTTGTGAGAGGCAGACATTGCCCCCTACCTCCCCTTGTGGTCCTATTTTTGAAAAACTATATAGCTTATGTGTCCATATATGTAGATATGAATCTATCTATGTTTTGAATTTCATTAAAATCGGTTTGAGAGGCAGAAATTGGCCCTATCTCCCCTCGTGGTCCTATTTTTTTAAAAAATGCATCCCCTTTGTGTCCATAACGATATTGTTCTATGTATTTTTTAAATTTCATTAAAATCAGTTTGATAGTTTCTGAGAGGAAGAAACTTCCCCTATCTTCCCTCGTGGTCCTACGATTTGGCATTTTCAATAGGCTTGGTCCTTGTGCCAATAAGAACCTATGTCGTAAATTTTATCAAATTATCTCCAAAATTGCGACCTGTACTTTGCGCACAAGGTTACATGGACAGCCAGCCAGCCTGCCAGCCGGACGGACATCGTTAGTTCGACTCAGAAAGTGATTCTGAGTCGATCGGAAGGTGGAGAGGGTATTATGCATTTGTGCTGATGTGTGTAACGTCTTAAAATAGTGGTCCTAGACCCACCTTAATGTATACCGATCTACTCAGAATCACTTTCTGAGTCGAACTAACGATGTCCGTCCGGCTGGCTGTCCATATAACATTGTGTGCAAAGTACAGGTCGCAATTTTGGAGATAATTTGATAAAATTGGGGTCATAGGTTCTTATTGGCACAAGGACCAAGCCTATTGAAAATGGGCCGAATCGTAGGCCCACGAGGGAAGATAGGGGGAAATTTCTTCCTCAGAAACTATCAAACCGATTTTAATGAAATTTAAAACATAGATAGAACCATATCTATACGTACACAAAATGTAGAAAAAATCGGACCACGAGGGGAGATAGGGGCAATTTCTGCCTCTCAAACCGAGTTTAATGAAATTTAAAAAACATAGATAGATCCATATCTATAGGGACACATTAGCTATACAGTTTTTAAGAAATAGGACCACAAGGGGAGGCAGTGGGCAATTTCTGCCTCTCACAAACTTTCAAACCGATTTTTATGAAGTTTATAAACATAGATTAATCCATATTTACATGGACACATAAGCATGATGTGTTTTTAAATATTGTGGTGTAGGGTATCATATGGTCGGGCTTGACCGACTATACTTTCTTACTTGTTTTATTTTGTAACTGCAGCAGATTGACTCAAAAACAATTCTTTTGTGTAAAATTGCTGCCAACCTGCGTAATATGCAAATTTATGCAAATCAAATATTTTTGGGAAAAACTTGAAAAAAATGCAAATGTATATTCATGCAAAATGCCTAAAAAACTTGCCGTGCTTATTATTTACTACTGTAATATGTTTTTGTTTTTATTTTCTTATAAACGCTTTAATGTTAAAACTATAATTTACGTGAGTTTTTTAGTAATCAGTAAATCGTTTTTGATGATTAAAAAATAATCGGAAAGATTTTAAGTAGTATTTTTCTTGATAACATGTATTTAAAATGTACATACATATGTACTTATAAATATTAGGAGTGATGCCGTACTTTTCTCTACACCAATCTTTAAAAATGTTAGTATATTTACTAGGGTATTCATTTAATCGGGCTTTTGCTTTAATAGGTTAATCACTCGACTAATTTATCGAGGTTTTGGTTTAATTGATTAATTTTGTTATTGATTGGTTAACCGGTTAATAAGGTTTTTTTATAAATTTAAATTAAAAGTAAATAAAAATTAAAAATTATTTATTATTTGGAGTTTATTAGTAAAAAAACAATAACATAACGATTCTTGAACTAAAACGAGCAAACAAAAAATAATAATTAACTATGTAATACATTTTTTTTTATTTAATACATATTTGGGGGATTCAGAAGGTGTGCTATCAAGCCATATCGTCATAATGTCCTTAATAGTTTTTTATTATAGCTTAAAAAAATATTGTTGTGTTTCAGGCAAAATAAAAATTTTAATGCTGTGTTCATTGATTCGTCATAACCAGGGAAACCATAAATACGTATGCAATTGCATGTTTTTCCTTGTGCGACCAATGAAGGCACAAACAATATATTTATCCGTTTTAGAGCCTTTCATGAATTTTGGCATCGATTTTTAGTGCATATTTTTGCATATTTTATCGTTTGCTGCATTTTTGTGCATAATTTAGTTAAACGAGGTTTTTTGCAGCATTTTTTAAGTTTATAGCGCATATTTTGCTTATTGAAGCTTTTGCAGAAAATAAATTTTTTTTTTTTTGGAAATTCTGTTACTTCAATTTCGCCATCTACATTTAATTTTTACTCTCAAATTGTAAGGTTGTCGTTAAGGATAAATGTTATGCGATGTGTATAATACATATAAATGTAGGCCAATCTTTTAGTATACCGATCGACTCAAAATCACTCTTTTAAGTCAATCCGTCCGTCTGGCTGTCTGCCCACGTTAACTTTGTGCGCAAAGTACAAGTTCCAATTTTTTCAGATAATTTAATCAAATATGGACGAGGTTTGTGTGAATGGTAAGAATCGGTCTATAATTTCTCATATTCCCCATAAAAATTTCTTTCCAAATCTCTTTGTGTCAGTAAGCCATCAATTTCGCCCCAAAAATATTTTACTGCAAATTAAATTATTTTCTGATCGTTTCACATTTGCCCAAAGCTCCCATCCTTAAATATCTTTAACTTCCTTTTAATGTTTAAATTTTTTAACAATTTAGCGGCCGTGCCTAAAATACCTTTAAGCCAAAAACCCATATGGATGTTAATATGTAGATAATATTCGGCGCAAATATCTCTTATATGAATTTTACCCTAATATGGGCTTAAGCGATAATATTTTTAGGTTTTTTTTTTTTTTAATTTTGTTATTTAATTGTTAAATGTATTTTGTTTTCAAATTTGCAATTTTTGATTTTTTAGGGCATATTTTTAAAATTTTTCAGGGCATATTTTGCAGTTTTTACTGCATATTTAATGCGCATAAATCGTTTTTTTTTTTAGAGCATATTTCCGGTTTCCCTGGTCATAACTGTACAGTAGAAATCATAATATTAAACGATTGCCTACAGCAGTCATATATTTTCTTGTAATTATTTTAACACATATGGCTTTACAACTTTATGACTACCTTGTGAATCCCCCAATTATGTTTTTATTAAAAAATAAACTGCGAGATCATTTTATTAATTATTTCAATAGTTTAAATAGATCTTATAAAATATTGTTTAAGAAGAATAAAGTGGTTTAAATGTTTAGGATTTTATCGATTCTTTTCTTTAGTTTTAATAAAAAATTCTTTCACTTATCGAAGATGTTGGAGAAATCGAAAGCAACCCATAATATAGAATATCTAATTTATCAGTCATTTTCATGGAGTTCTCTAAACATATAAAATCTTCCATTCTGTTTAAATTTTTTTACATTTTTAAAACTTCTAATTGTTTCGGTTAATTCTGCTGATGAGTTACTATCGAGAGTTTCTTCTGTTGTCAGGTCATCATCTAACGCATCCTGAACATTCTGCAAAAAAGTTTATTTCCGAATTCTTTAATTTCAGTTTTTATATTGTATTTTAAGAATGTATTTCTCGAAGAAAATATATTGCTGCTTAGGCCAGATGGTCAGGAAATTTCAACCTAAAAAGATTTTAGAAAAACTTAAGATATTAAACCAAATAAAACTGTTAAGCTTATAAGAATTATAAGCAACAGTTCTACTTGTAACAATATCAAAGTTTAAACAAAAATATCAACAATAAACAGTGAGTTTACATCTTCTTACATTCGCCACTATAATTCATTTGAATTCTTCCATATTAATTGTAGTTGTAAATAGGTTAAGAAAAAAAATGAAAACAAAAACAACTTGCAAAAGCATGTTGCCAGTTTAAGTTTTTTAAGCAGCACGGCTTGCCAGTTTATTATCAAAGTAATTTATTCGAAATTTTTAGTGAACGTGCACTTCCTATACAAAGTTTCAACCTTTTTATGTAAAGAGCTCTTAAAAGTAAAACTCTTGTAAGTCTTGCTGTGTTATTATGGTGTTAAAGTGAAAAATTGAACTTAATTATGCGGTAGATCTTTTTATACCTATATGTAGAGGATTTTTGCCCGATGGAAATAGAATTCTATTAAACGGGATGGAATTGGAAGAGACCTTATCGTTTATCTGGAAAAGTGTTTCAGTTAGACCTATGAACAATTAAAAGAAGCAGATAATGACATTCAAAGTATATATCCTTTATGGCTGTTAAAGTTAAAGCTTTTTTAAGTAGATTAAAAAAGTATTGGTATTGGTTGCACAAATACCACACAAAATTTTTAAAAGACAAAAAAGTTGGCTATTTTTGTGTTGAAAAAGTGACCTAAATGGAAAAAAGTACACATTGGAGAAAAAGTAACCAGTTTTGGTTAAAAGTAACCAATTTTGGTTAAAAGTAACCAAAACGGCAAGCTGATTGTGAGTAGAGTGAAATTGCACTCAAAATTTTTATTTTTTCACTTTTTGGAAAAATCGACACGTAATAATATCTTCCCTCTGTAAAAATATCCTGCTGGTTTTTCTACTTTTTTGTAATGAAATTCTTGGTTTCAAATTTCTTTTTCATATGCCTGCTTAGTATTTAATTAAAAAATGTTTTGCCTCTACTGAAAATTTTGAGTTAATAACCTCTTTATGATCAAGTGCCATTTATTTTTTTAAGTCTTCTAAATTTTACTTCAATTACATTACCTGCTTTTAAGCAAATACAAATTTAAAATTCTACAATAAAAATAAAAAAATTGAGCATATAAATTTTTGTCGCGTTTGAGTTCTTACATGCAAAACCTTTTCAATAGTTCTTTTGTTTACCTTCGCTTGTTATTGCTGTTCTTCGGAATTTGACAAACGGTTATGCTCAAAATTCTATACTCCGCCACAACAGAGTTATGTTATGAGCTTGAAGATTCATATCGTTACCTAAAACGCAAAACGCCCTTACAAAAAAAAATTGGCTTGAATTTTTTTGTGTTAGGGCCTTTTGCGTTTTAGGTAACATTAGAAGAGTCCGTTGTATCGAGTTTTAAATATGTAGATAATTATATGTATGTATCTATATGATTTTTTTTTAAGCTTAAGAAATTTTAGGAAGGAGGCTTATATGGCCAATTCTGAACCCAACAGCACCACATGTTGCCATGACAAAGTAGATATCGTAAAAGTCTTGTCACCAAATTTTTATTTCAATTATATTTTTTTTAATAAGGAAGATATTCAGCCCAATTATGAATAACAATTCCCCGGGAGTTTTTTCCCTTTTCCCATTTTTACAATTGAATTAACATAGGAAAAATGGGAAATGATTCTTTTAACTCTCAATTAGCTCTTTAATTTCCGCAAATGAAATTTTTCGCTTACTGTCGTGGTTTCCGAGATAATTGCAAAAAACCAGTGATTGTAAACGGGACAAAAAACGGAAGTGGGTTTTGAGGGGTAACCGTTTAAACAGTGATTTCTGCGAAACCTGACACAATATTTTAATGGGATTAATTTTAAAATGTTGCGACTAATGTGCCCTAAAAATGGTTTCGATTTCAAAATAAAATATGAATTACATTTATTTAAATAAATTGTTAAAGAAATTGTAAACGGGACAATTTTTCCACCATGATTTAAAATTTTTTTATGTTGCTATTTATAATCCTTTATATAAGAAACTTAATAAAAAATGTTTTTCAGATCATAAATATGCCTTAGAGTAGTGTATTGTTGTTTCAAATGCATATTTTCTAATATATACAAGTATGTGCTAAAAGTTGTAGTACTTCGTTTACCATTTATCTTTTTTTTTCGAATCAATTAATTTATACGCATATATTAAAAAAATATAAGCAATTCTCTAAATAAATCTTGAAAAGAAAAAATTTTTTTTCCATTTTTTGTGGTTGACGTTTTTTTGGAAATAGCCATATGCAAAAAAACTTTAAAAAAATGGTTGTAGGTTTTTAATTAGATTGAGTTCCTTTTCAAAAATATTAAAGAGGACAGTAACGCAAACGAAATTTTCTTCATCCGTAGTGCTGGTACACACTCTTCAAGTTTTGGTCGTCATGTCTTGAGCTTTGAAAAGAGAATGCAATTTCTTTTCCTCTCTCTCGTTAAAGGCTCAGTTAGGCGAACGTTGCTGTACCGTATCTGTACTGTATCAATCAGCTGTTCGCTTTTTGTTATATGAAAACCAATACAAAAGCTTACCGAAATGCAATGTACCGTAGTTGCAACGTACCAATCTGTATAAAATAGAATTTCATGCCGTTGTTACGTGACATTTGTAAGACAGTGATGGGCGGCTTGTATGTTACATTGAATGCGGGTAATTTTGCTCTTTTTTTTTTGGTACTTTTTTCAGTATATCTATGGAATTGCGACAAACCAACTTACAATACAACATATTTCCAAATATACAAATATACATATGTTTAGATGTTTAAAATAAACAAATGCATATACACATACAATGGAAATGTGAAACATATAAAAGACTTTAAATGGTATAAAAACCTTGTTTGGTGTATGCACATTTACAATATATGTATGCTAAAAATGTATATATGCTAAAATACAAATTTATTTATTGTAAATCTATAAAAAAATATTAAATTATTAAAATTTTTTACATACACAAAATACTGTTTTAATACCATTTAAATCACGTAATACCTTTTCTGCACAACGGTCACCATTTGAACATTTTTGATTCCCATCACTGTGTGTTTTGTTTTATGTATACTCGTGCTTTTTGTTTATGTATGGGAAAACATATGACACGTTTTTAAACGTTCTATAAGTGCACCAACGTGCTTACAGTACGGTGCGTTACATTACGGGTACAGCAACGTTCGCCTAACTGAGCCTTAAAACTCGAGACTTGACGGTTAAGTCTGGGTTTTTGAGATCTCAGTTAAGCTAGGTTTAGTTAATCTAAAATCAGATATGTGACGCCATTACCAAGTTTGTATACAAAATTTTAACGGAACAGATTAGTTTTGCTTAAAATTTTGGTCTTTAATAAAATAATAAAAAATAATCACATTTCGCCGGAAAAAATCCGAGTTTCAGACTTTGTTAGACCAAGTTTAAACTTAATCCACATCTCAAAAACCCGGCCTAAAACTTGAAGAGTCCCTACAAGAACTGAATGAGCGAAACTAACACAAGCACAAAACATTTTGTATTGAGTAGGTATGTACATTGGTTAGATAAGGATGCAAAATCTCACATACACAAGTATCCATCAAATTTTTCACGTTGATCTTAAGTTAATGATACCTACATACTTTGCTCTACGAAATGATGAATATTTCTGTCAGCAGTGACACTCCTATGAGCGGTCAAGTAATTGTCACTGTTCTTGTAGGGGTGTGATCCAGAAAAATTTTGAATTTAGAATGAAGGGTTACTGCAAATAATTCAGTTCCAGTTTTACAGTTTTTTTATCCCTGTTCTGAAATTCAGAGAAAAAATAAAGCCTATAGCAATTTCGCTATGTAATATCTTCGCACCAAATTTCATCAAAATCAATCCAGCCGGCTTGGCGTGATTGTGCAACAAACAAAATACATTTCGAGATAAACGCATTTAAAGTTTTTAATTTGGTCTTACCACATTCTCTTTAAACGGGGAAAGTTTAAAATATATAAAGATTTTATACACAACTAGCTGACCCGACAGACGTTGTCCTGTCCAAATTAGGAAAAATGTTTGCGTTCGATTTTTAAAATCCGTTAAAAAGATACGAACATTTGAAAGAAAAATTAATCAAATCGATTGAGCCGTTTTCTGATTTAAGGTAAATCGAAAAAAGTGGGCGTTTAAGTGGGCGGGGCAAACTTTTCTTTCCGTAAAAACCTAAGTTGGACCATGGCGATGATTTTAAAGAAAAAATCGTCCACATCGGTCAAGCCGTTCTCAAGTTATGCGCTTAATAGAAAAAGTGGGCGTAAAAGTAGGCGTGGTAAATTTTTCTTTCGATGAAAACTTAAAATGGATTAATACGAACATTTGAAAGAAAAATTTGTCAAATCGATGGAGCCGTTTTCTGATTTTAGGTAGTTCGAAAAAAGTGGGCGGGGCAAAATATTATTTTCGTATAATGCTAAGTTGGACCATGGCGATCATTTTAAAGAAAAAATCGTCCAAATTATTTAGATGTCATTGGTGGTGCAATATGAAAATTAGATTTTGCCACGCCCCTTCGCCCGCAGACCGAAAATCAAAAATCAGACTTCACAGTGTCACCCGCCTGAATATTCCCTGAAAATTTCATTAAAATCGGCCCAGCCGTTTTGGAGTCCATACGTTACATATATACACACATCCTGTTTTATATATATAGATGGAAGAAGATATACATAGATATGTATAAAGAAAAACATAGCAAACAATTCTGTATAACTAACTCCAAATTTTCATTTTTTGAGTTATGTCACTATTGTAGTAAATGAGCGATATGTCCATACATATGTATATAAGGCTTAACCTTGATTTAGAAACAAATTTCAACAGTAGACAGAATTTCTGATCACAAAACGTAATTACTTATACAGTCTACTGACATCTATAGTTGAATAAATTACTGCACATTTTTAAATAAAACATGAACTCCGGGCAGCACTTTAAACTTTTTTAGCATTAAAAATATAAAAACATTGATTTTTCACATTTACAAATTTTTATGTATAGTTGTAGATAGTTTGTATATAAATTGTGTGTCTTTTTTTTTATCTTTTAAGCACCCTGGCGGTGAGGAAGTTTTGATGGAACAAGCCGGCAAAGATGCTACAGAAAATTTCGAAGATGTTGGCCATAGTTCAGACGCCCGTGAAATGATGAAAAAATATCAAATTGGCGAATTGGTGCATGAAGAACGTACTAGTATTCCCGAAAAGTCTGAACCCACCTGGAATAGTGAACAAAAAACTGAAGAAACCTCTATGAAATCGTGGCTGATGCCCTTTATTTTGGGTTTAATTGCCACTTTGATCTACAAATATTTCTTTGGCAGCAAATCCCAATAATTTTTAAAACAAAAGCTCCAAAAAACCAAAAGCACATTATTTGTATCTAACACAAACAAAGAAGGCCTTGTTTATATAAATAATTTAACTTTCTTTTTTTTTTAGTTATACTCTTTTCCTTTTATATAGTTGCAAATTCATTGCTTTAATTGTTTTCTAATTTGCGTTTTCCTTTTTGAACCATATTTTTATTGAATTGCATTTAAGATTTTACAAAGTTTACTTCTTTTTTATTTGTTAAACTAAAAGAGTGCTCATTATAAAGTGTCTATTTATTTTTTTTCAAGAAAAACATGAATTATTTTACAAGAAAACTTAATGTTGCTTTTAGATAAACTGCTTTTTGTTATTTAAACTTAAAGAAAAATTTTGTTATTTCTTTCTATTAAACATTAAAATGTAAATTTTTTTTTTTATGGATTTTGAATTCCATAACAAGATAAAAACAAACAAAAAGTACATTTCGTTGTAAGGAAGTGGGAACGTTTTTAATATTTAATCTTTGTTCATTTGTCTTTTTGATAATGCAAGTTAAAAAACTAGTATAAATATATGTATAATTATTAAAATTAATTATAAACAAATAAAAAAAAAAATATATTTTTATTTATTTTTTATGACAGACAGTTTTTTAACCAAGATTTCGTGGTCAGGATTAGGAATGTAACCGATACACAATCCAATCCAATCCAATGCCAATCTAGCCGGACATTAAGCAAAAAATTAAATTAAAGAAATGGAAAAATTTAAGTACGCAGCTCGACAGACAACAAAGTTCTGCATCGTATAGTGAATTTTCAAGTCTTTTGCTTGAGATTTGTGGTTTTGGGACACTGTTCATTGACTTTTAACGGTTTTGGGAGGTTTACAATATATTTTTTTGTAGATAAACGAATTAAGATTTTACATTGATTTTTTTTCTGTGAAAGAGTATATAAACAGCTAATTATGAAAATTTTTAGAAACATTTTATTAGAAGTTTTTATGATTAAAAAATTAGTTCGAAATTAAAAAAAACGATTTTTTTGTTCACTTTTTTGTAAAAAAAAAAAATTTAAAAGGTTTTTGAAGGTGAAGCCCGCTGAGTTCTTAAAAATGTTATACATCACGATAAAATTTGAAATCTCTACTTTTAAATTAAAAAAAAATGTTGCGCGTTGTTGCGCCATTTTTCTATGATTTTTTGAAAATTTCATTTTTTTCTGTTTTTGCTCATCTTGCATAGGTACATATGATAGAAACCCTTTCGTCAGTCATAAAATGTTTTGGTTGAACTTAGATGTTTTTTATTTAAATTATTACATCTCAAACTAATATTACCTGTGTAAAAAGGGATGTGCGAAACAGTAAGTAACGGGTTTTAAACACCTGTGCGGCCGCTAAATGACGTTATTTTATGGAGCAAAATAAATTTACCTGTTTTGCATAACTTTTAAAATCATTAACAACAAAAATAATATATGTATAATAAAAAATCAAATCTGGGCTCTAGGTACTTAGTTTTTTTTTTAATATATATTGTGGTTATAGCATAAAATTATTATCAGAACCATTTTGAAGCTTTGAGAGTAAAATGGAAAAAGTGAATAATACATGGCGCAACTGTAATGAATGAGGCATTGTTGCCTATCGGGCTATTATCAGAAGAAGCGTCTGAGGCATAGGGATGAAACGATACCTCTAAGGTATCGATACTTTTACTCGATGTGGTATCGCTCGTAAAGTATCGATACCTACTTAGTATCGAAAAAAAAGTATCGATACTTGTATCGGTACTTGTATCGTTTGTATGATAAAAGAATAGAAAACAGCATTTCAAAACTTTCTTAATATTGTTTTAGTACTATACAATAAAATAAGAACTACGACCTATTAGAATTTTTGTGCTAAATGAAAAGTGTAAAGATTGAGACCACTTTTAGTTACCACCTAGTACCAATTTCCTTTCGAAAAATCATTTTTATCTTAGGAAAAAAAATTTCATAGAACGTTCAGGATAACAACCTTCATCCACCTTTTATTCTAGAAATCAACAATGGACTATGTATTTATTTTAAATGTTAATACATATGTATTTTATTTTTAAAACGATAAATATATAAAAGGGGTAGTAAAACAATAATCCACGATGTTAATTGTGAGTCACTACTTAACGTCAAGTTTTTTGAGCAACTTAAATTGACCTTTCTTTGTTTTAGTATTAGACTACTTCTACCATTGAGAGGTACACAATTGAGCAGCGCGTTAAGATTGCTAAAGCCTTTTACGAAAATGGGCGTTCAATCAAAATGCATTTCGTGCACATCATGATTTTTATGGTCAGTATAATCGACCAAATGTTTCCACAATCGGGAGAATTGTCAAATTTCAGAAAACCGGGTCTGTAGGAAATGGGAAAACATATGCACATGCTGCCCAGTTAGTTCTGCAGCTGGCGGCGTTATCGGGCCTTACTTTTTCGAAAATGAGGTCGGCCAAGCAATTACTGTGAATGGTGTTCGCTATCGCGAGATGCTAACGGCCTTTCTATAACCAGAAATTGAGGAAATGGACCTAGACGATATGTGGTGTATAGGTGTTTACCCGGGATTCGGGATTTTTAATTCAAAAAAACAGGATCCCGGGACGAATCGGGGTTTTTCAGGATTTCATAAATAAAAGCCAATTTGTAAAATTCATATAATTATAATTGATTGTTTATGAATAAGTATTAAAACAAATTAATTCATGAAAAAAATTAAATTCATTACAAAATAAAACAGTTCAATGTATTCTTTTAAAGTAATATGGAAGTATTATGCATTAAAACTTATATTGTAAAAAGCTTCTAAAACAAATTAATGACGTCTGATTACACTATGCTAGTTGAAAAAGCAGACAAGCCGGGCACATGGCGTTTTGACATAATTCGGGTACGCTGAATCCAGTGGTGCCCGCCGTTTTTTAGGGTTGGCTCTGGTTTTCGAGACATACCGTTATTTCGAAAATGGAGGAGGTTACGCATCATATATTCGCATTACTCAAAAACGCTTTAGCTTATTGAAAAATTTAAAAAAAAACGAAATTCCGCAATAAAATTATAAAATAACTTCTATCTTCGGTCTTACATTTTATCCCACTAGGAGCGTCTCCTGGACATTTATGGGACTTTTTCTTCAATATATTTCTAGTCTGCAATGAACATTTTGTATGGGAGCCCCCTTAAGAAATAGAGATAGCGGGTAGGTATGTTAGAAATAAAAGGTTGAGATGAGAAATAAAGTGAGGTCGGTCATACATTTGACCCATCTAGGGGCATCCTAGGCGCTGCAGGGGCCAAGTTTAAGCATTTTTCAAAACCGCCAACAATTAGGTTAAAACGCCAGGTGTCTCAAAAAAAAGTGTAAATTTTTTGGATAGTGTAATTGATACCTTATTTTATTGCAAACATATCGACCCCTTGCGCGAAATTATGGTATGTTACAAAAACCAAATTTTACAGGAGAGCCATTTTTCTACTTTTCTCTGCTATCACTTGCAATATCAAAATGAAAATATACATTAATTTTTTGGAGCAACGAAGTGGAATTCGCCTACAATATTTTGTCAGGTGACGTCTTTTTGAATGTAGAACAAGATTGCATCAAAAACTCTATTTCAAAAAAATTGGCATGTACGATAATTTCGTTTAGCTGCCGACTCAACCAATGCTCGCATTCAACACTTCTGGGTATCGTAAATAAATAGCTACATGTTTTTATTTCAAATATATATGGGCTACTTCAAATTTTTTGAGCACCTGCTGAAACCGACATACTATGGCTCTTATTTCGTTAAGTTTTATGAATTGAAAAAAACGTTGTACAGGGTTTGGATGACTATACTTGAGGGATATGACGTGCAAAGTTTTACGTTGAAAAGTCCTCACCTTAAGAATTGGTGGTCATCTAAAATTCGAAAAATTAAAACAACGACTTGAAACTTCCAAGAGTTTTTTCATTCATTCCGTTTTCTTTGTAATAGTTTTAAGCTTTTAGATCCAAACCCATACAAAATTTAGTCACTAGACTTGGAGGATATATCCACTAAAAAAAAAATTTTTGATATCGCTGCTGCGTGAAAAGTTGCATGGTGTTTTAAAGTGAAACCAAAATTTTTCGAATTTTGAAATTTTTGAAGATTTTGCATAGAGTTTTTGCGCCGTTTAATAAAAATGAGTTTTAAGCGCAGAATTAAAAAAACTGCGTAATTTTATAAAGTTTGAGGTGTATCAAGTTGGTGTCAGCGCACCAATAACGTATCACGGACATCACAAACTTAAAAGAAATTAGCGTAAATTTTTTAAAAATGTATCTCTTTTGCGTCTGACAATCTGAATTGCCTTTTAAGTTGGCTAGTGTATTGCGTGATGTGAGTAACTTCGTAAAGCGCACCTCCGAGGCGAAAACGCACTTTAAAATTTTTAAACGCAAAAATTTTATGAACTTTTGAAAATTTTTGCAAAAAAACAATTTATTTTTAAGCTTTTTTTTATATCAAAACATGTCATGGGCACATGTTAAGGTATCTAAATAGATTCTTCGCGACAGACTAAACTGATAAAGTGCAAAAAAAAATAATTTTTTTCAACCCTGGCGCGTGCAGCGGCAGTTTTTTCCAAACACATTTCGCTTTGTGACAACTGAAGCGCTGTATCAATTCCGCTCAAACGTACATCGAATAGAAGACTTTACTGAGCTTGATACTAAAATTGAAAACGCACCAAAAAATTTTAAGGATTTAAAATTTTATGGAGAAACAAAATGTTTCTAACCTCAAAAAGCATCCTTGTATGAAATATTTGATTTGGTTTCAGAATATATATTTTAAAATTTCTAAAATTCGTTAAAAAAAACTGAGAAGCGAAACAAATTATGATCATAGTAGCTTTTGCTGAGTGCTTCTAAGAATAAATATTTGAGTATTACTGATCTAAATATATAATTTGGTAAAAAAATCATGAGTGGTAAAGTTTAAATGGTTATATCTCTTAAGCCATTAGCGATAGCCAAATAGTTTTTTTCCCAAAATATTGCAAATTATGTCTTATACTAGCCGTAATTTTGTAAAATGTTTAACAATTTTAAATAAATTTTTATATGCATACACGATCAAAAAAAATTTTTTTATATTTTTTTTCCAGTGTATTTTAAAAAGTATTCAAGCTTTTACAAATATTTTAGTGTGCTAAGAAAGCCCTTAAGGGGTATTATCCACACGCGTTATCCTTTTTCAGTTTTAACAAAAACTGTAATTTTTATATTTTTTTTAATTTTTAACTTTAAACCGCAGTAAAATTTGCGCCGTGTAATAAAAATGATTAACGCGAACGGATTTCTTATGCTCAAATATCGGTTTATACACACGCAAATCAACATTGATGTCAGACAAAAAAAAAAAAAATTAAAAAAAAAATGTCTAGGTGTCGTAAATTTTTGAAGTTGCTCATATGCAAGTATTAATTTAATAAAATAAACTTAAACAAATATGTGTCCAAAGACCTTTGGTAGAACCCCCTAAAGTTTTTAACACTTTTTTCAACAACTTGCATTTTGCGTGCGCAGTTCTATTATCATTAACTTAGAAAAAAGACCACACCTTCTGATTTTGTTTTCGTGGTACAAAATGCATTGCATGTAACATTTATTCACTTATGACTTTTTTGCAACCAGTTAAAAATTAGGTTCATGGTCAGTATGATTTATATTAAATTTTTGAATTTTTACTAAGCCCAAAATCTCGGGATTCGGGACTTAAATTCCTAGAATAATCCCGGGATTTCGGTATTCCTAGTGTTTGCTGGTCAAACGGTTTCTTGATACCGTTACTGCTGCTCCAGCTTTGGTAAATAATCAAAAATTTAAGATTAATTTCAATACCAAAGTGAAACGATTACTTTTGACCGATACCAAGTATTTTTTTACCGATACTACTTGGTACTCGGTTGCTAAGTATCGATTACAAAAATACTTAGTACTTATATAAAAGTATCGAATATGTACTTGTATTTACTCGTATCGTTTCATCCCTACTGAGGCACGAAATAAACATTTTCGGTTTCACAGGCAGAATTTTGCTAGAAAGTTTTCGAGGGTTCAGTGTAACAAAGATATTATAAATAGACTTTTGCTCAGTTCTGACCCACTGATTACTAGTATAAGACCAACTCCAAAAAAAAGTCATTACCCTTTACGAAAGAAGCAATTTCTTTTATGCTTCCAACTGTACTTGGCTCTGAAGAGAGAGTTCAGAAGAGGATTTTGAAGAAGCAGACGAAGAAGAACCATGGCACTCATCATCATCTTAGTGCTAAAGAGAACTTATTTTAAATAAAATTTGCTGTTACTATTGTAAATAAGTTATAATTACGAATATATTAATTATTTTCAGATAAATTAAATACTATAAAATACAAAAAAATCACATAAAATCTTAAAAATTAATATGTTTTGGAAATTAGCAAAAAAAAAATTTTTTTTACAGGGTCGTTCCGGGTGAGGGGGGGGGGGGTTTGGAGGGATACCTCCCCCTAAACATAAAAGTTCAAAAATTTAATTTTTATAGTATTAAGGCGTTTGTAATCTATTTCTTTTATTATTTACATTTTTTTTTTAAATATTTTATGTAACCGCCCTCAAAAGGGGGCGGGGGCGAAAAGTGTAATTTTACGATCTCATGGGTCTAATTTTAGGTTTTTTAACTTTCGCCGACGTTAAAAGTTGCATTTGCCGAACAAAAGTATGGGAAAACTTTAAAAAAAATTGCATTTTTCAGAGGTTGGATTAGTTCTTCTAGGGGGAACCTTTTCCTCCTTGGTCCGATTTTATTTATTTTTGAGGTTTACCTGCCTATTACAATATCACATATTTCTGCCAAGTTTCATCGATCTAGGGGCACTCAATAACTTTTAAGAAGCAATATAAGCTAAAACAAAAAATAATGTCCGGCTAGATTGGCAAAAAACCCCTATGTGCGATACTCAAACAGAAATATTGGCGATACCGATACGAATATTAAATTTAAATTCAAGGTAAAATGAATAAAACTCAAGTAGAGTAATTTCTTTATTATTATACAAAATTACAGTGTAAGAGATTATTAATATTCAAAATTGATTTTAAAAACAACAAATTGTAATTGAATTCATGATAAAATTAACAAAAATTAATTTATTAAAAAAAAAAACTGTAAGAGATTATAAATATTTAAAATTATTAAGATTTTTGTTTAAAAAACAAAGTTTTCTCATCAAAGTTATTTTCGGGAATACAAAGTTTATTATTCGGGTGTGTTCTAGAATCCGAATCCACTCGAAAGTGGATTACTTTAGCATTTTTGGTGTTTTGCATTTCACATCCACAAGTTTTTATTCGTTTTCAATTAGAGTAGTAATGGGTTGGTGAAAGTAAAACGAATCGACTTTTATTCTAATATTTGATAAAATTTTTAACAAAAAAATAAATTTTGTTTTTAGCTTAAAATCTTCTTTATCCAATTTAATCAAAAATATATCGTTATCTAAAATGCAAAAGTCCCTAACATACCCTTAATTTAAAATTGACTTTTTCATTATTTTGATGTAATTACAGCTTATTTTTTTTAACGATTTAACGACAGTTTGTTTGTTTAATCGATTTAGCGATCTCAAATTAGTTTTTTTGTTTGATTAAAATTTTGCGATTTTTCGCGAATTTTAGCCATGCTCGCGATAGAAACGATTTGTTTCAGTAAGTTTTCTGATTCTTTACAGCTTCAACGATTTATAATAAATAGCAGACTTTGCTATCATGCCGATGTTAGCAAATTTTTGCGAATTTAGCAAATTTTACCTAATTTTTGCCAATCCTTATAGTTTTAGGGACTTTTAATCAATTATATGGCTGGTTTGAAATATTAAAAATTTACGCGATTTTTCGCTATTTTTTTTTTTTTTTTTGTTATTTTCCGACATTTTGTTTTTTTTTTTTACCGATTTAGCGATTTCAAATAAATTTTAGTGTTTGTTTAAAAGTTTGCAATTTTTCGCGAATTTTAGCCATGTTCGCGATAGAAGCTATATTTTCCTGTGATTCTTTACAGCTTTCACGATTTTAAAATAATAGTAAACATTGCTATCATGCTGCGGTTAGCAAATTAGCGATCTTTAGTCCAAAAAAAGTTTTTTCGAACAAAAACTTCGAATACACAAAAACATGCGGATTTGAGAACACCAATTTATGAATTATGCGGATTTAAAAAATTTTTCCTTTTCAATTCGAGTCGAAACGTAGAACATACCAGATTAATACGATTTCCGTACGACGTGCTAAATTCCCAGTTTTTCACATTTGCTAAATACACTGAAATTTATTGTTGAGGGAAAGCTAGCTTCTATGCGCATTCCGCCGGTTGCTTAAAGCCAAAAATATTAAACAAACAAAACACTCTAAAGGCCTAACCACAATGTGCTTAAGTTGGCTTAAGCGAATGAGCGAATACATGTAAATTATATGAGGCAAACCATATTAAACTTAAGGAAATTTTTTGCTAAGTGTAATGAAACTATCATTTGCTTAAGCAAGGTGCGAATCTAATCGCACATTCCGTATGGAATCAAATGTTTTTTATTTTGTTTTTGTTTTTGTTTTCTTAAATACATTTGAGAGCAGTGTTCGAAAATAAACAGTACATTATTTAACGTTCGGCTCACACGCACAGGAACGATATCTATTTTTTTAGTGATTGTGTAGACATACACAACCCTTAATACCGTTCGTAACTATTTTCAAGAAAGAACCGAACATTATATAATGTTTCTAAATTTTTACTTTTTTATGATTGTACAATCCAACAGTAATTTGGGTGTTGGTTCCAGAGAAAGTTTATTTAATATGATCAGAATCTTATCAAAGAGAATGTCTGGACTTAAAATTTTCCATTTGAACGCGCAAAGCCTTAATAATAAAATGAACGAGTTCCGTTTAATATTCGAAGATTCTAGTATTGATGTAGTTTGTATCTCAGAAACTTGGTGCTTAAAAGATATCCAAGACAACGTTTACAATCTACGTGGATATAAGATATTTCGTGCAGATAGAAACGCACATGCTGGTGGTGTTGCCATTTATATAAAATCTTCAATACAATGTAAAATTAAAAGCGTTATAATTAATAATACAACTATAGAACAAGACGATGATGTTAATACTGAAGAAATTAACGATGAAATTGAAAACAATACTAGCATTAAACACTTGTTTTTGGAAATATCCAGCAGAAATCAGAAATCGTATCAAAATGAAAAGGTGGTTGGAAAGCATACCGACGATAACTATGGGTTACACTGATGCCATTCTAGTTGGTGACTTCAACGTTAATATATTAGAAGACCGCAGACTAAGTGACAATATGAGTGCTATCGGACTAAATTTAGTTAACCACTCTTTGCCAACGCACTTCACAAGAACTAGCAACACACTTCTGGACCTTTGTTTTGTTAATAATATGTCACGGCTACTGTTGTATGATCAACTCTCGGCTTCGCTATTTTCCAAGCACGACCTTATTTTTCTAGCTTATGATTTTCACACTGAAATTCAAAACCAAACGATTTATTATAGAGACTTTAAGAATTTGGACTATCAGTCACTGACCAATGAGTTGTCCACAATCCAATGGAATCAAATGTTTTATATGACAAATCGTCAGCTCATTACTGGTTTGACCTACCGACCATTTTAAAAAAAAATGAGTTAGGTATGAGGAATATATTTTTTTAATAACCTCTTTCTAAATCAAAAACCTGTTTCGCGAAAATTTTTATGGTTTCTGAGATATAAAGCATTAATTTTGCTGCATATCAACTGTTTCAAAATTTTTTAAGTACTGTTTTGCTCTACAAGGCATTGTTTGGCGATTGCAGCAAATTCTTCATACAAAAACGTACAAAATAAAATTTACTGTTGCTTTGCTGCATTGCCGTAAGAAAAAAAAAGTAGTTAAAGCAAAAGCAAAATAAAATGACATCAAGAAAATAAACTTATGAAAAATAGTTTTTTAAAATAATGGACCCAACTAAGTGTACGGGTTGCTATTATTTGCAAAGTGTTTTTAGCCTACCTAAGGGAAATGCTTCAACATTTTACTACAAACGAAAATTAAATATGTATAAAAGACTGGTCGCAATTTTTTTTTTTTTTTTTAATTTAATTGTTTGCGCTGCTTAAAATATGAGGTTTGGTGTAAGAAATCATGATCTAATTTTTCAGGTCAATCCGACGGTGCCTAGCCGTGCCGGGTGGGGCCCAAAGTTCCCCATATTATAAAAAAAACATCTTTTCTATCAGATTTTTATAGTTATACTAGTTGAAAAGCCGAAAATCAAAAATATGGCTTCGTTACGATCTTCCGCAGAGAAAGTACTTCAAGTGTGCCAAATTTCAGCTTCCTATGTCATTCAATAAACTAAAGCGTTTTTGAATTACGCGAACATATGTTAATCTATCTATACAATATATAATTTCTTAGTATGTCAGGATGTTTGCATGTATGTCCTATTCTTTCCGCAACTTTCTGAAGCCATCTGATGACATAGGAAGCTGAAATTTGGCACACTTGAAGTACTTTCTCTGCGGAAGATCGTAACGAAGCCATATTTTTGATTTTCGGCTTTTCAACTAGAATAACTATAAAGATCTGATAGAAAAGATGTTTTTTTTATAATATGGGGAACTTTGAGCCCCACCCGGCACGGCTAGGCACCGTCGGATTGACCTGAAAAATTAGATCATGATTTCTTACACCAAACCTCATATTTTAAGCAGCGCAAACAATTAAATTTAAAAAAAAAAAAAAAATCCCATACAAGATGCGACCAGTCTAATGTATAATCTTACAGCAACCATTATTATACCAAATATACCAACTTTTACTTATTGTGCTTTTGGACGAAAGCTCATTGTTGTCGGAGTGGTAACAATATTGCTAGTGCTTTAATTAAAATTTTAAATGAATTAATAAAAGATTATCCACTAACTAAAACTTTGACATTATGGAGCGATTCTTGCGTACCTCAAAATAAAAATAGAATTAACGCAACCGCAATCAAAATGTTCATTAAACAAAATAATATTGATACCGTAATACAACAGTTTTCAGAACCAGGACATTCTTTAATTCAAGAAGTGGACTGTGTTCATGGTGTTATTGTGCGGTACTTAAAGAATATTGAAATTCATAGTCCTTTCATTTACTAAATTTGCTTAAAACAATGCCAAATAATAAAACAAAATTAAAAGTTATGGAAATGCTTCCGGAAGATTTTCGCACATACTCGTTGGTAGCAAATAAAATGGACTTTCGAAAAGTCTTTTTTGCTAAAATTAAAGTACTTCTATACAGTAAAAATAATGATTTATGTATACATTATAAAACTTCAACGAGAGAGGAAAAATATAAAAATGCAATTTTGGTTAAGTCTGCATCAAAAAATTGTTTGAAAACTCCTGAGAATTTGTTGACGCATGTTTTGAAAATATCGAAACCATCAATTATTTCCAGCGTAAAAAGAGAGACATAAAAGACTTGCTTAAATTTCTTCCACATGTTGATAAAAGTTATCATAATAATTTACTCAATATTAAGTTTTAAATTTTAAGTGTTTTTTCTTGATTTTATTTTACTTTTGTATTATTTAAGTTGTTTACTTTAATAAAAAAAAAATTTCATTAATAGTGACTTTTTATTAGATTGTAAATATAGAAACATTTATCTCAACAATAAGTTACTCAATACACAGCAATAAGTATACGTATGCAGCACAAAAAGCCATTTTTTTTAAATTTTTTTTAGAAAAGTGGCGTATGCGGCACAAAACAATATTTTTCATTTTCAAAAAAATACTATTAAATTCTAACTTTATTCATGAAAGTGCGCAAAAATTTACATTTTTCTTCAAAACATATACCGGAAGCAGAGGTAAAAATATAAAAAAATTCTATCGGGTACAAGTTGAAAAATCTTCATGTAAATCTTCTTTGTCGTTTTTCTCCACTCCGACTTTTTGGCATATACGCCAAACCAATTCTGAGCTGACGAAATGAAGATGATCAAGTCAATTTTCATCACAACAACATGGACATTTTATATATCAAATACACCATAATCAAAACCAAACGTATTCGAAATGAGCACCCTTGGTTTTCAAATGAAATAAAACTGTTAATCACTAAACGAAATCATTCTTATGCAAGATGGAAAAGGTTTAAAACTACAGAGCTGCATGAAACTTTCAAGTCCTTGAGAAACAGAGTAAACACGCTAGTAAAGATTGCGAAGTCAAAATTTTATGAAGAACATTTTAAATCCGCAGTTTGTTCAAAAATTAAGTGGAAATCAATTCGCAACATGGGAATTATAAACCAAGAAAATAATGATGCCAAAGAAAGTATAGATGTCAATCAACTTAATCAATTATTTTTAAATATACCAATGCCAACTCTTGATACTCCCGTCCCAAACCGCATTAATATCAGTGACAGGAACAATTCTGAAAATCAAATGTTATACGGCTTTGAGTTTAAAAATACTACACAGGAAGATGTTCTTGAATCTATTTTGAGTATTAAATCAGAATCTGCTGTTTATGATGGAGTTCACCCAAAGTTCGTAAAACTAATTTTACCATACATTCTGCCTCAAATAACTCATCTGTTTAACACAATTTTAACAACATCCACATTCCCTTCTATGTGGAAACATGCTAAAATTATTCCTATACCAAAACCTAATTATGAATTTCGGCCAATTGCAATCTTACCATACTTGTTAAAAGTCTTTGAACGCTTAATTCATTCACAGATAAGTAAATACCTACAGGATAACTCCTTGCTTACTGATAAGCAATCTGGTTTTAGACCAAAGCATAGTTGTAATTCTACTTTATTAGAGGTCTCTGAGGAATTTAGAATTAATGTTGATGATAATAGAATATCTTTTCTAGTTTTACTAGATCACTCAAAGGCGTTTGACACCGTGGAACACTCCATTATTTGCCTTAAACTTAAACATATCGAGCCTTTGGTGCAAGATCGTAGTAACTCAAAACTTGAGCTGGGTATGCAGAAATGATCTTTGGGAAAATATCTATCTAAAGAAAAAAAGATTATGGTTCTATCTCTAACTGTTTAGATTTTACAGCTAAAAATGGGTTTATTGCCTCTAGCTATTTTCAACCATATTTACATATATTAATATAAAAAAAATATTTAATATTATTAATAATTTTTCACCTTTTTTTAATCATAAAACATTCCTCTTTATTAAAAAACTTGTAAAAAAATAACTTAAGTAAACGGAACTACTATTAAAAAGATGGCTGAAAACTTCAAATGCATTTTTCTCAGTTCACGATTTTTTGAATTACTACGGTATTGCACCAAAGGCTCGATATGTGCAAATTTTCGCCAACTGCGGTCAAATTAATATCATCATACTTACATGATAGATACCAGACAGTCTACTATGGTAATAACAAATCAAACAGTTGCTTAGTGTCGAGAGGTGTACAACAGGGTTCTATACTTGGTCCACTTTTATATTCCATATACTCTAATGATTTACCGTCTCAACTTAAGCACTGTGGAATACAAATGTATGCGGATGATGTACAACTGTATATCAGTTGTCATCCATCCGATACCACAGAATGCATTAGTAAGCTTAACCAAGATCTAGACACGATTAACACATGGGCTTCCAGGAATGGTCTTTGCCTAAACGCAAAAAAAAAACTAAGGCTATGGTTATTGGTAAGAGGAAACTAATCCCCACATCCTTGCCACCAATTCAGATTAACAACTCAAGTATAGAAATAGTGGAGTCAGCTAAAAATCTTGGTGTTATATTTAATTCTAAACTCGACTGGTCTAATCACATAAATGTAATATGCGGTATAACGTTTTCTATGTTGCGCAATCTGTGGATGACTCAATATTACACTCCCTTTGAAATCCGTATGTTATTGGCAAAGACATACTTAATACCAACACTAATTTATGGGTGTAAACTACTCGCAAGCTGTGATTCGGCAAGTAAGAAAAAACTCAATGTAACTTTCAATAATATCGCCAGATACGTTTTTGATCTAACACGATTCTCAAGAATTTCCCGTTTTACAAAGCAGTTATATAACATATCTTTTGATAACCTGTTGAAATGCCGCTGCCTAATATTCTTACTTACATTTACACAAAACAACCAGGCTATTAATATAATCGAATTATCTTCTCCAGATCAAATAGAGGAAAAAAGATTAACAGGCATTTTTTTATAAACTCCATCCAGCTTTGGAACCAATTATACAACAACCAGCAATGCTCAGCACTTTAAACGCGAAGTATTTAGGCATTTTAGTTAACTTCTTTAAATGGAAAAATTAAGTATTTTTTATTAATTAATTAAGTATTTTCATTAAATCACTGAAAATTGTTTAATAAAATAAAATTATTTATTTTTTTGCTGCCTACTGTTTTTTGCCTTATTGTATTGTAATCTATTGTATTAATCATAGATGGGCATTTTTCAGTACCAGTACTTTTTCAGTATTTTCTTTTTTTACTGATTAAATATATTTAATATATATAAATATGTACATATCTAATTTTTATTATTTATAATAATTTAATAAATAATTGATATTAGTATTAAATTTTTATTAAAAATTTAGACAAATTATAAGAATAATCTTTTTATATATATATATATATATATATATATATATATATATATATATATATATATATATATTTACTGAATATTGAATTTTTTTTCAGTAATCAGTAAAAAAAGAAAATACTGAAAAAGTACTGGTACTGAAAAATGCCCATCTATATTAATCAAACTTTTTTAATATATGTATGTTACATTTGTGAATAGCGTTATATGTACAGTGCTTTAAAAAGACTTGTTCTTGTTGCACAGTGTACCAAATAAATAAATAAATAAAATGAGTATTTCGTGTTGTTTTCAAAAAGTTAAAAAAAATTTCAAGTGAATATCCTTTTAGAATGAAGTTAGATATATTAAATAAACTTTTAAAATAATAATTTATTAACTAATTACATACAATACTTTTAAGGCTTTTAAATAATTTAAATTTACAACTTAAACTTAACGTATTGAAGTCGATTGAAAACTTGATGAATTTACAAAGGCATTTTGATGCAGATGATGAGATGACGTCGACATCTGGTGTTGAGGCGTATGATGATGCTGATGGAAATCGTGTTGCAACTGAAATGATGCGGAATTTGTAGGCGCAGGTTGTAAATGTGACAAGTTGTGGTGGTAATGATGGCTGGTATTGTGTAGTTGTTGTTGTTTAAGATGAAATTGTTGTTCTGGTTGATGTTGCAGATGTAAATTTTCAAAAGTTAAACAAGTACTTGAGGTAGATTCCAATTCTGGTGATGGTGTATCCGAGTACCAATGACTATGTTGATGAGGATTATTTTGTTGATGTAAAGAAGTTTGATGCATAAATGGTAAATTTTGTTGCTGATTATGATGTTCGTAGGTTTCATTTTCATAACGGGATTGTTTTATTTGCTCTTCTGCGGTATTCTCACGTTGACACCAACTGGAAGAATTGTTGGTGGTTAAGGATGTTGTAGAAGTCGAGCGTATTAGGGAGGAGGTCGATAAATGATGATGAAAACCAAAAGGCCAATTCTGTAAGAAAAAATAAAATAAAAATAGGTACATATGTTTAATAAAACTTATTTTTAGCTGAGCTTAAAATAGTTTTTATGATAAATTTGTTTATTAAAATACTCAAAAAGTAATAAAGCCATTTAAGTGTCTAAAAAAGCAAATGTGGTATTTAAACGCCTGTCTCTTGTTTTTTTTTCTATACTATTTCTCATAATTATAACATTTAGAGAAACTTATGCTATAATAAATTACTAAATGATGCATAAAATAAATTTTGTAACCAATTTTCTTGTGAAAACCATCAGAAACAAAAGGAATTCATCACATTTAGTAATTTTCACACTATTTAGCATGAAAACACCAAACAAGAAGTGTTTTCTTTCTTTTTTGTTGATACTTGCCACATGCTAATTATTGTCTATAAACATCGTCATCATCATTACACTCATTCATTCATACGTTCATTGTTCGTTCATATTGTATATTGTGGGTAATGATTTGTGGTGTGGTTTTTTTACAGCCTAAACAAACTATGGCTGCTAAATAGTCGTATAGTCCATATGGCTGGTTGCTCTTTAAATATAAATGTTTCCACTTTGTTTGTTTAAAAAAAGAAACAAATAATAAAGAAGGGGTTTTCCTATTTGCTTAGAACTATAGAAAAACAAACATTTTGTTGTTTTATTTTTTAAATACATATATAAATTACTTTTAAATTTATTTACACACAATCGGGCAGGTTCTAGAAATCGAAATGAAGTGAAATTGAAATCGAAAGAGATTTTAAGTTCAATTATTTACAAAATTATCAAAGTTTTTCGGAGTTTTAAATTTTGTTTTTGTAAAGTTAAAGAAGTAGAAAAATTCGATTTCTAGAACGGACATGTCCGATAATAAAATTTAAGTATCAACTCGATAAAAAAATTGGTCGAATTTCCATTTAAAGTGAATCGCGTTTTCGTAAAATTGAAATTTAATTTTCTTTGATAACGAGTTTCATACAACGCCGATATGACAGGTGTTTTTCTAAATGTAGAGCAGAGCGAAAATAAATCAATTTTCCATTAACAGTTAAACTGTAAATATCCATGTGCGACCGACCAATGGAGGCAAAAACAATACATTTATCGGTTTTAGAGCTTTTTATAAATTTAAGCATCGATTTGTTAGTGCATAGAACTAGAATTATTAAAATTTACAAATGTTAAAAATGCAAATCTCTAGTTCCCATGTCACACAAGACCTATCAAGTCAATAGTTCTCCGGTGAATTTGCAATGACAAGAACAGATTAAATGTGTATAACCAAGTTCAGTTATAATTAACTATCAGTTATAGCTGTCAAAACATATTGTTAACTGGAAGTTAAAGTAATAGTTAGTTTGAACTGAACTTGGTGAAATCGGGGGTAAGAATTGCATGGTCTACAGTTGGTCTGTAGTACTGGTGACAAAGTCAGTATTGAATCAGTACAGTTTTACCAACGACATATCCCACAACTTGAATAACTTTTAAATTCTTTTTATTCCGTTTATTTTGTTATTTGGCAAATTGTTAAAATCTTAAATCTTTTATGCTTTTATTTTACAAAACCAATTGAAACAAGTAAGAGTGCTATATTCGGCTGTGCCGAATCTTATATACCCTTCACCATTGTGCGAGCAGAATACATAGCAACTAGACAAAAACTAAATAAAACTGGTAAATATTTTTTTAAAAATAAGAGACAACCGGCTTTGAACTTCGCTTTTCATAAGGGCCCAGAATATATATACTTTATAGGGTGTAAGATCAATATTGTAGAAATAACACCTTCGGTGAAGGGTATAAAAAGAGTAATTTTTGGGAATTCAGGGGTCTAATCACCGCATTCGATACTATCGAATCGAATAAACTATTGAATTTTTTTGCATACGATAGACACTGGCGTATCGAATGAAAACTCGATAAATGTAATGTCGAGTTACTCGATGTCGAATGCTATTATTTCAAATTCAATACATTTCATTCGATATCGAGTTTCAAGATACCAAAATAAATAATTTCGATAAATTTTGCTCGATATCGTATGCGGTGATTAGACCCCAGTATTTCGGTTATAACTCATAAAAATGTCCGATATTTTGGTATATAAATTATATCCATAGGACGTATGGCAGCCCTAAAATTTAGGTTTTTATAAAAATTTTGATGTTTTTTTAGCCCATTTTTTGAGTATTTTGCTCATAAATTACCCATTGTCTAACCAATTTGATAGTTTTATATACCGACGTGTTTAGGAATAAATTTAACTTTAATTTATATATAAACATTTATATATACTTGTATACATATATTTTAACAAATTTTATTATAAAAAAGAGTAATTTTTGGGGATTCAGTATTTCGGGTATAACTCAGCCATGTCTAACCCGTTTTGACAGATTTATATACCGACGTGTTACAGAAGAAATTTGGCATTTACTTGAGTTATAAAGCTTGGACTTGGGGAGAACTATGGTTCCCGAAAGTGGGTATTTAAAAATTTAATTTTGGTCATAACTTTTTTGTATCTGAACCGATTTTCCGGAGTTTTTTATAAAATATGTTCTACTAATTTCCGATATTTTAGTATATAAGTCATATCCATAGGACATATGGCAGCCCTAAAATTAAGTTTCAACGGACAGACGGAAATGGTTAAATCAACTTCGCTCCTCATAAGGACCCAGAATATATATACTAACATAACATTCGAAATCGCTCCAAAGCCGTTTTTACAATTCTTTCCGATTTGGTTTTGTCTGCAAGAAATTGAGACTTTAGGCAAGCCGCATAACGATTTTGAAAAGCAACAAGTAAGAGTACTTGATTTGTCTGTAACGAATTTTATATACCTCCCCCCGTAGCATTAAAAATCGCACTTACACTGTTCACTTGTATGGGGGCCTGGAAAAATACGGACCGATTTGGCTCATTTTAAATATTTAATACTCCTTATATGCAAGACATGAGAAATAAGCTTAATTTAATTCTCATAGCTCATATAATGTTTTAAAACCATTCATATCGGAGATCATTGAAAACTCCATTTCAACATACGCATAAAGATCGTTGCATCAACTTCGCTACTTAAAAGGATTCAGAATATATACATTTTACTACTTAAAAGGATTCAGAATATATACATTTTCTTCATTAGGACTAAGATATTGAGTCATAACCGATATAACATAACAGATACATTTCCCAGAAAAAAGAAATTGAATTGACTGATATCATGTACGGAAAGATGATCGGCTGGCCATCCTTTGTAACAGCTCGATAACCCACAGGCAACGACATCCAACCGAAGACGATCGTTTTGAGATTTATAGCCTTTCTATAACCAAACTGGCCAGATAAGAAAAATTGCTAAAGAAAATGCAAGCACTGCAAAACATTTCAAACACAAGGTAAGTGCCATAAGTGTGGTATACATTTAGGTTGTTCAGATACTAAAAACAGTATTTTATATATCGCTCATTTGCTGCAAGACCGGCATAACTCAAAAAATGAAATTTCCACAAAGCTTACTAAAAAAGGTTTTATACAAAACGTCTTGCTCAATTCGCAGTCTTATTCAGTTTTGTAATGCAAGTCAAAATCCTCTTCCGTTTTTTTAACGTCACGCCAGCGCATAGTTTTGCTTATATCTGCAAATCCTTAGCGTCGATTGTTGTAATTTTTTTCATGAATATAGTGCTACTTTATTACTTTGCACATGAAAAAACCCTTTTTACAAATTTGACATCTGCATATAATTTTTTTACATTTTGTGGTACAAATATCACGACACGTCACAATTGAAATGCCCATATAATTTTAACCGTAAACAGGATATACATATATACGTTTTTTCTTGTTTTAAGCTTTTTTTGAGCTGGTTTATTTAATTGTAATTCCGATTATACCGTTCTAAAAGTTTCTATAACGGTATACCAAAATAATTGAAATGCCGATACCGAAATTCGTTACGGTTGCCAACCCTGCTATTAACATGTTTCCTAAAATGTTAAAATTTTAATTGAACACTATGTTAATAATATTTTTACAAATACACAGAAAAAATTATTACAAATATTTTTTCAATAAATTGTCTTTATTGAATTTATTTTTATGCCCTATTAAAAATTTAATTGTTTCAGTTAATATTTTTGCTTAATATTTGCTTTTATTTATCAATGTTGTTTAACATTTACATATGGGCATTTCCTGGGGTCTCGAACGTACGTTCGTACGCTTTTGATGTACAAATAATATAGAAAACAAAACTTTTCCTAGCATTTTTTTTGCGATTCGATAGCATTTGGGTAGCTCTATGTTTAGTACAAAAGATGGATTTAATAGAGTTTAAGCTTTCATAATAAGAGTTATAAACTTGAGGTCACGAACGTACGCAAAATAGAAGTCAACTTCGGCTGACAGTAGTGAAATGTAAAAATCTGCGTAATGAAACGGAATTTTCAAAAGTGATTAATTTATTTTAAAAGTGTATAAATTTAGGTCTCCATGCAGTATTTACAAAATAAAATATCTCTCTTGGTTTTTATTTAATTGGCTTATGTACCGGTCGCGAACGTACGGATCGCGAACGGACGATTTTTCCATATGTTTTTTTATTATTATGTATCACCATGCATTTTACCACAAATGTCTTCAAATTTCCTTAACAAAAAAACTTAATACTCCTTTTACAATTGATTGTAATGGAGAGATTATGAAGAAAGAGTGTAAACATAACATATTTTTTGCATGTAAAATAAGTATATAAAAATGTCTTAAGAAGCAGAAAATACAGGAAACTATAAAATTTTCCAGTTTCCAGCCCAATTTGCTCAAGTAAAACAGCTCAGATATGCTAGGAAACCATTCTTTTATAAGAACATAGACTTTTTTTCTAATAATAAGCAATAAAAGACGATGATAATCAACATTTTATTTTTTCATCCTGGTAGACCATTCTGGGGAAATGCCCATATATGTACAGTCTTAAATAATTGTATATTTAATGATGGTTGAAAATAACATTTAAAATAGAATTTGCCCAAAAAAAACATCACAAAAAATAGAAAAAAAAAAAAAAAAATACAGACGTTCTGAAAATAGCGACAAAATAATGCCAAAATGACAAGTACTTCAACTAGTCAAGACTGTCAAGTCTCATCTCAAATAAAAATATGAAAATCTAGAAATAATATCATTATTAAAAATAAAACACCTAAGAATATGTTTACATATGTATTTATGTAAATCAAAAAATAAAAACGAGCATCCAATAGTATAAGAAAAATCTATGCAAACGATAATCTCTCATACATTTTAATAAATTCAAATGAAGGGAAAACAGAAATTTACACTAAAGTATCGCATTACAGAAAAATATTAAAAATTCTCTTTACTTTTGGGGACATTTCGAGAATTAAGAGGAAGCAGTACTTAAGAAAAGGTAATACATTTTTTCCACATAAATTATTTATTTAATCTTGGAAAGGTTATGAAACCACAAAAGTGACAACAAATTACGCTAAGTTATGCTTTTTTCCTTTTGTAAGTAGTATTTACAAATTGATGGAGTACTGTTGGAAAAGTACATACGTACATATGTATGTATGTATGAATGAAATATATGTAAAATTGATGACACCATTTAAAAATGACAAATATATAATTTTTTTTTTGACAGAACGCAGCTTGTTTATTGTTGCAAGGTGGCTGCGCTGGCTGGCTGTTTGGAGAGATATAAAAACAAAAAAAACAAAAAAAAATTTGGCTATGGCATAAAGTGGTGGCACTGACATCACTTAAGAACCATTTTCATCATATGCAGACACATCTTAGAAAAAATTAAATTTTCAACTTCTAAATTTAATTTTTATTTGTTTTGTTTTAAGAATTTCTTGTGATCATGAACAATTTTTGCCCTTCTTACCATACTTTGTACACCGGCGTTTAAGTTTAAATAACAATTCGTTACATTATTGCTTAATGATCCTTCCATAATTTCATCATTTGTTGCTGGTGAAGCTGCTCCTCCTTCCACAACGGATTTTAATTGTTTTATATACATTGTGGCCAATCTTAATGTATCCAATTTGGATAACTTAGTATCGGCTGGAATGTTTGGAAGTTTAGTTTTAAGACGTCCAAAGGCACTTGATAGAACACGCATGCGTGCTCTCTCGCGAGCATTTGCTGCATTGCGTTGTATGGGTGGATAACCGTTACGGGAACCTAAAAATAAAATAATAAAAAAATGATTTTTTTTAATCGATTTTAGTCATTGTCGTAGATAGGGAGGGGGGGGGGCTGGAGTGGGCAAAACCCACCAAGACACGATTCTGTCCTCCCTAAACTTGTAAATTAGAAAATAATTAAATCTTACGCTGTTATAAAAAGTCATACTGCCGTTTTCGTAAAAAACTAAAATGGATTTGAAATGCATTTTAAGAAAAATTTGTATGAAAATTTTGCCTTAAAACACATTTCAAACTTCTATTATTTTTTATGAATACGGCAGGTAGTCAAAAAATCAGTAGAGGCTTTTGGAATATAAGCTTTAATTAAGAAACCTTATTTCTTTGTGAATATGTTATCTTGTATTTTGCTCTTTAAACGATACACCATTTGAACTAATTTTTTTAAACGGAAAATTCGACACTTGTAATAGCTCAGGATACAAACACCACTATCATTGGAATATTAAAGGAGAGTCGTAAGAAGTGTGATGAAATTTATAGCGATATTGAACACTTTTTAAAGAAAAATAATATATCACGGGAGGTAATACAAGTTTCGAAAAGAAAAAAAGGAAACTCTTTTAAAAACAATTTATATACACGCAGAGAAAAAACATGTTTGAAGTATGGTTAAAAAAACATATTATGGTCCTGCTTTGGCAACAAACAAACTATTGTGGTTTTTTTCGCGATTAATTATATTTTTTTTTCTATTTAACAATAATTTACCTCCCTTTAAACTTCAAATATGGTTTAATTTAATAATGTTATGTGTTAATAAAATTAAGCTTCAACCATACACTTAAACATATTATGGTTAGTTTAACTATATTATTGTCCCCGGCAACCATATTATGGTTAAATTCATTCATCTAATAGCCAATAGTTAAAAATAACAATAATATGTTTGAAATTATAATATTTTTAAACATTGTACGTTTAACTTACAATTTAAAATAATATGTTTAAAAGCAACAAAATTATGGTTGTTTTGCTCTCTACAATAGTTGAATGCTTTTCAAGTACATACTTGCTCGGTTTGTTTAAAATTTCTATCAGTTGTAGTTGTATAACGTCGGCTTAATATGCAAACCTGCTAAATCCACTTTTTAAGTAAATTGGGATTTTGATGCCGTGTGGTAGAGAAAGATACGCCTCGTCAACCCGCATGTAGTTAAACCAACTATATTTTTGGTTTTTCTCTCAAGTTGCACATATGAAATATAAAAAGTTTTTTGTCGCTCCTGTAAAATGTACTAAAAGGGGGTTAGCAAGTTTGCATATTAAGCAGACGATAAGTCAGTAAGAAAAAATGCCACTGAAGGTTGCTACAGGCTGGAAAATATATAAAAGGGAATTGCTTATAAAAGTGGAACAAACCACGTATCAGTAATAAAAAACCAAATATAATAAAAACTTAAGCACATGAAAAAATTGCTAAAATAAACAACCAGAAAATGGTTAAAATTTATCATATTATTGTTAATTCTGGCCATAATATGGTTACTTTTGTAAAAATTTTGGAACATTTTGACAATATAATGGTTTATTTTGAACATATTATGGTACACTTTGATCTTTATTATGGTTAATATGGACCAAATATGGTTAATTTGAAGCAAATATGTTTGAAATATTAAAATTGTTCGCTAGTTTTCACTATTTTTGCAAATTTTTTTTTTAACCAATTTAGCGATTTTAAATACATTTTTGGGTTTATTTAAAAGTGTGCGAATTTTAGCCATGTTCGCAATAGATTGTGATTCTTTGCAGCTTTAATGATTTTTAATGATTATTAAACTTTGCTATCATGCCGCTTTTAACAAATGTTTGCGAATTTTCGCTAATTTAGCAATTTTCGCGAATTTTCGCGAATTTTCGCTATTTTTGGAAAAATAAATTTTCTTCTTCTTATTTTCCGACAATTTATTTTTTTAAGCGATGTCAGATAAATTTTAGGGTGTGTCTTAAAGTTTGCTAGTTTGAAGAAGCGATTTTTCCCAGTGAATCTTTACAGCTTTAACGATTTTTAATAATTATTAAACTTAGCTATCATGCCGCTATTAGCAGATTTTTTCGATTTTCCGCTAATTTAGCAATTTTTTTACAGAATTTTTGCCATCCCTTATAGTTTTAGCCACTTTTAATAAATTATATAGCTTGTTTAAAATATCTAAATTTTTCCCGAATTTTCGCTATTTTTGCAACATTTTTTTTTTGTTTTTTCGCGACATATTATTTTTTAGCCGATTTAGCGATTTCAAATATATTTTAGGGCTTGTATCAGTGTTAGAAAATAAACAGTACATTATTTAGCGTTCGGCTCACACACCGAAGAACGATATCTATTTTTTTAGTGTTTGTGTAAACATACACAAACCTTAATACCGTTCGTAACTATTTTCAAGAAAGAACCGAACATTATATAATGTTCGGTTTTTCGTTAAAAAAACAGAACAATTGTAGTGATACTGTAGAAAAACATTATATTTTAATGGTCTATAATGTTTTTTTCTTGTGTGTATTTTGTTTTTGTAAAAAATTTTTGGTTTTTTTTTTATCAGCAAAAAGCGACGAACATTAACGAGCCGAACCGAACACATTGAAGTTCGTGGATTTTCAAAAAAAACCGAACGGAATTTAATGTTCTCATAATTTATTGAGTATGATGAAAACAGCATTATTTTTGTGTTCGAAAGATGACAAACAGGGAAACGTTATTTTTTTTAATGAATTTCTACACAAACACTATTAGCGTTTGTGTTTTCCACAAATCTACCGAACCGAACATTAAAGAACGATATTTAGTGTTTATTTTCGAACACTGGTTTGTATCCAAGTTTGCGATTTTTCGCAAATTTTAGCCATGTTCCCGTTCGTTACCCATTTTTTCTTCTTTCAGTTTTTTTCTTTTACATTCTCCTGTTTTAACACTATAAGATATGATGCTCCACAGAATAAAACAAATAAAAAAGCTTCTGCGCTCAGTTTTACTCAAGGCGAATTCATGTAAACGGTGGTGTCGATACTACAACAAGTAACAACACCAAAAACACAACATTGTAGTTTATTTGTTGCTTTCGTTGGTCGATATGTCAATATTCATTATACTCATTAAATAATTATTTTATGCAAATATTTGTTTTAGTGTGAACGCATGGCAAACATGATTTACTGCCTATTTCACGATGTCACTCGAACGTTTACGTTCGCACAAATAACATGTAAACCAAAAACAAATTTTTTAAATTTTGTTTTTGTTTTTTATGTTATTTGTGCGAACGTAAACGTTCGAGTGACATCGTGAAATAGGCAGTTAATCTATTTTTTTTACACTATTTGCCAACTGTTTTAACAAAAAAAAAATATTTGAGCTTAGTTTGAACCAAGGCGATTTCATTTTTCAGGTGGCGTTGAAAGCACAGCTGTGCTACTTTACAAAATATTTTTTTGTTTCACACATTTTGAAGCAAACATCAGAACAAATATTTTCGTCAAATATTTCACTTGTCTGAACGTACCTTACATGCAGTCTACAACTGACTTGAAATGCTTAACTTTAACACTAATATGATGTTAGTGTTAGGTATAGACTCATCATCAGGGAAACTAGAAATATGCTATAAAAAACGCGTTTTATGCGCATTAAATATGTATGCAGTAAAAACTTATCTAGATATTTACATCCATATGGGTTTTTGTCTTAAAGGGATTTTAGTTAGTTAGTTAACATTTAAAAGGAAGTTAAACCTATTTAAGGATGAGAGCTTTGAGCAAATGTGAACCGATTCGAAAATAATTTAATTTGCAGTTAAATAGTTTTGGGACGAATTTAATTTAAATACTATCATAATTAGATAGCTTACGGACACAAAGAGTCTAATTTAGATGTGAAATTATAGACCGATTCTTACCATTTGCATAGACTTCGTCCATATTTGATCAAATTATCTAAAAAATTGGAACTTGTACAAGGCTAACATGAACAGACAACTAGCCAGGCGGATGGAAAAGATGGGTTTAGATACAAATCGCAAAACATTTATTCTTAATGGCAACCTGCTTTGTCTTACAATTTTAGAGTAAAAATTAAATGTAGATGTCGAAATTGAAGTAACAGATTTTCGAAAAAAAAATTTTTTATTTGCTGCGAAAACTATTGTAGGCATCTAAAAAAATTTAATATGTATCAAAATATGCCTTAAAAAGGTAAAATATGCAATATAAACCTAAAAAAAAGCTGCAAAAAGGCTCTTTAAACTAAACTATGCAAAAAAACTGCTGCAAACGGTAAAATATGCAACAATATGCACTAAAAAATCGATGCCAAAATTCATAAAAAGCTCTTAAACGGATAAATATATTGTTTCTGCCTTCATAGGTCGCACAAGGAAAAACATGCAATTGCATATTTATGGTTTCCCTGCTCATCATGTTAGAAGTTTTCTCATGTTATAACACGGTTGTTAATGGAAATGTTTTGACAACGCTTTTATAACATCAAGTTATAGCAGCAAATCATGTCAGTTGTAGGCGGGCAGTTAAGTTCAAAAGTGAATAGAAAAAATTAAAAAAAAAACAAAATTTAGAATAGGGTGTCTCATATAATCCGACTTCATAGTTTTTCTTCACATACCCTCTAATTTGTTTCTATTTGGGCTAAAACTGTTATACACACATTTTTTTTAAATTTAGATAACGTTAAACCGTACCGAATTGCAATCGAAAAATATTGGTATATGTAGGATTAAAATTAAACTTTGTAGACTTATAGTACATTCTCAAAAAAATAGTTCACACATCATATTTTTTATCAGTATCTAAGCATGTTTTTTAGGGTTAAGAGTTGAAAGAAATTGACCGATAATCCTGAAATTGTATCACGCACCGATTCAAATGTAACTTTGAAGTGCCTAAACAAATAATACACTTTTTTTTTGTTAATGGTAAAGAAGCACGCTAAGGTAAAAAATTATCCTTAACCCTTAATAAAATTATTATTACCAAGGAAATCGAGGGTACATCAACAATTTTTTCTGGTCCTCTGTAATCAAAAAAGATTCCTGGGCGATGTATAAAGCATTTGAATATGAAATTTTAAGTCATTTCCAATAAAACTACTTGTATAAAAATTAATTTTTTTTTTGATCCGAATACCCTGTAATGAATTCGCCTTGTAAATAGTGTTTAAAACCAATTAAAAAAGAAACGTGTCTAAAAAAATCGAAGGAAGTAGAAAATACTGAACTACTTTTCTAAAAATAGAAATTTTGAAATTTTGAAATTTTTCAAATTTATTATAAAATTTTCTTAAAAGAATCGCAAGTGCTGCCTCTTGTGATGTTGTAAAATGGAAGGTGCATAATATAAAAAAAATTGTTTCGCAAAAGCTGAAAATTAGAGGTGTAACCAAAATAAGTGCAATTATGATATTTTGCACAGTTGCAAGGGTAAACAAATTGAAGGGAAAACCTTTAATATTTTTTAATTTTCCGCCGCTAGATTGGTCTTTTTGCCCTCACTGTGAAATATGGCATAAAAAATATTTATTTTGTATCAATCACATATTTTTACTATTTTTTCAAGGAATATTTAAAAATTTAACTTTTGACGAAAAAACGAAATTCTTTTTGAAGGAAAATCGTAACTTTTTTATTTTTCGCCTGGCAACACTGCTGCAATATTCGTGATCAGAAAATTTAAAAGTTTTATCAGCAATCGGCGAAAGTTGGTGGAATTTTTTTTTGGTGAATTAAAAAAATACACCCTCTTCCATAATTTGGTCCCGGACGAGTGTAGTATATTCCAGGCTGAGATCCTAGCGATCTGGAGGGCGACTGACAATTTACGTCGATAGTCAGACTGAGCTCAGAGCATTGACAGGTTATACGGTGCGATCTTGTTTGGTCGAACGGTGTAGGAATACTCTGAGGGAGCTCATGGGGATATTCACAGTAAGGCCGTGTTGAGTACCCGGACATGGATGGTGGATGCAAAGGTAGAACGGCTGGGCCGATTTCTGTAAATTATTTTGTCAGCTGTTCGTATTTTACAGAAGAAAATTTTGGAAAATCCCTCCGGAAAAGTCGGAAATTGGAAAAATCAAAAATCGAGTTTTTGTATGAAATTTTGTGTGAAATTATTCCTTAATGGCTTTCCAAATCAAACAATAGAAAGTTCTTAGTGTAAATAATGGAAAATGCGGAAAATCTCTCCGCAAAAGTCGGAAAATTGGAAAAATCGAAAATTGATTTTTTTGTACGAAATTTTGTGTGAAATTATTCCTTAGTTCCGGTACACACACGTCAAGTTTGACTCGTCAAGTCTTGAGTTTTGAGGAGAGAGGGGAAAAGATATGGCATTCTCTTTTCCCTTACGAGTCAAACTTGACGTGTGGGAACAGGCACCTAATGGCTTTCCAAATGAAAAAATAAAAAGTTCTCAGCCAAAATCCGATAGATGGCGTTATACGTTGACTTAGACTTTGCGCAATCTGACAGGTGTCATTTTGGCATTGTAATTCTTGTAATTCTTGCTGCAATTTATTTATTTTGATGATAATTGTGGAAATCATTGTGAAAAAAACGTTTTGAGCTCGATTAACGGATTTTTTCCCGTTCGTTTCGTTATTCGTACGTTTCTTCGTTCTTCGTCAGTATCTTTCGTTTGTCTTCATTATTTGAATAGTAAAAAAACTGATTAGTGGAGTCGGACTTCGCTTCATTGAAATGTCTTATTTTTGTGTCTTTCCTTTGTTCTCTTCACTCAACTTCTTTGATACCCCGTCATTTTTGTAAACGTCAAAGTTTATTTAGAAAAAGTTTAACATTTTGCAAACGTGGTTTCACTACTCTGTTTCCCTTACTTTTCTCCTAGCCAGGCAATATAACGAATAACGAAAAGTCTTAAAAAAGAACCCGTGTAATCAACCTCATTGCCTTCAATGCCATAATCTAATAGATGGCATAATACATTGACCTAAACCTGCCATCGGCAACCTATACTATTACATTTTGCGATTATATGCGTTGTACGAATTTTACATATGTTGTTGTTAATGTTGTTAAATTCTCTGCAATGTGTGTGCACATCAGGGTTGTTAGGCTTTTTTCTTCAAAAATCGTCAAAAGTTTTAACAAAATTCGTCAAAATCGTCATGAAAAGTTAACAAAATCGTCAACAAATCGTCAAGTATTTAAATTTTACAAATTGGAGACAATTTATTGCATTGAGTGGTTCAAAAATATAAATTTTTAGCAAGAAATTATATTTATGATAAAGAAAATGATATGGTTAAGTTTAATACTATTTATTTCAGCAAGTGGGCAGAAATATATTTATCATTTGAAAAGAAATACATAAGAAAAAATATATTTTCATAAAAACATAACAAACATTTACATATTTATTTCAGTTATCTCTATTCACAAAAACATTAAATAAAAAATAAAATCTCATTTGCTATTAACTCTAGCTATCTTTAAATTATTAATTTTAAGCGCTATCACTAATGCAAATTGTGTTTACTGTTGAAGGTGATAAACCAAGGGTTCTGCCTATATCAACAGTCTTTTTACCCGACTTGAAACGTTTTGTTACGTCCAATTTTAGTTCCAAACTAGTGCATTTTCTTCACTTTACACTCATTTTTCTACACAACTTCTTATTAAGAACTAACTAACTTCTTACTTCCTAACACTCAACTATACTTTGAATAACTTACCTAACAGAATTAAATGTGAATTCGGCTTTTTACATGCAAATAGAAAAATTCTTCAAATATGATTATGACTTCAGCGAAAAAATGAAATCGTATGTAGCGACGCAAATCGAAATCATTAAAACGCAAAGCGGATTTAACCAATTTTTAAAAAGCGGACCAAATAGGACCGACGCAAATCGAAGCTCTAGTGTATATTTTTTGCCGTATCGATGGCATTCGTATAATTGTAGAATTCGAATTACTAGTGCTTCTAATGAAAACCACCTGGCTTGTGATGGGGGAAGAACTTTTTTTTGTTGATTAATAATAATAATTTGTTGCTTTTACGCCAAATCGTAGGCGCATAGTGCCAATACAAAATTATTCCAATCATTTCTATTTGAACTTAAGTGTTTTATTCTATTCCATGATAAATTTCCCGGATGAAGATTTATCTCTTCTTCAAGACCTCGTCTCCAGCTACCTCGTGGTCTGCCTCTTCTTCGCGTTCCTTGAGGATTCCAATCAAAGGCCTCTCTACATATGTCATTGGCTGGTTTACGTAGCACGTGTCCTATCCATCTCCATTTCCTTAACCGAATTTCAACAGCAATTGGTTTTATTTTGGTTCTGCGGTATAGCTCCTCATTTGATACCCAGTTGTGTGGCCACCATATGTGCAGAATATGACGCAGAGATCTGTTGACAATAGTTTGCAACTTGTTGTTAATTTCAACAGACGTGAGCCAAGTTTCGCATCCATAAAGCACAGAGAGTACATTGCTTTTGAATTCGCCAGATCTTATATAGGCCAGCAAAGCCTTCTTAATTCTGTGTGGTATATCAACACGAGTACCTCCATCTGGTGTAATTTGGCTGCCTAGGTAGGTGAAGTCTGTGACTGATTCGATATCCTGGCCGTACAGAGTGTTAAATATCCAATAATTTTTGTATTTCGAAAAATTAATTTTTACGTTTTGAACTGTTCCCAATATAATTGTTAATTTTTCTTGTGAGTGTTTTATTGATGCCAGAAAATCGTCATAACACTATTACTTTTAGTTTAAAAATCGTCAATCGTCATTTTACTGTATTTTCTCAAAAAAAGCGTCAAAATGACGAAAAATCGTCACATCTAACAACCCTGGTGCACATGTACGTAATAAAAGAGCATATAGAGAATAAAAGAGAAAAGAGAAAACGCGGCGCCCTGATTTTGCCGATGGCAGACTTAGACTGTGCTCAATTTGACAGGTGTCATTTTGGCATTGTAATATTCTACAGTAAATGTGCTATTTTTCTTGCTGCAATTAAAACGAGTTTCCCTGTTTTTCGCACGGTCAGTTGTACGTTGCATGTTCGCGTGTTGGGAAACCGTCTTCGTTATTTGTTTTTGCGCCGGAAAACAAATCGAAAAACATTGTTCATCAAATCGCCCTCCATTGATTCCATTCGAATAAATCACACTGAAAATTTAAATATTTGTGTTGTATTATTACTCTAAAGTTTGTCTGAAGGCTTAAAATTGGGGCGAGGTGAAGTTCACCGGGTTCGCTAGTAAAAAATAATTGGAATTATTCTCATACGTTTTAACGAATTTATACAAAATGTAGAAAAGGTAAAAATATTGTAGCTATAGCCCTGATTGTAATTAATCTTAATGTTTAGTTAGCAAAAACCGTGTTGAGTATTCATAGCATTTGGCTAGCTCTATGTTTAGTCAAGAACGTACGCAAAATAGAAGTCAACTTTGGCTGACAGTAGTAAAATGTTTTAATCTGCGTAAACAGAACAATTGTAGTGATACTGTAGAAAAACATTATATTTTAATGGTCTATAATGTTTTTTTCTTGTGTGTATTTTGTTTTTGTAAAAAATTTTTGGTTTTTTTTTTATCAGCAAAAAGCGACGAACATTAACGAGCCGAACCGAACACATTGAAGTTCGTGGATTTTCAAAAAAAACCGAACGGAATTTAATGTTCTCATAATTTATTGAGTATGATGAAAACAGCATTATTTTTGTGTTCGAAAGATGACAAACAGGGAAACGTTATTTTTTTTAATGAATTTCTACACAAACACTATTAGCGTTTGTGTTTTCCACAAATCTACCGAACCGAACATTAAAGAACGATATTTAGTGTTTATTTTCGAACACTGGTTTGTATCCAAGTTTGCGATTTTTCGCAAATTTTAGCCATGTTCCCGTTCGTTACCCATTTTTTCTTCTTTCAGTTTTTTTCTTTTACATTCTCCTGTTTTAACACTATAAGATATGATGCTCCACAGAATAAAACAAATAAAAAAGCTTCTGCGCTCAGTTTTACTCAAGGCGAATTCATGTAAACGGTGGTGTCGATACTACAACAAGTAACAACACCAAAAACACAACATTGTAGTTTATTTGTTGCTTTCGTTGGTCGATATGTCAATATTCATTATACTCATTAAATAATTATTTTATGCAAATATTTGTTTTAGTGTGAACGCATGGCAAACATGATTTACTGCCTATTTCACGATGTCACTCGAACGTTTACGTTCGCACAAATAACATGTAAACCAAAAACAAATTTTTTAAATTTTGTTTTTGTTTTTTATGTTATTTGTGCGAACGTAAACGTTCGAGTGACATCGTGAAATAGGCAGTTAATCTATTTTTTTTACACTATTTGCCAACTGTTTTAACAAAAAAAAAATATTTGAGCTTAGTTTGAACCAAGGCGATTTCATTTTTCAGGTGGCGTTGAAAGCACAGCTGTGCTACTTTACAAAATATTTTTTTGTTTCACACATTTTGAAGCAAACATCAGAACAAATATTTTCGTCAAATATTTCACTTGTCTGAACGTACCTTACATGCAGTCTACAACTGACTTGAAATGCTTAACTTTAACACTAATATGATGTTAGTGTTAGGTATAGACTCATCATCAGGGAAACTAGAAATATGCTATAAAAAACGCGTTTTATGCGCATTAAATATGTATGCAGTAAAAACTTATCTAGATATTTACATCCATATGGGTTTTTGTCTTAAAGGGATTTTAGTTAGTTAGTTAACATTTAAAAGGAAGTTAAACCTATTTAAGGATGAGAGCTTTGAGCAAATGTGAACCGATTCGAAAATAATTTAATTTGCAGTTAAATAGTTTTGGGACGAATTTAATTTAAATACTATCATAATTAGATAGCTTACGGACACAAAGAGTCTAATTTAGATGTGAAATTATAGACCGATTCTTACCATTTGCATAGACTTCGTCCATATTTGATCAAATTATCTAAAAAATTGGAACTTGTACAAGGCTAACATGAACAGACAACTAGCCAGGCGGATGGAAAAGATGGGTTTAGATACAAATCGCAAAACATTTATTCTTAATGGCAACCTGCTTTGTCTTACAATTTTAGAGTAAAAATTAAATGTAGATGTCGAAATTGAAGTAACAGATTTTCGAAAAAAAAATTTTTTATTTGCTGCGAAAACTATTGTAGGCATCTAAAAAAATTTAATATGTATCAAAATATGCCTTAAAAAGGTAAAATATGCAATATAAACCTAAAAAAAAGCTGCAAAAAGGCTCTTTAAACTAAACTATGCAAAAAAACTGCTGCAAACGGTAAAATATGCAACAATATGCACTAAAAAATCGATGCCAAAATTCATAAAAAGCTCTTAAACGGATAAATATATTGTTTCTGCCTTCATAGGTCGCACAAGGAAAAACATGCAATTGCATATTTATGGTTTCCCTGCTCATCATGTTAGAAGTTTTCTCATGTTATAACACGGTTGTTAATGGAAATGTTTTGACAACGCTTTTATAACATCAAGTTATAGCAGCAAATCATGTCAGTTGTAGGCGGGCAGTTAAGTTCAAAAGTGAATAGAAAAAATTAAAAAAAAAACAAAATTTAGAATAGGGTGTCTCATATAATCCGACTTCATAGTTTTTCTTCACATACCCTCTAATTTGTTTCTATTTGGGCTAAAACTGTTATACACACATTTTTTTTAAATTTAGATAACGTTAAACCGTACCGAATTGCAATCGAAAAATATTGGTATATGTAGGATTAAAATTAAACTTTGTAGACTTATAGTACATTCTCAAAAAAATAGTTCACACATCATATTTTTTATCAGTATCTAAGCATGTTTTTTAGGGTTAAGAGTTGAAAGAAATTGACCGATAATCCTGAAATTGTATCACGCACCGATTCAAATGTAACTTTGAAGTGCCTAAACAAATAATACACTTTTTTTTTGTTAATGGTAAAGAAGCACGCTAAGGTAAAAAATTATCCTTAACCCTTAATAAAATTATTATTACCAAGGAAATCGAGGGTACATCAACAATTTTTTCTGGTCCTCTGTAATCAAAAAAGATTCCTGGGCGATGTATAAAGCATTTGAATATGAAATTTTAAGTCATTTCCAATAAAACTACTTGTATAAAAATTAATTTTTTTTTTGATCCGAATACCCTGTAATGAATTCGCCTTGTAAATAGTGTTTAAAACCAATTAAAAAAGAAACGTGTCTAAAAAAATCGAAGGAAGTAGAAAATACTGAACTACTTTTCTAAAAATAGAAATTTTGAAATTTTGAAATTTTTCAAATTTATTATAAAATTTTCTTAAAAGAATCGCAAGTGCTGCCTCTTGTGATGTTGTAAAATGGAAGGTGCATAATATAAAAAAAATTGTTTCGCAAAAGCTGAAAATTAGAGGTGTAACCAAAATAAGTGCAATTATGATATTTTGCACAGTTGCAAGGGTAAACAAATTGAAGGGAAAACCTTTAATATTTTTTAATTTTCCGCCGCTAGATTGGTCTTTTTGCCCTCACTGTGAAATATGGCATAAAAAATATTTATTTTGTATCAATCACATATTTTTACTATTTTTTCAAGGAATATTTAAAAATTTAACTTTTGACGAAAAAACGAAATTCTTTTTGAAGGAAAATCGTAACTTTTTTATTTTTCGCCTGGCAACACTGCTGCAATATTCGTGATCAGAAAATTTAAAAGTTTTATCAGCAATCGGCGAAAGTTGGTGGAATTTTTTTTTGGTGAATTAAAAAAATACACCCTCTTCCATAATTTGGTCCCGGACGAGTGTAGTATATTCCAGGCTGAGATCCTAGCGATCTGGAGGGCGACTGACAATTTACGTCGATAGTCAGACTGAGCTCAGAGCATTGACAGGTTATACGGTGCGATCTTGTTTGGTCGAACGGTGTAGGAATACTCTGAGGGAGCTCATGGGGATATTCACAGTAAGGCCGTGTTGAGTACCCGGACATGGATGGTGGATGCAAAGGTAGAACGGCTGGGCCGATTTCTGTAAATTATTTTGTCAGCTGTTCGTATTTTACAGAAGAAAATTTTGGAAAATCCCTCCGGAAAAGTCGGAAATTGGAAAAATCAAAAATCGAGTTTTTGTATGAAATTTTGTGTGAAATTATTCCTTAATGGCTTTCCAAATCAAACAATAGAAAGTTCTTAGTGTAAATAATGGAAAATGCGGAAAATCTCTCCGCAAAAGTCGGAAAATTGGAAAAATCGAAAATTGATTTTTTTGTACGAAATTTTGTGTGAAATTATTCCTTAGTTCCGGTACACACACGTCAAGTTTGACTCGTCAAGTCTTGAGTTTTGAGGAGAGAGGGGAAAAGATATGGCATTCTCTTTTCCCTTACGAGTCAAACTTGACGTGTGGGAACAGGCACCTAATGGCTTTCCAAATGAAAAAATAAAAAGTTCTCAGCCAAAATCCGATAGATGGCGTTATACGTTGACTTAGACTTTGCGCAATCTGACAGGTGTCATTTTGGCATTGTAATTCTTGTAATTCTTGCTGCAATTTATTTATTTTGATGATAATTGTGGAAATCATTGTGAAAAAAACGTTTTGAGCTCGATTAACGGATTTTTTCCCGTTCGTTTCGTTATTCGTACGTTTCTTCGTTCTTCGTCAGTATCTTTCGTTTGTCTTCATTATTTGAATAGTAAAAAAACTGATTAGTGGAGTCGGACTTCGCTTCATTGAAATGTCTTATTTTTGTGTCTTTCCTTTGTTCTCTTCACTCAACTTCTTTGATACCCCGTCATTTTTGTAAACGTCAAAGTTTATTTAGAAAAAGTTTAACATTTTGCAAACGTGGTTTCACTACTCTGTTTCCCTTACTTTTCTCCTAGCCAGGCAATATAACGAATAACGAAAAGTCTTAAAAAAGAACCCGTGTAATCAACCTCATTGCCTTCAATGCCATAATCTAATAGATGGCATAATACATTGACCTAAACCTGCCATCGGCAACCTATACTATTACATTTTGCGATTATATGCGTTGTACGAATTTTACATATGTTGTTGTTAATGTTGTTAAATTCTCTGCAATGTGTGTGCACATCAGGGTTGTTAGGCTTTTTTCTTCAAAAATCGTCAAAAGTTTTAACAAAATTCGTCAAAATCGTCATGAAAAGTTAACAAAATCGTCAACAAATCGTCAAGTATTTAAATTTTACAAATTGGAGACAATTTATTGCATTGAGTGGTTCAAAAATATAAATTTTTAGCAAGAAATTATATTTATGATAAAGAAAATGATATGGTTAAGTTTAATACTATTTATTTCAGCAAGTGGGCAGAAATATATTTATCATTTGAAAAGAAATACATAAGAAAAAATATATTTTCATAAAAACATAACAAACATTTACATATTTATTTCAGTTATCTCTATTCACAAAAACATTAAATAAAAAATAAAATCTCATTTGCTATTAACTCTAGCTATCTTTAAATTATTAATTTTAAGCGCTATCACTAATGCAAATTGTGTTTACTGTTGAAGGTGATAAACCAAGGGTTCTGCCTATATCAACAGTCTTTTTACCCGACTTGAAACGTTTTGTTACGTCCAATTTTAGTTCCAAACTAGTGCATTTTCTTCACTTTACACTCATTTTTCTACACAACTTCTTATTAAGAACTAACTAACTTCTTACTTCCTAACACTCAACTATACTTTGAATAACTTACCTAACAGAATTAAATGTGAATTCGGCTTTTTACATGCAAATAGAAAAATTCTTCAAATATGATTATGACTTCAGCGAAAAAATGAAATCGTATGTAGCGACGCAAATCGAAATCATTAAAACGCAAAGCGGATTTAACCAATTTTTAAAAAGCGGACCAAATAGGACCGACGCAAATCGAAGCTCTAGTGTATATTTTTTGCCGTATCGATGGCATTCGTATAATTGTAGAATTCGAATTACTAGTGCTTCTAATGAAAACCACCTGGCTTGTGATGGGGGAAGAACTTTTTTTTGTTGATTAATAATAATAATTTGTTGCTTTTACGCCAAATCGTAGGCGCATAGTGCCAATACAAAATTATTCCAATCATTTCTATTTGAACTTAAGTGTTTTATTCTATTCCATGATAAATTTCCCGGATGAAGATTTATCTCTTCTTCAAGACCTCGTCTCCAGCTACCTCGTGGTCTGCCTCTTCTTCGCGTTCCTTGAGGATTCCAATCAAAGGCCTCTCTACATATGTCATTGGCTGGTTTACGTAGCACGTGTCCTATCCATCTCCATTTCCTTAACCGAATTTCAACAGCAATTGGTTTTATTTTGGTTCTGCGGTATAGCTCCTCATTTGATACCCAGTTGTGTGGCCACCATATGTGCAGAATATGACGCAGAGATCTGTTGACAATAGTTTGCAACTTGTTGTTAATTTCAACAGACGTGAGCCAAGTTTCGCATCCATAAAGCACAGAGAGTACATTGCTTTTGAATTCGCCAGATCTTATATAGGCCAGCAAAGCCTTCTTAATTCTGTGTGGTATATCAACACGAGTACCTCCATCTGGTGTAATTTGGCTGCCTAGGTAGGTGAAGTCTGTGACTGATTCGATATCCTGGCCGTACAGAGTGTTAAATATCCAATAATTTTTGTATTTCGAAAAATTAATTTTTACGTTTTGAACTGTTCCCAATATAATTGTTAATTTTTCTTGTGAGTGTTTTATTGATGCCAGAAAATCGTCATAACACTATTACTTTTAGTTTAAAAATCGTCAATCGTCATTTTACTGTATTTTCTCAAAAAAAGCGTCAAAATGACGAAAAATCGTCACATCTAACAACCCTGGTGCACATGTACGTAATAAAAGAGCATATAGAGAATAAAAGAGAAAAGAGAAAACGCGGCGCCCTGATTTTGCCGATGGCAGACTTAGACTGTGCTCAATTTGACAGGTGTCATTTTGGCATTGTAATATTCTACAGTAAATGTGCTATTTTTCTTGCTGCAATTAAAACGAGTTTCCCTGTTTTTCGCACGGTCAGTTGTACGTTGCATGTTCGCGTGTTGGGAAACCGTCTTCGTTATTTGTTTTTGCGCCGGAAAACAAATCGAAAAACATTGTTCATCAAATCGCCCTCCATTGATTCCATTCGAATAAATCACACTGAAAATTTAAATATTTGTGTTGTATTATTACTCTAAAGTTTGTCTGAAGGCTTAAAATTGGGGCGAGGTGAAGTTCACCGGGTTCGCTAGTAAAAAATAATTGGAATTATTCTCATACGTTTTAACGAATTTATACAAAATGTAGAAAAGGTAAAAATATTGTAGCTATAGCCCTGATTGTAATTAATCTTAATGTTTAGTTAGCAAAAACCGTGTTGAGTATTCATAGCATTTGGCTAGCTCTATGTTTAGTCAAGAACGTACGCAAAATAGAAGTCAACTTTGGCTGACAGTAGTAAAATGTTTTAATCTGCGTAATGGAACGGAATTTTCAAAAGTGATTAATTTATTTTAAAAGTGCTTCACGAAATTTTGTGGTATAATTTATAATCATGTAGAACGAATTTGTGCAAAATCTCATATCAGTATGTGCATTTATGCTAGTTATCAATTTTTTTAGGGTAGCTGTTCCACATTTTATTTAATAACTATTAACCTAATGAACCGATTTTGGTATTTCAATCACAAAATGCTAAGGAGAACTATTCAACAAATCGACTTAGAATAACTCAAGGACCCATAATAAGTGATGCCAATAGTGGGGAAAATATGTTTTCTTGCATCATTTTTATCACAAAAAAATACTGCGTCGTCGATTGCTCCCGGTCCCATATGATGAAAAAAAATTCACTTATGCAAAAAAAAAATCGTTTGCTTTAAGCCGCAGAATCACCGGGAATAATAGACTTGAAAGCAAATGTTTACAGCCAATATATAAAGCGGGGAAAAAATAAAAAAACATTTTTAAAATCATGTTCCTAAGTTGTAAAGTTTTTGTGATATGAACTTTTTTCTTCTTTCTTTCATACAGGTTTTTTGGCTCTGGTGAACATTTTATGTTTTGTCAGTTACAGCGTTCTTTGATTCCTGCGACTATATACAATAGCATTTAAGTACAAATGAAGTATTTTTTAAAAGAACCTTATAGTTCCTATAAGTCCTAACAGCCTAGAAATCTTCAACAATTGCCAAAACCAATGTTCGGGCTTGCATTTGCGAACTATTCCCTTATTTTTGCTATTTCGCGCTTACATTCGCTAAAATGTATGCGAATATTTAATGAATGAAATTTCTACATAGAAATTAATTTTGTATCGAGAAAAAAATTATAGCTCCTTCTAAACTAAGATAATTAAAACAAGTAAAGTGCTATATTCGGCTGTGCCGAATCTTATATACCCTTCACCATTGTGCGAGCAGAATACAGAGCAACTAGACAAAAACTAAATAATTTTTCAATAATTTTCATTTACAATACTTAAAACTTCATTATAAATAAAATTTAAAAAGCGAAAACTGGTAAATATTTTTTTAAATCGTTTTTAGAACATAAAAAAATTAAAATATTAAAAAAAAAATTTTTCTTTTTAAAAAACCAAGATTCGAGCCAGGGAACTCTCAGTTTCTAACTTAACACACCCTCTAGACAACTGAACCATGAAGAAACGTTAATTGAATATCATTAAAATGAAATATGGCACGTTTAGGTACTGTTCACAAAATTCAACACAGTTGAGTTGTAATTACTTTTGATGTTTTTGTTCACCGCAATAGCAAAGTTGTAAACCATAATAAAACAATTACAAATCAACTTATTTGAGTTGTGAACCGAAATAGGGAAATATATTCACCAAAATACTTTGTGTCATGTTTGTTTTCTTTTATCTTTTTTGGCGAGTTTTTAAGTAGCAAAAAACACAAAAATTCCTAGTTTCTATTTGTTAAAATTATTTCATTAAATAGATGAAATAATAAAGAAGGGTGATAACGAAAATCATATTGGGCAGTATGCTAGTATATGTAAACAATTGAAAGGGGGGCGGGGGGGGGGGCAGATGGACATACAACCGGAATGACAAACTTATATATACCCTTTTCCACCTGAGGTGAAGGGTATAAAAAGAGTAATTTTGATTATAACTCAGCCAATTCTTAACCGATTTTCCAGTTAGTTGGGTTATAAATCTTGGACTCGGGAAGATCTATGGTTCCCAAAAGTGGGTAATAAAAAAAATTCATTATTTTGGCCGTAACTTTTCGGGAGGCCCTATGCTTCTTATAGGAACTAAAGGAACCAATATATATATATATATAACTTTTTCGTATCTGAACCGATTTTTCCGAATTTTTCAGAAAATTTTTTTTACTAAAGATTTTCGATCTTTTGATATGCCAGGAATATCCATAGGTCATATAACAGTCCAAAAAATCAGGTTTTTATTCAATTTTTGATATTTTTTGTACGGAAGATACCACGCCCACTTCTCCGATCCCGCCCACATTTTGTGGGATGCTGTGTATTGATAACCTTAATGTGTGTACCTAATTTGAAAGCTTTGGCTCTTGCCGTTCTCAAGATATACAGAAAAAAGTAATAAAAATACCACAACAACAAGGGATTTTTGGAAAAAATTAGAGGTAGTCGTGGTTTTTTGCTCATATCTCAGCCATTTGTGGACCGATCTTTCTGAATTTCAATAGCAAACAATTCCGGACCATATGTGACATAAATGTATAATAACCTGTCCCCCATCATATATGGGGTCTTCCGAATTTCAACTGGAAGACGGTCAGACGGACATGGTTAAATCAAGTTCTCTCCTCATAAGGACCCAGAATATATATACTGTGACGGACACCTTGTTGTGTTTACATTGGCGTTTTTATTTACAAAAACCAATTGAGTATTTCCCTCCCTGAGTGCCATCAGTATGTAAATGAAACAAAAATACAACCACACAACATACGAAGCAAATACCACTCTAACACGGCGATTGACTAGAAGTTTGAAGTTTGCACAGATTTAGCGTGGGTATACAGACAATCTGTGAAAAAAGTCATTACACAAGTGGCAGTGAAGATGGTCAGGTAAACGAAGTTGTTTTCGGTCGCAAATAAAGTTTTTAAGAACGCATGTTTTAACAAGTGATATTGAAGGAGTGAATAATTTTGGACAAACCGAAAAATTAATAGAAAGGTAGGTGAACGAATAAATTCCCTCATGGCCTCATGAAAAAAAACCAAATTAGACCTGGTAGACGCGGGGAACAAATTTAAAAACACCAAAGGAGCAGCAACACCCTGGTTAAACAAACATTAAACAAACAAATTTAAAGCAAAGAACTGAGGTAATTGGTATAAAAAAATCTTTTTTTTATCAAGTTGTCAGGTTTAAGGGTGGTAAAACAAACACCCTAACACCAAATTACCGGCAAGCCGGCAACACGTGGCGTATCAATTTTAGCCAGCTTAACCTCAAACTCGTTTGTGGTCGCAGCCGTTCACGTGGCGCACCTTCAAAGTTGCAAATGGTTCATCATCAAGGGTGTCAATTGTTGATCAGCAAATCATTTAATATCAACGTATAAATTTGCAAATCGGTCACCACCAGCTTTAAGTTTGTCCATTCTTGTTAACTAATCATCACCAACTTGTAAACGTTTCAGATTCGTTAATCAGCAAATTTTCAAATAGTTCAACACCAACGTACAAATTTACAAATCAGTCATCACCAGCTTTGATCATTTTTGTGTTTATCGGTCACCACCATCTTTTAAACGTTTTTCAAAATCATTAATCATCAAATTTACAAATCTGACTATCCACCAAAAACCAAGAATCGTTCACAACGATATTGCCACCTCTAACAACACCAGCGACAAGCATTCTTCGTTTTGTGCACAACACGTGACAAGAAACATCCGAGAAATAAACAAGGGACTGCCATAACACAATAACAACACCATCGAGAAGCATTCATTCGTTTTTTTTTTGTTCAAACCACTTGACCTGAAACATCCAAAACAACCAGGAACTGGCATCAAACTAGGTTCCCTCTGGGTACGTGTTAGGCAGATTTAATCAAACATTATAACGAATTGCATCGCTACGAAAAAAATATACTTCTCCGTTTAATGTCAATTTTAACTTTTTTTTAATAACCTATATTATATATATCGGATGAAGTATATAAAACAAACCTGTAAAAGTTTAGGGCCTAAGAAAATTTAGAAAAAAAGACAAAATTCCCAGATTAGAATAAATAGAAAAAAAAACTTTTTTTTTTGTAAAATAAGAATTAAATTAAAAAAAAAAGAAAAAACGGCCGATCACTTAACTCGTTAGCGCCCGATGATCCCATTTGGGAACATGTACAAATAATTAAGATAAAAAAAAAAATTATTAAAAACAAAATGGAATAAATAAAATTTCATTTTTCGAAAAAGCTAAGAATCGATTAAATAAAAATTAAGAGCTAACGGATTCAGCAAGAAAAAAAATAAACAATTAATGAGTTCGGAAACTAAATAGATAATTAACTTGAAGAGTAAATATATAGTAAAGTAGCAGAATAATTAAATAATTTATAAATGAAGGGATTTAATGAATACACAATTTGGAAAAGGGCCTAAGGAACAGGGGACTGAATGAATAATTGGATAAATGTCTAATTAAGCAAATAGGCTAATGATATAATAACTTAAGAGAAATTAGATAAATTACGGATCTAATTAATACCGTAATTAATGAATTAATGAAAAAATAATAATCAATTAAATATTCAATTGACGTAAGGAAATTAAAAAAAAAAAAAACTAATTAGGTAAATAGTTAATGTAGAGAAACTAATAACTACTTAAAGTAACAATTAACCCAATGAAACTAATAACTACTTAAAGTAACAATTAACCTAATGAAACTAATAAGTACTTAGAGCCACTTTTTGGGTTAGAGATTAGCGATTAAATTAACTTTAATCTCCGTATTTACTTTCTGAGTTGTATTTTTATAACTTTTTTTTTCTAGTTTAAGCGGCCAACGGTGGTGGTTTAAACTTATCTTAAACTGTCCACATACACATGTTAAACATAAAGAACTTGCAAAAATATAAACAAAAAATACATTTTAAAACATTGCTTAGCACTTTTATATAATTTTTCCATACTATATTTTTTCTGTAATATATTTTTTTTCTTTAAACGCAAAAAATGTCTACCTTGTACACAATACTAAATTCGGGCATTTTCTTCTTCTTCTTTGAAAACATTCATATTGCTTGATAAAAACTTGATATTTGCAAAAAAATGTTGCCATTTATTTGTGCTCAGTATGGTAGCGCTACATGGTTTAAGCCACCACCCAAAAATATCAAATTCAATTGAAACTAGATTAACTTGATTCTCAAATTAGCTAATTAAAGAATAAAATTAACTTTAATCTCAAACCCAAAAAGTGGCTCTTAAAGTAACAATTAACCTAATGAAACTAATAACTACTTAAATTAACATTTAACATAAAGAAACTAATAACTTCTACTACTAATAACTACTACCTTATTTAAATTAACAATTATGACTAATTAGAGAAATAAATAAACAAATAATCCAATACATAAGCAATTTAATGAATAGATTAATTCATGAATTACTGAATTAAAAAAGAGATCAAATTAAAAGATACACAGAACAAATTATCAGATTTTTTTTATCAACGAAAAAGAAAAAAATATATTTTGATCTAATTGGAGAGATGATTGAATCAATTATTTTTTTTTTTTTTTTGTTTGTTGAAGGAAACTTAGAAAACAAAGAAATAATTTTGATTTAGTTATCATTTTGGTTGTTTTAAAATAAATTTTGAAAAAATGTTTGTTAATGAATAACAAAAAAAAAAAAAAAAATATTCGAATTGATTTTTTTGTGTTTAACATAAAATAATTTGAATTTGTAGAACTGTTTTTGGGAATTGTAAAACCTGAGCCATATTTTATTAAATCAATTTAAACATTGTTTGAATCGACGGTTTTTTTGTGATTTTTTTTTAATTAAAATTAAAAACATCATTTCTTAAAGCCAAAATATTCACAATTTGAAATTTTTACAATTTGTAGTAATCTTTATAAACCTTTTTGGTAAAGATGCCAAAATCAACCAATTGTATGCTCAATTCTATGGATTTGATGATGAGACGCAATTTTTAATTTTTTCTGTGTACATAATATGATTTAAGAGACTGATTGTATGATTAATTATATAAACAATTTGATAAGCAAATAGTTAAATAATTCCCGTAATTAGTTCATCAATTAAATGAAAAATGCTTCTTTAATTAATTAAGGAAAATTCCTTGAGCGGATAAATAAGTTAACATAAAATTAACGATACGTTATACCTTAGTTAATAAAGAAACAAAAGAAAAATGAAAATTAATCGAGTAAATGATCTAGATAGTGATTATCCGAACAAGAAAAGTAATGACTAGATTAATTAAAGAAAGTTTGATGAATTTGTGAGCTAATTAATAGAAGTAATTAAACTAATAAGTAAAGGGAGTGATAACTACTTAGTTAAATGAAATTGATTAAAATAGATAATAAAATAGATTTTTTTTTGGCTACACAACAAATGCTATAGCATACTATGTTATACTATACGATGATATGATATGTTGAACCTTATTATACTAGTCTTCATTATGCTATGGTATACTGCAATATAATGTGGAATACTATGCTATACTGCACTATAGTGTACTATTCCATACTATCATAAAGTAAACTATACTTAGTGGCCTAGATTTTTACTTATTTATCCTCCTATCCTTGTTAATTAGATCAGTTTCCAAATGATTAATTACATTTATAAAAAAAAAAAAATAAAAAAAAATAAACCGAATATATATATGAAAAAAAAAGGAAAACAACAAAAATATATAAACACCCAAACCAATATAGTTAAGAGTTTTTATATGAACTTAATTGATCAGTAAAGCTAAAATCTTGTTATCTAAGATAATTATTTCGAAATCGGTCATACGTATTAATAATCTTTATAAAAAAAAAACTTGTATTTTTATTGTAGCAATTATTATACATATCAAAGTATTTTATTAATAAATCTTCTTTTGTATACAATATTAGATATTTAAAAAAACATGTTTTAATTAATACGACATGGTTGAACTGTAGCTAAAGTGAAAGAAAGCCGTGGTGAGTAAAGTATAGGGACATCACCTACATTTTTTTTATTCAGGCAAAAAGGTAATGTCACGGTTGACATTAACCTGTCATTTGGGGTGGGCAGCCTGACCGGGACCATTTCTTCTTGTCCCAAGGATTCGAGTCCTGCCAAACAATCGTCGTGTGAAAGTTTAGGTCATCGAAATTTCTGTCCGTTTATCATAGATATTTACTCCTTTCTTTAGGTATTGTGTACATCGATGTTCGTTTTTTTTGGTTCCTTTTTTTATATTTTCCATATTGGAACGAAAGAGTAGACTTAATAATTGTGCAAACCTAGATGGATACGAACCTCCCATTCCCGGCGAGCTACAGCCAAAAACACCAGCGTGCCAAAGTCCATCATGGAGAAAAGGTTTTTTTTTTGGAAAAATTTAAATCGTTTTTCCAATCACGATTATTACAATACTTTATAGGGTCTTAGATCAATATTGTAGATATTACAAACGGAATGACAAACTTATATATACCCTTTTCCACCTGAGGTGAAGGGTATAAAAATATTCAGCCATGTCACACAGAACAATTCCGTTCGGAATGATTCCGAACCGAAGAAAACATAGTTGCTTGTTGATAGAAAGTGTATTTTGATAGTTTTTTGACCTTTCAGATACAGAAAACTACCATCCCGTTCATTAAAACAAAAATGGTTTCATTCCGAAAAATTCTTTCGCCATAATTTGGCTGATAATTTCGAGTTTTAAAAAAATTTTAATGAAAACTTTAAAGTATTTGGAATGATATATTCTTTATATTTTTGTTCAGGGGAACTGAAGAAAATATTATTTTTAAATTCTACAGAACCTTCCCTTTTATTTGGTACCGAGCTTGCTAAAAAATATTAAATTCTTTTTAAAATAAGTTTTTTTTGAAAAATGTTAAGTTCTTTAAAATGGACAAAAGATAACGAAATAAAATATGAAGTTTAACTATGTCTTGTGTTAAGATTAATGGATATGTAGAGGCGTTACTGCCAAAAAGAAGTTTTTCACATAGTATAGCTTTTAAATGCAAAAAAGCAAAAAAAGAAATATTCATATTTATTTTGCTAAATATGCATATTTATTTTGCCTTTTCTCTTTTTGTTTACAAATGCTTTAACTATTATGTTCGCAAAATGTTAACAATATATGTATTTGTTTGCCTGCTGCTAAAAACAAAAAATTTAGACCACAACAACAAAATTAGCACTTATCCAAGATTTGCAACAAATGCAATGTTTGCAAGCGTAGTTTGCAACGAAGATTAATTTTCAATACTGTTTTGATAAATAAAATATCCCTGCAAATAATAGGACCAGTCCAAACACGCGTGTAAAGAGTAGTCCACAAGGGACCAGGACTAGTCCAAAAGTAACCCAAACGTATGGAATAAACCTGGTCTATTTAACATAACGATGTCCTAGGAGAGGACCATATAAACCACCTTTGGACCACTAAGGAGTAGTTTTAAAACTACTCCATGGTATACTCAAGAGGATTAATTTTGAAATCGTTTAAAAACGAAAGCATGTCGTTAAAAAACGAAGACATGTCGTCTCATTACAAACACTTTTTAACAACGACATGGTCCATGCTTGCATTACATCGGACCAGTCCATGGAGTAGTCCATTTTATCAAAATGGATCAGGTGGTCAAATTTTATTTGCAGGGATAATAATACATAAATATTAGCGGTATTCAATGTGTGGTTTTAGGATGCAACGGTTTGGTAGTGCAATAATTTTATCATTGACAGTGAGCGGTATTTTAGGCAACTTTGCAATGCTAGATGCAAATTAGATAACAGCTGTTTAACGGAATTATTGGTCGTAAAAATTTACAAAAAGGTGAAATTGTTTTTAAATGCCACGAAGCAGTGCAAAAGAAAATAATATGGCAGCATTAGTAGAACTACGCCAATCGTTGGCCTTTTTATAAGATGCCTTATGGTATCGTACGTTCCAACTTATAATATCCCAGGTTGCATCGATACCGCTTTTTTCAATAAATTTTTTATAAAATATTTGAGCTGTTGGTGTCTTAATAATAATAATAATAAAAAAATTGCTTTTAAAAAATTACGGACTTCTCTTAAATACTAACCTCTATGCTTACTAACTCCTCCAAATAATCCAAAACAGTTTTTATTTCATCTTCCGTCCACTTTTTGTCGGGGTTTTCTCTTTTTAATTTTTTATTTAGAGTTGTCGGCTCCATATTTTAAATTTTGTTTCACGATTCTAAATTATTGTTTACAAATGTCAGCTGTTCGAGTATCTGTGATGTAAACGCAATACATGTAGCAAAAAAAGCTAAACAGTTTAAGTCTTGCGCAAAAGCAATGATGTGACAATTGCAATTCTGTATATTTTGTTGTTGGATTGCAAACAAAAGCTACAATATTATGCATTTGCACTTTCGCAAGACCATTCGCATCAAACACTGAACTCCGCTATTGTGTAGGAATAGCATTTTCATGCAAAAAAGCAAAATAAATACGCATATTTCGATCGACCAGCGATGTCCATCCGGCTGATTGGTTGGATAGCAAAAGGTCTACATAAACCTTCTTAATCAACGTTATATAGAATTACGTAAATAGCTTAAAACCCATTTGTTCTAAGAAATTCGAGACCAACAGGGCCGGGAACCCTTTTGTGCTTCCGAAATGTTTGGCATTATCACTAAATCGGGATGAATGCAAATTGAAATAAAAAGAATTGATTTTGAATGGCATCGCACCCCTTTTCTTTAAATATTAACTAAAAATCAATTTCCCTAAAATCTTTTAAAATGCATTTTTTTATTTCAATGTAAAACTGGAATTTTTCTTAAAAAAAACTTCTCAAACTTAAAACTTAAAAATATACTTACTTTGAGAACTGGTATCATCAAAATCATCATCCATTAGTTCAAAAGGACTAGCTGAGCGCTTCTTACGTGGCATATTTTAAAAAATATTTTCAAGAATTTTTTTAGAAATATATTTTTATTATATTTTTTAAATCACAGTTGGTTATACACCAAAAATATCACAACAATTGACAATTATAAGAGATTTTAATGAACAGTAAGTCAAATCCCTAAGCATACAATAAGGATTAAAATACTAATATGTTTTTCTCGCATATATAAAAATCACTTTCTTTAATTTCCTTTCTTTTTTTGCTTAACTCGACAACCGTGAGGGATAATGATATGTTAGGAACTAAAATAATCTCTTTAAGATCATGACTATTTAGACTCTGTTCGGATTCTTAAAAAAAAAAACAACACTTAACACAAATATTTCATACTTCAACACATATATAAGATATGAAATCAATGAATATTACACTTTCTCTCTCACTAGGACTATTTTTAGTCTATGTGGGTGGAGACATTATGATCTAGCCAAAAAAAACTAGAGTATTATAGAAATTATGTAAACATTTTGTTTTTGTTTTCAAAAGAGAAAAAATACCGTTCGTTATTTCTATTGGCTCATAAAGACGACCAAGAAAATAAAGAATGGCCGCTAAAGGAAAGTAAAAATTTTAAGTCACAGGCCTGTGGGAAATTTTAAGCTCTTTTTGCAACGGAATGCGTGAGCAGTGAGAGTGGGTATGAATGAAGATGATTTTTACGCATAGTATTTATTGTTGCTGTACAATATTTTCTTTTGTTTTTCTTAAGGAAATTGAAAGTATTGATCCATTTGGTGGTACATACTTTTGTTTGAAGTTGATCATTATGTTAACAATGATCATTATTGGATCGTGTTTGTTTATTGGAATAATAAAATTTTTGATTGCAAACACATTGTTTTGACGTACAATGTAAATATTTACATAATTTATAAGTAGAAAGACGAAATTAAGTGGGAGATTGCCGAAACGAAGATAAAAGAAAATTTTATGAATAAAGCCATAGGACATTAGAAAATTTTGTAAAAGATTAAAAAAATCTTAATTTAATTAATTAGGAGTTTTTTAATATAAGATTCGTTTATGAACACGGGGTTAATACTGTATTCTTGTATTAAAAAAAATTGATTTTAAATTTATCAACTAATTTATAAAGCCCCTTTACACTATTCTACATGTCTTACTATTTCTTCTCTCCCAAAATCTAACGATTTTTGGACAGACTGTCAAAAAATCCCATAGAAAATCTATTTCACTACATTTTGCGTTTACACTAGGGTGTTCAGCCGATTAATTGTTCGAATAATTAAAAATTGCTAATTTCGATTAAAGGATTAATCGAAGAATTTATACGATTAATCGAATAATAACAATACATAGTATTTCTGTTAAATGTATAATTTTTTATTAAAGATTTAAACAAACCAAATGTATGTGTCCGTTGGAATTAAAAAAACAGTCACGTTTAGTAAGTAATTTAGCTTATATTTTTGTTAGATTTTTTTCAGCACAATTTAATAATTCATTTCACAAAAGAAAAAAAGACAAAAGTATGTTAACTCTAATGGCGATTTCTTTTCTGAGAAAAATATGTTACAGCATATACATGTAACATTTTCTAATGTTACCTATAATCACTGGAAGTGTTACATGATGTGCAATTTCAATAGAACACAATTAGCTGATTTTATTAACAACTACATATTACACTTTCATCATTAATGAACTTCATGAGCGATTTTTAAAGCTATTTGAGCAGTTTCTGCACGCTATTATGGCTTGGAAACAAATATTGACATCACTAATGGCTTAGCAAAATTAAAACGATTATAAAACAATTAAGAAAGTATAGTCGGTCAAGCCCGACCATATGATACCCTACACCACAGTATTTAAAAACACATCATGCTTATGTGTCCATGTAAATATGGATTTATCTATGTTTATAAACTTCATGAAAATCGGTTTGAAAGTTTGTGAGAGGCAGAAATTGCCCCCTGCCTCCCCTTGTGGTCCTATTTTTTAAAAACTGTATAGCTAATGTGTCCATATAGATATGGATCTATCTATGTTTTAAATTTCATTAAAATCGGTTTGAGAGGCAGAAATTGCCCCTATCTCCCCTCGTGGTCCGATTTTTTTAAAAATTTATACATTTTGTGTCTATATATATATGGTTCTATTTATGTTTTAAATTTCATTAAAATCGGTTTGATAGTTTCTGAGAGGAAGAAATTTCCCTCTTCCCCCGAGGCCTACGATGCGGCCCATTTTCAATAGGCTTAGTTCTTGTGCCAATAAGAACCTATGACCCAAATTTTATCAAATTATCTCCAACATTGCTTGTACTTTGCGCACAAGGTTACATGGACAGCCAGCCAGCCGGACGGACATCGTTAGTTCAACTCAGAAAGTGATTCTGAGTAGATCGGTATACTTTAAGGTGGGTCTAGGACCACTATTTTAAGGCGTTACACACATCAGCACAAATGCATAATACCCCTGTAGTAAATAAAATACTCAGTTGCAAAAAACACTAACTATAAATTACCTTTTTTTTTAAATGACTACAAATTGGTTTAAATCTCATGCAGAAATCAACCAAAAAGGCACACGTAAAACACAAATAAAATCAAAATAAGTAAAACAAGCATGCCATGAAGTCAAATGAAAAAAATATATACAAACATTTTAAAATAATTAAAAAATGAATCAATACAAATCTGTGTATGTACTAGCAATTATGTGGCGTATTTATTTCAGGACTATTATACATCATCATTTAGGGCAGTTTAATGCAAAATTTTCATAAATAATTATTTCTATAACAAAATATATAAAGATATACATACATATGTATGCATGTTCATATGTACATATATTTTTTTGACAAAAATTATTTAAAATTTAAATAATTTATTATTAACTGACAATACTTTTAATTAATTACAAATAGGTTGAAAAATAAGTAGTTAGTAGTCAGTTAAAAAGTCATGCAAAGATGGCCAATTGACTACTGCCTATGACATGCCCATGTTAAAATAATGAGTCGTCGACAAGGAAAAAAGTCACTTAATCAACTAGATGTGGTTATAAAAAAACCAGTTTGAAGTTAGTTATAAATGTGTTTGACTTTCTACAGGGACCCTCTCCACTATTGTGGTGTGGGTATAATAAATAGAATTTTTTTGATTTTAATGTGTAAATACATTTATATTTTGTTTTAAAGCAATTTTTTTACAAAATTATGAGCGGTATGAATTATGACAAACAAAATAAAACATTGGTTGTACAAATAAAAAATTAAGTACCAAAGTTGTAAAACAGGGCAGTTTGAACACCTTAAGTTAAAGTAAGGGTAAAATATGCAACATGTCTTGCATGTTTTTCATCAACATATTCACAAAAGAACTTGAAAATTTTTCCCACAGTTGTATTTTTTGTACAAACGAACACAAAATTGTAAAACATGTAACATTCATGCAACATATTTATTAAAATATGAACAGGTTTTACGGGTTTACTCCCCAAAAGGACCAAATTTTAAAAAAGTACCAGACACCTGTCCTCTTATTTTTTTAATGAACAACAATAAGTGTTAATTTTTTTGGATCTTTTTTTTTTGTTTTGGATTTTTGAGGTTAGCGGGATCAATTTAGCGAGAGGCCAGCCTTCGGTCCAAATTTCAACCTTTTATCTTAATACGTTTAGGCTCTGCGAAGAAAGATAAATAGATGGAGAAAAAGTTTTTGAAAAAAGTAACAAACATACGTACAATTTTTTACCCCTTAAACGTTCACAAAAGTACCAAATATGCATTTGTATTTTTTAAATAAGTGACAAATGTTATATAATTTTTATTTCTATACGTATTGGACTAAAAAGTTCCAAAATACAGATTTTACCCGTTTACGACCTAAAACGGTATAATTTCGTTAAAGTACCAGACACCTATTTGCTTTTTTTTATTTAATGCACAAAAATAAATATTTAATTAAAAAAATGTACCAGTTTATTTAAAAAAAGTACCAGTTAGAGAACAAAAAAGTATTAAAAAATCCCTCTTACAAATTCTCATTCACTTGAGAACTTGCATGTTAAACTTAATGTTCCCAGATCCAATAACTACGGAAATTGAAAAGGTGCCAGTTAAAAAACAAAATTGTTCCAAAAACCCTCTTACAGATTCTCATTCACTCAGAACCTTGCATGTTAAATTTTATCTTTCTAGGTTCAATACTAGCAGAAATTGAAAAGTACCAGTCAAAAAATAAAAAAGTACCAAAAAGTTCCCTCTTATAGATTCTCATCCCCTCAGGACATTGCATGTTGAATTTTATGATTCTAGGGTCAGTATTAACGGAAATTCAAAAAGTACCAGTTAAAGAACAAATCAAAGTACCTTACAGATTCTCATTCACTCAGGACCTTGCATGTTTAATTTTATGTTTATAGGTGATATACTAACGAAAATTCAAAAAGTACCAGTAAAAGAACAAAAAAGTACCAAAAACTTCCATCTTATATATTCTTATCCATTCACGGCATTGCATCCTGAATTTTATGTTTCTAAGTTAAAAAACCAAAAAGTACCAAAAAGATCCATCTTACAGATTGTCATTCACTCAAGACCTTTCATGATTAATTTCATGTTTCCAAAAAGTATCAGCTAATGAACAAAAAAGTTCCCTCTTATAAATCCTCATCCACTCAGGACATTGCATGTTTAATTTTATTTTTATAGGTCCAATACTAATGAAAATTTAAACAGTATAAAATTTCCCATATTTCCTTCTTTTGGTACTATTTTTCCCCCCATTAAAGTATCAACAATTTCAGTATTGTAGTAGGAGCCCATAATTTAGTACGAATATGTCAAAGAATTGAGAAAAATGTATTGTAAAAAAGTACCAAAAATATTTACGATTTTTACCCCTTAAACGTTCGAATTTCGAAAAAGTACCAATTTCATATTCGTGTTTTTTTGATAAATTTCGAATGTGGTATAAACTTTATTTCTAGGTTTTTTGGTTCAAAAGATAGATGGGGTGACAAAAAAGTACTAAAATTCAGGTTTTACCCATTTTCTCATTAAAAGAGCCGAATTTTAAAAAAAGTATCAGACACCTGTCCGCTTATTTTTCTAAAGAACAACGATAAGCTGAACATTTTTTTGTATCTCTTTTAGTTTTGGATATATAAGGTTACCACATTTTACCTTTTTTACCCTTTTTTACCCCCTAAACATTCAAATTTCCAAAAATCCCGTCTTAGTGGATCGATTTGGGGAGTGACCAATCTCTGGTCCAAATTTCAAGTGCTTAGCTTTAGGCGTTTAGGCTATGCGATGATGAATCAGTGAGTCAATCAGTCAGTAACGTAACAATTTTATATATACAGACCAGGGTTGTCAGATTTTTTTGAGCTCCATCGCCAAATCGGATGTCAGCAATCGCCAAAAATCGCCAAACGTCGATTTTGTTCAGTTTTTGTAAAATTTTCTTTTTTTTTAATTAAATTTTGCATACAGTATAATTTTTCAGTAAAAAATCGCCAAAAACTGAGAAAAAATACAAAAAAGTCGCCGAAGTAAATTTTGTTTTGTTTCTGTAATATTTTTTTAAATAACATAAAATGGAGATCATATATGTATTCAGTTAAAAACTTAAATTAAGTATACAAGTCTATAAGATCGTACACTCAAAATATTATGTAGTTAAATTCAAACGAAAATTCATTTTTAACAAATAAAAATTCATTTAAAAAACGGATCATTTACATTTCATTTAAAACAAATGATTTATTCATTAATTTTAAAATTTTTTATTTATTAAACAGCATACTCCTTAAAATTGAATAGTTTTTACATTAAAAAAATACATTTTAACCGACAAAAATCAAACTACATAACAAAATAAATACGAAAAAACATTATTTGTTGGTAGTTTGTTTTTTGAATAACAAACATTAAAGTTAAAAAATAAAATTATTCGTAAAATAACTACATTTTTATTCAAATTTAACAGTACTGAACGCGAATTTAATAATCCACAATCACTTACTGTAATAATTTTATAAGTGTACACTTCAGCCTAACCGATTTCATTACTGTAGTTTTGACCTACATACTATTAGAATTACATGCATACTATTATAATTAAATAGTGACTGAATATAAAATTCACTTAATATGTTTTTTTTATATTAGTCATAATAACAAAAAATGACAGATTGTTAAACAAAATCGCCGAAATAATATAAATGGTAAAAATAGCCAAGTTAATCGCCAGTTATATCAGAAATCGCCATAAAAGTCGCCAGTCGCCAAATGGGAAATCCCATCGCCAAACATGTTTTAAAATCGCCACGTTTGGCGAGAAATCGCCATATCTGACAGCCCTGATACAGACTAGCATTTAACCCGCTACTTCGTTAGCGTCTCCTTTTCCTTCGTGACCATATTTGTATGCCAAAGCTTATTTTTCTAGGTTTAAATTTGTTTAAATTCTAGCATTTAACCCGCTACTTTGTAATCAGGCCTTTTCTTTCATGAACATATTTATATGCCAAAGTATATATAAATAGGTTTTAGCAAAATAGTTCCAACATTTTTCATCTCATAGGTTGATATTGACACAGGACTTTGCACCTATAAATTTGTGCTTTTAAGTTCAATATAGAAAATTTAAAAAGTACGACTCGTAGAACACAAAATCAATTGAAAGAAAGTTAATATCCCGTATTATCCTTTTTGGTACTTTTTTCTCTCCATTTATGTATTAACAATTTCAATGTTATAGTTGGAGCCTATAGCTTATTCCGTTTTTGTCATATGACGAAAAAAACTTTGGTGGGCGTGAGGGGCTTCGCCAATTGAGCAAAAAAAATGTTTAGCTTAAATTGAACTGAAAAATGTGTTTTATTATCCCATATTGCCCATAAGATATAGTCCCTTGGGGCAATGATGTTCAGAAATGTTGTGTCTCTAATGTACATTCAATGGTGGCGTGACAAAAAGGCTCCAAAATATGTACAGGTTTTACGCGTTTTCTCCCCAAAAGGACCAAATTTCGAAAAAGTACCAGACACCTGTCCTCTTATTTGTTTAATGAACAACATTAAGTGTTAAATTTTGTGTATCCCTTTTAGTTTTGGATTTTTGAGGTAAGCGGGATCGAGTTGGCGAGAGGCCAGCCTTCGGTCCAAATGTCAGCTTTTTAGCTTCAGGATCTTAGAATGTGTCAGTCAGTAACTTTACAGTTTTATATTATATATATAGATGGAGAAAAATGTTGTGAAAAAATTAACAAAATTGGGAACGATTTTTACACCTTAAACTTTTGAATTTCAAAACAGGTGCAAATCCGTTTTGTATTTTTTAGATAAGTTAGAATTTGATATAATTTTTATTTACCCTTTTGCACCCCAAAAAGGCCGTACCTCACAAAAGTACCAGAAACCCGTCGGTTTATTTTTTTAATGAACAATAATAAGTATTCAATTTTTGTATCTCTTTTAGTTAAGGAGATATGAGGTTAGCGAATTTTTCTAATGAACAACAATAAGTGTTAATGTTTTTCATCTCTTTTAGTTTAGGAGGTATGAGCTTAGCAGGATCGTTTGGCGAGAGGCCAGCTTCTGGTCCAAATGTCAACCTTTTAGCTTCAGACGTTTTGGCTTTGCGATGAAAGATAAATAGATGGCGAAAAAATCTTTTGAAAAAGTAACAAACATAGGTACGATTTTCATCCCTTAAATGTTCGAATTTCGAAAAGGTACCAGACAATTATTTACTTTTTTTTATTTATTGCACACAAATAAATATTTATTTAAAAAAACTACCAGTTAATAAAAAAAAGTACCAGTTAGAGAACGAAAAAGTTCAAAAAAATCCCTCTTATAGATTCTCTTATACTCAGGACCTTGCATATTTATTTTATGTTTCTAGATCCAATAAATGCGGAAATAAAAAAGGTACCAGTTAAAGAACAAAATAGTACCCAAACCCTTCTTACAGATTCTTATTCACTCAGGACCTTGCATGTTTAAATTTATCTTTCTGGGTCCAATACTAATGGAAAATCAAAACGTACCTGTTAATGAATAAAAAAGTACCAACAAGTTCCGCAATAGATTCTTATCGACTCAGGACATTGCATGTTGAATCTTATGTTTTAAGGTCCAATACTAACGATAATTTAAAAATACCAGTTGTTGAAACAAACAGCTAATGAAAAACATCAAATTTCTCGTATATCCTTTTTTTTGGTACTATTTCCCCCCATTAAAGTATCAAAAATTTCAGTATTTTCAGTTCCCAAATACAGGTTTTACCCGTTTACTATCTAAAATGGCAGAATTTCGTAAATGTACCAGACACCTATTTGGTTTTTTTTTTTTATTTAATGCACAAAAATAAATATTAAATTAAAAAAAGTACCAGTTTATAAAAAAAGTACCAGTAAGAGAACGAAAAAGTACCAATATTAACGGATATTCAAAAAGTACCAGTTTAAGAAATAAAAAGTACCAATAAGCCCTTTCAGAGATTCTCATTCACTCAGGACCTTGCAGGTCTAATTTTATGTTCATAAGACCAATATAAGCGAAAACCTTATAAAAGTACCATTTAAAATACGAAAAAGTACCAAAAAGATCCCTCTAACAGATTGTCATTCACTCAAGACCTTGCATGATTAATTTCATGTTGCTAGGTCCAATACTAACGTTAATTCAAAAAGTACCATTTAATGAACAAAAAAGTACCAAAAAGCTACTTTTATAGATTCAAGTCAATGAATGGAGAAAAATATTTTGTAAAAAAGTACCAAAATTAGTCACGATTTTCATCCCTTAAATGTTCGAATTTCGAAAAAGTACCAAATTTATATTCGTATTTTTTTTGATAAGTTTCGAATTTGGTATAAACTTTGTTTCTATGTTTATTGGTTCAAAAAAGTACCAAAATTCAGGATTTACCCGTTTACACCTGTCCGCTTATTTTTCTAAAGAACAACGATAAGTATTACATTTTTTTTTTTTGTATCTCTTTTAGTTTTGGAGATATAAGGTTACCGCATTTTCCCGTTTTTACCCTTTTTTACCCCCTAAACATTTGAATTTCCAAAAATTCCGTCTTAGTGGATCGATTTGGGGAGTTACCAATCTCTGGTCCAAATTTCAAGTGTTTAGCTTCAGGCGATTAGGCTGTGCGATGATGAATCAGTGAGTCAGTGAGTCAGTCAGTCAGTAACGTTACAATTTTATATATATAGATAAATTATAGCGGGAAAATAAACAGATAAAATGGACTATATCGCTAATGTGACTATAAGCGTAGTGACTATAAACGAAAAGTACTGTATATGAAACTATGAGCATAATAACTATGTACGAGAAAATAAATAAAAATGTAATATATTTTTTCAGAAAAAATAATAATTCATGCCCCTTTAATGAGTGGTGAACATGTAGCATTTGTTTTCTTTTTAAGGGGAACATGATGCGCAAAACGCGCTACCCTTTTTTCAAAAAAGAACATAAAGAAATGTTAAAGGAAGAATAATTGAAGAATATTTCTCAGAAAAGAAAACGCCATAAAATTTACAAAATTTTTCTCATATAAATTTTTATATTAATTCGAATGTGTATTCTAAGTCAAATTAAAATTTTAAAAGCTTTTATACTTTAAAGCGGCCCACACACATGAAATATTATTGTATATGATATTCGCCATATTATTACCATTTTGTCCTATATTATGCAATAAAGGTGTGTGTGTTAAACGGTAGCAAAGTACTCATTGAAGTAAATTTTTGACACTGTTGAGGTGAATAAAATTTCACTAGCCTGTGGGCTAGTATAAATTTTGACATTAGCGTAGACATTTTTGACAATACAGTAGAATCCCGGTAATTCGTAATCGCAAGGGACCGGCCATTTCTTACGAATTATAGTGGTTTTCGATTTAGCGGGGTTACAATTTAACGGGGTTTAAATAAAATAAATACGAATTAACGGGGGTTTTCAATTTATTGACTAAAACGATAAAAAAAACATAAAAAACAATTGTTAAAAATAAAATATATAAAAATTATTCATGCAACAAACTGATCTTAAGAAATTAAACACACACACAAGCAAAAGCAAAAACCAACGCAAAAAAATAGCGGCAAAAAATCATTCTTTCCATATTTTTATTACGAATTATAAGTGGTAAATAGCAAACAATTACGATTTATAAGAGGTAAAGAAGATTTTAATTGGAAAAAAATTGCGAATTAGCGAGGGGACCAAAATGTATGGAAATTTTACGAATTAACGAGATTTTTTCAAGGGACTGACAGTTTATTACGAATTATCGGGAATTACGATTTATCGGGGTACGAATTATCGGGATTTGACTGTATTAATTGACCATCGAACCATCAATAAAAATGTGAACATAACCTATCGCAATAACATAAACAGCATTGTAGAATGTTGCCAACACATTTCACTCTCTTTTCGTTGTGCAATAAAGATCTAAAGTGTTTTGATTGTTGCCAATATATTGTGCCACCTTTGGTCATATAAATGTACAATACGTAAAATTGAAAAATTTTATTGCAAGTGTATGAGCCGCCTAATAGTCGTATTCCTCACCATGAGAAATAAATTCCCAGATTCTATTTGTCAAAATATTTCTCCCAATTACTAACAAAATAAAAAAGTTAATGAACGCTTACTAAACTTACGTTTAAATAAAATTTATCGGCTTTAACAAAATTGTTTGTTATTAAAATATGTTTTTTTATACTTCTAGTATTTGAGACAAGCCCTTATCAAAGGAAAATGCAAGCTTTGAATTGCCAGATTGAAAAAATGCTGTTTTTATTTAAAACATATAGTCAATATCAATAATATTATTAATCGTTATCACGTTCCAGTTAACCCCAAATTGACCTGTTCTTTGTAAACAGTTCCTCATATTTTAAATAAAAGCTTTATTTCGGAAGTTCGTAATTTTCACAGTTTAGTTTAAAACGCGCCTTTAAGCGTAGCACATCTGTAAATAAAATAAAATGTTGAGAATAAGTAAAAATATAGTGATTCGTAAAACTTTACCCGTATTGGTGCAAAACTTAAGATGTAAATCAGTACAAAATGCAAAAACAGGAGTTAATATACCTTCTACAGCGGATGTTGTTATAATTGGTGGTGGTTCTGCTGGTTGTCATACTTTGTATCATTTGGCCAAACGTGGCGTTAAGGCTGTGTTGTTAGAACGTGCCAAATTAACAGCCGGTACCACCTGGCATACAGCGGGCTTGGTATGGCGCTTACGACCCAATGATGTTGATATACAACTATTAAACAATTCACGTAATATGCTAATGCAATTGGAAGAGGAGACTGGGTTGGATCCTGGATGGATACAAAATGGTGGAGTATTTATAGCTCATTCAAACGTAGGTTTATTAATTATGAAAATATTTATTTATTTCGCTTTCTCGTTGTTTTCACTAAAGTGTTAAGGGTGATAATAAGAATTAAAGTCATTTAAACATTTAGTAAACACTTTGTTTAAATTTTTGTCAAAAAAAAAAAAAAAAAAAAAATATGAACTGTTTTGACATTTGAAACAATGGCCAATCAAAAATATTGAAAACCGGTTCTACCAGAACTTTATCGGTAATTTCTTTTTCTTATCTCATAAAAATGTCGTAAATTTATTGCCGTTTAATTGACATACAAAATTCGACAAGCCAAAACAATGGTCGATATTTTTGTTATTAAAAAATTTTAATTTTTTAAAGTCAACTTAAGACTTATTAGCTAGAATTTTATTGTATATGAGGCTTAATATATCGCACCTGTTCATCAAAAGTAACACAACTCAAAATTTACAAGTTTTCAGTAGAGGCAAAAAACTAATTCCGCCAATATGATGGAATTATTGTTATAAACAAATATAATGTTATAAAGGAAACTCACTAATATTTCAAAAAAATCACAAAATTTATTTCTCTTCTTCCTTTTTCCGAAATTATTACGGATTTTTGATTTAATACAGTTTTCATGAAATTTTTTGATCTACATGTCAATATTATTTCAAGTTATGCTTATCACAACCCAAAATCAACAGCTATTGATAAACAGATTTTTAACATGAAAACAATCACAACTCGAATTAATACAGTTTCGCTGATTCATTTGAGCACCATAACCCTTGAACACTTCAACGCAACTAAAATTACAACTCTTTAATTGAATCAAAACAAACAATATGAGTACGCAAAGAAAGACATAAAGGCATTTCTCTCATGAAATATTACAAATAGAATACCAAAAATTTTACAGTCGTTAGACATGGTAATCATACACTGTTTCCTTCAAAAAAGTGGAAAATGGAATTTTTTGAGTTGTGTTACTTTTGATGAACAGGTGCGATATATTAATTCTAAAGAAATGTTTGTATGTAGCTTATTAAAAAATTTTTATTAACAAGTATGTAATGGAAATAGATCGAATTCAAAACGAATATTTTTTAAAAGGTGTGATAAATTTCGAGCAATTTTCAAATCTTTTTCTGAATTATAGTCTTCTTTTTTTTCAAAATGCAGCTCAGTTAATATAATATAAAGAAAGTAAAAGAAATGTGTATTAGAAATCAATTTTAAAATAAACTGAAAACGATATTTTCGGCTTAAAATTCTTTTTTTAATCAATTTCCATCACATACCTGTGATGGAATCTGACTCTTTTTATTTTAGCTCCTGATTTTAACTTACGATTTTTATCAATCATTTTGAGATTTTTACACAGCCCAACAAATTTAATTGTTAAAGTAAAAAAACTTGTTTTTTCGCGAATTTAGCTGCGCGAGTTAATCTTTATTAATAAAATAAATTCCAACAAATTACTTTTGAAATAATTATTTAACCTTAAGGTGCATGTAGAAAACATGTCTTTTACATCCCAACAAACACGGATTTCAAATCATTTTCAATTTGAAATCAAACGTTTTCTCAAACGACAAACGTTTGATAATTATTTGAAAATCAAAGCGTTCTCAACAAAAAGGGGAAATTATTTTCAAATTGAAAAATGCCTTTATTTTCAATTTTTTTTTTAATTTAAATTTAGTATTTATTTAAATAAACTGTAAGATAAACATTCGGCACCATAGCTAAAAGATGAAATAATGTTCTTTCCGTCCTCTAATTCTTGGAAAGACAAACTACTTGGCTCCCTTTTATTTTGAGGATTGTAGCACCGCGATCGTACAACAAACTTTCTTCACTTTCCCGTTTTATTTTCCTTTTTTCGTATTTTTAATCATTGTAATTACTCAGAAATAATTTTTATTTTTCACAAGAAATAAGCTGTTGACTTTATATTAAAATTTAATAGTAAAACACATGTAACTACAAAGTAAAAAATGTAACTTTAATCGCCATTTTTAATGATTACATTTATTTTTCGCTAAGGATTGCCAAGTTTATTTTTGATTTGAATTTAGCATTTGACATCAAATTGATAAAACATTTGATATCAAATGCTTATTTTCAAATCATTATCAATTTGAATTCAAATGTTAAATCAAACAATTGAAAAACGTTTGAGAATTGTGTTTGATGTCAAATGATAAAGTCATTTCATATCAAAGGTTTGACTTCGTGTTTGTTGGGATCTGACTTGTCAACTTTTCAAATCACAAGTTATTGTGCATGTCTGTCAAAATTACTGTTTATAATATTCAGTCACAAACGTACATGTAATTTGCTTCTGACATTGTCTCTGTTTTTTTTTCGCAGTAAGGCTAAACTTTTTTCTAGTCTGTGCAGTTATTTTAGAAATATAACACGTAAAAAATCTGTTTACAACTTTTGATTTTATTCACAAAATATGAAAAATTTCAATTAAATTTATGAATTTTGTAAAACGCCATATAGTATGTATGTACGTATGGGAGCCCTCTAAGGGCTGGAGATAAAAGCAATTATGTTTTGAGTTAATTTTACAACTAATGGAGGTTAGTCATACATCCCCCTAGGGGCGACTCCTAGGCAGTTATGGGACTTTTTCATTAATATATTTAGAGTCTGTATTGAAAATTTTGTATGGCAGCCCTCTTAAGGAATGTAGATAGCGGGTAGGTATGTTAGAAATACATGATGAAAAGAAAAAAAGGTGGGGTTGGTCTTACATTTCAGCCATCTAGGTGCATCCTAGGTGCTGCAGGGGCCAAATTCAAGAATTTCAACCATACAACTATGGCGGTTTAATGAAATTCTTAAATTTGGCCCTTAGGATGCCCCTAGACGGGCCAAATGTATGACCAACCCAACTTTTTTTTATCCTCATCATTTGTTTCTAACCCCACTTCATTTTTCATCTCAATCATTTTTCTAACAAACCTACTCGCTATCTCTATTCCTCCAATCTCGAATTTTTTAGGGTAGTTGTTCTTCGATAATTTGGCTCATAACTCATGTCATACTGAACTTTGTATTTTGCTGGATTTCAATCAAAACTGCTTAGAATCAATTTGACTTCAATATTGTTCTTTTCTTTCGAGTTGTGAGCGTGTTTTTAACAGAAGGACAGACCCAGAATATATATACATATATACTTTATGGTCTAAGATGAAGACATATTAAAATAAATTTCACACAGAATGACAAACTTAGTAAACCCTGTTCACAACTAGTTGTGGAGGGTGTAAAAATATGTAGTTAGAGATGAAATTTTTTTTTAGTCAGATTTTCGAAAGCTAGTCAACAATGCCACAATGTTCTTAGAAAATACCAAAATAATGTCGAAGCTATTTAGTCGTCGACTTGATGTAACAAAGATTTGAAACTCACATCGACAACGATTTACAAAATAGGGATAAATATTAAAAAATAAGCAAGTAAGAAAGTATAGTCGGCCAAGTCTGACCATATGATACCCTAGACCACAGTGTTTAAAAACAAATTGTCGAGTGTACTCTACATGAAACCAGAACAAAATTATGTTGTGGTGTAAAAGTTCTATGTGCCGACTATTGTTTAGATATCTTCCTCTATATGAGGAAGATTCCTATAAAATTTGGCACGTTTGAACCAAATTTAATCTAAATACCAATACATAATAAGATTGTTTATGGACACAAAGATTCTATTGCGGAAATAATCTTCTATGGGGTCTAAGTGGATTGATTTTCTCCTTGTGCTAATTAGAACCTTCATATGTACCAAATTTTATCAAATTATCTTTAAAATTGCGGCCTGTACTTTGCGCAAAAGGTTTACATGGACAGCTAGCTGGAAGGACATCGTAAGGTCGACTTAGAAAGAACCAATATTTATTAGGTGTTAAAACATCAGCGCAATCACATAATACCCTCTCTACTATTGTGGTGTAGATATGAAAATTAAAATGATAATAATAATTAAATTTTGGTCCCCAAATGAATCATGACATTTTCCAAATTTAAATCCCTTGTATTAAAAAATGTTTCCTAATAAAATAATATTTATTAATCTTAAATTTTATTATTTTTGCAATTCTAGACCCGTTTAGATGAATACAGACGTTTGGCCACTGTTGGTAATGCTCTCGGTATCGAAAACTATGTTCTCGACCCTAAAGAGACACAAAAGGTATTTCCCTTGCTGGACCCCAAATCCTTTATTGGTGCTTTATATTCACCTGGTGATGGTGTTGTAGATCCTGCCATGCTATGTTCTGCCCTAACAAGAAGTGCTAGTAAAAATGGCGGTAAAGTTATTGAAAATTGTTCAGTAGATGAGTTAGTAGTGGAAAATACTGGGAAGGGCAAGAAAATTGTGGGTGTGAAAACCTCATACGGTACTATTAAAACTAGCACTGTAGTGAATGCCACCGGTGTTTGGGGTAGAGATTTAATAGAAAAACATGGATCCTTTTTGCCTTTGATTCCTATGAAACATGCCTATATATTATCAGAATCGATACCAGGTGTTAGAGGTCTACCCAATATACGTGATCATGATTATTCTATATACTTTAGAATTCAAGGTGATGCCATACAAATGGGAGGCTATGAACCAAATCCAATTTTATTAGATCCTGTGGCTAAAGATTTTCATTTTGGCTTATATGATTTGGATTGGTCCGTATTTGATGCTCACTTAAATGGTGCTGTACAATTGTGTCCCTCTTATGCCAATTATGGTGTAAAGAGTACTGTGTGTGGGCCTGAGTCATTTACACCAGATCATAAACCCTTAATGGGACCTGATACTGTAATAAGTGGTTTATATCACAACTGTGGTTTTAATTCAGCCGGTATGATGTTTGGCGGTGGTTGTGGTGAACAGACTGCTTTGTGGATTATAAATGGTAAACCAGATTTGCCCATGTTTGGTTTTGATCTGAGACGTTTTACCGATAAACAAAATAATTCCACCCAATGGATTAATGAAAAGTCGCATGAGAGTTATGCCAAAAATTACAGTATGGTATTTAAATATGATCAGCCTTTGGCTGGCCGTAACTTTCAGAAGGATCCCTTACACGATGACATGCTTTACTATAACGCCTTCATGGATGAGAAACAAGGTTGGGAGCGTCCTGGATTCTTTTTAGAAAAACCCTCTCCCGTCTTGCCATACGATTGGTATGGCAGTTATGGCAATGAGCGTCACAAGGATTGTGCCTATGAGAGTGTTTTAGATGGAGATTTAAAATATGGCAGCTTTTCGGACCATCACAATTTGGTAGGCATTAGGATACAACAAACAATTGTTGTTTAAATATTTGTCAAACTGAATACATAGTTGTTTATTTTTCATTTCATGTTGTGTATTTACTTGTACTTGGTGCGTGCCACATTTTATGATTTTATTACCCATATGTGTGTGCGTGTGTTATTTTTACGCAAAATTGTACGATATTTGCTTAACCACGGATTGCGGATGTTATTTTGTTTTATTCATTACGAACAAATGTACGATTGACATAACACAACTGTTGCTACTGGCTGATGTTTGTGTGTTTTGCTGCGTGCTTCACGATTTGTTTAATTTAACATGTCTTCTCTGGACAACACAATACATATTGTGTAAACTACATACACAGATTGGTGAAGAGGCATTGGCATGCCGTAATAACGCTGTAGTATTTAATATGAGCTATTTCTGTAAACTCTATTTGGAAGGTCCTGATGCCCAAAAGGCCGCCGATTGGATATTTTCGGCAAACACTAATCGCGATGTTAAAAAGTAAGTTTTCGTTAAGAAACTGTTATAAAGTCTTCAGTTGATTTGAATTTGGAATGATTTGCCTTAAATACTTGCTGTTTTTAGAGTACACCAATGTCTAGGTGATTCGATCGTTCAACTGTTGATTAGGGAATAGTCAAAAATTGAATTTTCGATTAAATTTTTCAATATCGTTTTTTGAATCAATCAATTAAAATCAATTTTAAAATCGCTTAAGATAAATTTGCAAAGTTTTAACAAGAGAAACTTTATTCATAAATAATATTTACAAGCAAAAAAAAAATTAAGCATACATACAATAAAAAAGCCAATGTTATTTTGGAAACACTAAACAAATTGAGCAAAAAAAAAATTAAGCATACATACAATAAAAAAGCCAATGTTATTTTGGAAACACTAAACAAATTGAGATCTTCTCCTCAAGTCCAAACTGATTCTATCGGCTTGTTATATACATATATAAAAAAAATAAATTTCATGCAGAAAATGCAAACAGGTTGTGGATCTTTTGATATCAAGTGTTGGTGTGTGAGCCTAGTTCGTGTTAGGCGAAGTCTTGTAAAGCATTTATTTTTATGGCAGTTTATTGAATTTGAAGGAAGGATGACTGGTATTCTATTAGAGTTTATTGTTTGGTAAAGATGCCTATATTTGCTCCATTTTCGGATAATGGTGGATTCTAAATTTTTTATCGCGGATCTTGAGATATAATTTTTTGTCTGGGGTATGTTAAGGTATGTTGGTTGTATACAAGTATTTTTGCGGCAATGTCTGCAGCCTCGTTCCCTAGTATACCAATATGATTTGGTACCCTATTTATACCCTCCACCAAAATTAGTGAAGAGGGTATATTAAGTTTGTCATTCCGTGTGAAACTTTTTTATTATTCATCTCAGACCCTATAAAGTATATATATTCTGGGTCCTTGAGTAATTTTAAGTCGATTTAGCCATGTCCGTCTGTTTGTCCGTCTGTCCGTCCGTCTGTCCGTCTGTTGAAAACACGCTCACTTTCGAAAAACTCAAAAGAAATAAACAAACTTGGTGTCAAATTGCTTGTAGTTATCCTAAGCAGTTTGGGATTGAAATCCAGCAAAATCGGTTCAATAGGATCTGAGCTATGAATCAAAATGTGGAACCACCACCTAAAAAAAATTGATAATTTTGTTACAAAAGCTAACATAAATGGTGGAAAAATGCACAGAATGATATAAGATTTCGCAACAGTTCGTTTTATTTAACTGGAAATCATGCTGTAAAATTTCTTGAAGATCCGTCCATGATTTACCCTAGGCCCCATATAAGCCCTACTCCCGGAAAACAGTATAGTAAGCCTAAAACCCTAACTAACAATGCTATCATAACAAATTTTGGTACGTCACAGTTAAATAGGACTAGAAATGAAACTATTAAGTTTCGTGAAGATCGGTTCATAATTTACCATAAGCCCCATATAAAACCTACTTCCAGAAAACAGTTTAGTACGCCTAAATCCGTAAAAAATAATGCTATCATAACAAAATTTGGTACATCAAAATTTTTTAGAACTAAAAATAAGACTGTGAAATTTCCTGAAGATCGGTCCATAATTTACCATAGGCCCCATATAAACCTTACTCCCGAAAAACAGCTTAGTACGCCTAAAAACGTAAAAAAGAATGCTATCATAAGAAAATTTGGTACATCACAGTTTTATTGAACGACAAATAAGACTTTAAAATTTTGTAAAGAACGGTCAATCATTTACCATAGGCCCCATATAAACCTTACTCCCGGAAAACAGCTTAGTAAACCTAAATACGTAAAAAATAATGCTATCATAACAAAATTTGGAACATATAAGTTTTACAGGACTAGAAATAAGACTGTGAAATTTCGTGAAGATCAGTTCATAATTTACCCTAGGCCCCATATAAACCTTACTCCCGTAAAACAGCTTAGTACGCCTAAAAACGTAAAAAATAACGCTATCATAACAAAATTTGATACATCACAGTTTTATAGAACTGGAAATGACACTGTGAAATTTGGTGAAGATCGGTGCATAACTTACCATAGGCCTCATATAAAGCTCACTCTGGTAAAATAATTAAATACGCGGTAAACTTTCTTCCAGTTTAGCTTCATATGGCCAGAAAAAATGTTATGCAATTTTGTGATATACGGTCCATAATTTTCCTTAGATTCCATTTTAGCAGCCTTCTGAAATTTACTGCAAACGCTTAAACTAATTGCACCGCTGTATTGAAATTTATGTTTTTAATACCAGAAATCGTTCTGCAGAATTTGGGATGATTGGTTCATAGCTTACCATGGCTTTTATATAATTTGTTCTCTTGAAAATCATTTAAGTTCATCTTAAACTGATATTCTACTCAAACTTTTTAAAATTGATTCTGATTGTCGATCAATAATTTTATATAGGTCTAAACCGCAACAAATTTTAATGCAGATGTCTGTTTTTACAAAGATTATAATAATAAATAGACATCATACAGATATTACTCCTAAAACATTCGAAGTGTCGGTGGAGGGTATCAAAGATTCGGCACAGCCGAATATAGCACTCTAACTTGTTTTTAGTTGTATTAGCTTCTGCTGTATAGTGATAATTGTTTCATTTCTATTTCGGGTATTAAGCGTGGCGTCAAAAACAGGGCGGCTATCAGTGCAGATAATGTTTTTCATTCGGTTGGATTCACAAAGTTTTAGAGATTCTAGAACAGCTTCCGCTTCGGCTTCAAATATGTTTGCGTTTTGTGTTAGTATTGTGGTTATTAGTGTTAAGCCGGTTTCGTTGGTAACAGCAAATCCGACATGATTTGTTTTTTAGAACCGTCTGTGAAGATAAATGGCCAATTCTCGTTTTTTAACGTTGTAAAAACTTCGTTGAAAAAAGATTAAAAATATGAGGAGTGGTATTGCTTTTATTGAAAATTTTTAAATTTTTTCATTCAAAAGAGCTTTTTTTAAGTATAAAGTGTTTATTTTTTAAATGCACAAACAAATCTTATATGAATCTAAACCTTATAACATAAACTTATTCTGGTTGGTCCATTATTGCCCATGGGCCCCAATAGGGTGTCCAGTTTTTTTTTGGTCTTGTCCAGGTACCAGCTAAAATACAATTTTCCAGTTAAAACTTTTTTATTAATTATATTTTTTATGATTAAATTCATTTATCGTGCAGAACAAAATCCTATATAAAAATTGTCAAGAAAAAAATTTTAGTTTGCCGAAAGACATTCCAATTAATATGATACGGTCCAGTTTTAAAAAATGCTGCAAAAATAACATACAAAATCTATATAAATTGATCTCGTTTGTTATACATACATGCCAATTAGCAATACTTTTTGTGAAAGGACTTAAGGCATTGTAATAATTTTTAATCACAAAAAACCACTTCTTTGACAATTTTACAATATGGAAATCGAATCCGGATGAAATTTAAATCGATCAAACTTTGAAAACGAACCAATGTTTAAAGTTCATTAAATTATTTCGTTTTATATACTTTATACTTTAAGTACAGCCTGTCTTCATTAGAACTAATCTTAAGGCCCAAATACACTTGTCAAATGCTTGTCCAGCCGGCGAATTCATCATGTACGTGTGCTTGACGTAATATTCGCCGTCATATCTAAATTATTTGATTTTCCATCCAGCATCGTCGGTGTGACACATACAAACACATTTTCACTAACACTACCACAATGCTTGATGAGTATTTTTATCAATGTATTTGGGCCTTTAAAATCAGGAAAAACTACGTTATTTTCAAAAAAATGTAACGGGAAATCTAATTTAAAATAAAATAATGCGAATTTATGTGAAATTACGGTGGCAGCAATTCTACAACAATACAAAAACAACAGAAACATTGCCTTGTTAGTGGTTACGGCTTGAAATGTCAACCATTTCCAAACAAATCATTGTGAAACCTAAATAAATTGGTTCGAACTGCCAAAGTCAGCAGGCTTTTCGTTGTCACCTGTACTGAATTGACCCTGATATATATACATATATATATAATTTTGTAATATGACATAATAACATGGCTGAATTTTAAATGTTACGTTTCCTTGCTTTTTATGTTTTTTTTTGTTATTGTACAATTTTATTTTTTCTTATAGTTAAGTCCATTTTAAAATTACCCAGTTATTTATTCAAAATCCAGGTGAATTTTTGATATTGTCAAGTTATTTGACTCTTGGTATCTGGCATCCCTAGCCCCCAAAGAGGAAAATTCGAAAATGTTTGTACTTGACCGACTATTTTTCTTTAAGCTTGTTTTTTATATGCAAATATTACAAAATTGTTCTAAGTGCATATTTCCGGTTTCCCTTATTATAATGTTTTTTATTTTTTGTTCCTTACGGCCTTTTGGATTATAGGTGAGTATTAATGGGACACTCAAAAAATTAAAAATTTACACTATAAAAAAAATTTTAACATAAAAAAAAAATAGTAAAATCCACTGGAAATTTGGCTATTATTGCTGAAAAACAAAAAATAGTTTGCTTTCAAATTTGTTTACACCAAGGACCGGATTTTACGAACGGAAAACACAAAATTAAATTTTATTTATTAAATAAAAAATTTTTGTGTGTGAAAAAAAGAATATTGTTTTTCTGTGTTTAAAATTTAAACGAAAAAGAAAAAAAAACATTTTCTTTAAAAACAAAATTTATAGTTTCAAAAAATAGCAAAAACTTTTTTTGTAAAAAAAAAAACAAATACAAATTTTCAAAAAACTTTTTTTTTTGTTGAAAAATATTTTTTAAAACGTTTTTTTTTAGAATTTTTTTTCTATGTATGTATTTTTCAAAAATGAAATATGTATGTATGTATTCTCAGAAACCTCTTCATAAATTTTATTGAAATTTGTTTTGAAGAATGAAATTTTTATGACAATGCTTAAATATAATTATTTTGTTTTTGTTTTTTTATGTTTTTAAGAAAACGTTTTATTTTAAAAACTTTATTTTATGTTTTTAAGAAAACGTTTTATTTCAAAAACTTTATTTTATTTATTTTTTTCGACGGCTTTTTTTTCAAAACTATTTTAGAAATTTTTTGTTTTCTGTAAAATGTAGAATTTTTTAAACTTGCACACAAGGATCGGAAAATGTTTTTTTATTTTGTTTCTAAAAAAATATTTATTCTGCAAGTTTAAAAAATTCTACATTTTACAGAAAACAAAAAATTTCTAAAATAGTTTTGAAAAAAAAGCCGTCGAAAAAAATAAATAAAATAAAGTTTTTGAAATAAAACGTTTTCTTAAAAACATAAAATAAAGTTTTTAAAATAAAACGTTTTCTTAAAAACATAAAAAAACAAAAACAAAATAATTATATTTAAGCATTGTCATAAAAATGTCATTCTTCAAAACAAATTTCAATAAAATTTATGAAGAGCCCTGTAGTAAATTAAATAGTCAGTTGCAAAAAACACTAACTATAAATTAACTATTTTTCAAATGACTACAAATTGGTTTAAATATCATGCAGATATCAACCAAACATATTGCATAGAGGCACACGTAAAACACAAATAAAAGCAAAATAAGTAAAATAAGCATGCCATGAAGTCAAATGAAAAAAAATATTACAAACATATTTAAATAATTAAAAATAATTGAAAATTTAATCAATACAAATCTGTTTATATACAAGCAATTATGTAGCGTTTTTATTTCCGCATGTATTATACATCATCATTTAAAGCAATTTGATGCAAAATTTGCTTAAATAATTATTTCTATATAAATATACATTCATATGTATGTATGTTTATATGTACATATATTTTTTTGACAAAAAATTTTTTAAATTTAAATAATTTATTATAAACCGACTATACTATTAATTGACTACAAATTGGTTGAAAAATAAGTAGTTAGTAGCCAATTTAAAAGTCATGCAGAGATAACCAATCGACTACAGCCTATGACATGCCTATGTTAAAATAGTGAGTCGTCGACATGGAAAATAGTCACTTAATCAACTAGATGTGGTTATAAAAAAACCAGTTTGAAGTTACTTAAAAATGTGTTTGACTTCCTACAGGGAGGTTTCTGAGAATACATACATACATATTTCATTTTTGAAAAATACATACATAGAAAAAAAATTCTAAAAAAAAACGTTTTAAAAAATATTTTTCAACAAAAAAAAAAGTTTTTTGAAAATTTGTATTTGTTTTTTTTTTACAAAAAAAGTTTTTGCTATTTTTTGAAACTATAAATTGTTTTCAAAGAAAATGTTTTTTTTCTTTTTCGTTTAAATTTTAAACATAGAAAAACAATATTCTTTTTTCACACACAAAAATTTTTTATATAAAAAATAAAATTTAATTTTGTGTTTTCCGTTCGTAAAATCCGGTCCTTGCTTTCACCTTTCTATCATTGGTTTTACTTTCTTAATCCCTTTTGATCCGCAAAAGTTCTATTCTACTTAATTTGAAATTTGACAAAAATATAGTAGTTTAGAAAATATGTCCTAAAATCTCAAATATAAATAACACCATAGTCGCAAATATTACCTTTTTAAAGATAACAAGACTACCAACCTAGCAAAAAAACAAGCAGGTAATTATCGCTGATAGTTTTTGTGCAATGATTATTTCTTTCGGATTAAATATTAAAAAAAAACAATTTTTTCTGAATTAAAAGAAAAGTTGTGTTTTACAATATGGCACAACCACAATTACCAATATTTTGATCTAATTTTTTGGCTACCTTAGTTTTAATATGTTAACGATTAAATAAAATTAAAATTTTTGAAATCGGTGACAAAAAAATTGGACTTTTGGCCAATGAAATAAAATTTTCAGCCACTGTGCGGCGAAGCTCATTTACTTTTTATCATATAACTTTTTTATGAGTGTTTAAAATTCGTATCGAATTTTAGAGAGAAAAAGAATTTTTATTGTTTTATTTATTAATAAAACGCTTAACTAAAACATATTTTTGTTTATTTTTTACTTTAAAAATCGTTCCGCAAGAATTTATTTTTTAAAAAATTGGTCGATTCGACGAAGAGTAAGCGATATTTTTGTAAAAAAAAAATGATTTTTTATTAAAACGTTTGAATGTTTTTTTTTTTTTCATTTAATTAATTTAGACGATTTAAGTATTTTTACAGTTTTTTTTAATATCGATTTTTAAAATAATAAAATAATATTTCTACAATTTTTTTAGAACTGTTTACACTTGCGCACTTAACAACTCAGGTGGCGTAGAGTTCGATGTAACAATATCACGTTTAAATTCCGGTACCGGAGCACCACATGATCCTAAATTTGAAGGTCAGGGCTTTTATATAGTAGCTGGTGGTGCTTCCGCCTACTACACATACACAATGATGGCTGATGAAATACGTAGACAAGGTTTCAATTGTACTGTACGAGATGTTACCGCCGATATGGGAGTCATTTCAATACAAGGACCCAAATCACGAGATATTTTACAAAACATTGTTCAATGTGAACTCTCAGATGAAAATATACCAGTAAATAGCACAGTATTAACTAAATGTTCCGGTTTTAATGTTCGTTTGTTACGTGTGAGCTTTGTGGGCGAGCTAGGCTATGAATTGCACGTGCCCAAGGAATATTGTTCGAATGTTTACAAAGGTTTATTGAAAGCTGGGGAGTCGCAGAACTTGAAAAATGCTGGTTATCGCGCTCTATATTCCTTAAGTAGTGAAAAGGGTTATCATTTGTGGAGTTTTGATTTAAGACCCGACGATACACCTTTGGAAGCTGGCCTGGGATTTACCTGTCGTAAACAAGGTTTGTACAAAGGCAAAGATGCTATTGATCGCCAACGTAAAGAGGGCATACAAAAACGTCTAGTATATTTAACACTCGATGACCAAGTACCCATTTGGGGCTTAGAAGGTGTTTATCGAAACGGCCAACCGGTTGGCTTTTTACGAAGAGCTGAATATGCTTATTATTTGGGCAAGCCTTTAGGGCAAACTTACTTACAAAGAGCAGATGGTGAAAAAATCGATAATGATTTCATTAAATCGGGTGAATATGAAATTGATGTTTTGGGAAAAAGGTATAAGGCTAAATGTTATATGAGAAGTCCCTTCGATCCAGAGGGCAAACGTGTCTTAGGTGAATATTAACAAATAATACAAATAAAAAGAGAAAATAGTAGAAATAAAGACTTTTTAACCAAAAATGTAGACACAAGCATACAAATATTTATTTCGTGTTTTAATGACCTGCAAAGTCAGTTTTAAACCAACAAACTGGGTGCAAGTAAGTGCATTTTGACTATTCTAGGAACTTAAACCACAACTTAAGTAGTAAGCAATGGTGTTCTGAAGAGATTAGAAAAAAGGTAGACGCATATGTTAAGTGTTTGACATTAAATAATTATTATCCTGCACACTCATTTTAATACTTAATAATGACCACTCAACTAAGTATAAATACATAAAAACATATTTAATACTACGAACATTTTAGTTGATCTTGAAATACTTGAACATTTTAATTAATCACTTGTGTTTCTTAAGAGTTTTTTTTTTTTTGTAAAAAATATTAAAATTCTTTTCATTGCATTTTAAGGAAGAGCAGACACAATGTCTGGTGTGTTTTAGTTTTGGACCAGTTGGATGTTCAAAAAATATGACTTAATTAATAATAATTAAATTGTTGTGACTTTAAAAAGATAAAAAATGTTTGTGCTTGTGTTTTTTCTAAGAATTAGGGTTTCATGTTGCAGCATCAGACAATAAGACGCCTTAAATTTTTACAAGTGTTTAACGTTGGAGGGAGGCGTTTTTGTTTTGTTTGTATTCAATACTTTTTGTTACATTAATATTTTCATCATTATCATTAAACATCTTATGTTACCGAATACAGTGTAGTTTCTGAGGCATTTGTGGAATGCGTATTTAAATATTCTTCAATGGTGTCTTCCAATGTCATTTGGAATTTAAACATATCACGCATTTTATTATTTAAACGACAAACAACACCAGCTGATGAAATATTCCAATTCCAGCAGATCAAATCACAGTTTAAAATTTTCAAATCTTCATTTAACGAAAGGATATTCTAAAAATAAATAAAATGAGCTTTTTAATCAGAGTGGATTCTATTTTTTTTTTTTTTTTTTTTTTTTGTTAAAATAGATTAATACTTACTGCCGCTACTGTATAGTCAATGCTATTAATTTCCTGACCATTAATAACAAGCAAATATGTACCATCTTTTTGATGGAAATTATTAATAAATTCTACTACTTTTTCTTTAAGATATTCGGCTGAAGCAAAGTCCAGTTTTTGTTTAACTTCAACCATGCCAAATTCATAATCGAATAACTGAAAAAAATTAAACTCGTTTTAGAATAGGTTTGTTTTTTCGTTAGTAACTAACTAAGTAACTGTTAACAATTAAGAAAGTATAGTCGGCCAAGCCCGACCATATGGGACCCTCTACCACAGAATGTTAAGAATATACCCAATATGAGACCCATGGGCAATCATGGACCCGCCAAAACAAAATGATGTATGTTATGAGCATAAGTTGGAATCATGTAAAAGTTTATTGTGCCAAATATTATTAAGATATATTCATATATATGAAATGTTTTTTATACCCCTCATGACAGGTGAAAAGGTTACGAAGTCGAATCAATAACTCCGTGATTTTATGAATTCCCTCATAGCTATATGAAATGCAAGACTGCTCCCATCAAGTACCACCTGTTAATATACTACTGTTAACAGGTGAGCAAGTTACGTCATTTACTTTGCGTTTAACAGCTGTTCAAAACATACAACGTCTTGAATTTTTTTAAAAATGGAAGAAGTGAATTTCGAGTGCTCCCATTTTTATTTTTGCGAAAAAAAACCGTCAATCAAACCAAGGAAAAGCTTGACTCTGCACCATTTCAATGGTAAAAAAGTGGTTTACTCACTTTCGTTGTGATCGCACAATTACAAATGGCGCTGAACGTTCTGGATGGTCAATTGAGGTCAATACACCTGGAAATGCCGAAAACATCCACGATATGGTGAAAGCATATGCTCTCAATTGACCATACGCGTAGGAAATTAAGTTGCTTGTTCAGGAGGACGGCACTAGTGGTATACCTCCCCGTGGTAATCTCTGGAAAAATCTCTAGTAGATGGCTAAAATACAAAGGCTCTAGTTGAGACTTCGCTACGATGTGACGGTGAACTTCCAAAAGTCTAGCTCCCTTGAACGGAAGGATTCAATGGCGTGAAGTATTCACCATAGCACTTAAGGTTATATGGCTCTCCTCGGGGATCAGTGGCCCGCAGGTCAGCATACGCACCTGTGCTGATCATTGGTGAGTTAATGTTTTATCGGCCACATTCAGTGGATTACTCTTGTAATGTCAAGGAATTTGATTCAGAAAAATACATATCTGTTCTGTAACGCTTTTTGTTAAAGAATGTTTCGTCTAGCGTTGTAGACATGTGGTTAGTGGAGTGGAGTGTTTTAGAGATGTCAGTAGTGTGTGATGTAGTGAATGTTTTATATGTTCGGATAAGTAGCCTTTCTTAGAAGACTACGCTGGATAAGATATTTAATGGTTGGGTGGAGAAGTTTGCGATGTTATGATACCAAGATGGGATTCTGATACTTTGTTTCTATTGCGCCCTTACAACAGTGCAAGCCTGAGGCGAAGGTAGGTGAAAACTCTCCGTCGGTACCCGTCGCATGCCTGTCCAAAAAATGTGTCCAAAATAAGATCTTGGTTCGTAGTAGTTTGTTTTTTCACAAAAGATTAGTGTTACTGAACAGAAATGATGCTTTCTGTTTCAAAATGCTTTTCTTACAACGATGTCGATAAAAAATTTACACGGGGTGGTTGTGGTGCTACCGAAACTTACGTGAGTAGATTGTTTCCGACTTACAACTGGAACTGGTGGAGTGGGTTCGGTTGTGAGGAGGAAACATCTTTGTCTTGTTGCTAATCAACAAGAGCTGCATGGCAGGTTCGAACAAAGCAGCAGAGGTTAGATAGCTCGAACTTCATAGCAAGGAGTTTGAATGTATTCAGTACCGTCAACTATTTTTACATATTGCAAGATATGCGAGCCTTGTCAATTAAATTACTCAGTGGCTAAGACCCATCATGCAATTACGTCAGAGTACAGGTATGCATGTAAAACATGGACATTTGACCATAAATGTGGTTTCGATTTTAAATTATCAGCTGGGTTAAAGAAAGCTGTCTGCAAGATGAGTGACAACTTCAAAGGATTGGATCCATTACAACACTCTGGAGAACAAGCAGCAGTCTAAACAATGGGTTTCTCCGGGTGAACCGGCTCCGAAGAAGGCCAAGGTGATGGCAACAGTTTTTTGGGATGTATGAGGGACAATCCACATCGATTACCTTCAACTTATTGGACCAAGAAAAAGTTATTTTTCAACAAGATAGTGCAGGGGTGTGCAGACCTATGGCAAAATTCCATGAATTGGGCTACGAATTGGTACCTCATCCGCCGTATTCTCCTGATTTAGCCCCCAATAAAATTATTGATCAAGCAAATGCTTATTTTGTGAACCTCGAAAAATCCTATTTTTTGGAAGGGATATAAAAATTGGAGAAACGTTGGACTAGGTGTATTGAGCTAAAAGGAGATTATGTTAAAAAATAATTTTTTTTTATAAAAAAAAACTGTGTTTAATTCAAAAAGTCACGGAGTAATTGATTCGCCCTCGTATCTTTATATTTATAAATTCATTTTTATATAAATTTACGGATACTTATGAGTAGTGGAGTTAATTGAGCTATGTCAAAGCTATGAATAAGATTCGACACAGCTGAAAATAGCACTGTTACTTGTTTTATCTTCAAGTTACTTTAGGGAGGGGGTTTATAAAGTAACTGTTTTCAATTCTGGACCTACTAATAAACAATTTTGACAAATTTACAGGCTTCAAATTTTATTTAAATACCAACATTTATATGGAAGTTATGCCATCAAAATCTATTTCAGGGAGATGTATTCGTATGGGAGCTAAGGTCAAATATAGATGGTTCAGATTGCAGTTAAATAAGTTAATACCAAATTGTATCGTTATGGCTTATGGTCACAAAGATTATATTCCGGAAAGAAGCTTGTATGGGGGCTATGCGAAGTAATAAAGAACCTATGTACCAAACTTCATCAAATTCCTCCAGAGTTGCGACCTGTACTTTGTGCACAAGTCTTACATGGAAAGCCCGCCTGTCAGCCGGATAGACGGAAAGGCGGGTCTAGACCATTATTTTAAGGTGTCACAAACATAAGCTCAAACACATATTACCCTCTTCACTGTTGTATCTATTAAAACCAACCTTTTCGCTATACAACCGAATTTGAGGTCTAGCACTGCTATAAAGAATGAATGAGATATTGGCAGCAATGCCACATAAAATACCGTATTCCAAACTCCAGAATAAGCAAATGAATAAAGTTACCAAAAACGGGATGAAATCCTTTTCTGAAATATACAAATTTTAATAAAGAAATATTTTTAAAATTTTTTTTTAAATGTTGTTAACACACTGACTTTTGGATTTCCAAGTATCAAGAATTTTCTCCATTTCGACTAGTGATATCATAGCAGCTATTATAATAGAGGATAATGTAGCTTTTGGTATATAATAGAAAGTTTGTGTGAGAAATGCTAAAGCCATTAATACCAAGGCCCCAGTAACAAGGCCACCCAAAGTTGTCTTTACACCACTGGCATTATTAACGGCCGTTCGTGTAAAGGAACCAGTTACCGGCATAGAAGAAAAAAAACTACCCATTATATTACACATGCCCAAGGCAATCATTTCCTGAGAAGCATTCACAATTCTTCCCTTGGCTGGAAACAAAAGAAATTATCTCTAACGTTTTTTTTTCTGGAAATTTAGTCATATTTACAAAATGCCTTTGCTATAGCTACTATTTCCAATATCGCAACCAAAGGTATAGAGGCAAACGAGGCACCGACGGTGTTTAACATTTCTTCTAGTGAAACATTCGTACCATTGACAGTGGTACCAGAGAGAGGTACGTGAAATGGTGGCAAGCCGGCTGTCACATTTCCCGTTACTCTAAAGGGTTGTTGACCATCGCGACTTAATATGTATGCTAAAAATGTACCAATTATAACAGCCATTGAATTACGTGACAACGATACATATTTCCATACGGTACGATTTCCGAAGGGAATGTCTTTGGTTTTCTAAAATTAAACGTCATAAAATAAAATGAAACTTAAGTTTTTTTCCATTAATTTTATACAAACCTTCATTGCAAGCAAAAATATTAACGAACAAATGCCTAAAGCTGCATCATTCCATCCTATAGAATTTAAGTGCGTAAAGAAATGCTTCCAAGCTGGTATTAAATCATTTGAGGGTGCTTTTATGCCAAAAAGATTATTGATTTGAGCACTTCCTATTGTTATAGCTGCTGCCGTTGTAAATCCTTAAGGAAACAGAAATTATTTCAATTGATTTATTTTGAAATTTTTGTGCTCACCTGTTATAACGGGTATTGATATAAATCTGACTAAGACCCCCAAATTTAATAAGCCCAATGCTAAAATAATACAACCAGCGAAGAAGGCAATCATACTTACATAATCTGGACTTAAAACAGCATATGGATGAACCATGAGTGCCATAATGGCCGTTGTAGCTGTAAAAATAAAATAAATGGCAAAAGTGTTAAGTAAACAATAATTTTTTTAGATTAAGTGCTCGTTCACACTCTTTAAGTTTTAGCTTTCAGGTCTTAAGCTTTTAGGAGAGAAGGGAAAAGACAATGCCATTTCTTTCATTCATTTCATTTTTACGAGAGAAGGGAAAAGAGAATGCCATTTCTTTTCCTCTCTCTCCTAAAAACTCAAGACTTGACGGACAAGACAAGAGTGTGAACTAGCACTAAGGAATGTTAACACTTAACAAATATGTGATGAAAACGTGCGGTATAAAAGAGTGACTTCTACATTAATCAACCTTTTATTTAACGTTAAAAGGAAACAATATTAAAAACATGTGTTAAAGAAAATTTTTTTTTAATTTGCAATTTATAGAAAATTTTTGTTCATTTTATAAAAGTTTTGCAAAAAATAAATTAAAAAAATGTTCCTAATCTTTTTTTAATTTATAGAAAATTTTGCAATTTATAAAAGAATTAATATTTTGAAAAACAGTGAATTTTACAAAATTTTTTGAAGTACACGTAATCTCGGTACTACATCAAGTAGAACTCGTACAAAAATCACAAGCAATTTGTTTTTGTAAAATTGTTGCACAAAGTCAAAAATGCACCAATAAGTATAGAGTTAAAATTATCAGCAGGGATTTTAAGACCTGTGGTGAATTCGTCTTGGATTTACGGAATTTTGTTTTAAACAAAATACAATTATATTTTTTTCGAACTAAATTTTGTTTTGGAATTGGAAATAAGGACCTTTTTGTATTGAACATAACGAGGGTTATTTTTCAAATCGTGCTATCTGCAATTTTTAAAAATGTGTTTTTTATAGAAACGAGTTCATCTGTCATTGAAATTTAACAAAAAAAAAAAATTTACCAAACCTTTTTTTTCATAAAACAAGTGCTATCTAACACACACGTTTTTTTTTTTAGTAAAAAAGTGCTATCTACATAAAAAAAATAGTACTTGGTATAATAAATGATAAAAATTGTTATTACAAAGTAGACATATTATACATCAAAGGGTTTGGAATTGTTTCTATGTAGTTTTCATAGACTAATATAATTTTAAAATTAGCTGTAGAAATAAAACTGTTAAGCGAAGTTATTTGTATAATATCTTTAGTTTGTCTAAAATCTTTGGATGAAGTTTCCTGACGATCTTGCCTAAGCAACCAGTGAAATGCGCATAGGAATAGCTTATTCTATCAACAATAAATTTCAGTGTTTTTATCAAATAAAAATTTTGAATTAAGCACGACAAACAAAATATTGTTGATAATTCACAAAAAAATATTTCAAACAAATTATGATAAATTTGAGTCTTGTATTTCCAAAATACTAGACCATTTATAAATTATGAAGAACTCGGCAAGAGCATTTCACTTAAAAATTATTTTTAGCATCCAGCTAAAATTAAGAATTAAGGATCGTTTTTAGCTGTTGATATACCCGAGATGTCCTAATTTGGGAACCTACAGCACCTCTCCTGCTAAGTCTAAAGACCTCAAATCTAAGACTATAACTCGACTACAACTTTTTAATTGTCATCTCAAACTGCATTCCAATCGGACCAACCATTTATAAAATATAGAATTATTTCCATTTTTTTTTACAAATTGCCCACACTGTGCAGCGATCATTTAAATAGAAGCGAACCCCTTACAATCTGGCCCACGTTAGTTTCAACTTAACAAACGGATGCATTTCCAAAGCATTGAAGTCTGCTATTTCGAAAGAATTTCATTATTTTTATGATAATTTAAAATATGTGGATAAAGTTTAATTATTTATTGCTTTTCATTAAACGCAAGTGAAAAAATTTTAACTTAATTTCGAGTTCTGTTAACATGATTACGCGTTTCTTTAAATTTTACTAATTATTAAAAAATAAATTCGTGTAACTTAAACCAAAGTGTAAAAAATAGTGTAAAAAATAGTGCTATCTGCTTATTTCAATGTTCAAATCGATAAAATTTTAATTTGTAAATAGAGCTATCAGACATATAAGCGCGAATATCTGGAATTAACAAAAAAATTAACATATGTATGATTTAGACGTTGTTTTTTAATAGCATTGTAAAATAAAGTTTAGTTAATACCCAAAAAGTGGCTCTAAGAGTTATCGAAAAAATCAGTTTTTTCGCTCTCCTGTAAAATTGTGATTTTGCTGATAGCACTATTTGAAAAATAACCCTCTTTAACAAAAACTCATTCTAAAAGTTTAAACAAAATTAAAAAAAAAAAAAAAAATGACGTAGAAATACATTTCGATTTTGATCATTAAAATGGTATTAACTCAAAATTGTAATTTTTTCACATAATACTCATACCTTCCCGCGTAACATTTCGTCTACTTTTTGGTACTGAAAAGAGTGATTTAAAAATGCTTTTTACTATACCTTTAATGTTAAATTAAAAATTGTTTTGCTTCTACTGGAAATTTTTCAATTTTGAATTAATGCCCTCTTTATGACCAAGTGCGATATCTTTGTTGTTCAAAACTAATTTTCATTGTTACAAATGATTAAAAAATAAATTTTTATTCTCATATCGTCCCCTCAATAAAACAATAGTGTATACGCATGTACATCATTATTTTTTTATTGCATATTTAGAATCTCCATCATTGATTTTATGTGTGTTCAAAATTTCGTTAAATTCTACTTCCAAAAAGTGGGTCAAAATGTCGTTGGAAAAAATAGTGTATAATTTCTTGTTCAAAATTTTCCTTCAATAAGTGTGTAAGCTCATATGCGCTATTTTACTTCAAATTGCCACTCCAAAATTGTTAAAAGAATAATAGTGTATACGCATTATACTCCATTTTAGTCTGTAGAAAAAAAATTCAGTTTATGAAAACTTTAACTCATAAAATAGCTTATAATAATATACACTATTGTTTGAGAAATAGTTTCATTCCGAACATCGAAAGCTACATGATCTCCAAAATTTGTGCCAGAAGAATGTAATTCCTCGTGGCTCGCAGTCATTTTTCTTTAACTTACAAGGTGGAAAGAAGCGAAATTGTTTAGATGAGCCAGATGTAGCAGAGGAAGAGAAAGAAGACGAATGAACTTCTAGTTATTTTTGATTTACGCAATGTATACCTTAATTTGTCATAATTTTTTGTTTATAATAACCCAAATTGGAAAGTAATGACTATGTGCCACTGAATTATCAAAACTATGAATTAATCGCTGTTTTATAATGTTACAAATTGATATTTTTGAGATCAAATATTTTAATAAAAATGCCGTAAAATTATTGAATAAAACAGCGTATACCATACAAAATAAACAATATACATATAAAAAATAAAATAGCCTATATGGAGGACTTGCACTTTGAATGACATGATTATGGTCTTAAAGGATACGTAGAATAAAAAAAATTGGTAAATTTAAAGACAAGAAACGGTATTATGTATTCGTCGAAAAATCCAGTATGAAGAATATTTATTTACCGCGATAATGAGGTTTAAATAGACATCCGATTTGACAAAAACCTTAAACACGATTTTCTCAAAACCCCAAAAAAATTATACACTATTGTTTTATTAAGGGGACGATATACTATCGACCTAAGTTATACAAAATTCGGGGACTGCAAATAACGATTATTTTTCAAAATTAAATAAAAAAATCAAATTAAAAGAGAAATTCATAAAGAAAACACCAAGAGAATCCTTGTTACACGGACTACCTTTAAGTGCAATTATTGTTATTTTTTTCAAGATCTATTAAAAAATAGGAAGGAAATAAAAATTATTTTTGGGTTTACATTTTTTGCATAAAAGTTATTTCTTGAGTTTATATTTTTTTAATTTTATTTTTTGCTTATAAAATAAATATTATTTTTGAGTTTAATTTATTTTTTAGAGAATAACCCTACCCAGTTGGCCATGTCTTCAAGACAACGTCGAGGACACGTACAAGACCCATAGTAAATCCCTGACGACATGTTGGCGACAGCCCATGCAAATCATCGACGACTTTTTCGAACAAAGGGCACTTAAGTCGTAAACGACAATGTGAGCGACATTATTATGCATATTGTCGTTAATGATCATACGGGTAACAATGTAGTTAAAGTTGTCACTTTTTTCTCATAAAGTCGTTAATACCCGATTAGCGACATTACGTTAATAGTGTCGTTGATGACAATATTGTTGACACTATCTACGATTTAGTCGCCGATAGGTAAGTGGCTATTAGGGATTTAACGAACAGCGATACTGATATATTGGCGATACTTTAGATTTGCCGATATATCCAGAATAAGGGGAACGGGTAAATGGGTATACCTCGAGGATATATTTACTAAAATCTCTTAGGGTCTTGATGGGCTGTGAATTCGAACTATCGAATTCCAGGGCCTTGATGGGCTGTGAATTCCAAACTAATGAAACGGCCGATAAATTTTAGAGACTGGGCTGAAAAATAGTGGATACTGGATGATGTGGTGGAGACAGTCAGACCTCCAATAGGCTTTTGATTAATAAGGGAATGAATTTCTGAACTTAACATATCGTCGACATAATATGCAAACCTGCTAACTTCCAATAACTTTTAATGGAAACAGCAAACTTTTTATATTTCATATGCGCAGCTTGAGAGAAAACCTAAAAATATAGTTGGTTTAACACACTTTAAGACTCAATTTGAAGAAAAACTACATGCTGGACGACGAGGTGTATCTTTCTCTTCCACACGGCATTAAAATCTCAATTTACTTAAAAAGTGAATTTAGCAGGTTTGCATATTGAGCCTACGATATGGCTATGGTCTCCAAAGAAGTCGTTATTAGGATTTTTAACACGACAATATACACGTTTTCTTACTTAAGTTGTCGACATTAATGTTATATAGGCGACAAATTCAAAAATGTTCGGAAGACATCGTTGACGACATTTGCGTCTATGACCATTTGGCCAACTGGGTAATTTGTTGTTTTTATTGATTTACTTAACTTAATAAGAAAGAAGATAATTGTACATATAAAGTAATTTTGAAACGGTTCAATGATGTTTGATCAAGCAAGCGTTTTTCAACATGAAACAATTTTTTTTTTTTGTAAAACTGTGGTTACGTGTGAGCATAGTATTAGTATCGCGAGGAAATTTTTTTTTTCATTTCAACTTGAAATTTTTTTTTATTTACATTTTATAAGTATTAATTTAACTGCCTGTTTTAGAACGCGAGTGCAAAAGTGACTCGTTTAACTTCAAAATTTATTGTTGTTTTAAATGTTAGTTGAACGAGTCACTTTTGCACTCGCGTTCTAAAAACAGGCAGTAAGTTATATGAACTTACCGATAGTAACATCTTTGCAAGATCCAAATATGATATACATAAAAGATCCCATAAATGCTGAATATAACCCATATTGAGGTTTCAAACCAGCCACAACACCATAAGCAATACCCTGTGGTATCATCGTTAGACCAACCGTAAAACCAGCAATAAAATCGGCCAATAAAAAGCTTTTTTCATATTTAGGAAGCCATGAGATTATAGGAAATTTTTTTGAGAGCTGACAACAGTCTGTGACAGCAACTTTTAAAGCTGAACCCACATTTGGCAATTTTTCTTTGTACAAATTTGCTTTAAAGAAAGAAAAAAGAAATTTTAAACGTGATAAATTTGGGAAGACTTTTAAATGTTTGCAGTTTAATTAAAATAAGTTTAATGTTTTTTTTTAATTTACATGAACATATATTTTTAAATACTTTTTGGAAGAAACAAGTACCTGATCTACCTAAAGGTGAGATTACACTATTATACTTTTAATACAATAAAACTCAAGTAATATGACAAAGTGTGATAGTGTAAATGCAATCGCTTAATTATATAAAAATTAATTTTGAACATAGGGCGTCCGTAAATTCTCTCCATTTGGAAAGATCATTGGCTAGAGCTTTGACTTGGATCCACGACATGTTGCAGCTTTCGACTTCTCTTCTTAACATCCTGACCCAAGTGTTTCGCAGGCGGTAACCTTGCGGATTCCAATCGAGTGCATTTTTGCAGATTTTATTACCTGGCCTCCTTAGAATATGGCCAATCCAAGACCACTTTCGACGTTTGATTTCTATCTCAATCGGTACGCATTTGGCCAAGTACAAAAGTTGTTCATTGGTCACCCAATGTGGCCAGAATATGCGCAGAATTTGTCTGAAGCAACGATTCACAAATGTTTGCAACTTTCTGAGTGTGGTTTGCGTTGTGCTCCATGTAGTACAGCTGTATAAGACGGATTTTACACTGCAATTAAATATTCTAATTTTTGTGGGTATAGAAATGTTGTTCGCTCGCCAGACTTTATTTAGCGAGTGGAATGCGACTCTGACTTTGTTGATGCGGTCAGTTATGTCCATACCCGAACCGCCATCCTTCGATATGCGACTACCCAGATAGCAGAAAGAGTCAACGTCCTCAATTACGGCTCCATGTAGTGACAGAGGAGTTGAGTTGATGGTGCCAATCCGCATGAGTTTTGTTTTATTTACGTGTATCTTAAGACCAACTTTCCTTGCGTTCTTTTCAAGGCATATGAGTTTTTGTTGTATATCACCAAATCGTTTATATCGTTTAGACGTTCGCTTAAATTCCAGCGTATACCATGAGGAGCATCGATGTGTTTTTGTTCCATTACCCCGACAAGGAGGATAAGGAATAATGTGGGGGATAAAACGCAACCTTGTCTAACACCTGCGGTTTGTTCGAATGAGCAGCTCTCTTTTCCATCGAATCTCACTCCATTATAAAGCTCGCGGATTAGGTCAACAACCTTATCTAGTATACCTTGGCTCCTAAGGGCCGCCCATATGGCAGGTCTGTATACGGTGTCAAAAGCACGTTCAAAATCGACAAAAATCATATACAAGTGACTCTCTAGACTGCTCGATTATGATGCGGATGGTGTTAATGTGATCTGCACATGATCTTCCGGGCATAAAACCGGCTTGCTCCCGGTGTAGTAGAGGTTCTATCATTGGCGTGATCCTTTGTAATAGGAGTAGAGCAAATACTTTGGATGACATTAAGTAAAGTTATTCCACGCAAAATTTTGCAATATCGCCTTTCTTAGGAATAGCTACAATCACTCCAGCTTTCCAGCTCTCTTGTATTTGATTCTTCAGCCATGCAGATTGTAGAATAGGTGTAATTGCTTCGGCAACAGGTGCAACCCCATATTTTAGTAGTTCAGCTTGCACAGCGTCGGGGCCAGCGGCTTTACAATCTTTTTATTTCAGCAGTATCGATTTCATTTCGTGGTATGTTGGGGGTGATGTTGATATATCTCTCCGCGGATTGCGGCGACGAGAAAGCCAGGGGCAATTATTGATATTAAAATAAGTGTCATTTGCAGTAGGAGCAGAGCCGAAAAACTCCTGCCAGCGTTGTAATTTTGCTTCGGGTGATGTGATATCGATGTTATTTTTGTTCTTGAGCGTTGTTGTGTTTTTTATGTTCCTGCCACTAAGATGTTTTATTGCCGTGTAAACACCGCGCATGTTGCCAATGTTTGTCGCTTGTTCTGCTTCTTCAACGATACTATTATAGTGTCGCTCACGGTCAGCACGTACTAGAGATTTTACGGTTTTTGCTGATTACTGATAGTTTCTTTTGGCCACAATTTTAGCATCCGTTGTTTTTGTTCTATTTACGATATTGTTAATGCGCTTGCGATTTGCGATTTCAGCCCAAGACTCTTCGCTAATCCATGGTTTATGATTTTTCCTCCTAACTCCAAGAACCGCCTTAGCATCCTGACAACAGCTGTCTGTAATCGTAGACCACGAGTGCCTCTCACTACTTCGGGAACGGAGTGAGCCACTGACAGCAGAGCAGTATCTTGCGGCCACTTCTGGGTTACGAAGACGGGAAGTCTTATATTTAATCGGACCCTTTTGCATATTTACTGATGCTGGGCGTAGTTTGAAAGTACCTACCAATAGTTTGTGGTCGCTGGCAATATCTGAACCGCGCATGGTTCTCACATCCAATAAGCACCCTAGGAACAGTTTGCTGACCACTATATGGGCAATTTGGTTGAGCGTAAAGCCATCAGGGGATTCTCATGTATATTTATGGATATTTTTGTGGATGAACTTTGTACCGCCTATAAATAAACGAGGTCTAGCGCACAAGTCCACTAATCTTTCTTCTTTAGTGTGTAAATTAGTTTTGTTGTAATACTTGCTATGCAAATCTTGAGTGTCAATTAGTTTTGTTGTCAATATAATTAAAACACAATTTAATCTCTGTTCATTTTCCGTTTATTTAAACAAATCAGAAATAATTAAATAACTTTATTTAAACAAATCCAAATATAACTATAATTACAATTACTTGCTATGCAAGTCTTGAGTGTCAGTGCTGAACTAACTTTTAATCTGAAACTATAAACTAAAGAACTCTACAGCTTCTAGAGGAAGAAGAAGAAGCCACGGCAAAAATGCTTATCAGCATAAACGGACTCACATTTCATGTGAACGGAATTTGCAGGTAAGAAATGCAACGTAGCGTCTGCTATGAAAAAAAAGGTATTTTATTCAGTTATTTTGGGACGCGCGTGCAGCGCTAATTTTGAAGAAGTGTTTATTGTTGCAATTTTTTTATTTTGCACAATAGCTTTTGTTGCTGTACTTTCGTACCTTAACTGTTCCCCCCTTTAAGCATCGGACGTCCTCGTCTGATCATATCTGCTAAGAATATTGTTGATTTCAACCTTACGTTGCCTTTTGGCGAGAACGTATGCAACGCATATTATTACAATAAGAACAAAAAGAGAGGCTGAGGTGTAAAAAGTTCCTCTTACTTTCAAATGAAGGTGCGATATATGGTCTAGGTTTTCAATATTTAAATCATGAAGGTATTGAAGTGATAAGATAGCGGTATGATCAGTTAAGTTAACAGTGTGAGCTATAGGAATTTCGGGGCTTTTAAAAGCAATTTTTCGGCAATTTTTGAATTCCGTTGAATTAACTTTTAAGGTATTGTCAAAAGTTATGAGGTATGTACCCGTTTGTAGGGTTTTTGTTACATTCTCGTAAATCACTTTGGAGGGTTGATTATTTATAATAACAATGCCATCGTCAATCTCTTTCAGAGGTGGCATATTATGCGCGGAATTTGTGTTACAAGTTGCCGTGTTATTATTTAATAAAGTGTCTAGGCATGAAGTATTTTCAAGGTTAAATGTTTTACAAAATGAAGTTGTAGATTTCTTTTTACAATCTTTTAACATGATATATTTGTAGCCACATTTTGCTACATCACTTACTTTAAATGACAAAATTTTATTATTATGAACGACTGGAAAAATTAATTTTTTATTACAAAATTTTATAATTTTTGGAAATTTTATCAAAAACGTAATAACATTTTCGGTCTGCAAAATCTTTAGTTTTGAATTTACAATTATCTCAGTAATGCTTACATTTAAATCTATTTCGGATTTTAAAACAAAACTTACTTCCGAGCTATCTAACAGAATGGGATTGATCATTTGGAGTTTCCCCAAGGTTATGGACAAAGCTAGGTTATCTAGTTCCCTAAGTACTGCTCTATTTCTTTCGCCTAACAAACTATAAAGGTATCCTGAATCGATTTCAGTAGCCTTAGTTTTACTTACAAGTGTGTTCACAGTCGTAGTTAATTTGTTTATTTGCGATTGCATATCGGTGTTTATGATTATCTGGGCATTACTTGCAGTAACTAATTCATCTTGTTTGCTACGCACTTCGGTAAAGTCATCGTAATCTGGCGTACCAGCTATGTATTTCAGCGCGGTTCCAAGAACGTTAATGCTACGTGCGTGCCTGTGGTGTATGCGCAGGGATTCTATTGTCTTCTCTATTTGGTCCACATCTGATTCTAGCAGTTTTCTCATGTGTGATTTTGGTAGTAGGTCCGTTAGATTTCTGGTTTCTTCTGCTATGGTAGTAAAGTTTGTCAAGTCCGTTACATGGGCCAACATTCCATAATTTTCATAGATTGCAACATTTCCGTCCGCTACAGGAATATAGTGTGAAGAAGTATAGTCCAGGATGGTGGCATAGCTAGCGAGTACAAAGACTGCAAATATTAGGATGCTGTAATGAGGAAACGAATGTTATCTTTATGCACTATTTTGTCATCAATTTTAAGAGTTGTGCCTAGATCTTGTTGGACAGTCTTTTCGACAAAAAGTTTGCTAATTTTATTCCCCAATCTCTTATTAACTTTCACAAAAACTTTATCTCCAGGATTATATGTTTTAGTTACTGTCTTTTTGTTATGATAATCAAGGTCTGATTTTTGTTTGGCAAGAATTTTCGCACGAATATTTTCTTTCAAGTTTTCTGGAATTGATTGAATTATATCTATGGGCTTATGGTTAGTAGTAGAATGGATTGTTCTATTGTATTTTGCAGTTGCCATTAAGACAAGCTCTGTAGAGTCATCTATTGCGTACTCTAGTTTTAGGCATCTTGCAATTTCCGCAAGTGTTCCATGGAAACGCTCGACTTGGCCATTAGAGGTACTATGCATGGGTGGAGTTGCGTAAATGTTTGCTCCGAAGTTATTCTTTATTAACGATCTTATGGTTTGTGAAGTTAGTGACTTTTCGTTGTCGCAAACTATTGTTTCCGTGCCTTTGTAAAAGTTAAGTATCTCCAGAAGGGCTGGTTTAACGTCTACTATCGCTCGAGAGGGTATAGGTTTTACAATAGCGAACTTAGAAAATTTATCGAGACATGTTAAATAGAATTTCTTATCAGTATTGTAAATATCGACATGGAGGATCTCGCCTGGGAAGGAGGGTATGGGGGTCTCAGCGATCTCATGTTTTTTTGGATGTCTTTGATATTTCGCTAGCCGACAGATTTTGCAGTTTGCTGTAATTTCTTTTAACTTTTTAGCTATATCTGGGAAAAAATAATCCTGAAGAACTTGTTTCGTATTTTCTGAAACAGAACGGTGTGCCCTATTGTGTTCATTTGTTAAAATTTCAATTTGATCACTTGCATTAAAGATATCTGTAACAAATTTATTAGCGTACCTGAATTTTACAGAAGGGAAATTCGATATAAGAAGGTGTTGGATTTGAGCAAGGGTATGTAAATCACAATTAATCGCGTTCACTACTTCTGGGTTTATGCAGTCCTTAATAGTATTTAAAAGATCGTCAATTTCTTGATATGAAATGCGATGTCGAATGCGATTTTTAAAAAGAATTTTTGTTTCTTTATTTTGTTCTGAACCATGATTGATTAAAATCTGGTTTTTGAAACAGTTAATTGGGTTTTCGACCGCGGGAATAATTTCGGTGAGTGACATCTCACTTCCACAAGCTTGTAGTGAGCATGTAGATGTGGTATCCATTGTAATGTTAACAAATTGTCTGGAAAGGGCGTCTGCAACAATATTGTCTTTGCCGGGCTTGTAGAAAAATGTTGGCGAGTACTCTTCAATGAAAGCTCTCCAGCGCTTTAATTTAGAGTTTGGGTTTTTATCAGATATCGAAAAGGTTAGGGGTTGGTGGTCGGTGAAGATGTTTAAATTATTTACCCCGTAAAGATAGTGTCTAAGATTTTTTAAGGCCCATACGATAGCTAAAAGTTCGCGTTCGTTGGTTGCGTAGGTTTCTTCGGCGGGCGACAAGGTCCTTGAAATCATGGTAATTGGACGACCATTTTGAGAAAGAACGGCGCCAATAGCATGGGATGACGCATCAGTCGTAAGGTCAAAAGGTCTATCGAAATTTGGATAAAGGAGAAGTACATCTTCGGAAGAAAGGATATTCTTAATTTTTTTGAATGAGTGAATAGCATCAGCATCAAGGTCAATTTTAACTTGCTTCGAATGTTTTGTCCCCACATGACCATTTTCTCCACGTAAATATTTAGTCAGAGGTTTCGCTATAGCCGCATAGTCTTTAACGAATTTTCTATAATAACCGGCCAACCCTAGAAATGACCTTAAGCTCCTTAAGGTTGTTGGCGTTTCGTAGTTGACTATGGTTTCAATTTTCTTTGGACACGTTCTGATACCGTCGGTTGAAACGACAAAGCCCAAATACTCGACAGAGGTTTTAAAGAATTTGGACTTTTCTAAAGAAACTCTCATGTTAGCATGGTAAAGTTTTAGTAAGATGTTTTGGATGTCATCTATATGCTTCTGCTCAGAGTCAGAAAATATGATGATATCATCGATATAGACGTGACATGACTTTCCGATTTCATCACGTAAAACATCATCGATGGCACGCTGAAAAATGCTCGGGGCGTTTTTTAATCCAAATGGTAAACGACAGAACTCGTATTTACCATTATTCACGCTGAAAGCAGTTTTTTTCCGGTCGTGTTCGGCCAAGTTAATCTGGTGGAAGCCACTTTTTAAGTCCAAGGTTGTAAAGAACTTAGATTTGCCAAGATTTGAAAGTATAACAGACGGATCAGGTATAGGATATTTATCAGGGATAGTTTTTGAATTAAGTTTAGTGTAGTCGAACACGAGGCGTTTATTGGGCTTGCCCAATTCGTCTGTGCCTTTCTTGTCGACAACCCAAACAGGGCTGTTATAGGGAGATCGGGATGGCTTTATAATGCCATTTTTTAAAAGTTCCTTAACCTCTTTATTGACAAATTCTATCATCGAAATGGGGTAGGATTGGTATTTAGAATATATGGGCTCCTGATCTTTTGTTTTAATTGTTGCGGAAATTTTCGTGTTAAAGGGTAAGGCTTCATTCGGGTTAGCGAAAACACCAGCATTTTCGTTTATTATTTGAAAAAATTTCTTTTCTACATTTTTTGGGATAGAGACATTTTCTATTAAAGAATTCACTGCATCTAGCTTAAGATATTTCAATTTTTCTTCGCCGCCGTTATAATAAATCATGTCTTTTTCTGTGTTAATCACGCCCTTTATGCTTTTTATGAAGCTAAAACCTATGATACCGTCAAATAGAGACAGGTTCGGTAAAATAAAAAATGTTTCAGTATGATTTAGGACATTTACTAGTGTTTTGTTGTTGATTGTATCAGCACCATGAATGGATTTGACTAAAAATGGTTTTTCGACTTCTTTAATGTTTTTTAATCCGTTAATATTGGTGATATAACTTTTAGAGGCACCAGTGTCGATTAAAAGTTTAATGTTTTTGCCACCTATCATTCGCTCAATGTAGGGGAGAACTGACCCTCCCTTAAAAAATTAATCTCATCTTCGAAAGGTGGATCAGAAAAAGTAGGGTTTTCATACGGCTCTTGGTTACCAGAGAAGTTTGGCTCATCGCCGTAGTCATGTGTTTCCAAGGTTTCGAGACCTTCGTTTTGCAACATCTCTTGGCCAAGGTGGTTAATCCTTTGGACCTTCTGAGGGACCTGTCTTTCGGATGTTAAACCTCGCTTTTGTGTTTGAAAACCCTGAAAGTTGTTTGTTCGCACCGTACGCATGCTTACATCAGTGTCCAGGGATTGGGATACTGGTTGAGAGTCACTAGCTTGTTGGCCTACAGGCTGAAAAGGATTTTGGGCGAAATTTCGGAAATTCGAATTTGCAACATTATGGCGTTGTGATTGGTTAGATGCCTGTTGAGGGCGATTTTGATAAAATGGAGTAGTTTGTTGACCGACAAAGTTTTGCGGAGGCTGAGAATAGTTATTTTGCTGACCGAAGGAGTTCTGTTTAACACGCTGCATGTTTTGTCCTAAGGCTGTGTGTGTTGAGGGACTCATTAAAGCCTTGTTTAAACCATTACTGTAAATGGCAGCAAAATGATAGCGGTTTTGATTTGCTTCTAGCTCTTGTGCTAGTGCCAGAGCTGATGGCAAGTCTGCAGGCTTGCACGAAAACAAGGTGTCACATAAGGGCTTCCTAACTCCCGAAACAAAGACACGCAAAGCCTGTTCACGGTATTTTTGGTTCAGTGACTGAATCAAATTGGCATCTCCTTCATTCGACATTATAATTTTGTTCACAATCGCGGTTAACTTACGCTCTACTTCGTCGTAAAATTGGATAATAGTTTTCTGTCCCTGCCTTAAAGTGGAGAGCTCTTGCTCTAACGTAAAGATGGATTTTTTATCCATGTAAGTAAAATCAAGCCGTGCTATAATAGCCTTAAAGTTAAGGACTGTGTTATAAGTGCTTAACGCAGCGTCTGCGTTACCCACGACTTTGTTTCTCAGAATAGCTACCGCCTGGTAGTACTTTGAGCTTCCTACATAAGGTTCAAATAATTTATGGGCTGTTGTGGCGGCCTGACGCCAAGAGACATATCTGGTGGGGTCGCCTTTAAATTCTGGGACAGATTTAATTATATCTAGAGTTTCCTCACACGTCCTATTGGGTACTATTTCTATTTCCTTATATGCTTCTACGGCAGAAGGTGGCTCTAAGGATTGGAGTCGCCTAGTAAGGTCGGCAATAGTTGCTTCAAAGCTTTCTTTTGTTCTTTGGACTGCTTGTTGGATAGCAGTGTCCAAGAGAACTTGCAAATTTTCAGAATTCATTTCCTCTTTGTTCTCAATTCTTTTTTCAGAAATTAATAGTGATTGTAGCCTAGCTAAAATAACGTCAAACTCTTCAGGATCTTCCTGTGGTCTTGACATGAACTCTAGGGAAAAACCAAAGATCAACTCAGAATTCTTTTCACGTAAATTTTATTTTAAATTGCAAAGGTAATAACTGTTACAATAATAAAAATAAAAAATTTTTACGAAATTTCAAAAATTTAGATCCGATTTGTTTTTTTTTAAAAAAAAATTTTATAAAAAATAATAGATAGCAATCAATAGTAATAATAAAAAATAGAATTCTTACAAATAAATCATCACGGCTTTGGCTCCTTCTGGTTCTAAATGCAACTTTTCTGGCTGGAATGTAACTGCTCAAGACTCGGCTTCACTAAGGGTCCTTTGCAACTGCTCACGGCTTGGCTTTTCTAAGTTGTTGACTGATGGATTAGTTTTTGTTATATTTTTTGCTTTTTGGTGATGAATGCTTTTTATATTTTTAAGAATTGTATTAGGTTTTTAGCACCAGTATGGTAGTAATTTTTTTAAATTCTCAATAAGCAATGTAATTTTTATTCACAAGTATGGTGAATGTCTTTGTTGTTTGAATTTTAATTTTTTCTTAAACACTGTTTTTTATTATAAAAAAGTTATTTTTCTTTTCACTTCAATGATGACTTAGTTTTTATCTGCTCACTGTATGGTGATTGTCTTTGTTGTTTAAATTTTAATTTTTTTTAAACACTGTTTTTTATTATAAAAGGTTATTTTTCTTTTCACTTCAATGGTGACTTAGTTTTTATCTGCTCACTGTATGGTGATTGTCTTTGTTGTTTAAATTTTAAATTTTTTTTAAACACTGTTTTTTTATTATAAAAGGTTATTTTTCTTTTCACTTCAATGGTGACTGTTTTTTTCCGTTGGGCGCCAATTAGTTTTGTTGTAATACTTGCTATGCAAATCTTGAGTGTCAATTAGTTTTGTTGTCAATATAATTAAAACACAATTTAATCTCTGTTCATTTTCCGTTTATTTAAACAAATCAGAAATAATTAAATAACTTTATTTAAACAAATCCAAATATAACTATAATTACAATTACTTGCTATGCAAGTCTTGAGTGTCAGTGCTGAACTAACTTTTAATCTGAAACTATAAACTAAAGAACTCTACAACTTCTAGAGGAAGAAGAAGAAGCCACGGCAAAAATGCTTATCAGCATAAACGGACTCACATTTCATGTGAACGGAATTTGCAGGTAAGAAATGCAACGTAGCGTCTGCTATGAAAAAAAAGGTATTTTATTCAGTTATTTTGGGACGCGCGTGCAGCGCTAATTTTGAAGAAGTGTTTATTGTTGCAATTTTTTTATTTTGCACAATAGCTTTTGTTGCTGTACTTTCGTACCTTAACTTGTACCCAGCATAATACTTTTCGTTGGATCAGGGTTGCATTTTATATCATGTGTGCGTGTTTATACTTTGTGTGATGGTGTGACCACAAACTGTCATGTTAAATTAGATTTTTTTACAGTCGCAACAAAACTCATTAGATTTCTATCTCACAAAGTATTATGGAATACGTAAGACTTGTGAGATAGTGTAAACTAGCTTTATATAGGAGCGGCAAGTGCAAGACTTCTCGTTTTCGTACCAACCGGCTGGAAAAAAATGTATTGGCAATAGAATTTTCATATTTAAGAAACGCTTGCCGCTCTTCTTTAGATAGCTCAGTAAAAGTGCATATTCGACTGTGCCGAATCTTTGATCCCCTCTACCGACAGATAGAGTATTTCCGGAGTGGACTCTATATGGGATATATAAATTATTAACTAATCTTGGTTGCGGTTTATTAGACTTATGTTAAATTATTGGCCGACTATCAGAAAGTTTTATGCGTTTATTTCTAGCATAGATGGGGGTAGTGCACTCATTTTGCAGTTTCAACTCACACTTAGTGATAGTGCAAAATTATTGCAATCATTTTTTTGATGGTGAGTGATGAGTTGAAAATTTGCAGCCTCACTAAGCATGAGTGATAGTGATGTTAAAAACTTTTGCACTCAAAAAAAATAAGTTTGATTTAAAAAAAGCAATCATCAGTTTATTGCAACTTATTTGTTCTTCACTCATTTGAGTGCAACTAAAAATTTTGCATTCAATTTCAAGTTTAAATTGACTTGAGTTTATATTTGTGCACTAACTTAAAACTTAAACTTCATAAGAAAAAACAAACAAGTTAGAAAGTATAGTCGGTCAAGCCCGACCTTATGATACCCTACACCACAGTATTTAAAACACATCATGCTTATGTGTCCATGAAAATATGGATTTATCTATGTTTAAAAACTTCATGAAAATCGGTTTGAAAGTTTGTGAGAGGCAGAAATTGCCCCCTGCCTCCCCTTGTGGTCCTATTTTTTAAAAACTGTATAGCTAATGTGTCCCCATAGATATGGATCTATCTATGTTTTAAATTTCATTAAAATCGGTTTGAGAGGCAGAAATTGCCCCTTTCTCCCCTCGTGGTCCGATTTTTTTTAAAAATTTATACATTTTGTGTCCATATAGATATGGTTCTATCTATGCTTTAAATTTCATTAAAATCGGTTTGATAGTTTCTGAGAGGAAGAAATTTCCCCGTATCTTCCCTCGTGGTCCTACGATTCGGCCCATTTTCAATAGGCTTGGTCCTTGTGCCAATAAGAACCTATGACCCAAATTTTATCAATCTATCCTCAAAATTGCGACCTCTACTTTGCGCACAAGGTTACATGGACAGCCAGCCAGCCAGCCTGCCAGCCAGCCAGCCATCCAGCCATCCAGCTGGACGGACATCGTTAGTTCGACTCAGAAAGTGATTCTGAGTAGATCGGTATACTTTAAGGTGGGTCTAGGACCACTATTTTAAGGCGTTACACACATCAGCACAAATGCATAATACCCTCTCCACTATTGTGGTGTGGGTATAAAAAGGAACAACAATTCAAAAACAACCGAAGACAAAAAAAAACAGATATTAAAAATTGTTTGCTTTAAGCAAAACAAGCATTTCAAAATTATTATCACTAAATTTATTTCTTCGAGAAGCGTCCGTTACTTGAAAAAATGTTTTCATTATGAAACATATGATGCAAAACATTTGAATTTGGTGGTGAAAGGGGAAAGACGAAAGGAAAGTCTTTTGTTTCTTCTGCAAACATTTTTTTGAATTTGTTATTGAGAGGAAGAAAAAGAAAAAAACAAGGTATACACAATACTTTAATGCCGCGAAACAATGTTTCATTGCATGGACACAAATGTAGTTTCAAAGAGAATTAAGTAAAGTTTCTGCAAAAAATATTTTATTAAATGGACGATACAATATTTTCATCTTTTTTTCGATATCAACTTAAAACCTTCGATTAGAAGAATTTGTTGTTGTTAAATTTTTTCATCCGAATAAAATAATTATATATATAATTTTTTGATTATTATCATATAGGATTTTTTTTTGTTGGTGTTTTTGTTTCCTTCAAAATAATATATTAAAAATAACTATTTTTATTTTTCGAATTTGTCTTCAAGAATTTCATGACCACTAATTTTTGAAAGATTAGTGAGAGTATGTTTATATGCAGCTTTTTTTGATTGCAAGTTCAAATTTTGCACTATTTGAATTGAGTGCATAATTTTTGCACTCAATCTGCGTTTAGTGATAGTGAAACAATTTGCAATATCACTAATTTTTTTAGTGGTAGTTAAAAAAATAGCAATCATCACTAAAGCTGATAAAAAAGAGTGCAAACTAATATTTTTGCAGTTTTATTTAGTCATAGTGCACTGCTGATTTAAATCAATATTTAGTGCACTACCCCCAACTATGATTTCTAGTCATATAAAACTCAATTTGAACTAATTTCAATAAAATATTATAATATGTAACAGTTTTGCCGTGCTAAAATGATTTTTAGGAGCAGAATTTATGTTGGAGCCATGGTAAATTAGGAACCGATAACCACAAAATTCTGTAGACTAGTTTCATGTATTAAATACCTAAATCGAACCAAATTTCAGTGAGAAAATTTGTTTTAGCGTAAAATTTTAGACATTCGTACAAATACATATATTTTAAATTTGTATGCAAACAAGTAACCACCCTAATAAACATCTTTTTTCTGATTAAATGCCAAATAGTATTTTTCTTATATTTGTATAATGTTTTTTAGATTTCTGGCAGCGACTACATATACTTTGGTCTGCAATAAAATGTTTAAGATTTAATTTATTAAGCCTTTTAAAATAGTACTATTTGCAAGGACCTTTAAGAAGCCTCGTACGCCCCGCAATCAACGTATTAATAAATAAACTAAATTGGGGTTTGAAATATATCTGTGTAAATTAGGAAATAGTGCTTATAGCTACGGTCATACTTGGCAAATATTTGACGAAAAAAACGGGACCAGCAGGCAAACTGAAATATAAATTCCTTTAAATCCAATATTTATTTTGATTTTAATACAACATCTTACATAAACCTGTTTTTTACTATGTCTGGCAGAATAATTAGTTTTATTTTGTGATATTAAGACCATGTTAAATCTCAGTAACTAGTTACAGTATATACATGTAACATTTTCTAATATTACCTATAATCACTGAAAGTGTTACATGCTGTGCAATTTCAATAGAACACAATTAGCTGCTTTTATTTACAACTATTACACTTACATCATTTATGTACTTCATGAAGATTTTTAAAGCTATTTGAGCGGGTTCTGCACGCAATTATGGCTTGGAAACAAATATTGACATCACTATTGGCTTAGAAAAATTTAAACGATTATAATATAAATAGACTTTTTTTTGATTTTAATCTGTAAATATATTTCTGTTGTTAATCATACGAATTTTCATTCAAAAAACATTTTTTGTTTAAGTTTTTAAAATTTTGTATTATAAACGAAATTTTTCTTTAATTTTGGTTTATTTTATTATTTAATAAAAATGATTTTTTCACCGAGTTTTTTAAAAAAACTTTTTTGCTATCTTATCTCGACTTAAGATGTTTTGTCAAAATGCCACAGATTTATATTTTGTTTTAAAATATTTTTTTTACAAAATTATGAGCGGTATGAATTATGAAAACAAAATAAAACATTGGTTGTACAAACAAAGTAGTAAGTACCAAAGTTGTAAAACAGGGCAGTATGAATACCTTAAGTAAAAGTAAGTGCCGGTTCACACACGTCAAGTTGGACTCGTCAAGTCTTGAGTTTTTAGGAGAGGAGGGAAAATAAATGGCATTCTCTTTTCCCTTTTCTCCTAAAAGCTCAAGACTTGAAAGGTCAAACTTGACATGTGTGAACCGGCACTAAGGGCAAAACATGCAACATGTTTTGCATTTTTTTTATCAACATATTCACAAAAGAACTTGAAAATTTTTCCCACAGTTGTATTTTTGGTACAAACGAACACAAAAATGTAGAACATGTAACATTAATGCAACATATTTCTCAGAAAAGAAATCGCCATTAGTTTTAAATATACCTACATGTAGGGATTTTCCCCTACTTCTGGCAACACTGGTTATAATCACCTTTTCTCAGCGGCCATAGTTTTTTTTCAATTTTTATTACTAAATATCCCTTATGGCAAAGATCGGAATTAAAATTAAGTTTTTATTCCAAATGTTATTGCATATTGAATTGAAAAATGATAAGCAAAAAGTCATTTCGTTATAAATTCCTTATAAATCGTAAAAAAATGGTACTTTTGATCCTTACGATTGCAAAAGTGACATTTACATTGCAGCCACACGATCAAGCTTTTCTTGATAGTCTTTTACATATACTGTTTGTCAAAATATGCAAAAATTGGCAGCTGTGACGTAGGCTGCACGCAAGTTGAAAACAATTTACTTTCGAGATGTCATTAAAAAAAAAAATTTATAAAGAGAATCGAAAAATTTGCTCACTAAGTCCCAATTTACACTAGGGACATTTCTTGCCGGACAGACGAAGTTTGATGGCGAGGGGTTGAAAAGGTAGAGTGTGTAGTACATGACTATGTCCCAATTTACACTAGGGACATTTCTTGCCGGACATTTTTTTAATTCTCTTTTAATCTTACCTGAAGCGTTTACATATGAAACATTAGAAGTCAGACAGAAATTAATACTTGTATGTAAACTACGAAAAGTAAGAAAGGGAAATGAAAAAATGTCCAGTACAGATAGTCATGTACTACACACTCTACCTTTTCGACCCCTCGCCAACAAACTTCGTCTGTCCGGCAAGAAATGTCCCTAGTGTAAATGGGGACTATCTGTACTGGACATTTTTTCATTTCTCTTTCTTACTTTTCGTAGTTTACATACACGTATTAATTTCTGTCTGACTTCTAATGTTTCATATGTAAACGCTTCGGGTAAGATTAAAAGAGAATTCAAAAAATGTCCGGCAAGAAATGTCCCTAGTGTAAATTGGGACTAACCTTGAAATCAGCTGTTTTCTTGAACGTAAATTGAAACACTCACTGGCAAGAGAATTTTAAAGGCAAGTTCGTATCAATTTTTAAAAGTATGAGTGTATTGGTAAAAAAGTGTGAGTGTATTAAAACTTGATAGGCAAAACTTGATCGTGTAACCCTCAAGTAACTCAAATTTAGATTTAGTCAACTTAAGCAATTATTGCCACAGGTCTTTAAAATACAAATTGTATAGGAATTAAGTTTTAAAATCTAAATTATTTTTTTATGAATACGGCAGTTAGCTGGTGTCTTTTTCGTGAGTAAAAATTCAATTACTTTCGACACATTCTTTTTTTTTTAGCAATTTCAAATAAAAGCTAAAATTTGCAACAAATATGTTTGTTGCTTCCAAGTTTTTATTCAAATTCAAAAAAAAAATCTTTATTTCCGTCTTACTTTTGAAAAATATTAAAAGCACATATTCAAAAATTTTAATAGTCAAGTTTTATATTAAAAATTCAAAAATACGTTATTTAAATGAAGAGGAAATTGATTTTATTATTTCTTTTAATTAGGAAAAAAGAGCTATTAGGAGAAATTTATTCACGAAATTTTTCTAAGTCAAAAAAAGTCACGTACATAAATATTTTTAAAACCTGTTTTCCCGTCTTAATTAAGTAACTTAATATTAGGGGTGCGACGAATGGTGTTAGGCTCATATGAAAACAAATATTTTTGTATATAAATATATGTACATAGTCTTAAGTATGTTTAAAAAAAAGAGAATAACTTGAAAAATAAACATACGTGGGACACGGATTTCGAACGAGAAATTCGTTAACACAACTTACATTTAAAACAAAATCAATTTTAGAACATTGTTTTTGTTTTAAATGTAAGTTAAGCGAACCCCTTTCAAATATGATGTCGTCCTAATGAAATTCACACACTCTTAACTAAACAAACTTATTGAATAACTTATTTAAAAACTACAACAATTGCAGTTAAAATTGTTTAGGAAACAACTTAATGGATTTTAAACTTTTGAAATCTTTGTGAAATCGCTCATTTGCTGCAAGACCGTCATAACTCAAAAAATTAAATTTTGGAGTTAGAGATGCAGAATTTTTCGCTTTGTTTTTCTTTATATTGTGTATTAAATTCATCTTTATGTCTTTTATACTTTCCCAGTTTGACGAGAATGTGTCTTGTTTGTTTCTAAGTAGTTAGTGCAAATCAAAAAGTTTAAATGCGTTTATCTCGAAATGGATTTTTTTGAGTTATGCCGGTCTTGCAGCAAATGAGCGAAATGTTTTAATAATTTTGAAATTTTCTTAAAAGCTGTCTTGAAAAGAAAAAATGGTACCTATGATGAGGTAAATTTAAAAAAAATTGTATTTTCTGGAACAAATACACCCTTATAAACTTTATACAGTGGTTTCCCGATTTAACGAACTCTCGATTTAGCGAATTCGAGATTTAACGAACAGGCATAAATTGTACCTAAGGTACTGTGTATAACGAATTAAAATCTAATTTGGTACTCGATGTAACGAACAAATAAAATTAATATACAAAAAATTAGAGTAAGTAGAACCTTTTTACCTTTATCATACATGAAAATTATTTATCTGAGAAGGCAATTTTAAATGCAGATGAGTTCGGGTTATTTTGGAAAATGCTTCCTGACGGGACTTATGTACATGCAGAGGAAAACAGCACCCCTGGTTGGTAAATGGCAAAAGAAGAAAAACTTTGATGCTATCAGCTAACGCAAACGGTTCCAAAACAATCAGTCCACTACTTATCGAAAAAGCACAGAATCCTCGCTCGTTTAGAAACGATGTTTTACCATTGGATTACGCATTGTCACATATGTATGTAAACAATGTTTGACAAAGTGGTAGAATCAGTTAACGGCAGAAGACATTAACCAATAGATAGAGGACGATATGCATATCTTAAGTTTTTTTGGATGAGGACGCAGATGCAGAAATTAATACAGGATTAGAAAACGATGTGCCTGCTTATGAAGGGGTAAAAATTAAAAACAGCGATGTAATCAAAAGCTTTGATGTATGTATCCAGTAGGGACAGGAAAATAATATCGATATATCCACGGCATTAATTTTACGTGAGCTTCAAGAGAAAGCAATTGAAATTTTTCTAAAGAAATCGCAAAAACAAACGTCAATAACAAGTTGCTTTAAATAATTAGTAGTTTTTTCTTATTATTTTTTAAATAATTACTTTTTTCATTAATTATGGGCCATGTCACAGAGTACAATTCCGTTCGGAATGATTCCGTTCGGAATTGAAGAAAACATATTTGTTTGTTGATGTAAAGTGTATTTTGATAGTTTAATGGCCTTTCAGATACAGACAACTCCCATACCGTTCATGAAAACAAAAATTGTTTCATTCCGAAACATTTTTTCGTCATTTTCTGAAGCACCAAAATACGGAATGAATTCCGTTTCCGAACGGAATTGTACTCTGTGACATGGCTGTATGACATGATATGAAATTTAAATATCATAATATTTTTAAGTACTGGATTTAACGAATTTTTCAATTTAACGAACAGGGCTGACAATCAATTGTTCGTTAAATCGGGAAACCACTGTATATGATTGTGTTTTAGAGTGGTTCGAAAAAAAACTTTTTTTGTCAGTCCCCCCTAGGATTAAAGATAATGTAAAAACAATTCCAAAAATTATTTTTTTATTTTTTTGCCACGCCTAGAAATACCACCCTTTTAGTTTTTTGTTCACTGTGTCGCCATTTTCAGTCCGATCATAAACTTTTGTATATCGGTGTTCATGGCTCTGTAAGGGCTACATTTTTGTATTTAATAGTTTTTTTATACAGAAGTTGTATCAAAATAACACGGCTTCATTTTAGTTTAAAAATATTTAGCGTTTGGGAGGGTATAAACCGAGCTTTTGAAAGACATGACTAGAATTTGCGTGGTATAAAAAAAACTATTAAAGACAGAAATGTAGCCATTACAAAGCCATGAACACCGATATACAAAATTTTATGATCGGACTAAAAATGGCGTGGCAAAAAAATAAAAAAAGTTATTTTTGGAATTGTTTTTACATTATCTTTAATCCTATGGGGGGACTGACAAAAAATTTTTTTTCGAACCACTCTATTGTATTTCTCTGACCTGTTTTTTTTATGTGAGTTAACTTTGATTGGCCTTTTTTAATTGTTAAAAACCGGCCTAAGATTTTAGAAGCCCCACAAAACCAGAATTGGGCTTAATAATTTATTCGAATTTTGTGACTGTAGTAAACAATATCTCCAATATAGAATCTTCTTTTGGAAAACACATTTACAAGCTATCTTACGGCCTATTTCACCAAGTCTAGCTAAAACTGACTATTACTTTAACTTCCAGTTAACAATATGTTATTGACAGTTATAACCAGAGAAACCATAAATATGCAATTGCATGTTTTCCCTTGTGCGACCAATGAAGGCAGAAACAATATATTTATCTGTTTTAGAGCCTTTTATGAATTTTTGGCATCGATTTGTGAGTGCATATTTTTGCATATTTTACCGTTTGCAGCATTTTTTGCATAATTTATTTAAAAGAGCATTTTTTAAGTTTATAGCGCATATTTTTCCTTTTTAAAGCATATTTTGCCTTTTTGAGGCATATTTTGGTACATGTTAAATTTTTTAGATGACTACAAGAGCTTTAGCAGCAAATAAATTTTGTTTTTGGGAAAATTTTTATTTTTTAAATATCTATCCGTAACTCAAAGTGTTGCTTCAACTTTGCCATCTACATTTAATTTTTACTCGAAAATTGAAAGACAAAGCAGGTTGTCAATAAACTTAAAAATTGTATATATGGGCAAAAATTAAGGAAAATTCATATTCGTTTTTGGCGATGTGTGTAAAACAGAAATCTGTACGAATCTTTTTGTATGCCGTTCGATTTAGAATCACATTTTAAAGGGATCTAACGATGTCCATCCGTCCGTTTGGCTGGTGCAAGTTAATTCTGTTCGCAAAGTACAAGTTGCAATCTTGTAGATATTTCGATCAAATTTGGAAAATACATTTTAATTGTACTAGGACGAATTCTACGTAAATGGTGAGAATCTGTTTATAATTTTACATACTCTCCATAAAAACTTCTTTTCAAATTAGACTTTGTGTCCGAAAACCATCTTGTTCTGTTTGTATTTAGATTAAATCGCCCCAAAAATATTTTACTGCAAATTAAATAATTTTCGATCTATAAAAAGCTTTAACTGCCTTTGAAATGTTACCATTATTAACAATTTAGCGACCGTCCTTGAAATACCTTTAAGACAAAAAATCTCATATGGATGTTGATATCTAGATAATACTCGGTAAAAATAACTCTTATATGAATTTTAACCTCAAAACATAACTTTGTTTTGTGAGCCCATGACTACCCATCGTTTCCAAATAGGATAAATAATTATGGATTTATCTATGTTTATAAACTTCATATATACCTCCCCTTGTGGTCCTATTTTTGAAAAACTGTAAGCTTATGTGCCCATATAGATATGGATCTATCTATGGTTTAAATTTCATTAAAATCGGTTTGAGAGGCAGAAATTTACCCTATCTCCCCTCGTGGTCATATTTTTTAAGCAATACATACCTTTTGTATCCATATAGCGAGTCGGAAAGAACCAAACCAATTGTAGGGGGATGTAAGAAAAGATAAACTCACTGTTTATTGTAGGTGTTTTGTTTAAGCTTTGATATTGTTACAAGTAAGACTTAGAGTGTTTATAATTCTTATTCGCTTTAGGGGTTTATTTGTTTAATATTTTTGGCTTTTCTAAAATCTTTGGAAAAGGTTTCCTGATGAGCTGGCCTAAGCAACCAGTGAAATGCGCATAGAGGCTAGCTTTCCCTCGACAATAAATTCCAGTGTATTTATCAAATATGGCAAATTGGGAATTTAGCACGTACGGAAATTGTATTAATAATTTCCTAAAACGTTGTTTTTTCATAAATATTGTGTTGTGCTATCTAACACACACGTTTTTTTTTTTTTTTTTTGTTAAAAAGTGCTATCTACATAAAAAAATATTATCAAAAAATAAGAAGCCAATCTTTTATGAATTTTTAAAAAACAAAAATTTCGAAATTTTGATAAAATAATTATTTTTTTCCCACAAAAAAATTATGTTTCTAAAACGATTGCTAATATTAAAAAAAAAGTTTGACTTTCCTTAAAATTTCGGAATTTCGGTTTTTTAGTAATTTCAATAAACTGAACCGTTTTTGAGATACGCAAGTATATGTTGTGCAACCTCCTCCATTTTCTAAATAACGGTATATCTCGAAAACAAGAGCTAACCTAAAAAAACGGGGGGCACCATTGGATTCAGCGTGCCCAAATTATGCTAAAACGCCATGTGCCGGGCTTGTCTAATTTTACAACTAGCACAGTGTTATTTGTATAGATACATATATACATATAGATATGCAGTTCTGTTCAAAAAAATATATTCACCATGATCAAAAACATCCCCATACCAATATAATTCCTGCACCATGTTTAATGGTTTTTGTTGTTTACTGTGGAAGGAGTTCAGTGTTCGGGGGTCTTCTTACAGTCAAACTTCTTCTGTGAGAGTCACACAAATTAACGTTTCGTCAGACCATAAAATATTTCTCTACTTATGCATACTTATGCTGTTTTGCAAATTTTTATCTTCTTTTTATGTGTTGTTGTTTAGATAAAAATTTAACTTTCCTGCTTCTTATGGCTTTAAAATTTTTTTCTGATTTAAAACCTTCTAATTGTTGCAGTGGAAATATCAATGTTATATTCTTTTTTAATGGCAAAAGAGGTTGCAAATGGGTATTTTTTCACATGGCGAACAATTTTTCTTTCCATAAGGAGTGTAATTTTGTTTTTTTTCTTCTAGTTTCTGCCTTAAACTTATAATTTACTGCGTTTTGGATCATTTTATATGAGCAGCCGATAATTGCTACAATTTTTCTACAGCTTTTGCCTTCATTATTAAGTTTCTTTATTGTTTCCCTGACTTTAGGACTGCAGTGTTTACCGCTGCCCATTTCCAATTCTAAAGTTTAATTGTTTACTTGATTTTTTAAATATTATTATTAAAAATCAATTAGACTTACTGTTTGGTGCAATTACTTTAAAACAACACGTGCTCTTACAACCAAATCTATGCTTACAATAAAGGAAAGAAGAGTGGCGCTTGCAGTTTTTGAAATGTAATGGGATTATATTCATAAGAGATCAGAAAACAAACTGCAGTTACATTTTTACATATACTTCTTACTATAAGAGATTTAGAAGAAGTTGATTTTTTGGAGAGCAGGAGAATCCGAAAGGTCCACCGCAACAAAAAAAATTATAAGTTCTTGAAAAGACTTTGTTTTATCATATTTTAACAGGAAATCAATCAAATTTAATAAAAGTAAAAAATTTTATATTTATTTATAACCCATTTCGAGATTTATGAATGCAAAGTCGAACAAGTGCAACTTTTCTTATTTGGATATTTCTATTGCTCGTTTTGCTATGATAAAAGTTCTTTAAGAGCAGGGATGTCAGCGCCATACACAATTGTGGAAATTAATTCACATGTACGCTTACGCTCTTTTATTTTGCGAGCGTAAAATATAATTGTTTACTGAGAAACACTCTCATTCAGCGGGAAATATCGCAAATATCGCAAGGCCTGTTTTGAGGCCTCTAAACATAAATAATATATTAATAGTTGTGCAAGGCGAATTTATTACAGGTGGTCTTAAAAGCCCTGCTGATAACTTTTTTTGTTAGCTTTATCATTGTTGGATGTCAAAATTTTGTTTATTATCTTGTTTCTGTTTTGTTTTATTTCTGTTTTCTTTAGAAAAGATCAGTAATTAGGCCTCACAATAGGCCTCGCAACCGCGCATTTCAACCGATGGGAATGCAAGAGATAAAAGTAATCTCACCAACACAATCATAATTGACACCCCTGTTTAAGAGAGACATTATGCATTGACTTTTTCTCTCTAAAACATTGGTGCTCAAAAATGTTTCGCATATGTATTGAGAGAGAATTTTAAAATACAGAGTTACGCAAAACTATGCGCACCAGTTTTATTTAAATTTAATAGAAAGAAATAGTTTTGGTTGAAAAACATTTATAATAATACAGTCAAAACTAAATTTTCTATTTTTTTTTTTTTTTTTTTGGCTTTTAAAATTTTAAAAACCCGTAAGAATTGGAAGTTTTCCAATTTTACTATAAAAAAAAAATTCAGTGTGAACTGCGAGCATGTTTGTATATAAAAAGTAAGAATTATATCCAAAAAACTGCAATAAAATCTTGTACATTTATGCTTTTATGACAGTTTCGTTAAAGCATTAAAAAATTTTTTTAATTTTATTACTTATCCTGCACACTGTATTTGAAACAAGATCAACTCTTGTTGCGTGTCATAAAATCTATACATACGTAGTTTTAGAAGGACTTTCTTGACACATAAAAAAATTGGACATTTGGGGGAAGGATCCGAGATGGCATAAGTGGCGCCCAGAATTATGGATGGGATTAAAAAGTCACAAAAGACAGAAATGCAGCCACTATCAAGCCATGAACAACGATATTCAATATGATGAGATCGGACTTTAAATGGCAGCGCAAAATATAAAAAACCAAAAGGGCTGTATTTTGGGGCGTGACAAAAAAAAATGTTTCCTGTTTTAGAAACTTCATTGACATATCTTTTATTCTAGGAGGTGACAGGCACAACTTTTTTTTTGTATGGAGGTCGACCTAGTCTAATCAACATATATATCATGATAGAAAAAAATGTCATGTGCGACAGATCACGTGCGACAGCGATTAAAGCTAAATAAAAAAAAGTATACATTATTTTTATTTTAAATGACAGCCATATTTAAGAGATATGAGTGCATAACATTCTAAAATTTTTTTCATTCAAATATTGCCTCAGGTTTCGCTGAAATCGGCATTCGAATTAATGGCCACAAAAACCACTTCTGTTTTCGTCACGTGCAAATGCCTTGTTTTTTTGCAATTTTCTTGAAAATGAAACAATTTATCAAAATGAATAATAGCACCAATAATAGGGCTAATTAATAGCTATAACTTGAATCTATTGCCAAAATAAAAATACGTTTTATTTTGACTTTTTTTAAACTTTAAATGTGTACGATGGTCACGTTCGACATGATGGAAATGCCCATATACATATCGAGCCCTAATAGCATACATGATGTAACCAACAACATTTTAGATTATTATTTTTTGATGAAAATCGATAATTTTTGATCATTTGCATCATCTCTAAAAATCTCATATCTCTGGGAAGTACCGTTACGAAATGGGAGCAAAAGCAATTTCAAACGAAACCCTAGACTTGAAGCAATAATATTAAAAAAAAAAAACCTTCTGTAAAATTTTATTTTTGTTGGTTACATCATATTTGCTATAAGGGCTCGATATATGTATATATTTTTATCTTATAAAATAAGTAGTCACCTATATGTAGGTATGTATAATCATTAAATTTAATTTGTTTTACAAAATAATTTTACGTACATACATACAGTGACTCACATTTAAAGTCGGGCAGACGCATGAAAATATTTCTGCACGCTTAATCTCTGTTTTGATAAAAAAAAAATAAATATCAATTTTGTCTATATTATCACAAAACCCCTTCTATTTAAAAACAAAAAAAAAAATTATTATATTCTATTATATTATTCTAAGTTGCGTCATTAAATGTACATGAAGGTAAAACTTGAAAAAAGTCACTTTCCGTCTCATAATAAAAGTCGGGCAAAGTAAGTATTTTTTTGCGCCACCTTTCTGATTCCCAACAGCATGTAAACGGCTTAGCTTCCATTTTATTGTTTTCTTCCAAACATCGGGACTAACCTTATTCCACTGTTCCTGCAAAGCAGTTTTCAAGGGTTGTTATGATGTACACAGCCCGTCCTGAGTACAAATTATCCCCATAAATGTTTAATGAAATTGAGATCGGGCCTTTGTGCAGGTGTTTTGAACACCTTGGGAGAATTATAAAGCAACAAATTTTTACATCAAGTGCTGGATGCTGAGGGGCGCTATCCTGATTGATTTTTAAGTTACTTTCAATGCCGAGACTATTTAATCATTCTTTCCAATTGGCCTTCAAATTTATTAAATTAACATGCTTGTTAATTATTCCATCGATAAAATGCAAGTTAACATCTCCCGAAGCTGCCATGTACCTCCAAGCCGATATAGCGTGCAGAAATATTTTCATGCGTGCGTCTGTCCGACTTTGAATGTGAGTCACTGTACGTTTTTTTTTTCGATATACATATGGGCATTTCCCCAGAATGGTCTACCAGGATGAAAAAATAAAATGTTGATTATCATCGTCTTTTATTGTTAATTATTATAAAAAAGTCTTTGTTTTTATAAAAGAATGGTTTCATAGCATATCTTAGCTGTTTTACTTGAGGAAATTGGGCTGGAAACTGGAAAATGTTATGTTTTTTTGTATTTTCTACTTCTAAAGCCATTTTGATATACTTATTTTATATGCAAGAAATATGTTATGTTTACACGCTTTCTTCATAATCTCTCCATTACAATCAATTGGAAAAGGAGTATTAAGTTTTTTTGTTAAGGAAATTTGAAGACATTTATGGTTAAATGCATGGTAATAATAATTAAAAAAAACATATGGAAAAATCGTCCGTTCGCGATCCGCACGTTCGCGACCGGTACATAAGCCAATTAAATAAAAACCAAGAGAGATATTTTATTTTGTAAATACTGCATGGAGACCTAAATTAATACACTTACAATAAATTAATCACTTTTGAGTATTCCGTTCCATTACGCAGATTTTTACATTACACTACTGTCAGCCAAAGTTGACTTCTATTTTGCGTACGTTCGTGACCACACGTTTATAACTCTTATTATGAAAACTTAAACTCGATTGATATCTTTCTTTTGCACTAAACATAGAGCTACCCAAATGCTATCGAATCGAAAAAAAATGCTAGGAAAAGTTTTGTTTTCTATATTATTTGTATAAAGTCATTTCTGAAAAATTGTAGGAATAGAACTATTACAAAAAAAAAAAAATCTTTATAAAATACATAACTGAAATTTAGCTCATAGAATAAATTCGAAAAATGAAAAATGTTGAATATAATATAAAGTCGCCTTCGGAAGGAAATAATTCCCAGTTTCTATTTGTTAAAATAGTTGAGTTAAATACATTCAATTTATAAAGTAACACTATCCAGTGAGACACAAAGAATGCTGACGACGGCCGTAGCGGGCCAGAAAATGCATTACATTCTGCTGGTGTCTAATAATTGTAAATTTTTCTGTACATTCAATATACCTCATTGCTTTCCAACGGAAGGCTAAGGTAAAATGTAAATAGAAAATACAATATAATAGTCTGGTAGTGTATAAAGTCATTTCTGAAAAATTGTAGGAATAGAACTATTACAAAAAAAAAAAAAGCTTTATAAAATACATAACTGAAATTTAGCTCATAGAATAAATTCGAAAAATGAAAAATGTTGAATATAATATAAAGTCACCTTCAGAAGGAAATAATTCCCAGTTTCTATTTGTTAAAATCAAGGATCGGAAAATGTTTTTTTATTTTGTTTCTAAAAAAATATTTATTGTGCAAGTTTAAAAAATTCTACATTTTACAGAAAACAAAAAATTTCTAAAATAGTTTTGAAAAAAAAGCCGTCGAAAAAAATAAATAAAATAAAGTTTTTGAAATAAAACGTTTTCTTAACAACATTAAATAAAGTTTTTAAAATAAAACGTTTTCTTAAAAACATAAAAAAACAAAAACAAAATAATTATATTTAAGCATTGTCATAAAAATTTCATTCTTTAAAACAAATTCAAATCAAATTTATGAAGAGGCTTCTGAAAATACATACATACATATTTCATTTTTTAAAAATACATACATAGAAAAAAAAAATTCTAAAAAAAACGTTTTAAAAAATATTTTTCAACAAAAAAAAAATTTTTTTGAAAATTTTTATTTGTTTTTTTTTTACAAAAAAAGTTTTTGCTTTTTTTTGAAACTATAAATTTTGTTTTCAAAAAAAATGTTTCTTTTCTTTTTCGTTTAAATTTTAAACACAGAAAAACAATATTCTTTTTTTCACACACAAAAATTTTTTATTTAAAAAATAAAATTTAATTTTGTGTTTTCCGTTCGTAATTTCCGGTCCTTGGTTAAAATAGTTGAGTTAAATACATTCAATTTATAAAGTAACACTATCCAGTGAGACACAAAGAATGCTGACGAGGGCCGTAGCGGGCCAGAAAATGCATTACATTCTGCTGGTGTCTAATAATTGTAAATTTTTCTGTACATTCAATATACCTCATTGCTTTCCAACGGAAGGCTAAGGTAAAATGTAAATAGAAAATACAATATAATAGTCTGGTAGTGTATAAAGTCATTTCTGAAAAATTGTAGGAATAGAACTATTACAAAAAAAAAGCTTTATAAAATACATAACTGAAATTTAGCTCATAGAATAAATTCGAAAAATGAAAAATGTTGAATATAATATAAAGTCACCTTCGGAAGGAAATAATTCCCAGTTTCTATTTGTTAAAATAGTTGAGTTAAATACATTCAATTTATAAAGTAACACTATCCAGTGAGGCACAAAGAATGCTGACGACGGCCGTAGCGGGCCAGAAAATGCATTACATTCTGCTGGTGTCTAATAATTGTAAATTTTTCTGTACATTCAATATACCTCATTGCTTTCCAACGGAAGGCTAAGGTAAAATGTAAATAGAAAATACAATATAATAGTCTGGTAGTGTATAAAGTCATTTCTGAAAAATTGTAGGAATAGAACTATTACAAAAAAAAAAAAAAAAAAGGTTTATAAAATACATAACTGAACTTTAGCTCATAGAATAAATTCGAAAAATGAAAAATGTTGAATATAATATAAAGTCACCTTCGGAAGGAAATAATTCCCAGTTTCTATTTGTTAAAATAGTTGAGTTAAATACATTCAATTTATAAAGTAACACTATCCAGTGAGGCACAAAGAATGCTGACGACGGCCGTAGCGGGCCAGAAAATGCATTACATTCTGCTGGTGTCTAATAATTGTAAATTTTTCTGTACATTCAATATACCTCATTGCTTTCCAACGGAAGGCTAAGGTAAAATGTAAATAGAAAATACAATATAATAGTCTGGTAGTGTATAAAGTCATTTCTGAAAAATTGTAGGAATAGAACTATTACAAAAAAAAAAAAAAAAAAGGTTTATAAAATACATAACTGAACTTTAGCTCATAGAATAAATTCGAAAAATGAAAAATGTTGAATATAATATAAAGTCACCTTCGGAAGGAAATAATTCCCAGTTTCTATTTGTTAAAATAGTTGAGTTAAATACATTCAATTTATAAAGTAACACTATCCAGTGAGACACAAAGAATGCTGACGACGGCCGTAGCGGGCCAGAAAATGCATTACATTCTGCTGGTGTCTAATAATTGTAAATTTTTCTGTACATTCAATATACCTCATTGCTTTCCAACGGAAGGCTAAGGTAAAATGTAAATAGAAAATACAATATAATAGTCTGGTAGTGTTTAAAGTCATTTCTGAAAAATTGTAGGAATAGAACTATTACAAAAAAAAAAAAGCTTTATAAAATACATAACTGAAATTTAGCTCATAGAATAAATTCGAAAAATGAAAAGTGAAAAATGTTGAATATAATATAAAGTCACCTTCGGAAGGAAATCATTCCCAGTTTCTATTTGTTAAAATAGTTGAGTTAAATACATTCAATTTATAAAGTAACACTATCCAGTGAGACACAAAGAATGCTGACGACGGCCGTAGCGGGCCAGAAAATGCATTACATTCTGCTGGTGTCTAATAATTGTAAATTTTTCTGTACATTCAATATACCTCATTGCTTTCCAACGGAAGGCTAAGGTAAAATGTAAATAGAAAATACAATATAATAGTCTGGTAGTGTATAAAGTCATTTCTGAAAAATTGTAGAAATAGAACTATTACAAAAAAAAAAAAGCTTTATAAAATACATAACTGAAATTTAGCTCATAGAATAAATTCGAAAAATGAAAAATGTTGAATACATCAAAGGCGTACAAACGTACGTTCGTGACCCCAGGAAATGCCCATATACATGTGTTTTTTTCTCAATATTTTCTATTTTATAAATTTACTTTATCTGTTTCCCACTGTCCCTAACATAATACAATGTGTTATTGTTTTTGTTGTATTTTACTATAAACAAAAACAAAAAAGCATGAACTAGTACCTATTGTATTTTTTTAACAAGAGTTTTTTTAATATTTTTTTTTTTATAAAAAATTTACATTATTTATTTAACTTACCATCGGTATCAGTTGGATCAGCACTGTTATTTTCACTTGTTCTTGACATTGTGGATCCGGTGATTTACATTAAAAACGTTAAAAAAAAAATATTTAACTAATTGCAAAGTCAGTTACAGAAACGTTTTAGTTCCCCCAGATCGACGACAACTAAAAAATTGCACAGGCAAACATTTTTAATTAAATGAAATGAGAATTGTTTAATAAAATTAACAAATTGTGAATAACAATTAATAGTTGCTGGTTGTCGTTTATGATACTGAGAAGTTAAGAGTTTTAGTTGGTTATAAATGATTTACGACCACGACTGTGGGCCACATATAGTACATAGCTACCCTGTGCTATAGGCAGCCCATAAAGTTTACTGCAACTGTGTCGAATAAAAATTTCTGCTTTTTTTCAAAACAGTTTGTTTGTTTGGGATTTCGGATACATATTTCTATGCAAAACAATAGAAAATAAATCTGAACAGCCAGAACAGCACAGCACGTTGATAAAATGTTTACTAACACTTTTTTAATTCTCTCTTTTGTATTTTGTAAATATAAATATTAATTAGTAGGGCGTTGCGATTATGCGTTAAACAAATGCAAAAGCTTTCGAATAATCATATTAAATGTTTGTGAAAACGAATACAAATACATATGTGTATGTATGTATATTTAAGGCATATGTATATCAGGGGTGTTCTGGAAATCGAAAACGTAAGAATTTGGAAGTTGTTTTTGATACACTTTTAATCTAATTTTTATAGTTTTTGTTTGCAGAGGGGAAGAAAGCATGCTTTTCTTCTCCTCTGATGCCCTCGCAGAAATAAACTCAGACTTTCTCAAATTAAAGCTTTGAAAGTGTGAAACAATAGATAAACCCAAGGCGAATTCACTAGAAGGTGAGGTCAACTCTACAACTACAATGCTTCTGTGGTCGGGTTGTCAAAAATATTGCTAGTAAAAAAAACTGGTTTGTTTACATAAAAAACTAGTTTGTATACAAACTTTGACAAGTCGACCACCGAAAAAAAACACCATATGTTGACTTGACCCCACCTTCTAGTCAATTCGCCTTGGTTGCAGTGTTTAATGCATCAAATATAATACGAATTGACAATTTCGTAATAAATTTAATAAGAAATTATATACTAAAATGTATGTCATGTATTGAAAATAACATCATTATGGCTTCATACTACGCAAATGAAGAATATATAATAAATACTCTGAAAATCGGATTTGTTCCGCCAGAGGCATTTTTGCTTCTAGATAAAATTAAATTCATGCAAAATGCGCAGTTCCAATATTTTATCACAATTTTAGAAGAGCAATTGTTAAAGCTGTAGACTGCAGTACTGAAATAAAAAATAAAAAGATATGAAAAAAGTATTTCTAATACTGATAAATATGTTTGCCAAAGGCAAGGTACCAATAAGTTTTGGTGGTTAAATGAATAAGAAATGTCTATTGCTTTGACTTACTGGTTTTTTTTTTACTTTTATTGACCTCTTTTTACACATCAAAATATTAAAGTAATGTTTTTAAGAAAATTTTTCATTACAGAATATTATATATATTCTTCATTTGAAGTAAAAACGTCACTGACAAAAATCTATTTAAAATATAAAATTATTGTACATATGTATCAAGGCGAATTTATTACAGGTGGTCTTAAAAGCCCTGCTGATATTAGCTAAAATCACTATTGGATGTCAAAATTTTGTTTATTCTCTTTTATTATCTTTGTTTCTGTTTTGTTTTATTTCTGTTTTTGACATTGTACAATGATTTTACAAAAACAAATTGCTTGTGGTTTTTGTACGAGTTGTACTTGTTGTAGTACCGAGATTACCTGGGATGAATTCGCCTTGATATGTATATTATACTCCAGAGCTCTGAAAAGATACTGTGTATATTTGTAAATATTTATAATTACTAACTAGTGTTTATTATAGTTCTGTTAATTTTTCCAACATTGCAAATTAATAAACAAATTAAAACAAAAACCTATGTATTTCTTTACTAGCAATATTTTTGACAACCCGACCACAGCAGCAGTGTTGTTGTAGAGTTGACCTCGCCTTGACTGCAACGTATTATGATGTTAAGCTGTTGTCCAAAAAAGTACGCGAACGAAAAAGTTGTAAGAATTCGTAAAATAAGGGAAACAGCTGATGGCAAATAAATGAAGTGTTAAGAAACTTTTACACTTTTGACTACTTAACTCCTTTTCTTATAAGTGCTCGATTAAATACTTTTTACAACACGAACATTTTGCAAAAAATACAAACAAATTATTTTATGTAATCTTTCCTATTTGATTTTTTTTTTTTTTTGGATTATTTGACTTTGATTAAATTTATTTAATAGTACGTGAATATATTTATTTTGCTATTGATTGCTTAAAAACCAAGTTCATTAAACACTAACTGCCGTATTCATAAAAAATTAAAATGGATTTTAAATGTATTTTAAGAAATTATGAAAATTTTGCTTTAAAACACATTTCAAACTTATTTTATTTTTAATGAATACGGCAGTAAGTACCCAAATACGTTACACTTTAACAAAACTCCAAAAACTAAAATGATAAAAAAAGAAAGTTCAAAAGAAGGTATGGAGCAGGACTGCCAGATAAATTTGTGAAGAAATCGTCAATTTCCTGAGAAAAAATAAAAAAAACGTCTTTTACGTTTCGAAAAATCGTCAAAAGATCGGACAACTTAAAATTTAGTGTTTTTCAAACCATTTTTGTTCGATTTTTGTAAAAAAAAAAACTTTCGAACAAAAACATTCGTCGATGATCGCATTTTTTAATCGTAGAAGATTCCTTACACGGGAAAAACTGTAACACGACTGAGATTGTTCCATGACATAGCGAAAGACGCTTCTTTAATCGTTTGAGTTTCATGTCAAGAATCGTATGAGACTCATGTAGATATTATCTTACTAGCCGTGAAATGTTCGCCGTATAATTGTTGAATATCTGATTTATACAGAGAGTCGTAAAAGGTTCATTCGATGATGGTTTGCCGAAAGATAAACAAAGTGTAACATTGTTGTTTTTGTACTCTGAAAATAATCATTTAGAGATTTTCTTAAAACTTGCATATTACAGCCGTATCTAAACAAAAGAGGCACGTGTTTTCTAGTTTTTGAATAGAGCGGCCTCAACGCTTTGCAATTGGAAAAACCGATTTGACAGCTCGCTTAATAGTGAAGTTAGCTATTTTTTGGTCAATCTAGCGTTTTGATCTCTATTTTTATTTATAATTTGTGGTTTTTATTAAACAAGAAAGCTATAACTACTGTTCGTGACACAACATTGACACCCTTGCTTTGGTATGACATATCAGCGTAGAAGCTAAGCGAATGAAAACGTTCCGCCTTCCGCTCTTTTTAAGGTACGGCTGTTAAACATTTCAAGATTAAAAAATGAACGTGTCAGAAAATTTAGTGTTTTATTCAGAATTTGGAGACTGACAAAAAATCGTCAATTTTTGTAAAAAAATCAGCATATCGGCACTTTGCTAATTCCGGAACAAAATATCGTCAAAATGACGATAAATTGTCAAACCTGGCAGCCCTGGTATGGAGCCTCAAATGTTTCACAAACAAGTTTATTTAATTTACATTATTCACTTTTTGTTTTTGTTTCGTTTCGTTTACTTTTGCTTGTTTACGTTTTGAATATGTTTTTTTTACATACTTAATTTACATTAGCCAAGATAACAAGGCGAATTCATTACAAGTGGTCTTAAAAGCCCTGCTAATAACTTTTTTTAAGCTTTATCATTGTTGGATGTCAAAATTTTGTTAATAATCGTTATTTCTGTTTTGGACATTGTACAATGATTTTACAAAACCATATTGCTTGTGGTTTTTGTACGAGTTGTATTTGTTGTAGCACCGATATTACCTGTAATGAACCCGTTTTGCTAGATAGCAGGAAAAGTTAGCAACGGCGGATATTAAAGGGATATCAGTAGATTAAGTGGCAACGCAGGAAATGAAAATGAGGGAATTTTTGGACCTAATGATCTTAGGAATTAAATGGCAATGAAAGTTAGCAACGATTATAAGATATTTTCTAAAAAAAAATAAAGTTTAGCAACGATTTTACGAATTTTGTGGCAATGTAGATTTATTAGAAAAATAATACATAAGGAACTAAGTCTGGGCATAAACTCAACGGAATATGAAAGGATACCACCCATTGATTAAAAACATCAACCATGCAAAAAATCCTGAGTTGTTTCAAAATAGTGGGTTCATCCCAAAATGTCAGGAAAAATATGGGATGAATTATTCAAGGGAATCTAGGAAGTTTCAGGGCATAAAATCAACAGAATATGGAAGAATGCCACCTATAGATTAAGAAACATCAAAAACATTCAAAAATCCTCAGAGGCCTTTCAAAGTAAAATCCCACACTTCCTCGTTTCCCTGAAATAATGAAACCCATATTTTTCCTGATTATTTTGGATGAAACACTTTTCTCTGAAACGGCCCTGAGAATTTTTTGCACAGTTGATGTTTTTTAATCTATGGGTGGTATTCTTCCATATTCCGGTAAGTTTATGCCCTGACACTTTTGGGGGTTCCCAAATAATACAAAATTTTTTAGATTTTGGTTTTTGAAGATCGTTTTTCTTTATTCGTTTATCATGCGTTAGGCAAAAGCTACATATGGGCATTTCCGTCAAAAGGTCCACTGACCGAAAATTTAAATGTTATTAAAAGCTGATTATTTTACGATATTGTTATAGAGAAATATTTAGATTTTACTATTTTTATTAATTTACTCATAAATTTGTTCACTTAGATGAACAATCAGACTGCAAAGTTTTGCAAACGTAATTATTGTATGTTTTCTTTAATATTTATCTTTCTTAAAAGAGGTGATATTTGATAAAAACTATTCCAAAAAAATTTTCTTACATGGTTTGGAATCTAAGGAAGAGTTCAAAGAGAAATATGTTATTCATATAAATGATAAATTTTTATTTTATTTTAATCATTATTCAGTTGAATTATAGCGGAAAAAATTTCACGTTCGAAATGTCACGTATCGACCCAGATTTTGGATTAAAAAAAAGAAAACACAAAAAATTTTGGAATCAAACCAAGACATTTTAATGTTACATTGCTACGTAAAATTCTGAAAGTAGCTTGACTAAAAAATTGTACCAGGTTTCGCTGAATTACGCCTTTTTATACATGGCCATAAAAACTACTTCTGTTTTTTTCACGTTCGAACCGCTACTTCTTTTGCCATTATCATTGACCAAGAATCGTGCCCTCCATAAACTTTAGCATAGATAACAGTGCCTTTTTAGTGCTATTATTTAAGGGTTAAGAAAACGTACGACTGTCACGTTCAACACTTTAGAATTACCCATATGTATGTTTTGGGCAACATAAAAAAAGCATAAGCCTCATTACCTTTATTAGGGGAATGTAAGAAAAGTTAAGCTCACTCTTAATGTTGGTGATTTGATTAAGCTTTGGTATTGTTACAAGTAAGACTTTGAGTTTTTAAAATTCTTATTCGCTTTAGGGTTTTATTTGTATAATATTTTTAGCTTTTCTAAAATATTTGGAAAAGGTTTCCTGATGGTCTGGCATAAGCAACTAGTGAAATGCGCATAGATGCAAGCTTTCCCTCAACAATAAATTTCAGTGTATTTATCAAATATGAAAAAATTAGGAATTTAGCACGTCATACAATAATAAATTTTGTATTCCCGAAAATAACTTTGATAATTACTTTTATGAATTTCCCCAATAATAAGAAAAGTTTTATTCAATATTTACATATTAAAGGTAGTTCACACTATAAAACGAGTGTTAAGTATTTTGAGTACTCGTTTCTTTTCCATCGTCTCTCTCGCTTAAAAAGTAGCAAGCTGATCAATAAAACCTGCCTCGTATGAATTGGCTAAGCTAAACAGGCGGATATATGAGGCTATCAGCGCAGAAGTGGTGAAACCCACAATTTAATTTGATTTAATTGATAAGATAATATTCTATTTGTTAAAAATTGAAATGTTAAGTTTTAATAGAGCAATTATTTGGTGTATTTTATAATTCATACATTAAATTTGTTTTTTTTTTTGTATTTTAAACTAGATTAGAGAATTTTGTGTTTTTGCAAATTTTCAATTTAAGTACATAGTACATAATATGCTATCAGCGCAGAAGTGGTGTAACCCCAGACTACTTACTTTGAGATAATGAGGAGTTATGTAACACTACTTTTGTACAATAGTGCTTGGTTGTAACGGCCCGTGTATAAACTATGTTTCTAGCGCCATCAAAATTCTCTAATCTAGTTTAAAATACAAAAAAAAAAACAAATTTAATGTATGAATTATAAAATACACCAAATAATTGCTCTATTAAAACTTAACATTTCAATTTTTAACAAATAGAATATTATCTTATTTACAACCTTTTGTTGATTTAATCATTCTAATGCGAATGCCCTTACTTCAAGGAAGCAACAAAGAAACGAAAAAGCTCAACAATAAAAGTAATTTACAGACATGAAAGTTCATTTTTTTTTTTTTTTGTTTTAATAAAGCTTTAAATTTGTCAAATAGAAATTTACAACGTGGTTAAAAACTGTTTACAAGCTTTTTGTGTTTTTAATTAATCGAATCTGAAACAAGTTAAATTGCTTACTATGTACTATATTCAGCTGTGCCGAATCTTTTATACCCCTAACCACAGTATTTAAAATCGTACCAGAACCTTAAATTCAGGAGTAAACTTGTATTTTTACTACCAATATTCTACTTAAATTATTTCAGTTGAAACGGAAAAATAACGTAAATAAATTATTATAAGAAGAACTGGGGGTAAAAATTAGAGGTAATTGCGTTTTTTTTTCATATTTCAACTATTTGCGCACCGATCTGACTGAATTTCAACAGACTTACAATCGAACAAAAATAATTTCACTCAAAATTTTGCAAAAACTTATGGAAAATATAAATTTTCATATTAACTCGAATGTGTTTTCTAAGTCAAATTACAATTTATAAAGCTTTCATACTTTAATAGTCTTATTGCTTCAATATTTTTCAGGAATATTTGCTATGCACTAGCAGAATTTTCGTTTGTATATTTCTGTTACGAAACTAACTTTAGCTTACCTTAGGCTAGCAATGAAGTAAATTGTACAGACAATTTACAAAATAGGTGCGTTTGAGAACTTTTGCAGTAAAATGCAGTAAATGAGTAAACTAAAAAATTTGCTCTCACAAAAAGCTGTCGTACAAAGAAGTACTCGAATGGAAAATTTGTAAAAATTCGTAAAATAAAGGCAACAGCTGATGGCAAATAATTGAAGTGTTGAAAAATGTTTACACTTTTGATTACTTAACTCGTTTTTTTATCGGTACTCGATTAAATACTTTTTATAATACGAACATTTTTGGAAAATACAAACAAATTATTTAATGTAAGCTTTCATATTTGTTTATGTTTTATTATACCGTCCACCACAATTAGTTGTGAAGAGGGTATATTAAGTTTGTCATTCCGTGTGAAACTTTTTTATTATTCATCTCAGACCCCATAAAGTATATATATTCTGGGTCCTTGAGTAATTCTAAGATTTAGCCATGTCCGTCTGTCCGTCTGTCCGTCTGTTGAAAACACGCTCACTTTCGAAAAACTCAAAAGAAATGAACAAACTTGGTCCCAAATTGCTTGTAGTTATCCTAAGCAGTTTGGGATTGAAATCCAGCAACATCGGTTAAGTAGGACCAGAGCTATGAATCAAAATGTGGAACCACCACCTAAAAAAATTGATAATTTTGTTACAAAAAATAGCATAAATGCTGGAACAAGGCACGGAATGAGATAAGATTTTGCAAAAATTTGTTTTATTTGACTGGAAATCACGCTGTTAAATTTCGTGAAGATCCGTCCATAATTTACCCTAAGCCCCATATAAACACTACTCCCGGAAAACAGTTAAGTACGCCTAAAACCGTAAAAAATAATGCAATCATAACAAATTTTGGCTCGTCACAGTTTTATAGGACTATAAATGATACTGTGAAATTTCGTGAAGATCGGTACATAATTTACCCCAGTCCCCATAGAAACCCTACTCCCGGAAAACAGTTTAGTACACCTAAAACCATAATTAATAATGCTATCATAACAGAAATTGGTACGTCACAGTTTTAAAGGACTAGAAATGATGTTGTGAAATTTCGTGATGATCGGTTCATAATTTACCCAAGGGCCCATATAAACCCTACTACCGGAAAACAGTTTATTCGCCTAAAACCATAATTAATAGCAAATCGTCACAGTTTAAGATAATTATAACATCATACAGACATTACTCCTTAAACATTCGAACTGTCGGTGGAGGGTATCAAAGATTCGATACAGCCGAATATAGCACTCTAACTTGTTTTATTTGATTTTATAATTTGTAGCGGGCTTAATTATTTAAAAGAACATGAATAATTTTTTTGCTATTGATTACTTTTACAACTCTAAAAAATTAACATAACAAAAAAAATTTCAAAAGTTTGTATTTAGCCAAATAAATGCTTTACAAACAAGTTTAATTAATTAATATTTATTCACTTTTTGTTTTGGTTTAATTTTTATTTAAACTTTTCTTTTATTTAACAATTTTTTCACAATTTGTATGCTTTTTATTTGTTACTTTTGTTTGTTTACCTTTTGAAACATATGTTTTTTTGATTTACTAAATTACTGCAAAAATTTCTGCAGTAAAAATTTTTAAATACTCAGACAAGAACTGCCACTTTTCGCTCTCTATTTATGTTCTCATTTACTGCATTTTGTGTACTCGAACGCAATTTCGTAAAATGCAGTAAAGTTTAGTAGAAAATAGTAAAAACTTTTGTGTTCTCGAACGCAACTAATAAATGTTTCTCACTATAAGAAATAAATTGCCAGATTCTATTTGTTATGGAAAACATGTTAAAATCTTTATGCGAAGCAGAAAATGGCCACTACTTGTGAGATATAATTTTTAAATTATTAATTAAATTAAAAAAAAAATTTTCATTTATATACTGGAGGCTAATTCTAGCAGTCGTGTTCGAATATTTTTCCAGTCGAAAGCAATTTTATTCCACATTTATTTAGTCAATACTGAACAAAAAAAATTATAAATATTATACCTTTCTCCACAATAGGAATGTTGTTATAAATAAACAACATCCGACAAAATGTGGGCGGAGTGTAGAAATGGGCGTTGCACAAAAAAGATTTATTTACATACATCTAAAGAACATACTTTATAGGGTCTAACATCAATATTGCAGAAATTACAAACGGAATGACAAACTTACTGCCTGTTTTTAGAAAGAGAGCTAAAAAGTGACACGTTTAACTAATTGAAAACAAAAACCAAATTTCAAAATTTGTTTTTGTTTAAAACATTAGTTTTAAAGCTCGCGTGCTAAAAGCAGGCAGTTATATATATCCTTTTACGATGAAGGGTATACAAATTGTCGGGATTAGAGATGTGAGGGTGGCATCTCCCGTTCAAAGACATTATAGATTCTGTATATTTGGAGAACGGCAAGGACCAAAGCTTCCAAATTAGTGGGATTGAAATAGTGGGTGTGCCACAAAATAGATTTATATATGAAGAACGATATTTGTATAACATTGTCCTTATCGTCCTTTGGCTTAGCCGAATATAGCACTCTTGTTCGATTTTAATGGTTTGGCAATAGTTCGAAAGCGAAGTTTTTCTGACTTAAGGCGCAACCATAATGTTCTTAAGTTGGCTTGAGCAAATGTGCGAATACATGTAAATCATATGAGGCAAACCATATTGACTTAAAGAAAATTTTGGTTAAGTTTTATGAAACTGTCATTTGCTTAAGCAAAGTGCGAAACTGAGCGCACATACCGTACGGCAGTGTTGCAAAATAGAAATTTTGAAATGGTACTGAACTTCAACTAAAAGAGTATATTTCCCACCAAATGGTACTTTTTGTTAAAAAAAAAAAAACAATAATTTATGAAAGTAAAAGGAACAAAAAATATTTTATTGGAATTCATTTATCTAAGTATTTAATAGCAAACATTCCTTTCCTTTTTACATCATTTTGCATTTGAAAATGTGCGTTCAATTGATGCTCTGAAATGTGGTATCTTTAAAATACCAAAAGCAATGTGTGAAATATCAGCAAACATTAGTTTCGTTCTTAATATTGGCTATATTTGTCCAAGAAACTTAAATATATTCAGTTCTGAAATGTTTTATTTCTGAAAGATCCGCTAGAACACGGAATTCAGAATTAATATTATTATAGTTTTCTTTATTATTTGTAAATAACATTAATAACATCAGTATTATGCTATTTTCTGGAGTGCAGCTGATTATCACTTTTTAGGTTTTATGTTTAAAACAAAATTTAGTTCTTAATGTTTCGCAAATTGTCGAATAAAACGATTTCGTAGTTTCTTTTACTTTATAAACCATTTTCTTGGCATTGCATGTTTCTTTAAATATGGTTTTCATATAAATTTTCCACTTATTTAATACATCCCTTTTTATAATGTTATGTTTAGTGCAAAAGATAAATTTCATCGAGTTTAAGTTTTCATAATAAGAGTTATAAACGTGTGGTCACGAACGTACGCAAAATAGAAATCAACTTTGGCTGACAGTAGTGAACTGTAAAAATCTGCGCAATGGAACGGAATATTCAAAAGTGATTAATTTATTTTAAAAGTGTATTAATGTAGGTATCCATTCAGTATTTTCAAAATAAAATATCTCTCTTGGTTTTTGTTTAATTGGCTTATTTACCGGTCGCGAACGTACGATTTTTCCATATGTTTTTTTATTATTATCACTACGCATTTTCCCATAAATGTCTTAAAATTTCCTTAACAAAAAAACTTAATAGTCCTTTTACAATTGATTGTAATGGAGAGATAATGAAGAAAGAGTGTTAACATAACATATTTCTTTCATGTAAAATAAGTATACAACAAGTTAGAGTGCTATATTCGGCTGTGCCGAATCTTTGATACCCTCCACGGACACTTCGAATGTTTTAGGAGTAATATCTGTATGATGTCTATTTATTATTACTAGTGTTCGCCTTATGGTCAAAATTCGACCATGATTTTTTTTTGTAAATATGAAGAAAACATAATTTATCTAAGTATATATGAATTTATTTGTTTCGAGCATTTATTTTTTCCTTCAAAGTGGATCGATTTGGCGGGCGACCAACCTCCGGTTCATATTTAATCTTCTACGTGAGTAATTTAATTTTGTAAGTTCAGTATAAAAATACCAATTGACAAAAAAGTATCAAAAAGTCTCCTTTATATATTGTCATCCACTCAGGACGTTGCACGTTTAATTTTATGTTTCTATGTCTAATACTAACGAAAATTAATCAAAGTACCAGATGTAGAACGAAAAAGTACCAAAAAGCTTCCCTTTACAGGTTCTTATTCACCCAGTTTAATGTACAATTTTCTCTTTATAGGTCGAATATTAACGAAAATTCAAAAAGTTCCAGATGAAAAACAAAAAATACCAGCATTTTTTATCTTATAGGTTATCACTCATTCAGGATCCTACAGCTATAATATTATGTTTCTAAGTTCTTTATTATAGATAATTTAAAAATTATCACATGAAGCACAGAAAAGTAAAAAAAAAATTTAGTTTCCCATATTTCCCCTCTTTTTCTCCCCACACAGCTTCGGTTGACAAACAAAGGAAGAAAGCGTTCTTAATAGGTTTTGCCTGGTCTGATTTATATAGTCGAAATATTCGAAAACCGGTTTCTGAAAAATGTCGAATAATCGATCACCCTAACATTTTATTATTTGATAATTGAAAATAAATTTTTATTTATTTATTTTGCATTTGTGTTAGTAACAATTTTGAAAGCTTATAACTCTGAAATTATTGAACAGATTTTAATAAAATATACATTGTGCACTTCTTTGAGTAAATACCTCTTAAATGGTGTATATTTTGTTCAAATCGGTTGACATACAGAGGAGGAAAGTGTTCTTAACTGTTTTGCCTTAGCCGATTTATATATAGATAATCTTTGTAAAAACAGACATCTGCATTAAAATTTGTTGCGGTTTAGACCTATATAAAATTATTGATCGACAATCAGAATCAATTTTAAAAAGTTTGGGTAGAATTTCAGTTTAAGATGAACTTAAATGATTTTCAAGAGAACAAATTATATAAAAGCCATGGTAAGCTATGAACCAATCATCCCAAATTCTGCAGAACTATTTCTGGTATTAAAAAACATAAATTTCAATACAGCGGTGCAATTAGTTTAAGCGCTTGCAGTGAATTTCAGAAGGCTGCTAAAATGGAATCTAAGGTAAATTATGAACCGTATATTACAAAATTGCATAACATTTTTTCTGGCCATATGTGGGGCCTATGGTAAGTTATGCACCGATCTTCACCAAATTTCACAGTGTAATTTCTAGTTCTATAAAACTGTGATGTATCAAATTTTGTTATGATAGCGTTATTTTTTACGTTTTTATGCGTACTAAGCTGTTTTTCGGGAGTAAGGTTTATATGAACTGATCTTCACGAAATTTCACAGTCTTATTTCTAGTCCTGTAAAACTTATATGTTTCAAATTTTGTTATGATAGCATTATTTTTTACGTATTTAGGTTTACTAAGCTGTTTTCCGGGAGTAAGGTTTATATGGGGCCTATGGTAAATGATGGACTGTTCTTCACAAAATTTTAAAGTCTTATTTCTCGTTCAATAAAACTGTGATGTACCAAATTTTGTTATGATAGCATTCTTTTTTACGTTTTTAGGCGTACTAAGCTGTTTTCCGGGAGTAAGGTTTATATGGGGCCTATGGTAAATTATGGACCGATCTTCAGGAAATTTCACAGTCTTATTTTTAGTTCTAAAAAATTTTGATGTACCAAATTTTGTTATGATAGCATTTTTTTTTTACGGATTTAGGCGTACTAAACTGTTTTCTGGAAGTAGGTTTTATATGGGGCCTATGGTAAATTATGGACCGATCTTCACGAAACTTAATAGTTTCATTTCCAGTCCTATTTAACTTTGACGTACCAAAATTTGTTATGATAGCATTGTTAGTTAGGGTTTTAGGCTTACTATACTGTTTTCCGGGAGTAGGGCTTATATGGGGCCTAGGGTAAATCATGAACGGATCTTCAAGAAATTTTACAGCGTGATTTCCAGTTAAATAAAACGAACTGTTGCGAAATCTTATATCATTCTGTGCATTTTTCCACCATTTATGTTAGTTTTTGTAACAAAATTATCCATTTTTTTTAGGTGGTGGTTCCACATTTTGATTCATAGCTCAGATCCTATTGAACCGATTTTGCTGGATTTCAATCCCAAACTGCTTAGGATAACTACAAGCAATTTGACAACAAGTTTTTTTATTTCTTTTGAGTTTTTCGAAAGTGAGCGTGTTTTCAACAGACGGACATGGCTAAATCGACTTAAAATTACTCAAGGACCCAGAATATATATACTTTATAGGGTCTGAGATGAATAATAAAAAAGTTTCACACGAAATGACAAACTTAATATACCCTCTTCACAACTAATTGTGGTGGAGGGTATAAAAATGTCTTTAGAAGTAGAAAATACAGAAAAATATAAAATTTTCAAGTTTCCAGCCCAATTTCATCAAGTTAAACAGCTGAGATATGCTATGAAACCATTCTTTTATAAGAGCAAAGACTTTTTTATAATAATAAACAATAAAAGACGATGATAATCAACATTTTATTTTTTCATCCTGGTCGACCATTCTGAGGAATGGAAAGCAAAATATGAATCCTTGCGTCCATTCTTGCATTTTAATATTAACGCCGTTATATTTAACAAATAAATACAACATAAATTATGTAATAAACACATGATAACCTAAGCCTGCTATCGAAATGATTACAACACAGCTAAAAAGCTCAAAGGATAAAAAAAGGACTGAAAACAACGCGGGGGTACTGCGGTATTTTTAATATGAAAAAGTACCGAAGTACTGAATTTTTCAACACTGCCGTACGGAATCAAATATTTTTTGATTTTGTTTTTGTAAATACATTTGAGAGACTTTTTGTTAATTTTTGACAGCAGGTTAACCAAGGGTATGCATATTATGGTTGGGCTTTTAACTTTGCAACTTAAAGGCTCAGTTAGCCGGGAGCAGTGGTGTTAGATGTTTTTTTCGAAATATCGTCAAAATTTAAAAAAAAATCGTCAAAATCGTCAGTAGTTTTGAAAAAAACCGTCAAAAAATCGTCATATAAAAAAATCGTTTTTTTATAAACACGGATATATCACTCTATTAAAACATAAAAAAATATTAAGTATAAAATCATACAAAACCAAAAAATATAGAATTTTTAATACTTAAGACGATTTGGTGCGGCTTTGATATTGCTCTCCGGAGATTTTCGTCAAACAATTCCCGTCATCCCCAAATCTTCTGCTGCAGATGAACTTAATGCCTGCCTGAAATCGTCGTCTTTGTGGAGGCATGTCCAGAAGTTGCAATTGACCGCAAACATTAGAGTCGTGTTGCAGAACGACCCATCGGCTGCTGAATTCTCGAGACAACTGCTGGAGCTTGGCAACGACCAAATTCCTATTGATGTTTCGAATGGATTGATATCGTTCCCTGAAAATTTTTGTGAATTCACATCGTCCAAGGAGGAGCTCATCAGCAAAGTGTTCCCCGACATTGCACAAAACTACAAAAATCTCGATTGGATTGGTGAACGGGCAAAAATAGCAGCGAAGAATAAGGACGTCGATAACTTAAACTTAATTATTCAAAGTTAAATCGCAGGACAACTACATATAGAGTTCCCAACTTTTTTTGTTGCAATTAAAGTACATTGATTATTAAAGGTTAAGAAAAAAAGTACACAGTATAAATATAAAGTCCAATTAATTTCTTTTTATTGTTATATTTAAAAATGTTTTTTATTGGTTTTCGCAAGTTTTATCAAACAATTACACTGTGCTAGAATTTGGCAACTGGCGCTTAAACCTTTTTCGGGTACGCTGAATCCAATACCGGTTCAAAAACGGTTCAGTTTATTGAAATTACATACTAAAAAAAAACGAAAATCCGCAATAAAATTTCCTTTAAACGTTAAATTTTTTTCTAACATGCGCTGTCGTTTTAGAAACATATTGTTTTTTTTTTTTTTTTTGGCAACAAAAATAATTTTTAATCAACATTTCGAAATTATTGTTTGTTAAAAATCTATTAAAAATTACAGCTATAAATGATTAAAATCTGTTAACAACTTTTGATTTTATTTACAAAAGTCAAAAAATTTTAATTAATTTAAAAATTTCATAAATCGCAATATTTGTATGGGAGCCAATATAAAAAAAAACATCAAAAAATGGCCCTGACTAATATTAACTAGTTGTTTTTTAGTTTTTCTAAAAAAAAACTTGTACAATAATGGCTAATAAACTACTGATGGTTTAAACGCTGGTTTAGTTGAACAAAACTTGATTTTATATGTAGTTTAAACTCAGCAACTATAAATCATTCTCCCATGTGTTATATGTGGTAAAAAAATAGCATGTGACAGCACTACGATAAATCTTATCAAATTCATATGGTCTGTGTTGGTAGTTTAAACGCTGAATTTTATGCGTTTAAAGATGGTTTATATATTTAGTGATTTATAGATTTTTGTACATCAAATCGCTCTCTACTGATTCCATTCAAATAAATCATATTAAAAATTTTAATATTTGTGTTGTATTATTACTCTAAAGTTTGTCTGAAGGCTTAAAATTGGGACGAGGCGAAGTTCGTCGAGTCCGCTAGTAGATATAAATATATATTCGCCTCTTCCACATGCAAGTGCAAGTTCGAAAAACTCAATACACTGACACTTTTTCACTAACATTCACACAATTTTTGTTCATTCAGCCAATCGGCTGTTTCCTCGATTTTTTGTTGATAATACGTATACACTACTTGCATGTGGAAACGTTCGGTAAGAAAAAAACTTTACTTGACAGATTAAAGTGTTAAAAATTTGATGAAAGATTAAAGTTTAAACTAAATTTATTGACGGGATTAAATCGTCAACACCTAAGTGACTCTACATTCAAAATCGTCAATCGTCATTTTGGTAAATTCAGCGAAAAAAATCGTCAAAATGACGTAAAATCGTCACATCTGACATCCCTGGCCGGGAGTAACAGTAACGTTTAAAATCAGCTGATTCATTTTGTTGTATGTAAACCAGAGCCCGGCAACACATACATGCATACTTTTTGTTTTTTTGTGAGAGAATAATAACTCTCCCTCTAAGAAGCACTTAAAGAAATTTTTGCGTTATTTTCTTGTTTTTAAAATCAATCTTGCTGTTAATGTAAAAACTCAAAACATATGTGTATGTTCGGCAAACAAGAAATTAAATTCCCATTCTTCTTTAAACATTTCTCGCAGTGGAATTTTAAAGCAAGCGTCAACAGAACCTTCTTGTTTGAATGTTTGTTTGTTTTTTACAAAGTGAGAGCGAATGTTATTGAGAGAAAAAAAGCACGGTGTAGTACAAGGTATATTTATAGCAGGTAGTCTCGGAAAGCCAGCTGGTTATTTTTTATTTGCTTGTTTTGCGATACAAACTGTCAAATGTTGTATAGTAAACAAGTAAACAAGTTTTTTGCTGTATCTTTTGTCTCTTTTCAACCCCTTTGCTCTTTGACAGTTCGTATCGCAAAACAACAATAAAAAGCCCTGTTGTTTGTTTTATTGTACAATTGTTGTAATCTCGCGGCTACCTGCTATAAATATACCTTGGTGTAGTACTTTTGCCGGTCTCTGCCAGAGCCCGGCAACACATACATGCATACTTTTTGTTTTTTTGTGAGAGAATAATAACTCTCCCTCTAAGAAGCACTTAAAGAAATTTTTGCGTTATTTTCTTGTTTTTAAAATCAATCTTGCTGTTAATGTAAAAACTCAAAACATATGTGTATGTTCGGCAAACAAGAAATTAAATCCTATTCTTCTATAAACATTTCTCGCAGTGGAATTTTAAAGCAAGCGTCAACAGAACCTTCTTGTTTGAATGTTTGTTTGTTTTTTACAAAGTGAGAGCGAATGTTATTGAGAGAAAAATAGCACGGTGTAGTACTTTTGCCGGTCTCTGATGTAAACCAATTAGAACGATTACAGTTAGCAGTAAGATGTTACGTCTCAATCTGTAAGAAATAGATTGGTCTTACTTTATGTTATGTATTTTCTTGATAAGAAAAAAGCTTGCATTCGAGGGCTTATTCTGGCAGCCGTGATCGAATAATTTTTCGATTCTAAAGCAATTTTATGTCTAATTATTTCAATCGCTATTGAACGAATCGAAATTATTTTTTCAGTGTTTTAAAGAATTTTTTGGAATTTTCACAACACAGAAAAAATTATTTCGATTCGTTTAGTATCGATTGAAAGAATAAGAAACAAAATTGCTTTCGAATCGAAATATTATTCGATCACGACTGCCAGCATTAGCACCCAGGTTTGCTTATTTTTGCGAGAGGAATTTTTGCTTTTAAAGATTTTTGTTTGCTAAAAGACCGCAATATTTGGTGAGAAGTATACTTATAAGTGAAAATAACGTTTTTTAACTTCAAATTTAGTATATCTTCGCAAAAACTTCGTTATTGCAAGCGCTAACAATGGTTTTAAGTTTTCGAACATGTTTGTTTCGCTAATTCTTCATAGTGGTAAATGTTCGCTTTTTCGAATGTTAGGTTAAGCGGGTTATGAGTTGATTTAACGATGTCTGTCTGTGTATTGTTTGAAATGAGTTTTTCGAAGAACCCGTATGGGGACGAGATCTTAGACCCTATAACGTATATCTACTTGGTCCTTATGAGTAGCGAAGTTTAATTAACGATGTCCGTCTGACAGTCTATTACAATGGGTTTTCCGAAGACTCTAGAAATTTTGGGAACTGGGTTATGATATTTTTCTGTCACATATGCTCCGCTAAATTTTTCTATTGAAATTTAGCTTGGTCGTTCCACAAATGGCTGATATATGAGCAAAAAACCACCACAGCCTCTTATTTTACCCATAGACCCCTTGTTGTTATTTTGTGTAACTTAAGAACGGCAGGAGCCAAAGTTTCCAAATAAGGTGAAAACATCTTGGTTATCATTACACAGCATCCGACAAAATGTGGGCGAGATTGGAGAAGTAAGCGAAACACCTCCCATACAAAGGCATTATAGATCTCAGAATATCTGGAGAACGGCAATAATGAAAGTTTTTTGATTAAGTACAAACATCTTGGTAATAACTTCACAACATCCGACAAAATTTGGGCGGGATGGAAGAAGTGGGCATGGCACAAAACGACATTTATATTACATTCTTTTCTTATCGAACAATGATAAAGGGTATATAAGATTCGGCATAGCAGGATATAGCACTCATACTTTTTATTTTATCCTTTCTTAAAAAAATTCCCTTTTTTATTACCTCGAATATTAAAGAAAACTTCAATTTTTAAGATCTTTCGCCATTTTAATTTTTTTTTATAGTATTTAACTTAAAAAAAAAATTTGTTTGGGGTTTTTTATTAAATAAAGTCTATTACAATTTGGAATGAAAATAAAACACATTTAAAGAAAATGTTCTTAAAAGACAAAATTAAACATAGATTCATATAAAATATTAAAAAAAGAAAATAAAATAAAACCTTTTACCCAACAATAAAAACTAATATTTATGTATGTATGTATAGTATATGTTAGAAAAAATAATAGTTTTTAATAGGGGAGTGCGATTAATCGATTAGACAAAGATAAATCTTGATAAATCAACATTTTGATTAATCAATCAATTATTTAAAAGAAAAATAAATTGATTAATGAAATTCTTGATTATTCGATTAATTTATATTTTGATTAATCAAGATAATTATTAATTGATTAATCAAAAACTTGAGTAATTTTAATTTGGAAAACTTATACTTTGCTTTATAAATTTCTTTATAATCGGCACTTAGTTGAAATGATTATCATATTGCGCAAGTATGGCAAGACATTTTTACATCAGATTCACAAAATTTTGTATGCACCTTAAGTGCCACTTATGCCACTATTACGGCTTACAATTCAACTCAGTTGATTTAAAATTTCACAACTGCTTTTGTTACCCGCACTAAAACAGGATTGTTAACAGTAAAACATACAAAACTTAAAATTTTCAACTAAACTAGAGTTGAGTTGTAAACCGTTATATGGTATGGGCATTTGTTTTTGTTATTTTTCCAATTTAAGACGTATTGAATACAATAATATCAACGTGATTAATCAAAACTTTAATTATTCAATTAATCTGAATTCTGATTATTCAGAAACGTTGATTAATCGTTTAATAGCCCATTCCTGGTTTATAATCATGTTTAATTAGGTAATTAAAAGTAACTATGCATTATTTCAACGTGTGTATTTATATCGTAACGTTATTTATGCGCTTTTTTTAACCAGCCATAATACAAATTATGTATATAAGAGTAAATAAATATAATTTAATTTAATTTTGTTTTATTATTATAATAATTAATATTATAGATATTTTTCATTAATATATATGATGTATGTGAAGAGCATTTAATTCAATTGCATTTTGTTAACAGTTTTTTTTCTTTGTTTGGTTTTCAATGAGAGTTGGGAATATAAATCAAATTTCTTTGTATTTTATTTAAAAGAGCGAGTTTTAATATTTATAACGATAAAACGCTACACCAGCCACACCGAATAGTATTGAGCCCATCAAGTAACCAAGTAATTTTAGCTGATGGTAGAGAAAAACAAAACATTTTTAGTTTATAAGTTATTTCATTATTTCAATAAAACAGACATACCTTAGAACTCTCAACAGTTTGTTGTTTTTGTGGCTGTATATTTTTCTGTTCCAATTTCTTAGCCTGCCCTAACATTTTTTGATACATTTCTTTTTCATTGTGCTCTTCACGCCTTGCTTTAATGATAAGTTTGGCCAAATCCTAAAAATAAAATAAAAACAGAATAAAATATAAAAAAAAGAATTGTATTTATATTTATTTTACCTGTTGTATAGCTCTACTCTCTGGTTCCAAAGTAGCAGCTTTTTGTAGTAATATAATAGCGCCCTTGGTATCACCTTTTCCTTCCAAGATCTATAAAAAGGGATATAAGTACTTCAATCTGTAATTTTTCTGATTACAACACTTACTCTGCCTTTTCGATATAAAGCTTTCGAATTGTTTGGTTGACAGCGTAACACATGTTCCACCGATTGCAAAGCGGCATCGAATGCTGATATTTTTATTTGTGCCATAGCCAAATTATTATAGACAATTAATCGATCCTCTAACAAAGTTTGTAATTCCGAATTTGACAGCTTAAATAAAAAACATAAATTATAACAGAAATTTTAAAATTATATTAATAAAATATCCAACCTCTATATCTTCTTTTTCCAAATAAGAATCTGGATCACCATCACGATTATCTAAATATTCTAAAGCCCGTCTATATAATTGTATGGCAGTACTAAATTCACTGCGATTATACCAAAAATTAGCACGTTCCTTTTTTTGGGTGCTTTAAAATTAAAAAAAAAAAATTTAATTACTTTGAATAACTGATTCAGAAACACTACACAAATATTTGACGCCCTACACGTAACCAATATTTTTATCAAATATTTCTTTGATTAATAACAACGTTTCCTAGATTACATTTTACGAAGATATCTTTATAAAATTCAGTTTAATTTATACAAAAAAAAATTGTTTAACATATCGTCGGCTTAATATGCAAACCTGCTAACTCCTTTTCAGCACATTTTACAGTAGACAAAAAACTTTTTAGTTGGTTTAACATACTTCAAGACTCAAATTGAAGAAAAACTACATGGTGGTCGACGAGGCGTAGCTTTCTCACCACACGGCATCAAAATCTCAATTTACTTAAAAAGTAGATTTAGCAGGTTTGCATATTAAGCCGACGATATAGTAAATAGTTGAAAAAATGAGGGGTCGCGTTATTTCGTTAAACATTTGTTTTGTGTGAACATAACTTAACATATAAAAAAAATCTTGAATAAGTTGCATATAAATTAAAAATACTAATGTTTAGGAATTTAATTCATTTTTATATGTTTGTACAAGATTAAATCAGAATTGTATATGGAATTTTTTAACGATTTACGAAAGCGGGGAAAAATCTTACCCATATTTTTTGCGTATATCAAATTGTTTTAAGTCCGAGAAATCTTCAAATTTTGAGTCGTTTAAATGCACTTCATATGTTATCTAAAATGTTAAAAAAATTAGATTTACAATTTAATGTTGTTTTAGTTTTTTTAATACTAACTGTTGCTTCTGGGGGAATGCTTAATTCAGGTTCTTTATCATTTTTCAAACCCAATGAGCCATAAGCAAAACGAGGATCTATTTTAACTTCAGCTACTTCACCAACATTCATCAAAGGTATGACAATATCGAGACCTTGTACAACCTTTAAATGAATACGGAGATCATTTTTAGTTGAAACTTTTTTAAGAAAATTTTGATAAATTTTTTTATTTTATTTCTTTTATATACATTTATAGCAATTTAACGGCAACTAAGTTTGCGTACAAATTTGGAAAAAATTAAAACGTCTTAATAAAATAAATAAATAACATACATACATAAGAAATTAGCATTTTGTTAGGAATTGTAGAAAATTTCTTAAGGGGTTATACTTAAAAAACATTCGTAAGTATTGCTAAGCCTTAGAAAAAGACCTGACAAGTCTTAAAAGAACACTTGACGTATCATAGTAGGTATAAGACTTGCCTTTTTTAATGAGATTTTTTTTATAAAATAAATAATTGTTTGCGTATTTAGCGAAACAGGTGGAAAATATGTTAATATACATCATACCCAGCATATAATATTCAGGTATGTGATGAAAATCGATCGATTTCAAAACGAACGTTTTTAAAAGGTGTGATGAATTTCGAAGGATTTTAAAATCCATTTCTGAATTATAGTCTTGAATTTTGGTTCGGAAAACACATAATTTAACGTATATAATATAACATTTAAAAGAATAAAGACTGAAAATAAAAGGAATATGTATTTTGAATCAATTTTAAAAGATACTGAAAACGACATTTTCGGTTTCAAATCGTTTCGTTTTTAAAATCGATTTCCATCACATGCCTGATTATGTCTTTTGCTTTGACATCAAATGTTCAAAACTTTTTAAATATTTTTAAGAAATTGAGTCTTTCTTTTTGTTGCATTTATTTTAAATCATTATTAATAGATTTCCAAACATTTTAAATTTTGGAAATACATATGTAGGTTTGATGTTTCTTACATGCAACAAGCAATTGCGTTTGCTGTGTATCCGTTTTTGTTTTTAACATGTTAGCAACTCACCTCAAAGTCTCCCACATGTAATTGAAAGTTTTCCTGCTTCTCCACAACCATACCATCATCGAGTTTGCCAGTAAAACTTATTGTCACCAATTCACCACGTTGAGGTCTTTTCTCAACTTTCGATTTCTTTATAACACGTTTAATAATCTGACCATTACCTAAAACATCGCAAGGTTCCTCATCACCCACTGAAGCGGGTGCACCACTATCACTGTCAGAATCAATTGCTGGTGCCACATGGGCACCATCTGTAGGAAATCTTTCTTTATCTAATAAAGCTTCAGATGCTGCCTTCATATCAGCCTCATTAAGATTTGAAAGATCTTCAAATGAACTGTTGCTAGATTTCTCAGCATCCATGATTAATTACTGTGTTTATTTGATCGTTTTAATAAAAAACTAAAAGTTTAATTATCTGTAAAGATAAAAAACATTATCAAGTAAAATAACTTTATTTTATATATTACATACACATATGTATATAATCAAAGGTCATGGAACTTTTTAAAAAAAGTATCGGCTACAAAACACTTCTCGTGTGTGCCTTTTATAAATGTCCTTTGTTGTTCGATTTTCGTGTTTTTTTTTTTCTTTTGGGAAATAAAGCCTTACAGAGTTTACGAAAATGATGAAATGTATAAAATAGTTCATAAAAATCTAAAATAATTTACAAAACAAAAAAACTTTTTCTACTTTTTACGAAATATTAAATTTTAGATAATTTTTCTGGAAGTGAATTTTCACTTTGATGAATGATGTGAAATAAAAATTTCTACTGTCACTCAGCTGTTGGAAGAGTTGCCAGATAAAAAATAAATGTCCCAACATATAACAAACAAATGTTGAGACATTTTGTTTTGTTTGTTATCTTATCATATCTATGTATAACTTATAAATGTCGTTATAAATATCTGTTGTAATATGTGGTCATCACCTGACAATTTTTATCATTATAAACGTCAATCTTCATATAAAAACAAACGCTGACAAAAATTTTTGAGGTTTTATATAGACTTTTACGTTTGGTATGGCAGGTGAAGACCCAATAAAGAAAATATTTTAAGATTTTTTATAAAAATATTTCGTAATTTTTTTTTAATAAAATTTAGCTTTTTTGGCAAAAGTGCCTCTGGAATTAAAAAAAAAAAACAAAATTAAAATTTAAGGGGGCTGAGGCCCGTGGGCTCCCTGGATCCAAAAAACCGCCCTGACCAATTAGTGTTTTTCGGCAAATTTATCTGGCAGCGCTGATTATTAAGTTGTGTGTTTTCTCTGTTGTGTTAAAACGGTAAATGGATGAGCTAAATGATTTGAATCATTGTGAGTATTATAAGTATTTTCTTGAAATTATAAATCAAGCTGATGTCATTTATGAGTATGCGTATAAGTCGACGTCGCACTCATAAATATTTCTCTTGTAAGTATGAGTGAATCAGAGTAGTTTAGTTTAAATGATTTCAACGCACTTATACTTACAATTGCATGAGTCAGTATGAGTAGCGAAAAAGCGATTCATTGCTGATCTCTGTTTCGCACTTTGCTGAAGCAAATTACAGTTTCATAAAATTTAACAAAAAGTTCCCTTAAGTTCAACATGGTTTTACACATATGATTAACATGTATTCGCTCTGATGCTTAAGCCACGTTATTCACATTCTTGTTAGGCCTTAAGGGCGACCTGTACTTTTGGAGGCCTCTGGGGCAAAACAAGTTCCCCATTTGAGTATATGTGGGTACTCAAATTCAAAGTAATTTGCTCACGACTGCAAATATTTAATGATTAGTGTTTTGTTCTAAACAAAACACACAAACATGCATTTCTAGCTATATTTGTAGATAATGATTGAGTAAAATTATATTGTTGCGAGTAAGATATGAATAGAATTATGTTTTGGAGTAGACTTTAGACGGCACTCAAAGATTTAATGTGTGATTTATAGAGCACGAGCGCAAAACTCATCCGTTCAACTTACATTTAAAGTAAAAACAAATTTGGAAACCACACATAAATGTAAATTTTAGTTATAACACCGGGTTCCACGTAGCAGTATATAAGGCGGCAAATTTGATTGCTTCATTACATTGGGTCTTCACCTGACAATTTTTTTAAATAATATACGTCACAATTCATATAAAAAACCGCTGACAAAAATTTTAGAGTTTTTTTATATAGACTTTGACGTTTGGTCTGACAAAAAATTGTCAGGTGAAGACCCCATGTTAAATTTGCGACTTGTGAATCGCATATTGCCATGAGTGGCGATCCATTGCGCATTTATCTGACATTTCATTTCTCTGTTCGTTTGTTTATGGCAGAGCTATTTAACCCTAGGTCTACACTAAAGATAAATATCTCAGCAAGTTGGCAATAACGTCGGCAGAATAACAAAGCAACATTTCTTATTGCTCAGCTTATGTTAAAGGCATGGGAAAACGTATTTATGTTAACTCATAATTTTAAAAATATCAAGGAAGAAGGTGCAGTCTAAAAACTGGTGCTATCTTGCAAAAATTATTTTTATTGATATAAATTCTTTCTTATTCGGCTTTAATTTTAAAATGTATATTAATTTATTTAAGCTTGAGGTCTTTTTTTATATAAAAATATCAAGTTTACTTTAACAAAAAAAATTAATAAAATCAATATTTTTATATAAAAAAGAACTCAAACTTTAACAAATTTACATAAATTGAAATAATAAGTGTCGAAAGAAAAAAATTATATTAATAAAAATAATTTTTGTAATTTTATTTAGTGTTTATTAAATTTTTTAATATAATTTTTTTACTACAATTATAATTTGCTACCATTTCACAAATTTAATTTCTTTATCACACAATTTGCTTTAATATTTTTCTTTTTTGCTTCTTTTTTCTCAATTGACAACCAAATTTGAAGTTTTATGTAAGCAATAATTGTCAACGAAAATGGACTAACAATTATTACAACATAAATTGTCGGCAATAAATATGTACAAAAAATTTGCTGTCTGCATTAAAGATAACATAATTTTGACATTTACTGCAATATATATCGCAGTAATTATCTCTGGTATAGACGGGCAGTAACGTGTTCTCCAGCAATAAAATCAGCATATATTGAGCCATTGTTCTGACGACGTTTTTGCTTGTGCTTAGCAAAAAATTACTACGTGGAGGATCATGTTTGGATTGTATGAAAATAAAGATAACACAAGGGAACGAAATTGAGCTGTTTTTGTGTTAATTGTAAGTTTAATGCAATTTTTTTTACTAAGAGGGAGTTTACACGAAGTCTTTTCAGACATGTCTGCTTTTGACATTCTCTTTTGAACATGCTTCCAAAAACCTATTCACCCTTATTGTGTTTGGCGTATTTAAAATACGTCTACGACGGTTTGGTAATAGATTAAAGGAAAAAAGTAAGCGTTCTCTTTAATCTATTACTAAACAGTCGTAGGCGTATTTCAAATACGCCAAACACAATAAGGGTGATTGTCTTTTTACGATGTCTTTCCAAACATGTCTGTTTTCATGTATAATAGTCTAATATACACATACATACAAATTAAAAACATGGAAATTCATATAAACAAACATGAAAACTCATTTCATGTCTGTTTGGCAGCCCCTCTTTCTTCTCTACACCGATCGCCTACAAACAAAACAAACGTGTTTGTTAGACATGTCTGAAAAGACACCGTGTAAACTCCCTCCAATTTAAGGTCGCTGATTTCAAATCCAATCAAATCCACCAGCTTGATTTGTAAATTAAAGGTACTAGTCGTATACTTTTGTTCAAAAAATCAACACTACTCTTCATTAAGCGATTTTTAAATTAAAAGCCTGAAAATTACAAAAAAAAAAAAAAAAAAAATGGCTGAGTAAAGGTTGTTTACGTATAAAGTCATTTCTGAAAAATTGAAGGAATAGAACTATTACAAAAAAGCTTTATAAAATACATAACTGAAATTTAGCTCATAGAATAAATTCGAAAAATGAAAAATGTTGAATATAATATAAAGTAACCTTCGGAAGGAAATAATTCCCAGTTTCTATTTGTAAAAAAATTTTACAAATCCTGAAAAATCCAAAACGGGAAAAGTTAAAGTATTTTTTTTTTTTTTTTTTTTGTAATTTTGTACATTTCTTTTTTCATTAAAACGGGAAAAGTTAAAGTATTTTTTTTTTTTTTTTGTAATTTTGTACATTTCTTTTTTCATTAATATATATATCATGATGTCTTTTTATGCTTTTATATCTATGCGTCAAAAGAAACTGCATACTATAAACTATTTGATTCCTTTTTGAGCATTTATATGCTAGTTTTTATAATCATTATTGAATCGTTTGCATCTTATTTTTTAATCGTAAATTACATGGTTTTTTACTATTTTTCATATCATTTTTTTAATTGTCATGATTTTTAATTTTTCTCCGATAAAATCAGCACCATTATGGCTTTTGATTATTCGAACCAGCGTTATTTTAAACCAAACAAAAGTTATCGGTTTTTGATAGAAGAGAAGACACCATTTACTCTAACAATTATGTTCATAAGTTGTCAATAATTTTTGGGCTTTTTTTTAGCCAAGCTTTTTATTTGTTTGGCTGACACGAAATTTTCTATTTTTATTTTTTTGATTTCGCAAAAACAAAAATTCAAAATATTTAAAAATCATTATCTTAACATATCAACAATGCTTTTTTATGATCAAAACTGATCTAAAAAGACTCATTTTGGTGATTTTTACAAAAAATATATAGCTGGGATATTTGATATGATATTGCAATAACACTTATATTGAAGTCAATATGTAATAGATATTCTGCGCTGATATTTGATGTTTACTGATATAAAAATATTTGATATTATATCAGTTGTAGACGCTAACAAAAAATAAATTAAAGAGGCTTGCTTTAAGATAAAAATTATGTGCTTAAAAGCAGACTATGCGTAACACACTTGAAAGCAAAACTTGAACGTGTGACAAGGTATATTAACACATATACCTTGGTGTGACTGCAGCGTAAAACAGAATTGTCAAAGTTTGACATGCAACTCTGTGCCCTTTCTACGGTGTGGTCACGTCTTTTCTGTGAAATTCTATTACAATTTTTTGCTATACCAAAGACTGCTAGAATTTTTTAGCATAATGGCGATTTCTTTTTGACAGTTGACTCTACTTTTGGCGCACGTGTTTTCTCACGCACCGTCCTCAAAAAATCAAATAAAAATGTAATTATTTAATAATATAATTGTTAAAAATTGTTTAAACAATATTTTTTGTGTTAAATTGCAGATGAATGTCGAAAAATTGAAGAAGTTGCAAGCGCAAGTGCGTATTGGTGGTAAGGGTACACCACGCCGTAAGAAGAAGATCGTACACTCCACCCCCGCTACAGATGATAAGAAATTACAATCATCATTGAAGAAATTATCGGTTAACACCATCCCTGGCATTGAGGAGGTTAACATTATTAAACATGATGGTACTGTCATCCACTTTAACAACCCAAAGGCTCAAGCTTCCTTGCCCACTAACACATTTGCCATTACTGGCCATGGAGAGAACAAGTCGATTTCGGAAATGTTGCCAGGTATTTTAACACAATTGGGTCCCCAAGATATCACACAGTTGAAAAAGATTGCAAGTGAATTGGCCAACAAGAGTGGTGCTGCTGCTGGAGCTTCCGGTTCAGCAGCCAATGCCGGTGATGATGATGTGCCCGATTTGGTGGAGAATTTCGAAGAAGTTGCTATCGGTGCGGCTAAACCTGCTGAGACTGCTGAAGCTGCCAAGAAACCTGAAGAAATTCCAGTGGCTTAAATTCAATAGGTTCTTTTTCATTAGAGGGGGATGTTATTTAAACAAAACAAAAACCATTATTTTTACTATATAATATAATTATAAAATTAACAACCTTTTTATTACTAAATATCTGTAACATCCGTTTTAAAACTGGCAAAAATTATGGCGCAATTATTTTGCAAATATGGATCTGAGAGATGTTTATAATAAAAACCGTTGCTGCAGAAAGGGGGGTTCAACTTATATTTCCTCTGTTTGGATAAAAAGGAAGAATTGACAAAAGGCGGTGCTTTTCTGGACTTTTACAAACGGATGTTTTTGTTAAATCGGGTGTCAAATAGTAAGCATGATTTAATATACATATAATAGAACTTAATAATTACAAAAAACCATAAGCTTAAACAAATAAAAGTAAGAAATTGTGAAATGATTTAAAAGTTACATGTGTAGTACACAACAAAATACAAACAAAACAATATTAAAGGTTAAGGTGATTTCTTAGAGAATCTCCTTTAAAGAAAACAAAAAAAAAACACCAAAATGTTTAACAAATTCTTATCGTCATTAACAAGAACATCTTACAAACCAAGCCATCATCAATCACTTCAGTTAACTTAAGGGGTATTAAAATCAAGAGAAGCTTATAAAAGCTCTAGGAGTTTCAAAACTATAAACAATTCCATTACTAGGCTTTCCATTTCAAAACATTGCCATGTTAAAGAGAGAAGATGCAGGAGGCATAGGAATAAACTTCTATATTTTCATAAATTTGTTTATTAATGTTAAGAATAATTGGCCTAGTCTTTAAAAAAATTCAAAACTTATGTAATAAAAAAAAATACTTATTACTTCGTATACAGACAAAACCCCTTGATACACCAAATACCAAAACCAACCCTTTTATTAAAATTTTATAATTTGACCATTTTATCATCATCTTACTTCATTATCATTCATTTGGGAATCTTCAATACTTAATCACATTATTACAATTTTTTTTTTACGATAAATACCAGAAAATTCAAAATTTAACAAAAAAAAAACTCAAGAAAAAAACTAACCAAAACCTGTTAAAAACAAAGTTTTTCTTTTTTAAAAAATTATTTTTAGTAAAAACTTGAAAAATTACAAATAAAGGAAATCATAAATAAAACCAATAAATCTTTTTATTTTTAATAAACATAGTTTTTTATTTGTATTTATTTTTATCGGCAGCAAGGCAAAGTTCATGTGAAAAACAAACTAAAACCTAATAGGTATTCGTAGTATGGAAAACCAACAACAAAGACCACAGGTTCTTTAACCTCCAAAAATATCAACGAACACAATTTAATCAAATGTGGTCTCTTAAATATGAAAAATTTTCTTCGCATACTTTTTTTTTTGGAAAATCTATAATTAGATCATTGTACATACATATGTATCTATCCCACCACTATTATATTGTATGGTGTTGTGTGCATAATAAACTTAGTACCTATACATTAAAACAAATTTATTGTTTGGAATGCATACATATGTTATACATACGAAGAAGGATTTTTAAGGGAGGTGGTAAAGTATTTAACCAGCAAACAAAGATTCTTGTCATGTTTTCGGAATAACTCGGCTTTTGTTTGTCAATATGTTCCTTTAAAATTTGCGATAACAACCTTGAACTTTTTTTTTGCTGTTCTTAATGCATATACGTGAGATTTGTTTTTTTTTTATGACTCATCGAAAACAAAAGATGTTATGGCTTTTTTAGTCAGCTGTTTAAACAAGAAACACAATGCGAATAAATAGCTTACATACCCAGCAAATAATAGGACCAGTCCAAACACGCGTGTAAAGAGTAGTCCACAAGGGACCAGGACTAGTCCAAAACTAACCCAAACGTATGGCAAAAACCTGGTCTATTTAACATTGCGATGTCCTAGGAGAGGACCATATAACCCACCTTTGGACCACTAAGGAGTAGTTTTAAAACTACTCCATGGTATACTCAAGAGGATTAGTTTTGAAGTCGGTTAAAAACGAAAGCATGTCGTTAAAAAACGAAGACATGTCGTCTCACTACAAACACTTTTTAACGATGACATGGTCCATGCTTGCATTACATCGGACCAGTCCATGGAGTAGTCCATTTTATCAAAATGGACCAGGTGGTCCAATTTTATTTGCAGGGTATACCTACATATACAAAACATGCCAAAGAGTTTACCTCACCCTATGTGTCGTTATATGGTAATAGTTATGAGCATAACATAATCATTGTTTTTGACGATTATTTTTAGTTTGAACTACATTTATCTGTGCTCGGAGGTGCTGCGGAACTAGGAATCATTTTCGTCTTAGCTCATGCAATATCTACTTAGTGAACGCTATCAGCCCAATTATGAATAAAAATCCCACGGGAGTTTTCTCCCTTCTCCCAATTTTCATCTCCTAAAAGTAAAGAATTACATTTCTAAAGATGGAGAAATTTACCACCATAGGAACTACCTATAAAGAAAACTTTTTTTTAAATACAAGTTCCGTTATAACGTATTTATTTTTATAATGTTTTCAATTTTCAAAATTACATTTTTCAGAGGTATTGCACAGTAAGGTCTATTTAAGGATTCAATTTCCATCAAGCTTGAAAAATAAATTTCCAATTTTCTACAGAAAAGTTTTGGCTGAAGTGCACTTTACGGGGCGTACGAAAAAAAAAATAAAAAAAATATGCTACCCGATTCAGAATAAAAAAAGAAAAAAACCATAATTAAAATAGTACCAAACAACTATAATTATGAAATATTGTTCAGCTGTTGGCCCAAAAGGCTGAATTTGCTTAGAGAAAATCGTCCGATCCTACATTTTCAAATACAAGTGTCATATTGTTATTAAAGGCTTACCACTTAAAGTACAAACATTGCATGAGGAATTTGCAGTATTCTCTAAACAGTGGCGTGTAGAGCAAAACAATACTTAATAAACTTAAAAAAAGTTGATATGGAGCAAACTTAATGCTTAATATCTCAGAAACCATAAACAATTTCATGAAACAGATTCTGGATTCAGAAAGGGGCAAACAAAATATATATACCCCATACCTAACTCATTTTTTATAAATGGTCAGTAGGTTAAACCAACAATGAGCTCAACTCTTGAGAGAAGAGTACAAATTTATTTTTCCATTATATTGTGTGTAAATTTAAAACTTTGAAGTGGTTTTATGTAAAAAAAATATTTTTGAGTTATGACGATGTTGCAGAAAATGAGCGACATAATAAAAAATGAAGATAGGTTTCTTTCATTAAGGTGCGGTCTAAAGACATGACTTATTATTATTTATTTAGGCTGTATTACTTTAAGAATATATTTAAATATCTTTTATTTTTCCCACACGTTAGCGACCCACATACATACATATGTATGTACATACATATTTATTTGTATCCTGTGTTCGTTATATTAGTCCCAGCATACGTCAACAATTATTTCAAACAATAATCAAAGCGTGCCGCTAAAATAAATAAATGTTTAGCCAATTTTTATTAGTATCTTATTTATTTTTTGCTGTTCCGGCAAACAAAAGAGGAATAAAACGCTGTATACCATGATCGACTATGAAAAAAACAATATAGCTATTTATTTCTTTATTTCTGTTCGTTACATATTCAAAAGTTAAACATAAAAAAGTGATGTATTTTTTATCCTGAAGAATGAAAATCAAGCAGAGATAATCAATTTTTATTACATGGGGTCTTCCCTTCACAATTTTTTGTTATACCAAACGTCAAAACGCCGATAAAAATATTAGTGTTTTTTTATATGTATGAAGATTGACGTTTATTATGACAAAAAATTGTCAGGTGAAGATCCCATGTTCAGAAGAGCAATTGCGTGTACGATATTTTTTGTCAGTCCGTCTTTAGCCAACATAAATAAGCTCGATGGCTTGCTAACGCGAGAACATGCCACTTATAATTGTCCGTGTGAAAAACATGGTGTGCCCAAATCTAAGCCGCAAACAGACATCGTTTGGCCTTGTGACTTATTGATTGTCATTACAAATGCCAATCTAAAAGGAAATTAAACGCGTTTGAATTCATTTAGGACGTCTGTGGCAATCATCGTAGTTCGTGCAGCAAAACATTTTCGTTTCGGAATTAACCATTCAAAAAGGTAGCTTCGATAACGTTTTTTTTTTATCAATTTTTTAACGACCAATCGTGTTATATTAGCTGTTTCTTTACTCTACTTTGGGATCCCTCGGGATCCCAATTTGCACTACTTTTAATTAATTAATTTAAAAGGTATAGGAGGCGGTGCTTTTACCCTTTTTGCTTTATTTTACGCCGTAAATGTTGAAATTTATAGCCTTTAGTTCTTTCGAGACTTGAAACTCTATCATCGGATAGTTAATAAAAAAGACACGGGTAGATGGAGTTTTTACCCTTTTTGCCCTATTTCACGCCCTAATTGTTGGAATTTCAAAAAAAAAAAAAAAATATGTCACAAAGATCCTTTAGATATTACAGTGTCTGCATGCCAAATTTTAAGAAAATAGGTTGATTAGTTAAGAAGATATTGGAAGCAGGAGCTTTTAACCATTTTGCCCTACTTTACGCCCTCTAGCGATATGAAATACACATTAAGATCTATTCCGAATGTCATTGTAACTTTTTAAGTGACAATAAAAAATATCATAATTACCCTTATCGTGTTTGGCTTATTTAAAAAACGCCTACGACTGTTTGGTAATAGATTAAAGGAAATAAGTTCACGTTCTCTTTAATCTATTACCAAACAGTCGTAGGCGTATTTAAAATACGCCAACCACGATAAGGGTGAATATGGAAAATAAAAGGCATTTTGTTGATATTTGTATGGGAATAATATATAGGAACATCTAAATGCCATATCTCCGGAACCACTGCGCCGATTTCGTGCAAACTTCACATAAACCATCTACAGACTATTCCCATAAAAATTATAATTATATAAATTCAACATTTTTTATTTTTTTAATAATTCTCAGATTCTATTTTGAAATAAAATTATCCAAAACTTTAATAAAATAAACAAATCACAACACAAAACAAGGAACTTTGTACCACAAAGCATACAGAGATGAAAAAAGTGACGTATGAAAAATGCCCAAATCATTTGTGAGGGCAGCTTTCGAAGAAAGAGAAAGAAAATGTTTTTTTATTGTAAAGTTGCAATGTGTAAAAACAGGCCGCTACTGTCAACACGAATTGCGTAATCAAAACAAAAAATGCAAAAAGGGCAGCTTTCGAAGAGAAAGACACAATATTTTCTGTCTCGTGACGTCTCTGTATGCTCTGTGCTTTGTACACATAAACAAAACTTTGACATAAGATTGGATAAACAATGCAAGAGCAAAAAATCGTCATCTGGCTTAGTAATACCACCTTTTTATTTCATCATGATTGTAAGGAATTATTTTGTGCTACCAAGTTTCTGCATAAACGATGACACCTGTTTTTTGTTTATATGGTTAACTATATATGTATGTAGTAGATAAAATCTTATCACCACAAATTGTACTTATCACTCTTGATGTTTTGGACATTGAACCAAAAAGTTTATACTTTTTTAAAATATGTACGTAAGGATAAGCATTTACTTAATTCACATTAGGTATTTTTAAATATCTTTACAGTTGCTGAACATTTTTTTACTTAGTGATAGGTAACTATACCTTTAAAAAAATTAAGCTATGCAAAATAACGGTAGTTTAAAAGGCAAAACCTTGTTTATAACTGGAGCCTCTAGAGGTATTGGAAAAGCTATAGCTTTAAAAGCAGCTCGAGATGGTGCTAATATCGTAATTGCTGCTAAGACTGCTGATCCCCACCCAAAACTGCCAGGAACGATTTACACAGCAGCCGAAGAAAGTACATAGTATATACCTACTTAAGCATAATTTAATACATATTTAATTTTTTTTAATTGACTTTAAAATCTTATTAACTTTAAGTTGAACATGCTGGTGGCAAAGCATTGGCTTGTATTGTGGACGTTCGTAATGAAGAACAAATTAAATCCGCAGTTCAGGCAGCCGTAGACAAATTTGGTGGCATTGATATTTTGATAAACAATGCAAGTGCCATTTCATTGACTGGTACGTTGGACACTGAAATGAAACGTTATGACCTAATGCATAACATAAATACCCGAGGAACATTCTTAGTGTAAGTGTAAATACATACATACGTAAAATTATTATGTACTAAAGGTTAATATTGGTCCTAATTCATTTTAAGGTCTAAGGTGTGTTTACCATTTCTTTTGAAAAGTAAACATGCTCACATTTTAAATATCTCGCCACCTTTGAGCATGAAAGCTCATTGGTTTAGTAATCATGTTGCTTATACCATTGCTAAATATGGAATGTCTATGTGCGTTTTGGGTATGGCGGAGGAGTTCAAGGATCGTAATGTAGCTGTTAATGCATTATGGCCTCAAACGACTATTCATACTGCGGCAATTGAAATGTTAAATGGACCCGAAAGTTCTAAATATGCACGCAAGCCTGATATTATGGCCGATGCTGCATATGCCATACTTTCTAAAGCTCCTCCACATGCTGCTACCGGTCAATTTTTTATTGATGAGGAAGTTTTGCTTAAAGAGGGTATTCGTGACTTAAAACATTATGCCTGTGATCCAGCCAATGCTGATAATTTACAACAAGATTTCTTTTTGGATAAGCTTCCATCAAAATTATAAATTAAAAATTGTATATGTGTTTGAGTTTTTATGTGAAAAAGTTTCTGATTTTATGTATTTTATATCCCATATACATATGTATTTTTTTTATTTAAATATACCTTTTTTAAAAAATTGTAAAAACCATGGTATAATAAAATAGCTAGATGGTAGAGAGCTGTCAATATCCACCCATGAAATATCAAACAACGAAATCGGACCTCAATCAGTATTACCGCTGCGATTCTTAATCTTTTTGACGCTCTAGATAACTGTTAAGACCCCATTTTTAAGTTGCCCTTTTGTATAATTTTTAACTATTTCGAGCCACTTCTTGACCTTTCTTTAGAAATTCCATTTACATTTTGTTACAAAATATACATACATATCGCACTTCATCATAAAGAAGGTATTAACTCAAATTAAAATATTAACGGCATATGAAAAATAATTTTTAAACCAACCGTTTCATTACCAAAAAATCGACAAAATATAACGATATTTTTACACCAGGTAGATACAAATATTATAAAAATTTCGAGTTAATAACTTCTTTATGATCAAGTGCGATATGTATATTATTTTGACATTTTTACCGTATTCAAGACATACTTTTTAAAGCAGAGGCTTTTGTCAACGAATTTAAATTGTGTAGAATTATGTAACGTAGGATAAATGTCAAGATGTATGAAGCCAAATGCGGAAAAAGACCGGAAATTTAAAAAATAGATTTATCGAAAATATTTACTCAAATTTAAATAAATTCGTTGCATTTATTTTTTCTTTACCCCAAAGTAGAGCTTTTGCCAAACAAGTCTTTTCGAAATTAACATTGTTTAAAAAAAACTTTTAAGCAGACTCAAAGAAGTAAGGGTGAGTTCCAAAACATCAGTTGCAAAGCAACTCGCTTTTTTAAGTGCTTTCTACCAAGCAACCGTGAAAAATTTTACAATGTTATCTGTACCAAAGTTCACTAAAAACAATATCGATGCGTACACAATAATCAAACTAGATATAGTTAAACTCTATGATACATTTTTGACTTTGACTGCAAAGTATTATGATGTTTAGGAACTCAGCCTAACTTGCAGTTACATGCTATCGTCTCTTAATTTGTTCGAAACGGATCTGGATGAATCGACTTCAAGTGAAGATTTAATACCAAAATATGGAATGCATAATCCTAAAAACTAGTTAGTATACGTAAAAAGCATTGCCAAAGCATTTTTTACGACTTTTAAATTAATTATTCGATAGTAAAGTACAAATTAGAATTAAAAGCATACAGTCAGTCTAAGCCAAACTCGGACACTATAGTAAACTAAGTTTATTTGTAAAAATTTGACGATTTGAAAAATGAAAAATAAATTTTAATCACAATTTTAATAAAGTATATATTTAACTATTAAAAGCATAAAACAAAATTATAATTCATTGTTAATTAGTAAAAAAAAAATAAAAATACTTCAATTCGTATAAAAATCTTGCACAAGCCAAACTCGGACAGCCTTAAACCTTTCTTCTTTTACTTCTTACTTTAAAAAAATCAATACTTTGTGTGTTTCCCTTTGCTTTTTAAAACCAGTTGGAGTCTTTTAGGGATTGATTCCACTAACTTTCGACAATAGCTTGGTGGTATCTTGTCCCATTCTTCCAATAAAACTCTTTTCAACTCAGCTTTGCTAGAAACCTTGTGCTCCTGCACTTTTATTTTTAAATAATCGCATAAATTTTCTATAGGATTTATGTCAGGACTCTGCGGTGGGGTTTCCATGACATGAGGATATGTACACGATGTCATAAAACGCTTTAACACTTATAAAATGGTGCAAAATAAGCCAAGAGCGGCACGCAACAAAATATTTTCTGAAGCAGAGGAACGCTTTCTTGTAAGAAAAGTTAAAGCGAATCCCTTTTTAAGTTAATACTTTATTAAAATTGTGATTAAAATTTATTTTTCATTTTTCAAATCGTCAAATTTTTACAAATAAACTTAGTTTACTATAGTGTCCGAGTTTGGCTTAGACTGACTGTACATATACAATTTCCCTAATAACATAACTCATATACGTATTTGTTATTATTTATATATCGACACCTAAAAGACAAAACAACGCATCACCAAAAAATTCGAAATTGATTTTTTTATTGGCTAATGCCGACTACCTCATACATATGTACATAATATGTAATATGTACCTACATATTATGTAGGTGTAAAAACTTTAAAACTTCTGTTATAAAAAATTACCAAGTTATAACAAAAATTCAAAATGATTCAAGTGTTCGATTTTCCTTAACAAAACGACGTCACTTTGGCTAAAGAAAAACAAATTTTAAATTTTTTCTTTATCGTTAATGTTTTATATATTGATCTTTAAAATTGAGATTTGTGATCAAATTGAATAGTTATTACAGAAGTGAAAATATGTTCTATAACCGAAAAACGCTTTGATGAAAACACGCAACTGTCTAAAAAAATTAACAAAAAAGACGAGAGAAAAAAAAAGAAAAATCTAATGAATGGTAAAGAATATGAAATCATATCAAAAGGCAACATTTGCGTTAGCAAGCCCAGAGAAATGAAATCTGGGTTCACGGCAAAAATGTTGTGAAAATGCTTTAACTCGGTATTGGACTCTTTTTTCCGAAAATTTTCCAAAGGAAATATTTGAACGTGTTTGGTAGATGTCATGGGACCAAAAGAAAATGTGTGGAACTGAAAAGTGATATTACGTTGTTTCGTATTTTAGGTGAAGACATATTTTTTAATTTTTAAAATGACCTGAATCCTACTTATATTATAGATGTGAAAGTTTGTATGTTCAAATGTTTGTTAGTTTGTGGCCCAATCCAGTGAAAACCGCTTAATGGATTTGGATAAAATATATATAGGGTATATTCTTAAAGGAAAATCATGGGAAAAAATAAATAAGTTTAAAAGAATAAAGACAAAAAGTAAAAGGAATATGTACATTAGGGCGGGTCGATTTATTTTTCGACAATTTCCCTATGATTTCCGTATTCTATGGGTTATTCCATGAAAATTTGCCGAAGGAACCATACCTCTATCGTTAAAATCGAGTCCCCTACTTTTTGTTGGTAAAAAGTTAAAAAGTTACGGGCATTTTTGTCCAAATTTTGGACCATTTTTCCATTTTTTTCATGATTTTGTCCAAGAATATTACTTTCATGGCCATTTTTTTGGCTCAATCCATTATTTAATTCAATTTACAATTCAAAACGAAGAGTTTAAGCCCAAATTTATCGAATTCGGTTATTAATTCATGCGAAATTGCTAAAACAAAATAACACATAAAACCAACTTTTGGATTTTTTTTCCCTTTTTATTTTTTTTTTTCTACAAAAATTCAAATTAAGAGATAATAAAGTATCTATCAACCTATTATCCAAAAAAAATATTCAATTTGAGTGTAGTAAAAGACAAAATGTGAAAAAAAAAACATTATTTTTTCTGAAAGTCTTGTTTGCTTTCAAGTCTTGGTGTTTTCGTACGGCTCTTTAATGTCGTCGCCATAGCGCCTTCTACATTCTTTCCTGCAACTCGTTTAGCAGTGGCAGCCAGCAATTGCACATGTCTTTCCGTTCCTTGAATGTGTAAAGGAATTTGTGGATCATCGAACGGTGGCACTTCGTAATTTAAATATCCCTCCAAATAATCATACGAATAACTTTTCGTAAACGGTGGTTCGAATAATGGTATCGTCATTTAAATCAATCATATTTGTATATTCCGTACAATTAAAGTTTATAAGAGATTTTTTATAAACTCTAAGTTCCGTTGGGTCGACAATATCTCTTCGGTAATGTAAAATCTTCTTTATAGCAATGTTTCGTTTTTCCATTCTATCATCAAACAACATAGATAGCAAGATATTTTCTGAGTGTGCAAAATATGGATTATCTTGAATTACTGTATTTACAACTCCAAGTAAATTCGGTGGTAAAAATCGTGTCCAAGTAATAAATTTAAAAAGTAATGTACTACCGTATGCGGCAGAGCTATAATACTTAACATTGAAATACATTGGCGTTTTTATTATATAGTTAGCCAGAATTTTTAAATTTTCAGTTGGATTATTAGTTGTCACATAAAACCGTAATAATCTATTGGCTTTGGTCAGCCAACGGGAATGTGCAATTGGCCCTGGTTTTATTTGAGACAAGTCCGCAGGAACCACACCATTAGAAATTGCATTGGCCATTAACATCAAGTACCTCGAATCAGATAATTCTTCTGGATTTAAATCACCAGGAGGCATATTTTCCAAAGCGATTTCCTCAAAATCGGTTACCACCTGAAAAGAAAACGTAAAAGCTAAAAAATAGAATGAAAAATGGTAAAGAATCAGCTATAAAAATTACATACCGGAAGATTTTCACAATCAGCAATTTTTGAGCTCAAATTTCAGGTAGTTGATCGTGGTCCAGTGGTGGTTGATTTGTCTAAAGTGTCAAACAAATGTCTAAACGGAAGCTCGTTAAAGTGCAGAAGACACACAAACCAGTGCAGTGGTCTCTTTAACTGTTTTTCGAATAGTCGCAAAATTCCACCGTGTACGCCAGTATTTGTTGGTTCACCATCAGCGCATATGGCAATTAATGAATCGAGAGACAATTGTTTTTCTTGGAAGAATTCGATCAATTTGTTGACTTTGCTTGCCGCAGTTTCACTTTCTAGTTTTGTGTAGCCTATCAATTGAGATTTTGGTTCCCTCAAAACAACTAGATGAGGTTCTTTAACCATCCTTGGATGCAACTTCTCATCAATTTTTTCTACAGTTAGAGCATCATTTTTCCTGCCGTCGAATGAAAATGATATCAAATTCGAGCCATCATACCGCTTACGAAGTGAGTCTTCTCTTTCTCTACGAAGTTTACTTATATCCATGATGACATGATTGTCATGAGCATCTTTTACGCCCAGGTCTTCCATCAGAGCTGTTGCCAATGCTGATCCCATTCTATCATGCACACCAAATCTGTCACACATCATTGCATAGTTTTTAGTATTGTATCTGGGAGTGTATGTTTGTGGTGGTAGAACTAATTCTGAACCTCCTCTCACATCAACTTCCATTTCGTCATAATGTGGTTCGTATGTAGGATCGTTGCTCACTGGGATTGTTGGTATAGTCGTTGGTATCGTCTCTTCACTTCCACTATCGTGTTCCGGTATCGTTTGTATTCTGTCATTATATTGATCGCGCATGAAATGTTTTAAGTTTTCTGGGATAGATCCACATGAGCAGTCGTTTTCTTTCAAGTTGCATTTACATTTTCCAATGTTGAGTAATTGGTTTGTTGATTCTACGAATTTTTTGAATTCTGTTGCGCGTTTTACTCGTTGTTTATCTGCATTACTATATACGTCAAGCAAATTATTAAATTTTCTAATGATGCTACCTTTGAGTATAAATTCAATATTAAGTTGATTCCAAATTTCTAACAATCTGTCTGCTACTTGGGGAGTAAATCTTTTATACGAAAACATTTTGCTTTGGGCTTTTGAACGTTCGGCCAAGAAAAAATAGTACTTCAATATATCTCGTTTAGTTGACAGATTAATATCAGGTAATTCACAGGCCACGCCAAAAGAAAAAACATCATGAGAGACCAAATGTTGCAAACTACTGCGTTGGGTATCTGTTGGATTTTGCGATGAACCAGGCTCTGAATCCATTTTTTAACCCGTCACTAAAAGAATTAAATATGTTTTTCATAGAATAATAATATAACTATTAGCTATAATAGTTAGCAATGTTTTTACACTTACCTTTAAATCTTTTCTAAATTTCAAAATAGTTTGATTATTTGTTAGTTATTTCAAGTAACACTTCACTGAAATGACGCTCAAACAAAACTAGCATACACTGGAATATTATAAACAAACAAAAATAAAAAAGTCTATGAAGAAACTAACTTGAGGGTTACACGATCAAGTTTTGGCTATCAAGTTTTAATACACTCACACTTTTTTACCAATACACTCATACTTTTAAAAATTGATACGAACTTGCCTCTAAAATTCTCTTGCCAGTGAGTGTATCAATTTTCGTTCAAGAAAACAGCTTATTACAAATCGTTTGAAGTTGTTTTTGTTTTTTTTTCACAAATATTTTGCCGGCAAAAGCTGAAGTTCTTTTTTTTTTACAAATTGTTGCGGGAATTTTAAAATTTTAACTAAAAACCTAAAAAAATAGTGAAATATGTTTATTAATAAAATTAATAAGCAAAATGATAAAGTCCCTTCGAACAGCCTACAGTGCAGAAAAATCAAAAGTGGAAAATAGCAAAACATTTTGAGTTGTTTTCTCGGCGACGACATCTTGAAAAAGTAAATTGCTTTCAACTTGCGTGCAACCTACGTCACAGCTGTCAACTTTTGCATATTTTGACAATCAGTATATGTAAAAGACTATCAAGAAAATCTTGATCGTGTGGCTGCACTGTAAAAACAAAAAGAAATAAACAAACATAACACAGGGTGTGCACCCTGTGAAAAAATATGCCAATAATGTAAAGCGGAAATCAGTCCAGTCGTAACGTAAGGTTCGTAAGCTTCGTAAGTCAAAAAAATTGAGCCAAAAAAAATGGCCATGAAAGTAACATTCTTGGACAAAATCATGAAAAAAATGGACAAATGCTCCAAAATTTGGACAAAAATGCCAGTAACTTTTGAACCGTTGGACCAATGTTGGAGATTTTTTTTTGTAAATTGATCATTGATTTTGATGTGAACGTGTAGGTAATATTTCATACGAACGTCAATTTGGGGAAAAATCTACCAACAAAAAGTAGGGGACTCGATTTTAACGATAGAGGTATGGTTCCTTTGGCAAATTTTCATGGAATAACCCATAGAATAAGGAAATTGTCGAAAAATAAATCGACCCGCCCTATTATACATATATACTTATTTTAATCCTATGTTAATAAACTATGTAGCTCGAGGCCACAATTGATTTTTTAATAAATTGTATTCTTTATTTTTTTTTTTTTTTCAATATTTCCCCATCCTTAGGATGGCATCTTGTAAAATTGCACACACATGTTAACGCGACTAGTCGTTGTATGCTTTAATATTGTAACTCGCCTTTTATTATTCCTGAAAATGCCATCCAAAGAATGGGGAAATATTGAAAAATGAAAAATAATGCTAAAAACGATATTTCGGTCTTAAATCGTTTCCATTTTTAAAATCGGTTTCCGCTACAAAGAATTGTTAATTATAGATATATTACATTTCGTTCAGTGTAAGAGAACATTTGCCCTTTTGTTTACATTTTTTCCCTTCAAAACCAAGCACTTTTTAGGTCTGGCAACACATATCAAACATCGACAATTTTCTGAAAAGACCGAAAGAAGCCTGCAAAAACATAATAAACTTTAATAATTTAACAAAAATAAATAAAAATATGTTGGAAAATGAAGCAGAACATTTAAAAACACAACTATCAGTGGCGCGCAATGAAATAAATAAATTACGGTAAGTATTAATAGAGTTTGTGTGTTTAATCGTTTTTTCATTTTTTATGCCGGGCCCACCTCTTCCCTATTAGACAACAAGTTCGTAGTCTGCAGCATAAACAACGCAAGGATATCGATAGCATTGACCGTTTATTAAAAAACTATCGCTGTGAAGGTTGTCGTCAATTGGAAAATAATCATAATCAAAATGATACAAATATTTGTAGCACCACGACCTTGACCATCAGAAACCCAGCAGACACAACAGATGTAATATCAACGACACCGCAATCAGCTACAACAACACCATTATTAGCAGCAGAGAGGAGCCCACAAAAGGTATGTATAATAACAAATACCTAACACAACATAATTTTTAAAAGGAGATGCGCGCACATTTATTTTTAGAATTTTAAAATAACAAAAAACTAATGGCACCTATTATCTTATTTTATTTTTTTAGGATATATTTCGTCCTATTGGCATTATACGTACGTGTTTCCCAGAAAAACGTGCCGTACCAAGGCAATCGAGTGTAGGCGGACGTTTGCGTGGTGTAATTGAATTAAACTGTGATTTATTTACAAATCCCGAACATGCTCTTGATGGTTTAAACGAATATTCACACATGTGGGTTATATATCATTTCCATAAGAACACCTCGCATCCGAAAGCAAAGGTAGCACCACCTCGTTTAGGTGGTGAACGTGTTGGTGTGTTTGCCACACGTTCACCACATCGACCATGTCCCATAGGGCTCTCACTTGTGGAAATTGAAAGAATTGAATCGTCATTTATAAGTTTTAATGGTACAGATATGGTGGATGGTACCCCAGTTTTGGACATTAAACCATACATTCCATTTTATGATTCACCAATTGCCATGGATACAGGTAAACATAAATGCTATTTAGTTAAATATAACAAATATAAATATAAAACTTTGAATATTCATATGTATAGTTTAGCGGTGCGGCAAATATGTATTCGGCTTCGCAATCGCATATGCGAACTTTATGTCTCGTTATTTTAAAAATTTTTTTTGGCTTAACTTTTTTGGATTTAATTAAATTACGTAGTTAAGCATTTTTCTATAAAGTTTTACACGGACGTAAACCACTATCCTTCATCTTTTCACGTTTGAGTAGAAACACAACTTTTAATTCCTAAAATTTCTTCAATCATGTTTGAAAGTTCGTTTAAGATAAAGCTTGCAACGAGGTGCAATCAACTACCTTTTGATTTATTTTTTTTATTTATTTTTTCCTATTCTTTAAAAGTTTTTCGTTTAAAACTAATGCGTGGTTTTTTGACTGTATTTAAATTTGGAATGCAGAAATAGAACTTGCAAAAATATACATATGTACATTTTGAAAATTTTACAGGAGAAGCAAATATTATTTAAAGTGATAAATTGCGTTAAACGGTTTATAATTAAATTTTCTTTTATTTTTCTTCTAAAGCCTTGTTTTGACAATTGACAATGTTGCATATTATGCAAACTATTAGTTAGGCCTTTTAGCGTTTACCATTTAATCTTTTGTAGAAAGGGCATTTTGTTTTTTCGAAGAAAATCACAAATGTTGGTCGAAAGATTCGAAATAACACAGGATGTGTGTTTCTTTAATCTATTACAAAAAAAAAAAAAAAAAAAAAAAAAACGACAGTCGTATACGACAACGACAAAAGCAATAAGACTGAAGATTTAATTTTTTCGTACAAACATTCGAGTTTTTTGAGAAGAAATCGAATATTGTTGGGAAATAGAAGTAATCTTCGATTGTTATCTTGTTTGCTGTTAGGCCTTTAGTTTATAATGAACTAACATTTAATACCTGCAAAGTATAAAACTATTCTTAATATTAGCCTTCCAGAACGTATTCCTTGTTTACATAAAATGCAACCAATTTCGAATTTAACAAACTGCGGTCAATATATACGCAATATTGTTTCGTTAACATTGTTATTCTTTTTAATGGAATGATAACGTATGTCAATCGGGCATGTTCTGGAAATCATTTTCTGTTTTTAAGAGTTTTGCCTGTATAGATAATTGGTACTCAAAGTATGAAGCATATAGAAACGAATATTTTAAATGAAGTTTCTTTACCAGCTCGTTCAAAATTTGACCGGTTTTAAATCCATTTTATTTCGATTTAAAGTAAATGCCCGAATATGTTTACTAACCCTATGAGGGTTAGTCACATGACTTCTTGTTAAGAATTGAGCGCTTTGGTTATCAAAACATATGGGCAATTCCAGCGAAAAGTCTACTTTTTGTAACGTAACGCCAGAAATAATTTACTTTTTATTATTGTGGTGTAAAGCGCATCTAGCTTTACATTAAGTAACAAAAGGGATAATGGTTGAACAACATGGTCCTAAAATACAAACTTATTTGCATTCTGGCGTTACATTAAAAAAAAAGTAGACTTTTCGCTCAAAATGCCCATATGTACCTTTAAACGAGCAAAAATTTTTAATTCTAATAGCTTGAAAAATAAATCTATTATATAAGTCCAAAGCTTACTAAAAAGGTTTTATTCAAAACGACTTGCTCAATTCGCAGTCTTATTAAGTTTTGTATTACAAGTCAAAATCCACTTCCGTTTTTTTAACGTCCCGTCAGTGCATATTTTTGCTTATATCTGCAAATCCTTACCGTCGATTGCTGTAATTTTTTTTCTGAATATAGTGCTACTTCACTGCTTTATATATATAAAAACCCTTTTTACAAATTGACTTCATTTACTTTTTTAACATTTTGTGGTACGGATATCACGACACGTCAAAATGGAAATGCCCATATGTTGGTTTGTGCAACAAATTTTAAAATTGCAGTTCATTTAAAATACTACGATGAAAACTTATTTCTTTTAAGGCTTGCCACATCGTAATGTATTCTGCTTCCATCGAAATTAAAGCAACAATGTTTGGTGGGTAATATATTCGAAATATAAGTGACCACTCTGGGGTCTCGATTAATTTTTTTTTTAAGAAATCTGTATCAGCTGGAGATTTCTTTAAATCAAGATTATGCTAATTGGGCTGACTTTTTCGCGCTGCATGTGATTTACACAATATTTTAAAATTCAATTCTGGTTCTATTTTTTTAAAATGTTTCCTTTACAGGTCGTGCATCAACTGGCCCTTGTGAGCCTACATCAGATTTTTATAATTTTCGCCAAGAACCTGATGGCGAGGAATCGGAAATAGAATTAATGGGTGCCACATCTTTAGTTCAAACTCCGGTAAACTTTACCCCCAACTCTTCACCACCACCACCACCACAAGCTGTTAAAGTGCCATCGTGGGTACAAGCACCTCCTCGCTTGACAGTCACTTTCAATGAAAGAGCCGAAACCCAATTGCAAACATTAAACGTACAAAAACAATGCATCATAGACATACTAGAGGCAGATCCACGTTCGGTTTATTTACGCACAAAATACAATTCACAAATTTTCACATTCCAATTAAGTGAAGTAACTGTTACATGTAAATTTGACGATAAAAACTCAATGGTAACTGTTTTACAAATACGACCAACCGAACATTTGCAAGATGCCAGCAATGAAATGCCATCGCCCCACTCTTGTGGCGAAGGTAATGAATAGTGACAAAATGTTGATTAAAAATCAAAATCACAACTAGAAAATGTGATATTTGTTATAGAGTTTATTTAATCAGAATAAGCAACAATATCAATAACAGATAAGCTTAAAATGACATGTTTTCAAAACAAAAAGCAAAAGTGTTTTGCAGTTATTAACATAATTCATTTTTATTTATTTGCATTTATGTAGACATGCATGTATGTATGTAAAAATATGTATCCCTAAATACAAATCAAACTTTCTCTTATAAATTTTTTTTGTTGCAATAAAGTTATTTGTTTTAAACAAATATGCTAAAATAAAATAGTGATGAAAAACTGAAATTGAAATTTGTATTTATTGCAGTCCCCGTGAGCAGGGATTGAAGTTTTAAGAATATGCTCACAGTATGATCTGCTTGTCGTATAAGGCGACTAAAAGATCTTTGAAATAAAGAAAATTCAAATAAATCTCTTGAATTTACTTTATTTCTGATAAGATGTGTTTCTTTTTAGCATATTGGAAAATAAAATAAAAATAAGAAATTAAAACATTTATTTTTTTTAAACCAAAAATACACAATGTGTTCAGACTATACTTTAACTTGGGAAGAATTCACCAAAGAATCATCAGAGTTTTTAGAGATTTCACAAAAATTTGATGACATTTGGAACTGGGAAGTAAAAGTAGGTGAATTATTTATGTAAATTTTTACTATTTATTAATATAATAACTAATTATTATTTAAGAATGCTGAAGTAATGGGTCAGGCATATCTTAGACATGCTAAAAAACTTACGGATCCATTTACCCAAGAACTTATACAGATAGAATATCATATTGTGTATTCGATATCCTATCAAGTGCCCATGTTGTATTTTCAAGCCTTTACGAATGGTAGGAATCTATTTTATTAATATGTGTATATGTATGTCCAAAAATACATTTTCAGATGGTAAACCATTGACTTTGGAAAAGGTATGGAATATATTTCAAAAGAATCAAGAGTTTAAATATTCCAGAGAAGACTTGCTGTCTATAATAACACAAATGGATCATCCTATATATTTTCGCCCATTTATGAGTTTACATCCTTGTCGAACTAGCGAGATCTTGGCTGCAACTCCTAAAAGTGGCAATCGCGTTTTAACATTTATAAGTGTTATGGGTCCTTATTTGCAATTAAGTTTGGATAATAGATATGGTTTACACTATCAAGATGAGAACAATTCTTAAAAAAAAACATCAAACAAATTGTATTTTAAACTACAATAAAATGTTAAATTATGTAAAACACAGATGATTTAATGTAACTTTATTTTGGAGAAATATTGATTTCTAAAATAATTTTGGGGAAATATTGATTTCTAAAATAATTTTGGAGAAATATTGATTTCTAAAATAAATTTTTAGGAAATGCTGGCGATAATCTTTCCACATCTACCTTCCATTAAATATTCTTTCTTCTCGTTAATAATTTTTCCCTTGTAATGTTTTTCCTTTTCACGTATGTATTTGCGATCATGAAAAACTTCCATGTATTTTATTTTGTACAAGCAGGCAGTAAAAATCTGCAATTAATTGGTACTAATACCAAATCATCAGTATGAACGAGGTCGTTGTCATATTTTTGAAAAGCAACAATCAAAACCTCTAAGCCAGGCTTATATATTTCAAATGATTTTGTTCAGCAAACTAGAATTTCAGTTTGCTATCGCTTGTATAACCAACGACAAAATTAAGTACCATACCGTTGAAGCAGCCATCAAAAGCAGCGACTTTTCACAAATCAGTGATATTGTGCTAAATCCACTTGTGGATAACATGATTGACACCTTAAAGGCACGACTCTTGGAACTTTATGCTATCTCAGATCAGTTACGCATAAAAAAGCATTTACAGGATTTGAAACCTGGCGAAATGCGTCCAACACAATTGCTTCGCAATTAAAACCATGTAACAGCATACTTCATAAATAAAAAAAAAAAACAAGTAGGCTCTGCCGAATCTTTAATAACCTCGACCGAGGGTTCGTATATTTCAGGAGTGGGGTTTACATGGTATCTATAACATATAAGCCAATCTTTATTTAAATAAAATATGATTTGTTTCCAGAAATGTTAATAGGCGTATTAAAGTGATTTTAAGGAGAGGATATTATATTGGAGCTACCGAAAATTATAGATCGTTCTTCACTAAATTCGGTAGTGTTTTCTTGTATTATAAAAACCTAAATTAGACCAAATTTTATTTAGTCACACATTTTTTATTAATTGCTTTTTAAATTGTAAATCAATTGTAGTCATAGTGCATTAAGACTTAAAATCACATATGGGCATGTTCTGACAATCGCTTAACATTAGCGATTTTGACTAGAAATCGTATAATAGCTGTTCTGTAAATCGCATTCGCAAGAAGCTTTGCGGCTTCAGATCGCGAAAAGGGAACTAGAGTATTTTAAAGAAACTATGGTAGATCGCAAGCAAATCGCACGAGCTTTAGAACATCATAAAATAAATATGGCGTTTTGCGATTTCAAATCGTATGACTGTCAGAACATGGCCGGTAGATAAATTTCCACAAAAGCTATGGCCCAAGCTCTAATGGTTACATTTTGGCAGGCATCGCAGTGGTGCAGAGGTTAGAACGTCACAGAGTTTTGTTGATAGAATGTAGTGATTCTTAAAACATGTAAATTCAACCCGAGTTCGATCCCCAGCTTAGCCAAGAATAAAAATTATCAATAAATTTTAATAAATTTCATGTTGTAAAATTCCTTTCTTAAGTAAAAATAATTTAATAAAAATTAAATTTGATGAAATCAAGCCTAACTAAAAATATCAAAAATTAAAAATCAACAGTTCAACTTAAAATCACAATTGTTCATTAAAATTTATTTCACAAAATTTTATTTTTGCATTTTAATTCTTTAAAATTTTTGTAGATATTGAAAAACTTACCTTATAAAAACCAATAACTTTCCTTTAAACTGCTTAAAAATTCTTTAAACTTTTTTTAAATCTTATTTTATTTTTTTATACCTATTTCTTTTATAATATAACTTTCTTTAAATTTAATTTCATTTAATTTATGCACATTTTTAATAAAACAGACCATATTTTGTGGATATTTACCATCTTTATTTATTTACTTTTTTAATTTACCAACACAAAACCAAAACAAACACTTTTTCTTTCATTTACTTTGCTTTTAGCTAAGACACTTTTCCTCTACCTTTTGACTTTGCTTTTATTTCCTAAAATACTACACAAACAAACTCACTCAATGCTGCCCACAACCGCGGCGAGTTTAACAACTTAAAGCCAACAGAAGCTGCGCCGTCGTCAGTTCTGCTTTTTATGAAAAATAATTTTATGTTACTGTTTTTACAAGAATGCGTTTAATTTTTTTTCACTTTGTAAGTTTTAAGTAATTAAAAGAAGAGGAAAAGGAAATTAAGAAGATACAAATTAAGGCAAAACCTGTTGATTAAGGGTGCGTTCGTAAATGCATCACTGCGCTGCATCAGAAAAGCAAACTTTTTGTAAAGCCTGTAACGTGGAAATAGAAATAAGACCCAATAACTAGTTATTTCTATCTCCTCGTACATTATAATAATTTGCATAATTTTAATATTTCATATTTTTATGGTGAATACCCTACTGTAACCAAACACACGGTGAATACCCCTACTGTAACAAACACACACACACACTACACAAGTTACCATGATAATTCTCATTTGGTTCAGTTGTGAATTGGGATAAGTAGAAAGGGTTTGGTTACATTCGGGGCGTTTCTCACAAGACAAGAAAACCGCCAACCAAGCTCGGAAGTTATATTTATTATAAACTGACGAGTAGACTAAGGCTACAATCGTAGAATTAGTCAACTTTTATGCCAATAAATTCTCACAAGTGGCTTCGTGTCGCCTGTTCTCACAAGTGGCTTCGTGTCGCCTGTTCTCACAAGTGGCCTCGTGTCGCCTGTTCTCACAAGTGGCTTCGTGTCGCCTGTTCTCACAAGTGGCTTCGTGTCGCCTGTTCTCACAAGTGGCTTCGTGTCGCCTGTTCTCACAAGTGGCCTCGTGTCGCCTGTTCTCACAAGTGGCTTCGTGTCGCCTGTTCTCACAAGTGGCTTAGTGTCGCCTGTTCTCACAAGTGGCTTCGTGTCGCCTGTTCTCACAAGTGGCTTCGTGTCGCCTGTTCTCACAAGTGGCTTCGTGTCGCCTGTTCTCACAAGTGGCTTCGTGTCGCCTGTTCTCACAAGTGGCTTCGTGTCGCCTGTTCTCACAAGTGGCTTCGTGTCGCCTGTTCTCACAAGTGGCCTCGTGTCGCCTGTTCTCACAAGTGGCTTCGTGTCGCCTGTTCTCACAAGTGGCCTCGTGTCGCCTGTTCTCACAAGTGGCTTCGTGTCGCCTGTTCTCACAAGTGGCCTCGTGTCGCCTGTTCTCACAAGTGGCTTCGTGTCGCCTGTTCTCACAAGTGGCCTCGTGTCGCCTGTTCTCACAAGTGGCTTCGTGTCACCTGTTCTCACAAGTGGCTTCGTGTCGCCTGTTCTAACTAGTATTACTGTTATCGTAGGAATTCGTATATTAAGTAGTTTTCTAAGGTTTATGTAGTAGTAGCTATTAGTGGTAAGATCCATTTGTATGTATTATATATCACATTAACGCGATGAACGCATCGATTCGCACAGCAGCCGAGGAAAGAGCCAAGAACGAACCGATCGCTAGACACGCCGACAACCACCCTGCCGAAGGCCGTGATACGCAACCGCCGAGCGTCTCATAACCACGAGCCGTACCCGACCGCCTACCTGAACCTGCCGAATTTTAAACCTATACTCTGGTGTCGACGAGCCGATCAACACGAATTCCCGCCAGCCGAAGAATCCATCCTAAAGCTGTTGTAGTTTGTCGTATTTCATGAATTGTTAAAATTAAATTAATAAAAGCTAATAAAGAAAAGAGTTATCTAACCCCAGTAAGGGTAAACATATCGTCTTCTCACTTAAGGTTAGTGGAACCGTAAGTTAACCCTGGACTCGTCTGAGTTACCTCAGCCGATGAATAAAACCACGTTACAAATGGCGCCCGAGCAGGGACACGATTCCGAGTCGCAATGCGGGAAAAAGAGAGCCGCCGCCAACGAGGAAGGATCGGCCCAACACTACGAGAAGTATGATAACCCTCCTACAAGCAAAACTCTAAGCGAGGATTCGACCGGCTGGATATATGTGTTGCGAAAGGATCAGCTGATCGAGCACTGCCGAAAAATCGGCATAACCACCACGGGCTACACCGTAGAGTACCTACGAAAGCAGCTGGCGGAGATAATTCGTAATAAACGACTCAGAGCTTCCGCCGAGGACTTACTTCGTGAGCTGGAAAAAGAAGTACAATCGGCTGAAAAGAGTATCGTCAATGAAGAGGAAGTTCGGCTGGTAGTACCACCAAAGCCAGACAGGGGTGAACTTTCCGACGCCGAGGTCGTGTCAGCCATTCACCGATGGAATCTGTCGTTTTCGGGGGATACCGATGTGATGGAGTTCCTAGAGCGTGTTGAAGAGCTCGCTGAGAGTTACCATATACCACTAGACCGACTACTACCCACCATGCTAAGCGTACTTCGTGGTAGCGCCCTCAAGTGGTATCGGGTGAAGCGGGACACAATCGGCACCTGGCTCTCCTTTAGGGAGGAAATCCAGAAATTTTTCCTACCGAGCCGATATCTCTCACACCTCGAACAAAGTTTTTATAACCGCAAGCAAAATGGCCGTGAGCGAGCTAAGGACTACATCCTCACGATGTTAACCCTCTCAAGGCAGCATCCGCAGCTTCGGAAACAAGACCACCTCGATAGAATCTATGACGGCTTGCGGACCGAATATAGACATTACGTTCGGCGAAACGATTTCGCCAACCTAGACGAACTGATTGGCCTCACGGATGAGTTCGAGGCTCTTAAGCGCGAGGAACGGCCACAAACCTCACACATGATATGGGATTCATTGTATGAACGCGCCACGAGGTGTTGGAAATGCAAGGGGCCAGGGCATACCCGAAGAAGCTGCCCTAACCCGTTCAGGCTATTTTGTTCATATTGTGGGCGAGAGGGGATATTATCACGAACATGCGATTGCCGAAATCACCATTCTAGTTCGGTGAAGCCAACTATTCCCACCGATGATGGGCGCTACTACATACGTGTGGAGGTCAACGGGAAGACCGTCCCGGCACTCATTGACACCGGGGCCTCCCGAACATACATCGGTGAATCCTTGAGGCACCACTTAGTAGGCTTGGACATCAACCCCACCCACTCCGAGGGGACCGTCCAAATGGCCGACCAGTCCCTCGTAACTTATGTGGACGTCTTCCCCACGGAGATAATTTATAAGTCGAATATGGTATGTCTAAACACTTCCGTGATACCCACACTAGCGGAACCGATAATCCTTGGTCTTGATTTCCTGGCTTCGTTAAATTTCGAAGTACAACTGGATGGCGAGCTCCTCACCCGGCGGAATGACAACGGCAGTACCGAACGTCTACACACACTAACGACTCGAGACTTCCTATCGGAAAAAGAAAATAACGAACTCTCGGTGATGCTGAGACACCACAGCGCCAAGTTCAGCGAGGTCCCGGCCTTTAAACCTTCGGCTCATATCCCACCACCCGAAGCCAGACCTAGGATATTCAGGGACATACTAATCCGGCCCCCGGCAACCTCCACACAACCACCACCTCTGGCATATATGTCCACGACCCAACGACGAGTACGAGTAGTCCACGACGTCCACCCGCGGAGCGCAACAACCCCGGACGCGCGTCTACCACAGAAGCCTCCTGCACCTTCTCGCCAGAATAAGATACCGATCGGCAGTCCGATACCAGTAATAACCACCGGGAGAGAAGCGTCCTCCGCGGCACCACCAACTCCTCTAGCACCTGACGGCCCGCCGCAGGAGGAAGGGGTGGCAACAATACCACCCACCGATGGACCCACCACCTCCACAGCAGCCAAGCCAGTTATAAATCCGGCCCTCGGCATAGTGAAGAAGCGACAACGCTGTAAAAAGAAGACCCATCCATACCGACGGTTCACGAAAGAGGAGGTATTTCGGGGCATAACAATTCCTCGGCCAACGAACCGACCAACCCATATGCAGTACCTGATAAAAAGGGCCGCTTTTCCACCAGTCAAGGTAAGGATTCTGGACAGGCAGCGGGCTCGACTCCAGTGCCAGGGGTACCAGAGAATTGTTGACATGGTGGACTAGTTAAGTATTTACGCTAGTTAGTAAGGTATTATAAAAAAAAAAAAAAAAAAACACAAGACTGTAGGACAGTTATCCTTAGTTAAGACTCGATTAAGTTAAGTCAAGGGCTGAGCCTGAGAAAACACTCGGTGCCCCGAGTGGAGCATCGCTCTCCGAAGTGGGAGGGGGATGTAACGTGGAAATAGAAATAAGACCCAATAACTAGTTATTTCTATCTCCTCGTACATTATAATAATTTGCATAATTTTAATATTTCATATTTTTATGGTGAATACCCCTACTGTAACCAAACACACGGTGAATACCCCTACTGTAACAAACACACACACACACTACCCAAGTTACCATGATAATTCTCATTTGGGTCAGTTGTGAATTGGGATAAGTAGAAAGGGTTTGGTTACATTCGGGGCGTTTCTCACAAGACAAGAAAACCGCCAACCAAGCTCGGAAGTTATATTTATTATAAACTGACGAGTAGACTAAGGCTACAATCGTAGAATTAGTCAACCTTTATGCCAATAAATTCTCACAAGTGGCTTCGTGTCGCCTGTTCTCACAAGTGGCTTCGTGTCGCCTATTCTCACAAGTGGCTTCGTGTCGCCTGTTCTCACAAGTGGCCTCGTGTCGCCTGTTCTCACAAGTGGCTTCGTGTCGCCTGTTCTCACAAGTGGCTTCGTGTCGCCTGTTCTCACAAGTGGCTTCGTGTCGCCTGTTCTCACAAGTGGCTTCGTGTCGCCTGTTCTCACAAGTGGCTTCGTGTCGCCTGTTCTCACAAGTGGCCTCGTGTCGCCTGTTCTCACAAGTGGCTTCGTGTCGCCTGTTCTCACAAGTGGCTTCGTGTCGCCTGTTCTCACAAGTGGCCTCGTGTCGCCTGTTCTCACAAGTGGCTTCGTGTCGCCTGTTCTCACAAGTGGCTTCGTGTCGCCTGTTCTCACAAGTGGCTTCGTGTCGCCTGTTCTCACAAGTGGCCTCGTGTCGCCTGTTCTCACAAGTGGCTTCGTGTCGCCTGTTCTCACAAGTGGCCTCGTGTCGCCTGTTCTCACAAGTGGCTTCGTGTCGCCTGTTCTCACAAGTGGCCTCGTGTCGCCTGTTCTCACAAGTGGCTTCGTGTCGCCTGTTCTCACAAGTGGCCTCGTGTCGCCTGTTCTCACAAGTGGCTTCGTGTCGCCTGTTCTCACAAGTGGCCTCGTGTCGCCTGTTCTCACAAGTGGCTTCGTGTCGCCTGTTCTCACAAGTGGCTTCGTGTCGCCTGTTCTCACAAGTGGCTTCGTGTCGCCTGTTCTCACAAGTGGCTTCGTGTCGCCTGTTCTCACAAGTGGCTTCGTGTCGCCTGTTCTCACAAGTAGCCTCGTGTCGCCTGTTCTCACAAGTGGCTTCGTGTCGCCTGTTCTCACAAGTGGCTTCGTGTCGCCTGTTCTCACAAGTGGCCTCGTGTCGCCTGTTCTCACAAGTGGCTTCGTGTCGCCTGTTCTCACAAGTGGCTTCGTGTCGCCTGTTCTCACAAGTGGCTTCGTGTCGCCTGTTCTCACAAGTGGCTTCGTGTCGCCTGTTCTCACAAGTGGCTTCGTGTCGCCTGTTCTCACAAGTGGCTTCGTGTCGCCTGTTCTCACAAGTGGCCTCGTGTCGCCTGTTCTCACAAGTGGCTTCGTGTCGCCTGTTCTCACAAGTGGCCTCGTGTCGCCTGTTCTCACAAGTGGCTTCGTGTCGCCTGTTCTCACAAGTGGCCTCGTGTCGCCTGTTCTCACAAGTGGCTTCGTGTCGCCTGTTCTCACAAGTGGCCTCGTGTCGCCTGTTCTCACAAGTGGCTTCGTGTCGCCTGTTCTCACAAGTGGCCTCGTGTCGCCTGTTCTCACAAGTGGCTTCGTGTCACCTGTTCTCACAAGTGGCTTCGTGTCGCCTGTTCTAACTAGTATTACTGTTATCGTAGGAATTCTTATATTAAGTAGTTTTCTAAGGTTTATGTAGTAGTAGCTATTAGTGGTAAGATCCATTTGTATGTATTATATATCACATTAACGCGACGAACGCATCGATTCGCACAGCAGCCGAGGAAAGAGCCAAGAACGAACCGATCGCTAGACACGCCGACAACCACCCTGCCGAAGGCCGTGATACGCAACCGCCGAGCGTCTCATAACCACGAGCCGTACCCGACCGCCTACCTGAACCTGCCGAAGATTAAACCTATACTCTGGTGTCGACGAGCCGATCAACACGAATTCCCGCCAGCCGAAGAATCCATCCTAAAGCTGTTGTAGTTTGTCGTATTTCATGAATTGTTAAAATTAAATTAATAAAAGCTAATAAAGAAAAGAGTTATCTAACCCCAGTAAGGGTAAACATATCGTCTTCTCACTTAAGGTTAGTGGAACCGTAAGTTAACCCTGGACTCGTCTGAGTTACCTCAGCCGATGAATAAAACCACGTTACAAGCCGATAAAAAATAATTATAATTTTTTTTATTGTATGTCTATTATTTTTGTGGAGTATTTCACAATTTTTTGGTTCACATTAACTTCACTGATAAATATATAACGATTTGAAATCACTGATGCAGCGCAGTGATGCATTTACGAACGCACCCTAAGTTTCAGTGTGAGAGTAAAACAGACAGATAGTGCCAGCATAGGAAGAAAAAGTGCTTTTATAACAATAAAAGAAATTATGGTTAGGGACAGCGTTGCCGTTTGAAATTTTCTAAGAAAGTCCGAAAAAGGGGATTTTCCAAAAAAGGAGATCGCAAAAAGGGTATTTCGAAGTAAACAAGTTAGAGTGCTATATTCGGCTGTAGCGAATCTTTGATACCCTCCACCGACACTTCGAATGTTTTAGGAGTAATATCTGTATGATGTCTATTTATTATTATAATCTTTGTAAAAACAGACATCTGCATTTAAATTTGTTGCGGTTTAGACCTATGTAAAATTATTGACCGACAAACAGAATCAATTTTAAAAAGCTTGAGTAGAATATCAGTTTAAGCTGAACTTAAATGATTTTCAGGAGAACAAATTATATAGCCATGGTAAGCTATGAACCAATCATCCCAAATTATGCAGAACGATTTCTGGTATTAAAAAACATAAATTTCAATACAGCGGTGCAATTAGTTTAAGCGTTTGCAGTGAATTTCAGAAGGCTGCTAAAATGGAATCTAAGGTAAATTATGGAGTATGGGGCCTAGGGTAAATTATGAACTGATTTTCACGAAATTTCACGGTCTTATTTCTAGTCCTATAAAACTTTTATGTTCCAAATTTTGTTATGATAGCATTATTTTTTACGGATTTAGGCGTACTAAACTGTTTTCCGGAAGTAGGGTTTATATGGGGCCTAGGGTAAATTATGGACCGATCTTCACGAAATGACATAGTTTCATTTCTTGTCCTACAAACTTTGACGTACCAAATTTTGTTACGATAGCGTAATTTTTGACGGTTTTAGGCGTACTAAGCTGTTTTACGGAAGTAGGGTTTATATGGAGCCTAGGGTAAATTATGGACCGATCTTCACGGTATCATTTCTAGTCCTATAAAACTGGGACGAGCCAAATTTTGTTATGATAACATGATTAATTATGGCTTTAGGCGTACTAAACTCTTTTCCGGTAGTAGGGTTTATATGGGGCCTAAGGTAAATTATGGACCGATCATCAAGAAATTGCACAGCGTTATTTCTAGTCCTAAAAAACTCTGACGTACAAAATTTTGTTACGATAGCGTTATTTTTTACGGTTTTAGGCGCACTAAACTATTTTCCGGGAGGAGTGTTTATATGGGGCTTAGGGTAAATTATGGACGGATCTCCTCGAAATTTAACAGCGTGATTTCCAGTCGAATAAAACAAATTTTTGCAAAATCTTATGTCATTCTGTTCATTATTCCACCATTTATGTTAGTTTTTGTAACAAAATTATCAATTTTTTTAAGGTGGTGATTCCACATTTTGATTCATAGCTCTGATCCTACTAAACAATCCGAGCAGAACGGCTGTTAATGTAGTAAGACATGAAAAAATGTCGATTGCCAATGTTCATCCAGAAACAGAACGTTGTGTATTGAGAATTGAAAAATTACCATAGCCGATTTCCTAGAAAAAAAAAAAACATTTATATATTATGGTTATACACTCAAATGGAGTTTGGTAAAAAGCATATATAAATTGATGAAATCTCTGGGAAAAATGTAATCTTTAGCGACGAAAGTAATTTTAACCGATTTAGATGCGTTGGAATACAAAAAGTTTGGCGGTAAAAGAATAAGAGCCGCAACCAGAAACTGGATGCCCACAGTAAAACACGGAGAATTTTCTGAGAGTGGTAATTTAGTTTTTATTGGGATCGTTTTGTTTATTTGAATGTATTCAAAAATAATTTGAGAAAGCCGGCATCTAAAATGGGCCTGTCTATAAACTAGTACTTTCAGCAAGATAACAACCCTAAACCTACTGCGGCCATTTTTTTATTTTTATTTTTTTATTATTATCCAACACTCAGGGTATGCCCCCTACTAATGCAATGCATTGTGTTTGAATTAGGAAAATAGGTTATGGGGAGAAGGAAAGAGGGAGTAGTGTTTGTGGACATTTAATTTGAATTATTCCAAATTGTATCCGACTGGGAAGACTTCTGCCGGGAGTCCATTCCACATACGGCTAGTTCGAAAGCCATACTATAATTTACCAAGTGGTGATTGATCATGCTCTCCATGACCTTCGAGAGCGTAGAGAAAATTGCTATTGGTCGGTAGTGTAACGACTTTATTTTGGGGTATACTCAGCCTTGTCCAGGTCCGTTACAAGAAAATATGACACGTGTTGAGTTTTATTTAATTTTCAATAAATTCAATAATTTTATTAGTATTATTAGGATTATAATTTACAAGTTATGAAAAATAATTAGGTTGCGTTGTGTTCCGCTTATGTCGCCTCAGCACTCCTTTCGTGTTATGCCCTCTCTTGCCTTATTTCTGTTGACATTTGGTTGCTTAAGCTGGTATAAATTCCAGTGTTTGAAGCTTTGTTGTGCCGCTTGTTACGGGGAACTTTGGGGAAAACACTTATGGGGTTGTCACTTCGGGTTGTACTAAAATCTCGCTTTCGTGGAATGCTCTACTGGTTATTTTGTTTGGAGTTAGCAAAGATACGCGGGGAAAATATGTCTACTGGGTATTTTGTTTGTTTACTGAATTTTACTCTGTGTTAGAAAACCACGCGGTGAAATTGTCTACGGGGTTGTGTTTACTAGAATTTCACTCCGTGCTAGAAAACCACTCGGTGAAATTGTCTACTGGGGTGTTTTACCAGAATTTCACTCCGTGTTAGAAAACCACTCGGTAAAATTGTCTACTGGGTTGTGTTTACTAGATTTTCACTCCGTGTTAGAAAACCACTCAGTGAAATCGTCTACTGGGTTGTTTTACTAGAATTTCACTCCGTGTTAGAAAACCACTCGGCGAAATTGTCTACTGGGTTGTTTTACTAGAATTTCACTCCGTGTTAGAAAACCACTCGGTGAAATTGTCTACTGGGTTGTTTTACTAGAATTTCACTCCGTGTTAGGAAACCACTCGGTGAAATTGTCTACTGGGTTGATTTACTAGAATTTCACTTCGTGTTAGAAAACCACTCGGTGAAATTGTCTTCTGGGTTGTTTTACTAGAATTTCACTCCGTGTTAGAACCCACTCGGTGAAATTGTCTACTGGGTTGATTTACTAGAATTTCACTCCGCGTTAGAAAACACTCGGCGAAATTGTCTACTGGGTTGTTTTTACTAGAATTTCACTCCGTGTTAGAATACCACTCGGTGAAATTGTCTACTGGGTTGTTTACTGCGCTTACCTGATGTGTTCTTGAGCTCGGCTGGATAACAAGTGATACTTTCAACGTTTATGTTGTCCCTTTTATACTAAAATCAGTATTATGTTTTGCACTAACAACAATCAGTGCCCGTAGTTGTTATTGTTATGTCTCTTTACTCGTCTTATTCATATTTTGTTGCTTGTTGTTTACATGTTTAAAACTGCTTGCTTTGTTATTGTTACTTGTTTGCTGTGTGTGTTGTTAGTGTTATTTGTTTACTTGTTTGTCGCGATTGTATGTTTGTTGTTGGTTGTTATTTTACCATTCGCATTCCTGCCCGTTAGGTACAGTGTGGTACAAAAAGCAAGGTATATTTGATTAAAAAAAATCTAAGGAGCCTAACAGGGTGTGACCGAGTTTTGTCCCACAAAACTTGTCGTCACAGTAGTTTTCGGGGTTTGTAGCCTCACCCTTTTTTGGGATTGGCTGGACGTTGGCTACCTTCCAGCAAAAAGGAAAAACTCTCACCCGGTACGAGTAGCTAAACAATTTTGCTAAAGGACGAGACAATGACAATGCACACTTCTTCAAGACTAAAGCCGTAACACCATCCGGGATGAATTGGGTCGCAGGATAAGAAAAACTATAATAAGGACCGAAGGAAACCAAACAAATGCTTTTAGCAAGGAATGGTATGAAACTTCTTAGGAAACAACTGCTAAACTGGTCTAGTTGATAAGAAAGCGTAGTTTTACATAAAACACATTTTTTGGTGGGGTTTGTATAGTTTTCTGTGCGACTGTAAGTTCCTTTTATAATTTATCATTTCGTTTGTAACTTCTACAATAGTTATCAACCATGCTTCATATATAGTTTTGCTTGAAATGGGTTTTCCGAAGACCCCATTTATGATGCTAACTAGGTTCTTATATTTTTATACCATTAATAGTCCGGAATAGTTTGCTATTAAAACTAGATCGCTCTAATTTTTACCCAAAAATTTAAAATTTTTACCTACATACATATAAACCAAAGTTTTTTGGTGTCTTCTTATAATCTATGAACTTTGTTTCTTCTTTTTCAGATGAAATAATTTTAATAGAATATACCTAAGTATATTGATAGTAAAAATTAAACAATAACTCCTTTTTTTAATCCAGGATTTGGCATAAAAGCCCATATGAGCTAGTGGGATCAAAGAAAAGAAAGAGCCAAGTTGCTCCACTATTTTACTTGGTCCCCATACTCGAATTTAAGGTTTTGGTGCGATTTTTAATACAATTAATAAAATTGACTTGACTCGATAATTTTTTTTTAATTTTATGCTAGAAACACAACTATGACGAACGACGAACTACGCATAGTACGACGAATTCGTCGGCAAGAATTCGTTGCGTAAATTCGTCAAATGAGACACAATAAGTGCGTGAACCTAAACATTTTTTTAATTTATAAGAAAATATTAGTCGGGTGTGTTTTAGAATCCGAATCCACTCGAAGTGGATTACTTCAGCATTTTTGGTGTTCTGCATTTCGCTTTTGCGATCTCAAATTAGTTTTTGGGTTTGTTTAAAATTTTGCAATTTTTCGCGAATTTCAGCCATACAGAAAAAATTATTGCCGAATTATTTTCAAACAAACGCTTGTTTGAAATTTTTTTTGAGTTCTACAAATTTTTTTACTGATTCAATCAATATTTTTGTTTGATTTTTATTTAACCAACAAAAATGTGGACAACTATTCAAAAATTTAATAAACGCGCTATTGGTTTGAAGTTTTCATTATTTTTGTATGAAATATTTAACGCTCTTTAATGTTGTCGTCTTTTTGCATTTTTTTTATTGATTGTAAGCAACACTTCTTTATGATAAATAAAGGGTGGTTAAATTTCAAGGGCCGATGTTGATTTTGAATAAAACACAAACTATTTAGGAAATTATCGTAATTTTATTTTATTATGATATATTGGTACTACTCAATTATGTATGCAACAAAATATCGGCCAAATGGGCGCCGCGACCACGGCGGCACACCTCCATCCGATGGTCCAAATTTTCGATGACCCTGAGGCATAATGGAGGTTCTATGCCGTTAATGTGCCGAATTATCTCATCCTTTAGCTCTTGAATTGTTGCTGGCTTATCGACGTACACCTTTTCTTTCAAATAACCCCAAAGAAAAAAGTCCAACGGTGTCAAATCACATGATCTTGGCGGCCAATTGACATCGCCATTACGTGAGATAACACGGCCATTGAATTTGTTGCGCAAAAGAGCCATTGTTTCGTTAGCTGTGTGGCAAGTGGCACCGTCCTGCTGAAACCACATATCGTCCACATCCATATCTTCCAATTCGGGCCATAAAAAGTTCGTTATCATCTCACGATAGCGAACACCATTCACAGTAACTGCCTGACCGGCCTCATTTTGGAAAAAATACGGCCCGATGATGCCGCCAGCCCATAAACCGCACCAAACAGTCACTCTTTGTGGGTGCATTGGTTTTTCGACAATCACTCTTGGATTCTCATTCGCCCAAATGCGGCAATTCTGCTTATTGCCGAATCCACTGAGGTGAAAATGTGCCTCATCACTGAATCACGAAGTGCACGATGTGCATTTTGATTTGAACGCCCATTTTCATAATAAGTCTGGATAACTTTAACACGTTGTTGGATTGTGTATCTCTCCATGGTTCAAATTGAGTAAGTCTGAAATAGAGAAATGTCAAATAAAATTCGGAAAAAAACTTGGCGTTTAGGTGTGGTTCACATTCAACATCGGCCCTTACAATTTAACCACCCTTATAAGAACTACAACAAAAAACACATGCATTCTATTTTTGGACGCTTTAAAAAAGTACAGCAATAAGAAAAATGATAAAATAGCGTGACGAGGTTTGTAGTAAAAAAACAACAAAAGCAATAGCAGGTAAAAAAAACGTTTCATTTTTTTTAAACAACAGAAAAAACACATTATAATAAGAAACAAAATAAATTTTTGGTTGGTTTCAAAGTTGGTAAAAAAAACTTAATCCCGTATTCAATTTTTTCAAACAGTTTGTTTAAATACATCAAATACAAAAATAGAATGATGGCGGAAAACATATCGAGTCGGTCTGCCGCCGTTTTTGGTTACATTTCTTCTTCATTAGCAAAGGAAAGGATAAAGCAACAGTGAGTGATAAAGAAAAACACTGTGAGTATTAATATGACTTCGTTCAAAAATTATTCCAACAAAAAATGCGTCTCAAAGCCAGCCGGGCCGCTCTGCCAACAGTGCTTGCTTGTGTGCGCGTCATTGCTTGTGCCAAAACTTTTTTGTTTGATTCAGCAAAAATATTTGTTTGAAATTTATATGAATTTCAGTAAACTTTTTGTTTGATTCTGTAAAATTGAATTGAAAAAATCGGCGTTTTTTTCAATAAACAAAATGCAAATAAATTGTTTGAATATGCGAATTTGTTTGTAGGACCGATTTTAGACAAAAAATTGTTTGATTCTACAAATTTTTTGTTTGAATTGGAAAAATAATTTTTTCTGTGCATGTTCGCGATTTGTTCCTGTAAGTTTTCTAATTTTTTACAGTTTTCATAATTTATAATATTTAGTAGACTTTGCCGCTGTTAGCAAATTTTTGGGACTTTCCTCTAATTTAGCAATTTTTACCGAATTTTAGCCATTCCTTCTAGTTTTAGGGAGATTTTATCAGTTTTATCAGTTTTAAGGGTTTTATTCGATAAAAGAATAACTATTATTTCCAATTTTTATTTTTAAAAATTTATGATAACTATTATGGGAAGGAACCAAATAAAAGTATTTCTCAAGCATAACTATTACTTTTCGATAGATATATTACTAATTACTTTTAATAGTTATGAATAAGAAATAACATAACTGTTATAACTCATTTTAAAATGTATGTATGTATATATGTACATTAGAGCGACTCAAGTTGTATGGAAGCAAAATTCGTGCTCGATGTACCCTCCTAAAAATGAACCTTGGACTTTTTTAAGATGACGTTTTAAATATTTCGGCTCCAGGGTTGACCTCTCGTGAGCTGGACCAGTTTGAAAAAGGGTCTATTTTTGCATGTTTTGTTACTTTAAGAATCTGTTTCCTTACCAACATATAAATTAGTTTTGTTGTAATACTTGCTATGCAAATCTTGAGTGTCAATTAGTTTTGTTGTCAATATAATTAAAACACAATTTAATCTCTGTTCATTTTCCGTTTATTTAAACAAATCAAAAATAATTAAATAACTTTATTTAAACAAATCCAAATATAACTATAATTACAATTACTTGCTATGCAAGTCTTGAGTGTCAGTGCTGAACTAACTTTTAATCTGAAACTATAAACTAAAGAACTCTACAACTTCTAGAGGAAGAAGAAGAAGCCACGGCAAAAATGCTTATCAGCATAAACGGACTCACATTTCATGTGAACGGAATTTGCAGGTAAGAAATGCAACGTAGCGTCTGCTATGAAAAAAAGGTATTTTATTCAGTTATTTTGGGACGCGCGTGCAGCGCTAATTTTGAAGAAGTGTTTATTGTTGCAATTTTTTTATTTTGCACAATAGCTTTTGTTGCTGTACTTTCGTACCTTAACTGTTCCCCCCTTTAAGCATCGGACGTCCTCGTCTGATCATATCTGCTAAGAATATTGTTGATTTCAACCTTACGTTGCCTTTTGGCGAGAACGTATGCAACGCATATTATTACAATAAGAACAAAAAGAGAGGCTGAGGTGTAAAAAGTTCCTCTTACTTTCAAATGAAGGTGCGATATATGGTCTAGGTTTTCAATATTTAAATCATGAAGGTATTGAAGTGATAAGATAGCGGTATGATCAGTTAAGTTAACAGTGTGAGCTATAGGAATTTCGGGGCTTTTAAAAGCAATTTTTCGGCAATTTTTGAATTCCGTTGAATTAACTTTTAAGGTATTGTCAAAAGTTATGAGGTATGTACCCGTTTGTAGGGTTTTTGTTACATTCTCGTAAATCACTTTGGAGGGTTGATTATTTATAATAACAATGCCATCGTCAATCTCTTTCAGAGGTGGCATATTATGCGCGGAATTTGTGTTACAAGTTGCCGTGTTATTATTTAATAAAGCGTCTAGGCATGAAGTATTTTCAAGGTTAAATGTTTTACAAAATGAAGTTGTAGATTTCTTTTTACAATCTTTTAACATGATATATTTGTAGCCACATTTTGCTACATCACTTACTTTAAATGACAAAATTTTATTATTATGAACGACTGGAAAAATTAATTTTTTATTACAAAATTTTATAATTTTTGGAAATTTTATCAAAAACGTAATAACATTTTCGGTCTGCAAAATCTTTAGTTTTGAATTTACAATTATCTCAGTAATGCTTACATTTAAATCTATTTCGGATTTTAAAACAAAACTTACTTCCGAGCTATCTAACAGAATGGGATTGATCATTTGGAGTTTCCCCAAGGTTATGGACAAAGCTAGGTTATCTAGTTCCCTAAGTACTGCTCTATTTCTTTCGCCTAACAAACTATAAAGGTATCCTGAATCGATTTCAGTAGCCTTAGTTTTACTTACAAGTGTGTTCACAGTCGTAGTTAATTTGTTTATTTGCGATTGCATATCGGTGTTTATGATTATCTGGGCATTACTTGCAGTAACTAATTCATCTTGTTTGCTACGCACTTCGGTAAAGTCATCGTAATCTGGCGTACCAGCTATGTATTTCAGCGCGGTTCCAAGAACGTTAATGCTACGTGCGTGCCTGTGGTGTATGCGCAGGGATTCTATTGTCTTCTCTATTTGGTCCACATCTGATTCTAGCAGTTTTCTCATGTGTGATTTTGGTAGTAGGTCCGTTAGATTTCTGGTTTCTTCTGCTATGGTAGTAAAGTTTGTCAAGTCCGTTACATGGGCCAACATTCCATAATTTTCATAGATTGCAACATTTCCGTCCGCTACAGGAATATAGTGTGAAGAAGTATAGTCCAGGATGGTGGCATAGCTAGCGAGTACAAAGACTGCAAATATTAGGATGCTGTAATGAGGAAACGAATGTTATCTTTATGCACTATTTTGTCATCAATTTTAAGAGTTGTGCCTAGATCTTGTTGGACAGTCTTTTCGACAAAAAGTTTGCTAATTTTATTCCCCAATCTCTTATTAACTTTCACAAAAACTTTATCTCCAGGATTATATGTTTTAGTTACTGTCTTTTTGTTATGATAATCAAGGTCTGATTTTTGTTTGGCAAGAATTTTCGCACGAATATTTTCTTTCAAGTTTTCTGGAATTGATTGAATTATATCTATGGGCTTATGGTTAGTAGTAGAATGGATTGTTCTATTGTATTTTGCAGTTGCCATTAAGACAAGCTCTGTAGAGTCATCTATTGCGTACTCTAGTTTTAGGCATCTTGCAATTTCCGCAAGTGTTCCATGGAAACGCTCGACTTGGCCATTAGAGGTACTATGCATGGGTGGAGTTGCGTAAATGTTTGCTCCGAAGTTATTCTTTATTAACGATCTTATGGTTTGTGAAGTTAGTGACTTTTCGTTGTCGCAAACTATTGTTTCCGTGCCTTTGTAAAAGTTAAGTATCTCCAGAAGGGCTGGTTTAACGTCTACTATCGCTCGAGAGGGTATAGGTTTTACAATAGCGAACTTAGAAAATTTATCGAGACATGTTAAATAGAATTTCTTATCAGTATTGTAAATATCGACATGGAGGATCTCGCCTGGGAAGGAGGGTATGGGGGTCTCAGCGATCTCATGTTTTTTTGGATGTCTTTGATATTTCGCTAGCCGACAGATTTTGCAGTTTGCTGTAATTTCTTTTAACTTTTTAGCTATATCTGGGAAAAAATAATCCTGAAGAACTTGTTTCGTATTTTCTGAAACAGAACGGTGTGCCCTATTGTGTTCATTTGTTAAAATTTCAATTTGATCACTTGCATTAAAGATATCTGTAACAAATTTATTAGCGTACCTGAATTTTACAGAAGGGAAATTCGATATAAGAAGGTGTTGGATTTGAGCAAGGGTATGTAAATCACAATTAATCGCGTTCACTACTTCTGGGTTTATGCAGTCCTTAATAGTATTTAAAAGATCGTCAATTTCTTGATATGAAATGCGATGTCGAATGCGATTTTTAAAAAGAATTTTTGTTTCTTTATTTTGTTCTGAACCATGATTGATTAAAATCTGGTTTTTGAAACAGTTAATTGGGTTTTCGACCGCGGGAATAATTTCGGTGAGTGACATCTCACTTCCACAAGCTTGTAGTGAGCATGTAGATGTGGTATCCATTGTAATGTTAACAAATTGTCTGGAAAGGGCGTCTGCAACAATATTGTCTTTGCCGGGCTTGTAGAAAAATGTTGGCGAGTACTCTTCAATGAAGGCTCTCCAGCGCTTTAATTTAGAGTTTGGGTTTTTATCAGATATCGAAAAGGTTAGGGGTTGGTGGTCGGTGAAGATGTTTAAATTATTTACCCCGTAAAGATAGTGTCTAAGATTTTTTAAGGCCCATACGATAGCTAAAAGTTCGCGTTCGTTGGTTGCGTAGGTTTCTTCGGCGGGTGACAAGGTCCTTGAAATCATGGTAATTGGACGACCATTTTGAGAAAGAACGGCGCCAATAGCATGGGATGACGCATCAGTCGTAAGGTCAAAAGGTCTATCGAAATTTGGATAAAGGAGAAGTACATCTTCGGAAGAAAGGATATTCTTAATTTTTTTGAATGAGTGAATAGCATCAGCATCAAGGTCAATTTTAACTTGCTTCGAATGTTTTGTCCCCACATGACCATTTTCTCCACGTAAATATTTAGTCAGAGGTTTCGCTATAGCCGCATAGTCTTTAACGAATTTTCTATAATAACCGGCCAACCCTAGAAATGACCTTAAGCTCCTTAAGGTTGTTGGCGTTTCGTAGTTGACTATGGTTTCAATTTTCTTTGGACACGTTCTGATACCGTCGGTTGAAACGACAAAGCCCAAATACTCGACAGAGGTTTTAAAGAATTTGGACTTTTCTAAAGAAACTCTCATGTTAGCATGGTAAAGTTTTAGTAAGATGTTTTGGATGTCATCTATATGCTTCTGCTCAGAGTCAGAAAATATGATGATATCATCGATATAGACGTGACATGACTTTCCGATTTCATCACGTAAAACATCATCGATGGCACGCTGAAAAATGCTCGGGGCGTTTTTTAATCCAAATGGTAAACGACAGAACTCGTATTTACCATTATTCACGCTGAAAGCAGTTTTTTTCCGGTCGTGTTCGGCCAAGTTAATCTGGTGGAAGCCACTTTTTAAGTCCAAGGTTGTAAAGAACTTAGATTTGCCAAGATTTGAAAGTATAACAGACGGATCAGGTATAGGATATTTATCAGGGATAGTTTTTGAATTAAGTTTAGTGTAGTCGAACACGAGGCGTTTATTGGGCTTGCCCAATTCGTCTGTGCCTTTCTTGTCGACAACCCAAACAGGGCTGTTATAGGGAGATCGGGATGGCTTTATAATGCCATTTTTTAAAAGTTCCTTAACCTCTTTATTGACAAATTCTATCATCGAAATGGGGTAGGATTGGTATTTAGAATATATGGGCTCCTGATCTTTTGTTTTAATTGTTGCGGAAATTTTCGTGTTAAAGGGTAAGGCTTCATTCGGGTTAGCGAAAACACCAGCATTTTCGTTTATTATTTGAAAAAATTTCTTTTCTACATTTTTTGGGATAGAGACATTTTCTATTAAAGAATTCACTGCATCTAGCTTAAGATATTTCAATTTTTCTTCGCCGCCGTTATAATAAATCATGTCTTTTTCTGTGTTAATCACGCCCTTTATGCTTTTTATGAAGCTAAAACCTATGATACCGTCAAATAGAGACAGGTTCGGTAAAATAAAAAATGTTTCAGTATGATTTAGGACATTTACTAGTGTTTTGTTGTTGATTGTATCAGCACCATGAATGGATTTGACTAAAAATGGTTTTTCGACTTCTTTAATGTTTTTTAATCCGTTAATATTGGTGATATAACTTTTAGAGGCACCAGTGTCGATTAAAAGTTTAATGTTTTTGCCACCTATCATTCGCTCAATGTAGGGGAGAACTGACCCTCCCTTAAAAAATTAATCTCATCTTCGAAAGGTGGATCAGAAAAAGTAGGGTTTTCATACGGCTCTTGGTTACCAGAGAAGTTTGGCTCATCGCCGTAGTCATGTGTTTCCAAGGTTTCGAGACCTTCGTTTTGCAACATCTCTTGGCCAAGGTGGTTAATCCTTTGGACCTTCTGAGGGACCTGTCTTTCGGATGTTAAACCTCGCTTTTGTGTTTGAAAACCCTGAAAGTTGTTTGTTCGCACCGTACGCATGCTTACATCAGTGTCCAGGGATTGGGATACTGGTTGAGAGTCACTAGCTTGTTGGCCTACAGGCTGAAAAGGATTTTGGGCGAAATTTCGGAAATTCGAATTTGCAACATTATGGCGTTGTGATTGGTTAGATGCCTGTTGAGGGCGATTTTGATAAAATGGAGTAGTTTGTTGACCGACAAAGTTTTGCGGAGGCTGAGAATAGTTATTTTGCTGACCGAAGGAGTTCTGTTTAACACGCTGCATGTTTTGTCCTAAGGCTGTGTGTGTTGAGGGACTCATTAAAGCCTTGTTTAAACCATTACTGTAAATGGCAGCAAAATGATAGCGGTTTTGATTTGCTTCTAGCTCTTGTGCTAGTGCCAGAGCTGATGGCAAGTCTGCAGGCTTGCACGAAAACAAGGTGTCACATAAGGGCTTCCTAACTCCCGAAACAAAGACACGCAAAGCCTGTTCACGGTATTTTTGGTTCAGTGACTGAATCAAATTGGCATCTCCTTCATTCGACATTATAATTTTGTTCACAATCGCGGTTAACTTACGCTCTACTTCGTCGTAAAATTGGATAATAGTTTTCTGTCCCTGCCTTAAAGTGGAGAGCTCTTGCTCTAACGTAAAGATGGATTTTTTATCCATGTAAGTAAAATCAAGCCGTGCTATAATAGCCTTAAAGTTAAGGACTGTGTTATAAGTGCTTAACGCAGCGTCTGCGTTACCCACGACTTTGTTTCTCAGAATAGCTACCGCCTGGTAGTACTTTGAGCTTCCTACATAAGGTTCAAATAATTTATGGGCTGTTGTGGCGGCCTGACGCCAAGAGACATATCTGGTGGGGTCGCCTTTAAATTCTGGGACAGATTTAATTATATCTAGAGTTTCCTCACACGTCCTATTGGGTACTATTTCTATTTCCTTATATGCTTCTACGGCAGAAGGTGGCTCTAAGGATTGGAGTCGCCTAGTAAGGTCGGCAATAGTTGCTTCAAAGCTTTCTTTTGTTCTTTGGACTGCTTGTTGGATAGCAGTGTCCAAGAGAACTTGCAAATTTTCAGAATTCATTTCCTCTTTGTTCTCAATTCTTTTTTCAGAAATTAATAGTGATTGTAACCTAGCTAAAATAACGTCAAACTCTTCAGGATCTTCCTGTGGTCTTGACATGAACTCTAGGGAAAAACCAAAGATCAACTCAGAATTCTTTTCACGTAAATTTTATTTTAAATTTCAAAGGTAATAACTGTTAAGGGTCCCATAGACACATACTGCCTATGCTCATGCAATAAACATGTGTTTGTAAATTTGAAATTTTTATTTATGTATGCGTCACACCGACAATGCAGTATGAAAAATCAAAATAGGTTTGATTTTGAAATGAACTCATACTGCTGACAGTTGTAAAAATGAACAATAAAATAAATAAATACATTTTTTGTTATAATTTTCTTTTCAATTTAAATTAAAACAAATTTAAAATAATTTTTGAGAAATAAAAGTGGGAAGAAAATAGGGTTTTACTTGAATTTCACGTAATAAAATTTATTTTAAAATGATGATTGATAAGTGTGTAGTAAAATATCAATCACACACGTATACGAAGGGTTCATCGGCAGTAGCTGTCAGCAGTATGTGTCTATGGGCCCCTTTACAATAATAAAAATAAAAAATTTTTACGAAATTTCAAAAATTTAGATCCGATTTGTTTTTTTTTTAAAAAAAAAAAAAAAAAAATTTTATAAAAAATAATAGATAGCAATCAATAGTAATAATAAAAAATAGAATTCTTACAAATAAATCATCACGGCTTTGGCTCCTTCTGGTTCTAAATGCAACTTTTCTGGCTGGAATGTAACTGCTCAAGACTCGGCTTCACTAAGGGTCCTTTGCAACTGCTCACGGCTTGGCTTTTCTAAGTTGTTGACTGATGGATTAGTTTTTGTTATATTTTTTGCTTTTTGGTGATGAATGCTTTTTATATTTTTAAGAATTGTATTAGGTTTTTAGCACCAGTATGGTAGTAATTTTTTAAATTCTCAATAAGCAATGTAATTTTTATTCACAAGTATGGTGAATGTCTTTGTTGTTTGAATTTTAATTTTTTCTTAAACACTGTTTTTTATTATAAAAAAGTTATTTTTCTTTTCACTTCAATGATGACTTAGTTTTTATCTGCTCACTGTATGGTGATTGTCTTTGTTGTTTAAATTTTAATTTTTTTTAAACACTGTTTTTTATTATAAAAGGTTATTTTTCTTTTCACTTCAATGGTGACTTAGTTTTTATCTGCTCACTGTATGGTGATTGTCTTTGTTGTTTAAATTTTAAATTTTTTTTAAACACTGTTTTTTTATTATAAAAGGTTATTTTTCTTTTCACTTCAATGGTGACTGTTTTTTTCCGTTGGGCGCCAATTAGTTTTGTTGTAATACTTGCTATGCAAATCTTGAGTGTCAATTAGTTTTGTTGTCAATATAATTAAAACACAATTTAATCTCTGTTCATTTTCCGTTTATTTAAACAAATCAAAAATAATTAAATAACTTTATTTAAACAAATCCAAATATAACTATAATTACAATTACTTGCTATGCAAGTCTTGAGTGTCAGTGCTGAACTAACTTTTAATCTGAAACTATAAACTAAAGAACTCTACAACTTCTAGAGGAAGAAGAAGAAGCCACGGCAAAAATGCTTATCAGCATAAACGGACTCACATTTCATGTGAACGGAATTTGCAGGTAAGAAATGCAACGTAGCGTCTGCTATGAAAAAAAGGTATTTTATTCAGTTATTTTGGGACGCGCGTGCAGCGCTAATTTTGAAGAAGTGTTTATTGTTGCAATTTTTTTATTTTGCACAATAGCTTTTGTTGCTGTACTTTCGTACCTTAACTTATACAAGTTGGGTATCGTAAGAAAGGTTTTTTTTAAGGCGCGTCCAACTGTATATAAAATTTGTCCAAGGACGATCATGTATGTCCTTTTTTCAAGGATTTTCTGTAAAAAAAAAACGGTTTTTGAATTTTTTGTTCGGGGTTGTTTGTGATTAAAGTGCCAAATTAACATATTTTAATCTTTAGTTGATTTAATTAAATACGTGTCTCAGCTTTTTTTGAAATTCGTGCTAGTTCGCGTTTTGACAAAAATGCAATGGGGTGGTAACCCTTCGTTTTAAATAGGGCAATATGGGAATCAAATTTTATCTTTTGCTAAGTATATCATCTTTGTATGTAAATAATTTAGATTTGTGCAAATTAGATGCATTTTACACGGTGCTCTGGAATGTATAGTAGTAGTAGTATTTATTTTTATTTTCAGCAATATATATAAAATAATTACAAAATAAAATAAAATAAAAGTTAAAAATAAACATATGCGACTCTGACTATCGTCGTCAGCCGCTTATAATATAAAAATTTAATTTCCTTATCAAAAAGTTTCTGTAATTTATACATGTTTTAATATAATTTGCTAAGAAATTCCAATTTGTATTTACACCATTTAATTTAAGATTTCGTCTTCCGTAAGGTAAGCTTTACTGAAGTACATAATTCTAATTTCTTTTAAAGTTTTACAACGACCAAGAAAATGTTCTATATTTTCAATTTCCCTTGAATTACATAAAGAGCATAATTTAGATAAATTCGTTTCAAAACGGTTACCATTTAATTTTAACAAATCACTTCGTGCTTTAAAAATCCAAGTTATATTTTCCAGTTTAATTTCATTAGATATGTATTTATTCCCTTCAATTGCATTTAGTTTTGAATATATTCTGGTTGTTAAAATCTTTTTGTTGCAAATTTGCTCTTGATATTTTGACTTCAAGGAGATTAAAAGGTTTTTTCTATTGTTATTCCATTGTTGTTTATTAATGTTCGCTTCTGTCCAATTAATTTCAAATTCTAATCCGATCTTGTTAAGTTCAATTACCCAAAGCAGATTTTTTTGAATCAATAGTTTAGAAAATTGATAAGGCAACCGATTTTCTCCGTAATCAAACAAAGTTTTGTTGATGTATCTCATATGTAGATCTAAGGTATATAAATGAACATTTTCCATACCTGTTTCGGATAATAACACATAAGTTTGTGTGAAGCTTGGGAGCCGCAAGATTTTCTTTAGAAAATATATTTGTAGCTTATCAACATGCTCAAAATTTGTAAACCCCCATATTTGGGCTGCATACGATTGCACTGATCTGCATACTGCAAGAATAATTTCCATTTAGAAGCAATTGATATTGTGTTTTTATTTAAAATGTTTTGCCATGTTAAGTTGATAATATTTTTTGCTGCTATGTTTCTTTGTTCAATATGCTTCGTAAATACCATTTTTGGTGTAAGCCAAACTCCTAGGTAACAGTATTCTGAAACTATTTTGATTTCTTGGCTATTAAAATACCATTTGGTTTCTGAAAACCATAATTTCTGACTTATCCAAGTTTACTTCAACATTCCATGTTTTACAATAGTCTTCAAGTTTTTGGATCATTTTCTGCAGCACTTTTACATCATCCGCTAAAATCACTATGTCGTCTGCATATAATAGCAATCTTATGTTAATATTTTCAAAGTATATTCCACCTTCTAAGCAATCATGCAAATCATTAAGGTATAAGGCAAATAGTAAAGGTGATAGCAAACACCCCTGCTTTACACCACATTCTGTAGCAAATGACTTTGATAGCTCACTACCTGTCCAAACAGATGTTAGAGTTTTTTCATAGATACATTCAATAAACTTTACAACTTTTGATGATACACCCAATGTATGCAACTTATAAATTAAAGCATTTCTTGACACTTTATCAAATGCTGCTTTGAAATCTACGAAAAAGGCATATGTTTTCTTTTTATTCGCAAAATTCAGATGCACCATAGATGTTAAATTATATATATTATCTGCTGTTGAATAGTTTTTACGAAATCCTGGAATTCATTCATAATGTTGTTACGTTCAACCCAATTCGAGAGTCTTTCATCCCATCATAAGTTTCGGCAAACAGTTCATAAATGATATACCACGATAATTATTTGGTAATGAAGTATCGCCTTTTTTATAGATTGGATAAATAATACTCAAATTAAACGAATCATCAACACTGCATCGATCAAATAATACATTACATGTTTTTGTTATCTCTTCCAATAGTTCGTCTGGTGCATTTTTATAGAACTCATACGGAACTCTATCTTCTCCTGGAGCTTTATTAGTTTTAGTTTTACTCAGCACTTGTTTAATTTCTGATACTGATATTATCTTATCCAAGTCATAATTACTTGTATAAAAGTATGCATATTGCGTTTCTACTATATTTTGAATCGGGTTTAACAATTGCTTGAAATTAATCCTAAAGTCTTCTGCCTGAATAGCTAATTCTGTTGGTAAATCATCATTACGTATCTCCTTGGCAATTTTCCACCAATCTTTGCTGGTTTGCACACTCTCTATTTTTTCAACTAGTTTTTGACTATAACTTTGTTGGGCTTCACGACATACTTCTTTATATTTTTTATTAGCTTTCAGATACTTGTCCTTATTTTCATTACTTCCATGGATTCTATATTCTTGAAGTCTTTTAAAGGAAGTATTTCTTGCATTGTAGCATTTTATAGTAAACCACTTTTGTTTTTGAGGGACTTTAAAGCCGTTTTTATATATTTTACCATATGAATTCTTTATTACTTCAGTTAGTTCACCAAAGCTCATACATATACTCTTTTTCTTGTTGTGTTTTTGTTGACTGTAGTACATTTTTTACCACAGCTTGATACTTTGATTTGTAGTCTTCTCGTCAATGTAGTTTTGGTAGTAATTTGGCAGTGATGCTTTTAGAAATATTAGTCTTAATCTTTAATGTAAGAACAATGGGAAAGTGGTCAGACCATAAATGATTTTCCACACAAAACTTATCGACATTTTTAAGAAGCTCTTGAGAGACAGCGCAAATATCATTCACGGATTTTCCAGCTTCACTGGAGAAAGTAAATTCTCCTTCAATATCTCCTTTTGTCCTGCCATTCATTATAACCAAACCGTGATCGTAGCACAGCTGTACAAATTGTCTTCCTTTTTCATTTATAAAAATATCTTTAGATTTTCTTTCCTCAGTGCCTGCCGGAAAGTTTGTTTGAATTAAATCATCAATTTCTCTCTGAAGTAAGCCAATTCTCACATTTAGATCGCCTATAATAACAGGATTAACTATGTTATTTTCTGTGAAGAGTAAATTAATATTTTTGAGCTCATCATTCCATACAGCGCTTCTCATATAAAGTGGTATCAGATTAATTATTGAAGAATTTATTTTGATATTTATAATGTTAATATAATGTAAATTAATAAAAGAATATTTAAAATTCATTTTGGATAGCACCTTCTTTACTCCTAAAACACATCCACCAATAGCTCTACCATAATTACTAACTATTGTAGCAGGTGTCCAAAATAATTCATATCCACTTAGATATTTATTAAAATTTAAAGATTTTTCATGATTTAAATGAGTTTCAAGAATTACGAAAATATCATATTATAAATATATAATTAAAAAAATCAACATTTACAACTTTATTTTCAAGGACGTGTATATTGTATGACAAAATATTAAGGTTTAAAAAAGTTGCAGAATTGGAATTATTATTACATATATTGCTATTAATTAGTTTTTTTGGTTTGATTGATTAAATTTTTCTAAAAGACTTTCATAACTTAATGTTAATGTACTTAATTTATCACCATACATATCAGTTAAGATTTCTTGAGCTGTATTTTCGCCGCACATTAGTTCATGGCTTCTATTTCATTTCATCCAGTTGACACAAATTTTTATTGAATCGTTTTTAACAAATACTTTATGAGTTTTATCAATATCTAAAATCTCTGTTTTTACCAACATCAACAATTTTCTATCGAGTTGTCTTTCTTCATTTAAGTCTCTTTCAACTTTCATCATCATTTCTTTTTTTCTTTCTTTAGTCCTATTTAAATCTATACATGATCTAGAAACTAAATCCGCTATCATATTAGAGTAACTACAAAATCGCATTTATATACATTCCAGAGCACCGTGTAAAATGCATCTAATTTGCACAAATCTAAATTATTTACATACAAAGATGATATACTTGACAAAAGATAAAATTTGATACCCATATTGCCCTATTTTTTTTACAGAAAATTCTTGAAAAAAGGATATGGATGATCGTCCTTCGACAAATTTTATATACAGTTGGACGCGCCTTAAAAAAACCTTTCTTACGATACCCAACTTGTATATGTTGGAAATGAAACAGATTCTTAAATTAACAAAACATGCAAAAATAGACCCTTTTTCAAACTGGTCCAGCTCACGAGAGGTCAAAGCTGGAGTCGAAATATTTAAAATTTCATCTTAAAAAAGTCCAAGGTTCATTTTTAGGAGGGTACATCGAGCACTTTTTTTGGTGAGTCGCTCTAATGTACATGCACAATCTGCAAAAATAAAACAATTAATATCAAGAAAATATTCAAAATAATTATTATCGTAAATAAAAACCATAAAAATCTTTAGTTATAGTTATCTGTAAGAGAAATAAATATTTATCGATCATAATAGTTATGGGCCAATGTAAAATGATATTAATTAGATATGTATAATAGTTATGATATTCAACATTTTTTCATTTTTCGAATTTATTCTATGAGCTAAATTTCAGTTATGTATTTTATAAAGCTTTTTTGTAATAGTTCTATTCCTTCAATTTTTCAGAAATTACTTTATACATTATAATATAAAGGAACCTTCGGAAGGAAATAATTTCCAGTTTCTATAATAGTTATGTTATATTCAACATTTTTTTCATTTTACGAATTTATTCTATGAGCTAAATTTCAGCTATGTATTTTATAAAGCTTTTTTGTAATAGTTCTATTCCTTCAATTTTTCAGAAATGACTTTATACACTACCAGACTATTATATTGTATTTTCTTTTTACATTTTACCTTAGCCTTCCTTTGGAAAGCAATGAGGTATATTTTATGTATAGAAAAATTTACAATTATTAGACACCAGCAGAATGTAATGCATTTTCTGGCCCGCTACGGCCTTCGTCAGCATTCTTTGTGTCACACTGGATAGTGATACTTTATAAATTGAATGTATTTAACTCAACTATTTTAACAAATAGAAACTGGGACTTATTTCCTTCCGAAGGTTACTTTATATTATATTCAACATTTTTTTCATTTTTCGAATTTATTCTATGAGCTAAATTTCAGCTATGTATTTTATAAAGCTTTTTTGTAATAGTTATATTCCTTCAATTTTTCAGAAATGACTTTATACACTACCAGACTATTATATTGTATTTTCTTTTTACATTTTACCTTAGCCTTCCTTTGGAAAGCAATGAGGTATATTTTATGTATAGAAAATACAATATAATAGTCTGGTAGTGTATAAAGTCATTTCTGAAAAATTGAAGGAGTAGAACTATTACAAAAAAGCTTTATAAAATACATAACTGAAATTTAGCTCATAGAATAAATTCGAAAAATGAAAAAAATTTTGAATATAATATAAAGTAACCTGCGGATGGAAATAAGTCCCAGTTTCTATTTGTTAAAATAGTTGAGTTAAATACATTCAATTTATAAAGTATCACTATCCAGTGTGACACAAGGAATGCTGACTAAGGCCGTAGCGGGCCAGAAAATGCATTACATTCTGCTGGTGTTTAATAATTGTAAATTTTTCTATACATAAAATATACCTCATTGCTTTCCAAAGGAAGGCTAAGGTAAAATGTAAAAAGAAAATACAAGATAATAGTCTGGTAGTGTATAAAGTCATTTCTGAAAAATTGAAGGAATAGAACTATTACAAAAAAGCTTTATAAAATACATAACTGAAATTTAGCTCATAGAATAAATTCGAAAAAGGAAAAAAATGTTGAATATAATATAAAGTAACCTTCGGAAGGAAATAATTCCCAGTTTCTATTTGTTATAATAGTTATGTTTAAGAAATATTTATTTTCATTATACATAATAATTAAAAGCAATTTTTATAGAATATTTCTTAAAAGTGGTAAATTTTTTGGTACCTAAAAATGAGCATAATTGTATTTCGCCATTTTTGCAACTTTTTTTTTTGCCATTTTCCGACATTTTGTTTTTTTCATTCATTTAGCGATTTCAAATTAATTTTATTGTATATTAAAAAGTTTGCAATTTTTCGCGAATTTAAGCCAAGTTCACATAAGAAGCAATTTGTCCCTGTGATTCTTTACAGCTTTCACGATTTATAATTAATAGTAGACTTTGCTATCATGCCGCTGTTAGCAAATTTTTGCGAATTTCCGCTAATTTTACAATTTTTACTGAATTTCAGCCATTCCTTATAGTTTTAGGGACTTTTTTTTTTTTTTTTTTTTATCAATTTTATGGCTTTTTTTGAAATAATAAATTTTTTTGCGAATTTTTGCCATTTTTGCCAATTTTTTTTTGTTATTTTCCGTCGTTTTGTTTTTTTTTCACTCATTTAGCGATTTCTAATATATTTTAGTGTTTGTTTAAAAGTTTGCAATTTTTTCGCGAATTTTAGCCAAGTTCGCAATAGAAGCGAATTGTCCCTGTAATTCTTTACAGATTTCACGATTTTTAATAAATCTTGAACTTTGCTATCATGCTGCGCTGTCCCTTTCCCAATTTATTCGTCGTTCGCCTGCGTAAGGAATAGAAATAAACCTATCGCAGAGTTCGTACGCACGACGAATTTCGGTCTACGCAATGATTGTGTGTACTTACATATACACCAATGTGTTCTATTTCTGGTTACGAATATTCGTTGCGAATAATTCGTCGTTCGTCCCAGTTGTGTTTCTAGCATAAAATTTTTTTTTAAGGGGAAAGAAAACTTAAAAGTTCAAGCTTTCTGTGTTTACAAATTTTTTTCTGTGCTGCTCAAGGCGAATTTATTACAGGTGGTCTTAAAAGCCCTGCTGATATTAGCTAAAATCACTGTTGGATGTCAAAATTTTGTTTATTCTCTTTTCATATCTTTGTTCTCTGTTTTGTTTTATTTCTGTTTTGACATCGTACAATTATTTTACAAAAACAAATTGCTTTAGGTTTTTGTACGAGTTGTACTTGTTGTAGTACCGAGATTACCTGGGGATGAATTCGCATTGGTGCTGCTTTATATCGAAATATATAAAAACATTTAAAATTTTCTTTTTTTGGAAGCTTTACAATATTGTCACTTTTTTAGAAAAAAATCAGCAAATCGGCACTTTGCTAAGTCTGGGATCACACTATGAAAGCTTTCATTCAGAAAGTCTGAGTTTATGGGTGCGAGAGTAGAGAAAACAAGCATGTTCTCTTCCCCTCTCACCAATAAACTCAGAATTTCGGGAAGAAAACTTTCATAGTGTGAACCCAGACTAACTTCGGAACAAAAAATCGTCAAAATGACGATAAATCGTCGAATCTGGCAGCCTGCTTTGTCTTAAGTCTCATTTTCTTAATTTCCTTTTCGTCTTCTTTTTAGTTTCTAAAAATTTACAAAGTGCGTGAACGTCATAAAAATATGCTCCTTTAAATCAATTAAAAAGAGAGTTAAAAGTGTTAGAACATTTGTAATTTCTATAAATTAATGAAATTAAAACAGCATTAAATTATATTATTAAAAAATCTAATCAAAAAGTAAACCACATTCTTGTAAAAACAGTGATAGAACATTTTTTCATAAAAAGCAGATCTAACGACAGCGCAGTCTCTGTTGGCTTTAAGTTGCTAAAATCGCCGCGGTTGTGGGCAGCATTGAGTGAGTTTGCTTGTGTAGTATATTAGGAAATAAAAGCAAAGTTAATAAGAAGAGGAAAAGTGTCTTAGCTAAAAGCAAAGTAAATGAAAGAAAAAGTGTTTGTTTTGGTTTTTTTTATTGGTAAAAAAGTAAATAATTAAAGATGGTAATTTCCACAAAATATGGCCAGTTTTAATTTAAAATGTGCAAAAATGAAATGAAATTAAAAGAAAGTTATATTGGGCCATGTCACAGAGTACAATTCCGTTCGGAATTGAAGAAAACATATTTGTTTGTTGATGGAAAGTGTATTTTGATAGTTTTATGCCCTTTCAGATACAGACAACTCCCATACCGTTCATGAAAACAAAAATGGTTTCATTATGAAACATTTTTTCGTCATTTTCTGAAGCACCAAAATACGGAATGAGTTCCGTTTCCGAACGGAATTGTACTCTGTGACATGGCTGATTATAAAAGAAATATAGAAAAATTAAATAAGATTTAATTAAAGTTTAAAGAAGTTTTAAGCAGTTAAAAGGAAAGTTATTAATTTTTATAAGGTAAGTTTTTCAAAATCTAAAATATATTTTTTATTATTAAAAGAAAATACATATTAACAAAAATGTATCTACATATGGGCACTTCCACAGAAAAGCTCTCTTTCTGTCACGTCACGTCACGTCACCTAGCAATTATTCTTGTATTTTAGAACCACGTTGTTCAAATTTTTCCTCTCTTTCACTAAATGAAAACCTAGTTGCGCTCTACACCCAAATGCAAAAAAGTAAATAATATTTTCATTATTCTTTGAGAAACAATTAAAAATGGTTGGTGACGTTACGTGACAAAAAGTAGACATTTCTGTGGAAATACCAATATGTGATTTATAGTCTTATAGAACTATGACTAAAATTGATTTATGGATAACATTTTTAAGCGATGCTAAAGCTTTGTCAAAAAAACGATATCGATCATATTTTACTGTCGATATGACGATAGTTTCAACTTAATTTTTTTTTTGAGTTTTTTCAATGATTTTTTTGCATAACAACAAACAGCGAAACAAAATATTTAAGAACAGAGCATAAAATCAAAACAGAATAGTGAAATTCTTTCTTTTAAATTCTAACCGTTTTGGTTTGTACTATAGCACAGAGGCATATTTCGGCCAACACCTTTTTTTAATACATAGATGGCAATATTAGTGCTAACACTTCAAAACATGAAATTACAAATTTCGAACACAATGTACAGCCTACTTTGGCTGTGGGATTGCTGGAAATTTCGTTATGAGTTTTACTTAAACTATTTGGCTTTTTTAGTATACAAAATTTCGCTATCTTTCCCTTAGAAATTAAAAATATGTCAAATTTTGACATTTGGCCTTCATGCTTTTAGCGTTAATATTTTCCGATTTTAGTAAAACCTTTAGAGTAAATTTAAAATTGGACTATTGTTTTGAATAAGTTCATTCACATAAAATTCACAACAGTAAAGAAATTGGGCTCAATCGCGAAAATATGGCCAAAAATTATATTTTCCCGGAAATCGCAAAGTTTAAATCGAAGGTACGCAAAACTATGGGAGGTACTGACAACATTTTTTCATATTCTTTATTGTATCCTTAATAAATCAAAATGTTACTATGTATGAAAAATTCAGAGATTTGTTTAAAAATATTTTTAAAAATTTGAAAATGGAGTTTTGAAACTGCTTTTAAATTTTTTTTTTGTCATACCTGCGTTTAGGTTATTAGTATTCTACGAATATACAACTCATGTATAAGTAAATACAGGTATATTTTAAGTAAAAATTAGCACTTATTCTTATATTTCTCAAAATATATAATTTTATTCCTACATTTCTTGTTCAAGTGTTCTGCGACATGGTAATTGGCCTGGGGAAATTTTAACAACTCTAAAATTTGTTAACCAAATTTTGTCTTTTTTTGTATCATTAGAAGACAATATCGAATATATTTTGATTATTTTGTTTTTAATGGCAACATTTTTAAACATTACAAAAACTGAAAAAAGTCTGTGTTCATACGGCACATGTCTTATTGGCAATATTGCTACTTTATAGGCGAGAGGGATGAGGAGAAAAGAAACGAGTACACAGATGCATGTACTGTCTTTAAGTTTTGCTTTTTCATTCGTTGTTTAACTTTGTTATTGTTTTCAATATCAAAAAAGCACATGTCGTCAACATGACATGCATCATTTGAACGCCAATTCATGTTCAAAGAAGAAAAAGGAAGAATCTTGTCAATAAGACATGAGCCGTATGAACTCAGACAAAGTAAAATTTTCCCTTGTAAATCCGTCATTCCGATATGTGATCACCGTATTTTTTTGCGAAACACAGTTTTTTGACGGGAAGAACATAAAGCGCACCCTAATGAACATATATATTTGTTTATTTGATGTATTTTGTTTATTGATAGAATAACTTAAAATATTAATTAACAAAAAAACTTGAGTTTTTTAAGCACTACCTGCCTGAAATACAATTTTTTTTGCTTGTTTATAAAAAACTTGGTCTTATTTTTTCTTTAATATGCTTATAAAAAACCTGCTCCTTTTTTACTTTTAAATACCCTTTTTGTGACCTCTTTTTTGAAAAATCGCTGTCCCTAACCGCAATTTCTTATTGTTATAAAAGCACTTATTCTTTCTTGACTATACTGCAACGATTATCACGCTATGCCCCCGAGGGCCGAGCAATTTTCGTGAATTTCACACACACAGCACAAAGGTTAACGCAACAATTGTAATCGTCGCTTTTGTTGTTAAAAAACAAGAACAAAACACATAGTTAAATTTATTTTCCTCTCTTTTCCAGAATTACCCTAGAGGGAAGCGAACTGACACCAAAGTAGTCCCGTGATATGTCTTTGGTGGTAGAGACCGGTTCTAGTTTTAACACTTCCTATGAATAAGACCTATCACTTTTACATGGGGTTGGCATTGGATGGGGTCAATTGACACCAATTGACCAGTCACGCATCTGTTCTCAATTGACATGTTTAGTGACAGTTACTATAATGTAGTATTATTTCAATTCAATGTAGTATTATATCAATAAAACAAGTCCTAGAAACAAATTGAAGAACCAAATTTTAGAAAGTCCCAAAAAATGTGTCACACCACCGGTGAAGACTGTTCTGTAATTCATAACTTTTTCTACCTTTTTGTTCTTCATAATCCAGTTACATGATTGGCTCTCCTTTCACTGGTCATGAGTCCTTTCTTTTTGTACCTGTTCTATTTTCACAACTCCCAGGACCAGTCCACAATGGTCACCAATACCCATTTTTTTGGACAAAACTCAAAACTCTTTTTCCTATATTTGTTTTTATTTTTTTTATTTTTATTTTTATTTTATTTGTTGTTGGGATATTGTAGCAAACACTTCAGATAAACAAAAACAATTATTTGTTTTTGCAAACATCAATTAACCGTTATTGTATGAAGTGAGAAAGTTCAATGCTATAAGTGCAGTGATAAAGTGAAACGCGTGGAGTAGTTTTTTGTTTTATTTAAGTCACAGCCCTAGAGGGAAGCGAACTGACACGAAAGTAGTACCGTGATAGGTCTTTGGTGGTAGAGACCGGTTCTAGTTTTAACACTTTCTATGAATAAGACCTATCACTTTTACATGGAGTTGTCATTGGAGGGGGTCAATTGACACCATTTGACCAGTCACACATCTATTCTCAATGGACGTGTTTAGTGACAGTTACTAAAATGTAGTATTATTTCAATACGATGTGGTGTTATTTCAATAAAACAAGTCCTAGAATTAAATTCAAGACCCAAATTTTAGAAAGTCCAAAAAAAATGTATCACACCACCGGTGAAGACTGTACTGTAATTCATTACTTTTTCTACCTCTTTGTTCTTCATAAACCAGTTACATAATTGGTTCTCCTTTCACTGGTCATGAGTTCTTTCTTTTTGTACCTGTTCTATTTTCACAACTCCCAGCACCAGTCTGTTGGACCAATTGACACAAATTTCCCGCAGGGAAGCGTATGCTACATGTTGAATATTTATCGCGTCAGTATTTATGTTATTTTTATGTATTTTGACAAATAGAAACTGGGAATTATTTCCTTCCGAAGGTAACTTTATATTATATTCAACATTTTTCATTTTTCAAATTTATTCTATGAGCTAAATTTCAGTTATGTATTTTATAAAGCTTTCTTGTAATAGTTCTATTCCTACAATTTTTCAGAAATGACTTTATACACTACCAGACTATTAAATAAGACTATTAAAATACTATTAAAAAGAAAATACAATATAATAGTCTTCATCGGCGGCGGCGGCTGACGCATAAAATTGCTCGGCGGCGGCTCGCTCCAGCTGTTAGCCGATGTGGCTGTCAGCCGATGGGATATGTACAAACATATTTGCGTTTTACTCTTAACTTCACTTTTCTTGTTAAGCATATTTTCGTAATGCACGAAATCTGAACTGAACTCGCTGATCTCCGTATCGCTGGAATCAGTTTCATCCTCTATTACTTTTGAAGTTTTAAAAAATCTGTAATTTAGTTATTCTCACACATATTTATTTAATTTTGAATTGCAGCCAAATATATAGTTTTTAAAACAATCACCACTTAAGGCTGTTTAACAAAAGTGATTTGGTAAAATTTTTACAGAGTTAAAACTTTTCGGCGGGAAAATACGCAGAATAGTTATCATAAAAAATTATAAAACGATTGCACCAGTGTTCACTCATTTTCCTATATGTCGTTATTTTAAAAATTTTGATGAAATGTGGGTGCTTTACACTATTATCTCTTATCCCAACGAAAAACTGCACATTAAAGAAATTTGGTTTTCTCAATGTCTAATTTGCTTCTATTCTGTCGCAAAGCTAAAGGCTAGATTACACTATTATACTTTGTATTAATACATGTCAAAATCTCAAGTAATATGACAAAGTGTGATAGTGTGAATGCAATGTGTCACGAAAATGACAAGTATTAAGCAAAAAGTTTGACATCCCATACGACTTCATCGTTTTTTGAAAAATTTCTAAACAATAATACTTTTCATTGGATCAGGGTTGCATTTTATTTCATGTGTAAGTGTTTATACGTTGTGTGATGGTGTGAACACAAACTGTCATGTTACATTAGATTTTTTGACAGTCGCAACAAAACTCATTAGATTTCTATCTCACAAAGTATTATGGAATACGTAAGACTTGTGAGATAGTGTAATCTAGGCTTTAGGTGTATGTCTTATGGTGTTTTCTTTTCTGACCAAAATGTTCCATGTACGCTACCATTCGCGCGGGGCTTTGTTCTATTCTAAAAATATATGCAAAAATGTGAAAAGTTGTCGTTTTCCTTTCTAAATATGTTGCAACAATAAATGGCAAATTTGTTCCATTTCTTACCCGCAGTTATAACTGAGTGTGAGATAATACACTTTTTTGCATCTGCGTAAAGTACTTTTTTATGCAAGCAAGTATTTTTTCATTAAGTTTTTTCGAACATTTATTTAATATTTATATTTATTTTTTGGCGCAAAATTTTTAACAACAGCTGACATTAATTATTGAAAATCAGTGCTGTTAACGCTTATGGAATTCAAAGAAAAATGTGATGTTGAAAATTGCTACAAGTGAATATCGCTTTTAGTACAAACTTTGCATTCAATATTTAACACGCTAAATACACATTAGTGTTGAGTGTAAAACGTAGTTATAATTTTGTTCCATTTTAATTTAGAAAAATGTATCAGTTTGTCAGGGTACGTGAACCTGTTAAATATATTACACAAATATAATGCATTATTATTTTTTAGAAAAGAAAACAGCATTAAATGATCCTGCACTTTCATGTCAGCAACAAATAATGTATGTATGTATGTTCAATATTTTTTAATTTTAACCCTAGTTTAAAAATAACTACATAAAAATAATGTTTTTTAAAATTATTTTAAAGTAATTAGTATTGTGGTTATTTTTGTTGAACTGTTTAGATTTGTAATCAAAATTTTGATATTTTTTTTGATTAGGCTAAAGTTCATCAAATTCAATTTGCATTAACCAGCAATCATCTGCCAATTAGTTATTTTCCTTTTATTTGCCGTACAGATAAATTCAATCAGCTGACTACCAGCTTTAACATGTATTTTGAGAAGTGCTGCCAGCTGAAAACAATGGTTTTTGTCGGTATATTGAGAAACCCAAAATCGTTAACGGACAGTTTATCGCTCTAATAAATTTTTTTGACATTAAGTAACAGCCAGTTAATCGATACATTGCGAAAATGGCTATAAGAATTGCACTTTTTAAGGATACACTAACACAAAAGAATGTGGCAAGGTGCTAAAAAAGAGAATAAAAATTATTTACAAAGTAATCGGTGGCTTAGCTGCAGCCGATTTTTAGCCGAAAAAATTTCGGCGGCGGTGGCTACGAATATTTTCATCGGCGGCTGGCTAACAGCCGGCTAAGCCGCTTCGGCGCAGGTCTCTGTCTGGTAGTGTATAAAGTCATTTCTGAAAAATTGTAGGAATAGAACTATTACAAGAAAGCTTTATAAAATACATAACTGAAATTTAGCTCATAGAATAAATTCGAAAAATGAAAAATGTTGAATATTTATGTATTTTGTTTATTTTAACCCTCCATTACTAACCTCTGGGTCGAATCGACCCAGACACGCAAGCTTTTTAAATTAAAAAAAAAACAAGACGATATTTTAACTCGAGATATATTTGTAATCTAAATTTGTTTATATTTAAACGTTTTTAAACAATAAACATAAAGAAAATTTATGATATTATGCATATAAAATTATTTAAAAAAACAGCCTGGGTCGACTAGACCCATAGTTAGCAATTATGTAACAAAGATTTATTATACCGTTATACAAAGGATAAATTTTAGCCATACCAATTTTTCTTTCTAACATTTTACTTCTATATTTCAGGTTTCAAATGCACTTTATTTGACGTCAATATCTAAAAAACTCATAATTTTATGCTCAATTCGGCTGGATAACTTTTTTTTCACTTTTTTTTAGCTATGCTGTAATGAGTACAAACTTAATTTCAATTTAAATATATAAGTTGTTTAACACACCATTGTGTATTAAAATTTAACAATAAAAGACTATAATCTACCAAAAGAAATAAACGTTTTATCAATTTATAAGTTCAGACGATTTCAATGGATAATACAATTGGTGGGTCGATAAGACCCATGGTTAGTAACCATGCGACATGATTTAAGGTTAGTAATGCAGGGTTAATAATTTTTGCAGTGCAGTCGCTTTAGCCGACGAGTCCCACAATTCCGGCAATACCTCCAAACTAAAAATAAAATCTTTTAAAATAATTTTTTCACTGGTTAATTCCGATTCCACCGGCAGAACCCACTCGATTTCACTGTCTTCTGCCATTACCCTTTATTTCAATAAACTTTTCACAAATTTTGTCAATTGTTTTACTTTTTATTTGTTTAATTTTTTCCACTGCGTATTTTATTTCCTTTATTTTGACACTTTTTACTGACGTATCATGGCAATTATTTTACTTTTTATTTGTTTAATTTTTTCCACTGCGTATTTTATTTCTTTTATTTTGACACTTTTTACTGACGTATTAATTTTTATAATTATTATTTTATATCATGAAAATGCTACACGTTCAATATTTATCACGCGATCCACGATCCGCGATCTGGATTTCTGGATTTCATATTTTAGGCCATTCTGCGATATGGATCGCGATCCATCAATATTGCATGCTACACGTTTAATAAATATCGTGATACTAGAAATATCACGATATTTATTGAACGTGTAGCAGTGCCCGTTGAGTTAAATACATTCAATTTATAAAGTAACACTATCCAGTGAGACACAAAGAATGCTGACGAAGGCCGTAGCGGGCCAGAAAATGCATTACATTCTGCTGGTGTCTAATAATTGTAAATTTTTCTGTACATTCAATATACCTCATTGCTTTCCAAAGGAAGGCTAAGGTAAAATGTAAAAAGAAAATACAATATAATAGTCTGATAGTGTATAAAGTCATTTCTGAAAAATTTAAGGAATAGAACTATTACAAAAAAGCTTTATAAAATACATAACTGAAATTTAGCTCATAGAATAAATTCGAAAAATGAAAAATGTTGAATGTATTATAAAACTTAAAAATTTCATGTGATTTCAACGAACTAAAAATACACAAAGTTACTGTGATATTTGGTGCTTACGAATCCTCAGTCATTTTATGCTTGTTTTTGCTTATTTTTAAGATATCAATTTTAGTTTCAGGAAACTTTTGCTTCAAAAATTGTGATTTACTCAGAGTTTGGCAGAGTGGAAGTAAAAAACAAGAAAAACCCGACCGTGTTTTTAGTAATATTTTGGAAAAAATCGGAAAAACAAGTATATCTAATGAATATAAGAAATATCTTATTAAAAAAATTCGGGTCTATTGCGTTAGAATGGATGTGAAATGGCAGACATCTTCAAGATCAATTGACTAAAATTTAATACAAATATGATACCTGGTTTCAAAATGACTTTTTATTGAAAAATCCCAAAATATGTAACTCAACTAAAGAATAAATCGTTTTTTTTTTTTGGAAGGAGAATTTTGGTAAACTAATTAATGGAGTACATTACATATGAGTTATCATAATACTTCTTGACTTATAAACCACATGAAATTCAAGTATAAATCGAATATAAATCAATTCCCAATTTTCAATCCCTGCTTGATTTTTACTTGAATTACACTTGAATAAATAAATAGCTAGAAGATTTATTTTCCTTTGGCTCTAGATGGGCTAAAAAATAGATATAATAATTTTATTAAAAAATTAATAAAATTTATGTTTTTTGTAATTAACTGTGTCTCTTATTTGAATTCATGTATATTAGTGAATATTTTAGTTTTGGCAAAAAATCGGGCTCGCCAGACCAATGTGCAGCCTGTTGGACCAATTGACACAAATTTCCTGCAGGGTGGTGTTTCATTGCACACAATATGCACTCACCACTATATACACATTTTTAACTGTCTCTCTTTGTGATGACAGCTGCTGTACGGGTTTCAGAATTTTTTTTAATAAATATGAAAAATTGGACTAACAAATCTGGAAAAAATTCTTAAATCTGCAAAAAATCTGGGAACTTTAAATACTTAATTTTGGGGTTGTTTTGTTTTTATTTTCGGATGACACTAAAACTAAAGCCGATATTTAAAATTTTTTGGTACATTAAAATTAAAAGTTAATATCACTCGTAAAACTGCTCTGAGTGGAGAAGCAGCTCGCGCTTTTAGTCATTATTTCTAAAGGGCAAACAGTACCCATGTTCTGTAACTTTAGTGAGAACTTCTTGCATCGAAAAGATGTGCAACAAAATATTCCATCGTTTCTCGAAAAGTGAGAAAAATGTGTGTCTGTAACTCATGTCGAAAACTGTCAAAAGAGATTACGTCGTTACGTTATAAATGTCATAATATTGCACTCGAAGCCGATGTGACATTGCAGACGTTCAGAACGCCAGTAACACATATCGTTGACGGCGACCAAAATTTACTTAAATTGAAAATTTTTCAACGACGGCGGCGAAAACACAACCGTCGGCTATACCAAATTGTGTAAAGTGCGACTTTAATGTTTGTTGTTTGCAAACGAGTTTTGAAAAAATTCGTATATTTTATAAAAATATTAAAAGCAAAATAATAAAACAATGAAAAATGTGCCAAGAATAAAATATTATTATTATTATTCTTTGCATTTTGCATTTTAAATTGTTTTTTAGTGTTACAATTTTTTCTCGCCCCATTTTTATTCGTGAGTTTATTTGACAGTTCCAAGCTGGAACTCTTCTCACCAAAATGTTACAGACACACTTTTTCTGTAAATTGGCTAGTAATTTCCTTACGTGACAGCTTGTACTCGCCAAAAAAAGTCACAGACACAGTTAAGTGAGAAAAACTGCTGTTTGTTTCAATTTATGGCATATTTGTTTCATTTCACACATTTCAATCGAAAACTTTCTCGACGCGAGAGTTACAGAACATGGGCACAGGTCGTTTTTGTTTGTCTGCTTTTGTTGCGTTTTGCGTTGTCACCCCGCATTGGTTAGTGTTTCGGCGTCGTATAACTTTACCGAGTTACAGTTTTTGCGGTATCTGCATTAACTATATGCAATCGTTATTAACCTCAATGTTTTGATGTGTTGTCTAGTGGAGAAACAAAGAAAAAACTCATGTGACTGGTGGAGAACCATATATAACACAGACGTTTTACTGGTGGAGTACCAAGGAAATAACTCAGACGTTTTACTGTGGAGACAAGATATACTCTGGAAGCTCTTCGCCTTCCTTTACGAAGGTCTAGGTCGATCGAGGACTTGTGGATGAGGCTCCAACAAACCGTGTGATACCCTGGCAATATAACTCTAGATAGTTAGCCAAAATTTTTTTAGTGTTTAAGCAAAATCAAAAAAAAAAAAAAAGTTAATATATACAGAAGAGCGAATATATGTACATATATATAAGCAATATGTATATATTTTAAAAAAAATAACATGATAATAAAAAGTTTAATATACAATAATGTTTAAAATTTTTTACAATCTCTCCAATTTCAAAAACTCTGTAATTTCGAAGCAAAAATCTGCATATCTTAGTCTGAGTTCATACGGCTCATGTCTTATTGACAAAATTCTTCCTTTCTCTTCTTTGATCATGAATTGGCGTTCAAATGATTCATGTCATGTTGACGACATGTTTTTTATTTGGTATAGTCGTGCGTATACATGTGTGCTTTTTTGATATTGAAAACAATAAAAAATTAAACAACGAATGAAAACGCAAAACGTAAAGACAGTACATGCATCTGTGTACTCGTTTCTTTTCCCCTCGTCCCTCTCGCCTATAAAGTAGCAATCTTGTCAATAAGACATGAGCCGTATGAACACAGACTTACTTCGTCATTTTTGTAACGAAAAATCAGCAAAATGCAGAGAAGTTTGCACTTCTGGCAACAGTGCTTGGCCGGCACTATCTGTCTCTTTTACTCGCACACTGAAATTTAATTCTCAGGATTTGTTTTAATTTTTATTTTCTTAATTTCCTTTTCCTCTTCTTTTGAGTTTCTAAAAATTTACAAAGTGCGTGGACGTCTTAAGAATGTGCTTCTTTAATTCAATTGAAATAAGCTTTCAAAATTGTTAAAAGATTTGTAATTTTTATAAATAAATAGAATTAAAGCAGCACCAAATTATATCATTAAAAAATCTAAGCAAACATATAACCGCATTCTTGTAAAAACAGTGATAGAAAATTTTTTCATAAAAAGCAGAGCTAACGACAGCGCAGTCTCTGTCGGTTTTAAGTTGTTAAAATTGCCGCGGCTTTGGGTAGCATTGAGTGTGTTGTATGTGTAGTATTTTGGAAATAAAGCAAAATCAATAAGAAGAAGAAAAGTGTCTTAGCTAAAAGAAAAGTAAATGAGCAAAGTTATTGGTTTTTTTGGTTGGTAAATTAAAAAAAGTAATGATTAAAGATGGTAAATGTTAGGGTATTCATTTAATCGCGCTTTTACTTTAATCGGTTAATCGTTCGATTAATTAATCGGTTAATTTTGTTATTGATCGATTAACCGATTAATAATTTTTTTTAATAAATTAAGTAATTTCAATAAAAAAAATTAAAAATTATTTATAATTTGGGGTTTATTAAAAAAACTATAGCGGTTTTCATCCTTTGTATAAAGTGTACAACTCTGTTTTACTTAATACGAATTTATACTACAAAGCGTGAGTGTCTTTTTCGTTAGTATTGTAAAATAATGAATTTGCTGAGTGAAGGAGAGAGACAGATATAGTTTCTTCAACTGTTTTATTCTGGGTTATTTAACAAACACAGCTTTTTGTTGGATTTTTCAACCACTGCATAGTAAATTTTAGTCTTATACATTTTGTTGTTGCAGTGTTGTAAATCTTAGTACTTTAACTAAATTATTAAGATTCACAAGTTCTACAAGGGACCATACTATCAAGGGTGAAAACCGCTAATAACATAACAATTCTTGAACTAAGACAAGCAAACGAAAAAATAATTCATAACTTTGTAATGCATATTTTTTAATTAATACATCTTATGTTTTTATTAAAAAATAAACTGAGAGATCATTTTATTAGTAATTTCAATAGTTTAAAGAGATCTTATAAAATAATCTTTGAGAAAAATAATTTGGCTAAAATTTTTAGGATTTTAGCGACTCTTTTCTTTAGTTTCGGTGAAATTTGACTTGTAAAATATTCTTTCACTCATCGAAGAGTGGAGAAATCGAAAGCAACCCGTATTACAGAATATCTAATTTCTCAGTCGTTTTCCTGGATTTCTCTAAACTTATAAAATCTTCCATTATGCCATTAGAGTCCTGTTTTAATTTTTTTAAATTTTTAACACTTTTAAATGTTTCAAATAATTCTGTTGTTGTGTGTTTATCGAGAGTTTCTTCTGTTGTCATGTCATCCTAGCAAAGCTCAGCACCAAACATTTTGCGAAAAATTTCATATCAAAATTCCTTAATTTCTGTTTTTGTACTGTATTTTGAGAATGTATTTTTATGGTATGAAAAAATAGGCCTTCGGCCGGGCGCAAGGATTTTCTCCTCTATGGTATAGCAAATACTGGCTTCGCTAACTAAAGCTACTCTGCGAAGTCGGCCTTCGTTCGGAAACAAGGCAGATTTTAGAAGCTTTACTTAGCGAAACCGGTACTTGATATACCATAAAGGAAAAAATCCTTGCGACCGCCCAAGGCCGTCTGCGCAGAGAAGCTTTAGTTAGCGAAGCCGGTCTTTGTTATACCATAGAGGAGAAAATCCTTGCGCCCGGCCGAAGGCCGGCTATGCCGAGAAGCTTTAGTAAGCGAAGCCGGTTTTTGTTTTGGCAAAATAAGTTTCTTTAAAAATAGTTTTGCTGGTTGTGACCATAATAAAACATGTTTTGTATTTAACATCTTTAGCAATTATGGACCTTATGACATTTTTAAAAATGACATAATGTCCATTTGCAAACAGTCTTAATGCCCACGGACATTATGACACTGGGCGTTATGACATGCCACCTTGCAAAAAGCTATATTCTGTTTTGAGTGTGTAATTGATTATAACTATGCAGGGATTAATTAATATTTAAGTATTGAAGAGTGCACATAATGCCGAGCAGCTGTTGAAGATACAATGAAATATTTTACATAAAACTTACATTTGTATGTTACCAAATTTATATGAATAATAAACCCTTTTTTGCAACAAAACAATTTTTCTTAAAGTTTTAGGCGAGTTTTTATCGAAAAATTTATTTATTTTTGATCGTGAATTTTTAAGGTTTTTTTAGTAGGTCTGTTAAGAAATACGCCGATTTAAAATTTTTTAAATACATATGGGGGATTTCATGTCAAGTGACCCAATTTTTAAATCGATGTCTTCAGATTTGGATGAATTTTGCACCAAGGTTAGTGCACGAATGGGACATGAAGTCCCCCATATGTTTTTCCAATCCAAAGTAAAATTGTACGCTTAAAACGATGGAGCTACACTGATAGAAAAGTCATCATAATTCTGATGTATTTTGACATCAATACTATGACAAGTGTCTTCGTTTTTGACCCCATGACACTTTTCATCAAAAATTAAATTATGTCATCAATGGGATGACACATCACAGAAATGAAGAACATGTCCTCAGTGCGATGGCGTAGTAACATCGGAGAAAGTACACATTAGCATCAATTTAATGACAATTTGTCATTAAGTCAAAGTCATTGGAATTGACTTAAGACAAAGTGAGAGAACATTATTATTTACTTACCCGTTACATATGTTTGTTTCACGTTTGTTGAATAACGACCTTTGTTTACAGCAGAACTCTCAATAAAAAGACACCAGCACAATGCCCCATATGGTTTTCGTAATAATTCTTATTTAAAATTTTGATGTATTTAACTTAATAATTTAAAAAAATAGAATATAGGAATTTTTGTTTCTTATAATACATTGTAGTCAAATATAATGTTAACAAGTTAGAGTGCTATATTCGGCTGTGCCGAATCTTTGATACCCTCCACCGACAGTTCGAATGTTTAAGGAGTAATATCTGTATGATGTTATTATTATCTTAAACTGTGACTGTTTTAGGCGACTAAACTGTTTTCCGGTAATAGGGTTTTTATGGGGCCTAGGGTAAATTATGGACCGATCATCACGAAATTTCAGAGCGTCATTTCTAGTCCTTTATAACTGTGACGTACCAATTTCTGTTATGATTGCATTATTTTTTACGGTTTTAGGCGGACTAAACTGTTTTCCGGTAGTAGGGTTTATATGGGGCCTAAGGTAAATTATGGACCGATCGTTACGAAATTTCACAGTGTTAATTCTAGTTAAAACTGTGACGTACCAAATTTTGTTACGCTAGCGTTATTTTTTACGGTTTTAGGCGTACTAAACTGTTTTCCGGGAGTAGTGTTTATATGAGGCTTAGGGTAAATTATGGACGGATCTTCATAAAATTTAACAGCGTGATTTTACGTCAAATAAAACAAATTTTTGAAAAATCTTATCTCATTCCGTGCCTTGTTCCAGCATTTATGTTAGTTTTTGTAACAAAATTATTAATTTTTTTTAGGTGGTGGTTCCACATTTTGATTCATAGCTCTGGTCCTACTGAGCCGATTTTGCTGGATTTCAATCCCAAACTGCTTAGGATAACTACAAGCAATTTGGTTCATTTCTTTTAAGTTGGTCGAAAGTGAGCGTGTTTTCAACAGACGGACAGACAGACGGACATGGCTAAATCGACTTAGAATTACTCAAGGACCCAGAATATATATACTTTATGGGGTCTGAGATGAATAATAAAAAAGTTTCACACGGAATGACAAACTTAATATACCCTCTTCACAACTAATTGTGGTGGAGGGTATAACAATATACAAAATGTGGCATCGAATTGATGTCACTATAGTCATAAAATAGATGACACGTAAAAAATGACAAAATTGTACGAAGACGTTAGTCATTGGATTGATGTTACTTTTTGCATCATTGATGCCAATTGTAGTAGCATTGATGTCACAATTCTTTTGTTAGGGCATCATCAATATGAAGATGCATTTTTCTATCAGTATATAGGTATTTTTTTTTGAAAAAAGGTTTTTTGTGTTTTTAAGTTTTGGGTTTTTATCAAAAAAAAAGTTTTTTTTTCCGATTTTTTACTCTTTTTTGTCTTAAGTAGAAAATATTTTTCTAAAAAACTCGAAAAAAATCGGTTCAAATACAATAAGTTTTGATTAAAATATAGTTTTTTTTCTGAAAATATTTCCTGTGGCCAACTTTTATTACAAAAGTAAATTTATTCCTAAAAACGCCGGAATATAAATCTGTCAAATCGGCTAAAAAATGGCTGAGTTATTAATAAAACACTGAAATTACTCTTTTTTTATGTAATGAATTTGTTGTATTTTTGTAATTTTGGAACTTCAGTGTAAAAGGGACCTCAATACCCAATTCATCGAAGAAAAAACCGCCCTACAATCTACCTTCCTCTCCACCTAAGAGCCTTCCGTATATATTTTTTTGTTGATTCCAACGACTGCGTATCGTTAGCTGCCCATCAGCATTAACAAGATGAGCTGTAAATAATTCACGGAAAAATGGTTCAGGAATGCCCACTCCTTTTAGCCATGAGGTCAACTGGAAATAAGTTCAACATAGTAAAAAGTTGCTTTATCGGCGTTGATAAAAGCGATCCTGTGGCCATATACTTTACTACTCTATATATTTTTTCAAGCAGTCTGCAGTACCGCCCCCTAACCATGGCAAGCCATCGAAAAGAGTTGGTTTTACTACAGCCTTAAAGATCCGTTCAACGCCCTTAGGACTTAAGTCCTTATTCATCCCCTTTTTATCTATTATTATTAAGAATCACCGCCCAAATATTTGGCAGTGTTGGATATTATTAATTCTGTGCCCAAATCCACAAATGCCATCGTCAACACTCAACTTTCTAATAGATTGTAAGATGGAATAAGATTTGCCGTTATCAAATGAACCCTCAATGTTCAGAATGGCTGCGAGTGAGTTGTCCAAGATTTCAAAGGAATTCTCAATGTAGCCGACTACACTCAAAAATGTTGTTCCGTTACCCAACAAACACGTAGTCAAACCTTTGATATGAAATGACTTTATAATTTGCCATCAAGTACAATTCTCAAACGTTTTTCAATTGTTTGATTTTAACATTTAAATTTAAATTGAATGATTATGATTTTGAAAGATAATGATTTGAAAATAAACATTTGACACCAAATGTTTTGGCAATTTGATCTCAAATTGGTATCAAATGTTAAATTCAAATCAAAACTTAGCTTGGCAATACTTAAGCGAAAAATAAATGTAAACATTAAAAATGACGATTAGTTAAATTTTTACTTCGTGGTTAAATGTATTTTACAAGTGAACGATTTATTTCTTGTGAAAAACAAAACTTATTTGTGATTAGTTACAAGGATAAAGAATACGAATTAAAAATAAATACAACGGAAAAGTGAAGATATTATAAGTTTGTTGTATAATCGCGGTGCTAAATCCTCAAAATAAAAGGGAGCCAAGTATTTTGCCTTTCCATGACTTAGAGGACTGAAAGAACATTATTTCATCTTCTAGCCATGGTGTCGAATGTTTATCCCAGTATATTTAAATAAATAATGAATTTAAATTAAATATATAAAATATTTTTATTTATGTTCCACATTGTATTATAATCCACATTTGAAAAACATTTGAGAATTACGTTTGAAAGCAAGTTGAAAGTAAAGGCATTTTTTCAATTTGAAAACGATTTCCCTTTTTTGTTGAGAATGCTCCCAACAAACACGAAGTCAAACCTTTAATATAAAATGACTTTGTCATTTGACATTTATATTCAAATTGATAATGATTTTAAAATAAACATTTAATATCAAATATTATATCAATTTGATGTCAAATGTTTTTCAAATGTTAAATTCAAATCAAAAATAAACTTGGCAACACTACAGCGAAAAAAGCATTAAAAATGGCGATTAAAGTTACATTTTTTACTTTGCGGTTACATGTGTTTTACTATTAAAAATAAATTTGAATATAAAGTGAACAGTTTATTTCTTGTGAAAATTCAAAATTTTTTGTGAGTAATTCCAATGATTAAGAATACAAAAAAAAAAGGAAAATAGAACGGGAAAGTGAAGAAAGTTTGTTGAACGATCGCGGTGCTACAATCCTCAAAATAAAAAGGAGCAAATGTCGTCTTTGCAAGAATTAGAGGACGGAAAGAACCTCATTTCATCTTTTATTATCTATGTTGCCGAATGTTTATCTCACAGTTTATTTAAATAAATAATGAATTTAAATTAAAAAAATAAAATATTTTTATTTAGGTTCCACATTGTATTAATATCCACAATTGAAAAACATTTGAGAATTACGTTTGAAAGCAAGTTGAAAATAAAGGCATTTTTCAGCTTAATAATAATTGCCCCTTTTTGTTGAGAATGCTATGATTTTCAAATGATTTTCAAATCATTATCAAACGTTTGTCGTTTGAGAAAACGTTTGATTTCAAATCATTTTCAATTTGAAATCAAAGCTCCGTGTTTGTTGGGCTATGATTTTCCAATTATTATCAAGCGTTTGTCGTTTGAGAAAACGTTTGATTTCAAATCAATTTCAATTTGAGATCAAACCTTCGTGTTTGTAGGGAACTGATTGTTGTTACGAATCTCTGTAACCAAAGTATCAGTTGTGAGCCAAGCTTGGACGGCATATAATAAAGAAGACATTATATTTGATTTAGAGATATTCAAGTTAACCAATACATTAAGCCCATAAACTTTTGCTGGGCTTTTTTTGAACTTAAACTTTTTTTGCATAAGAAAGATTAAGTTTTGTTGAGAAAGACAGTGTATTCGAGTCCCACACCGGGTGTATTTGTGCAAAAACGCCGATTGCCTTTCCATTTCTCATTAGAAGGTCTTTTTGTGCGCTGTCTTCTTTGGGTACGATACTGCCGAGATATGTGAAGTCACTAGCTATGTAGTTCGATTTTAGTGGATCCAACGTTTAACTGATTTTGGTTAATAGATCTAATTTTTATTGACTTTGTCTTGTTAGCGTTGGTTGATAGGTCAACTTATGCTGATTTAAATACAAGATCATGCAATTGAGATTGCATATCGGATTATACAGATTATACTTTACTACTTCAAAATTGCAGTCGATTAGGTCAACTGCTGGCCATATTAGTGTTTACTAAATATGAAGTTGACCACACCCAAATACACACCTCTCGAATACTTTTCGTTAAAGAAAATAAAATAAGTTTTTTTTTGCACATAATTTGGATTTAGTTTTATTATTTTCATATTTATATATATTACATATGTATATTTTATTTAATTAAATATTATTTAATATATTTATATTACTAGCGAGTGCTTAATTTTGTGTTTTTTTCATAATATTTATTGTATAGTACATATTGGCATATTAAATATTTAATCGGATTTTTGAAAATAACAGAAGATATGGCTTATTATGTCTTAGGTTAAGATTTTTTTTTTAATTTTTGACTACTGACTTAATAATTTCTTTCTTGATTTAGCAGAGATTTTATATACTCTTATTTTTTTCTAATTGTTTTGTTGTTTGTTTTTTTTCTTTTTGTAATTCACTTAAGTGTTTAATTATAATTAGTGTTAACTCCTACTGTGGTTTTTTACTATTTCACGGCCTTAATACTTTATTTTTTTTTTGCATTAGACCATGAAATATATAAATTTTACAAGTTGTTTATATAATTTATTTTATTATATTAAGGAAAAAATTTAAATGAATTAATAGTTTTTGTAGTTTAATATATCAGTTTTATGTTTGTTTTGCTATATTCGAAAGTTGTTTAATAAAAATTGGGAATTCTGTTGGCTAATTCCGGCAGTCATGATCGGAACTTTTTCGATTCGAAAGCAATTTTATTTCTTATTCATTCTGTCCATACTGAACGAATCGAAATTATTTTTTTGGTGTTGTAAAGCATTTATTTGAGTTTGCACTACACTGAAACAATAATTACGATTCGTCCAGTATCGACTGAAATAAAATTGCTTTCGAATCGAAAAAGTATTTAATCAAGACTGACATAATTTGCCCCCCGCTCTTTAAATTTTATTAAATAAAATTTCTTGTTACGATTTAAATTAAATTAATTTTGAATGCTTATTTAGGTAAATTTTATAATACGTTTCGAATATATTTGAACACTTTTTTTTGTCAAAGCGAATTAAGCAGAGTGATATTTTATAGGTATACTAGCTGACCCGGCAAACGTTGTTTTGCCATATAACTTATGTATTTCTTTCAGATTTTACAGTGCCTGCATGCCAAATTTTAAGAAAACCAGGTTTATTAGCTAAGAAGATATAGGGAGGAGAAGCTTTTACTGCTCTTGCTCTATATCATGCCCTAAAAAAAAATTATTGGCTATAGTTTCTTCCAGATGTTACACTATTTGCCTGAAAATTTTAAGAAAAGTGGTTGATTAGCTAAGAAGATATACTAAGGGGGGCTTTTACCCCTTTTTGCACCATTTCACACCCTGTTTCCTTTTAGATGTTTAAGTGTCTGCATGCCAAACTTTAAGAAAACCAGGTTAATTAGTTAAGAATATATAGGGAGAGGGAGCTTTTACCCCTCTAGCTCTATTTCAAGCCCTAAATAAAAAAAATTATAGGCTTTAGTTTCTTCCAGATGTTACACTATTTGCCTGCCAAATTTGAAGAAAATCGGTTGTTTAGTTATGAAGATATAGTGAGGGGGGCTTTTACCTCTCTTTCCCATTTTTCACGCCCTATTCCCTATTTCCTTTCAGATGTCATAGTGTCTGCATGCCAAATTTTAATAAAACCGGTTGACTAGTTAAGAAGATATAGGAAGGAGGAGCTTTTACACCTCTTGCCCTATTTCACAATCTATTCATTTTTTCCTTTCAGGTGTTACTGTGTTTGCATGCCAAATTTTAAGAAAACCGGTTGATTAGCTAAGAAGTTTTAGGGAGAAGGAGCTTATACCCCACTTGCCCTATTTCACGCCCTAAATAATAAAAATTATATGTAATAGTTCCTTCCAGATTTTACACTATTTGTCTGCTAAATTTTAAGAAAATCGGTTGATTAGTTAAGAAGATATAGGGAGGGAGAGCTTTTACCCCTCTTGTCCTATTTCACGCCCTATTTCCTTTCAGATGTTACAGTATCTGCATGCCAAATTTAAAAAAAAACTTGTTGATAAGTTAAGAAGATATATCGCACACCTAGTTCAGAAGTGACACAACTCAAAATTTTAATTTTTCGGGCTTATATGCTTAAAGTATGCACAATACACTTGTTTATCTATAAAAAAAATATCAGTGTATTTTGTTGTTGTTAGCTGTTATTTAAAAACGCGTGTGTCTTCCTTTATGTTTCAATTGGTATAAAGTTGCAATTCAAAAAATTGTCTAAAAAGTCTTAATTCGAGTTGTGACACTTTTGACAAAATAATCATTGTTGGTGTTTATATTAATTAGACCTGTGTACGTTAAGCATTTGGCAAACGTGTTAAAATTAGAAAAGAATTCAGCTAAAGTGACATAACTCAAAATAATTCAGTAACTTGTGCAAATAATACATCATCAAAAATGACACAACAAACAATTTTTAGTTTTCTAGTATTTATTTTATTTAAAAAAAAAAACTTTTTAGATCATAATCAGTATGGATTTTCTACTAAATTATTCTTTTTTAGGTCAAAAAAACTTTTTTTAGATTTCCGAAAAACCAAGTTTTTTGAGTTGAGTCACTTTTGAACTAGGTGTGCGATATATATATATACATATATAGCGATATGAAATATCGCTCACAACTTATTCTCATACCATACAGAGAAAGATGATTGTGGACGAAGGGTGTAGAGAAGCTTGCGGGGAAAACAATGTCGCACGAAATGTAATAAGAAGAAACAATTTCATGTTCCCCTTTAATATATCGTCGTCTTAATATGCAGCCTGCTAACTCCCTTTCAGCAAATTTTACAGGAGAGACAAAAAATTCGTATATTTCATATTTGCTGCTTGAGAGGAGAACCGAAAATATATTTGGTTTTACACACTTCAAGACTCAAATTGAAGAAAAACTACATATGTACATGCTGGTCGACGAGGCGATCTTTCTCTACCCCACGGCATCAAAATCTCAATTTACTTAAAAAGTGGATTTTGTTGGTTTGCACATGAAGCCGACGATGATTCGTAAAAATTTCGGAAATTGAATTTGTTAAATTTGAATTTAAGATATAAACGTTAAATTACACTTTGTAAATTGCAAAAACGTAACTTCTGAACGTGTCAGCGTTGCCACTTTCGAAATAATTATTTAAATTTCTTTGAAGTTTCTCAAATTCATATTCTTTAAAGCTCATACTAAAAATTGTTTCGTAAGCTAATTAACGATAACGTTAAACAACAATACCTACATTCCAAAATTCAGTGAGCGTTTCTTATGGGAACTGCATGCACAAGGCGGTCACCGATCAAAATCAGCTTCATCTTAGGATCAATATAATAATGATGTCCTAGTCCCTTTATTATTATAAGGTTTAAACATGATGAACATTAAGATAAATATCACTTGATTGGAAATTGATTTTATATTTTTGTTGTGATCTCTATGCTAATTAGGAAATTATTATTTCCAGACCTTAAGAATCAGTTTTAACGCAGGGTGTTACAATGTAACTTCGCTCAAAAACGTTTAAAGTGACACTTATCTAAAGCTTTTTGTTTCGTGACGGAAGAACTTTACAAAGCAGTCGAATTGCTGTAAATAGCTTTTCAAAATGTTAGTTATGTAATTCAACATGATTTCCAATAATTTGAGACCAACATCTTTGTTGTTTTGTGTTTCAATAATGGCAGCACTGGAAAGTTTACGAGTTTTCGAAGGGACATCAATAGAAAATACGAATATTGTTGCAGGGTTATATGGCATTGTCTAAAACGGGGAGCTAATTCTGGCAGTCGTGATAGAATGGTCATCGTCCAGACTTGCAATTTGTGTTGCTGCAATTTCTGCTTTGATAGCGCATAAGTGTCCAGATTATGAAATTCTAGCTTTGCAGTTTTTGTATTTTTTATCTGGTTTTTACTCTTCTCCTTTTTACATTTTATATATCGGGTGATTTTTTAAGAGCTATAGGAAAGTTTGAAAAAAAAGAACACATAAAATTCAGAAAAATGCATGAAATCTTTATTTGAATCGAATGTTTGAAGATTATTTCATGCAAATGTTGACCGTGACTGCGCCTCAAAAGGTCCATCCGCTTAGTCCAATTTTGGCATACTCTTTCCAACATTTCGGCCGGTATCTCATGAATAAATGATTCAATGTTGTCTTCCAATGCGTCAATTGAAGCGGGCATGTGTGTATAGACATGAGCTTTAACATATCTAGGCGGCCAATTGACCGGTCCCGAATGTGAAATAAAATGTTCACCGAACTCTCCTCTCAATAAGGCCATTGTTAAGCGTGCTGTGTAGCATGTGGCACCGCCTTGTTGAAACCACATGTCATGCAAGTCAAGCTCTTGCATTTTGGGCAAACAAAAGTTGGATATCATCTCACGGTAGCACTCAACATTCGCAGTTACGTTACGATTCGCATCATCTTTGAAAAAGTACGGTCCAATGATGCCACCAGCCCACAAACCACACCAAACTGTGACTTTTTCTGGATGCATTGGTAGCTCTTGCAATGCTTCTGGCTGATCTTCACTCCAAAATCGACAATTCTGCTTATTAACGTACCCATTGAGCCAAAAATGAGCTTCGTCGCTGAACACAAGAAGCGCGCGAAGAACTTTCTTAACAGAGCACGCATTTTAATAATAAAATTCAATAATTTGCAAGCGTTGTTCGTTTGTAAGACGATTCATGGTTAAATTATAGACCAAACTGAAGATGTTTGACAGTGAAACAAAACACGAAACGTGCGTCAGCTGCATAAACCAGTGTTGCCAAAAAGATAATAGCTAAAAAATCACCCATCATTAATAAAAATACAAATACAGCTACAGCCAACTTCAAGTTGAAAAGTATGAGAATTATAAAACCTATCTTCTCACCTCTATCAGCAATAAGCTCAAGAATTGCAGCAACAGTCGATACTGAACGAATCGAAATTATTTTTTCAGCACTGAAAAATAATTTCGATTCGTTAAGTATCGGCTGAAAGAATTAGAAATAAAATTGCTTTCGTATCAGACAAGAATTCGATCACGACTGCCAGAACTAGCCCCCAGGTATTTATCATCTGTTGTCAGTCCATATTCTTAAAAAAATTTTCCAATACAACAGTCTATTTTGTTAAAAGCTTAAATTAATATTTTTAATAATTAATAATATATGTACATAATAAAATTTAATATTTTCATTGCAAAACTTTAACAATTCTGCAAGAATTAGCATATTTAGCACTTAAGCAAACTGGCTGTTTATATTTTAAGCTAAAATTACTTAAATTTACAATATTTATCTATGTATATTTGACTAATATTTACAATAAATATATTTTTACTTTTAGTTTTAACTATATTTTATTTAAAGCTGTACCATTTTCCTTGTTTTGTGATATAAATCATTTTTGTTTTTCTATCTTTTTTTTTTACAGTATTTTATATTCTTTTGAACTAGAGTAATATATTAAGGGTGTATACACATTTTGCTCATTTGCTGCAACGTCGTTAAACTTTCCGTTAACGATTTTGGGTTTCACAATTTACCGACAAAAATCATTAGTGGTATTCACACCGAGCTTGGTAGTTTGTTAGTCGTTAATCGTTACTTTTTTACACGCATTTTGTTTTTGTATATTTAACGCGCTGCCGGATTAACATTTAACAAATTAACGACACGGCACCCCTGATAAAATAGTTGTTTGTTGGTAACTCACAATCAGCTGTTGCAGTTTCTAAATAAATATAATAAAAAAGTCATTTGTGATACATTTCTAAAAAAATATTTGTGTTTTGGCAATATTCGTGTACATTGAGAGTAAGTATGTTAATTAAATGATTTTTTTATTTTAAAGTTACCAGACTAACAAAGTTTTAAAAAGGCGGTCGTTCACAGTTGGTAACTTTAAAAAATTAACAAACTACCGATTAACAAATTAACAAGTTCGGTGTGAATACCACTATTGTTTTTAGTTGGCAACACCTCTTAAAATACATGTAAAGCGGCTTATACACTTGCAATAAAATTGTTAAATTTTACGTATTGTACAATTATATCGCGAATTTGTATGTGTTATTCGAAGGGGCACAATATATTGTCAACAATCAAAAGACTTTTGATTTTTATTGCACGACGAAAAGAAAGTGAAATGTGTTGGCAACATTGTACAATGCTGTTTATGTTACTTCTATAGGTTATGTTCACCTTTTTATTGAATGAAGGACACAATTGCGGGACTTATTGCATAGTATAGGACAAAATGGAAATAATATGGCGAATATCATTAACAATAATATTGCAAGTGTACGGGCCGCTTAAAAGTTGGAGGTCAGCTGATTAAATTTATCTGTACGGCAAATATAAGGAAAATAAATATTTGTCAGATCAGTGCTGATCAGCTTTGCGACAGAATAGAAGCAAATGAGACATTGAGAAAACCAAATGTCTTTAATGTGCAGTTTTTCGTTGGGAAAAAGATAATCGTGTAATAAGAAAACAGCCATTAAAGTTTTTAATTTGCTGGCAACACAACAACACATTCTCTTCAAAGAAGGAAAGTAGAAAATTTTTTGAACAATATAAAGAAAAACATAGCGAAAAATTCTGCATCACTAACTCCAAAACTTAATGGGTTGCAGCAAATGAGCGAGCGATTTGTTTAATTAAAAAATTATTTTAGTACTTATTTGTCTTAGTTAATATTTATGCACAAATTATTTTTAATTACATACATATAAACTTTGTATATAAATAAAAAAAAGGTTAGGTCGTTTAAGACCGACCATTTGATCCCTACACTAATTTTTAGAGAGGGATAGCCTACTTCTATTAGTACCCAGGGGAAATCATGGACCCTGCAAATAAAAATTATGTAATAAGGAAGAATATATGGGATCTACGGTTGATTCTGGACTTACAACTATAGCTATATGCCACGATATAAAAGCTATTATAAAAGTTATGCTAGTAAAAGTTATTTTCAGTGAATGATATTTATATGAGAGCTATAATCAAATACGACCGAGTATAATAAAATAAGTAAATTTACACAGAGAGAAAAACACTCGGGATAAATTCAGTTTTGTTAACTTACTTTAAGTACGAGTCGTCCTAAAAAAATTCAAGTACGAATAACACTAAAACGTACTTAAAACAATCCTAAATGGGATTACTTTCGAAAATCAATCCTTGAATTTCTTAAAATAAGTATAAAATTCTTAAACAAAGTAAAAAAAAGAATGAACTTTTCGTTGGAAGTTACACTCTGAGAGTAAAATTTCAAAGTGGGCGTTTTATTCTCATATAACTTATCAAAGTTTGTTGTAGACTCTACAACAACACCACACAAGTAGTTTAAAAACGATTTGCTTGCTGTGTGTAGAAATAACAAAAACACATTATTTTCATGTTTAAAAAGCAAAATTGAAAACAAGAGTTCTCATTTAGTTTATATTTTTAAATAAATATGTACATTAAGTTTTTTAAATTAAAAACCATATTGGGAATGATGCTGGTGTTTTATAATTGAAATTCTGTAAGGTGTAAAATGGATAAGTAAATCAATCATAATAAAATTCTCCTTCTAATTTCACTTTTGGTTTATTTCGTGTACGAATTAGGAATTGAATCAATTTTATAATAATTGTATCAATATATATATATATTCCTTTAACTCCCACTGGAGCATAGGGAGCTAAAAATGTGTTTAAAGTGTAGTTGTTCCAGAGGAAAGGTAATTGACACAAAACTAGTTTTGTGACTGGATTTTGAGCGGGTAATGCCTGATGGTCTTTAGTTCTATTACTTTATAAAAATTATCTATTATAATAACATGGTTCACTCGGGACAATATCTGGAACAGGCATTACTTGAACTGAAATTAAATGTGTCCATTTAGGTTATTTCAGTGACCTGTTACAAAGTGCCAAAAAGGTGCCAATTAACCCCCTCCTAGGACATCGCCATGCTAAAGTGCCAAATCCTCTTAATATCATGTGTTAGAACCGATCCCTTCCACTTCAAACCTGTCCCGTGACAAGTTTTCTTTCCCCTAGGAAATGGACTTATTCTCACTATATTCTTTAAGGTTTGTCCTTATGACAACTAGATTATACATATGTAACCAAATTAATCAAATAATATAAAAAACTGCGAACTTTATTTGGGCATAAGCTTTATATGGACAGACAACCAGCCAGCTGGACGGACATACATAGTTAAATCGATTCAGACAGTGGTTCTTCGACAATTGGCCTACTTATCAGAACGAAAGCGAACTATCCTCTCCATCTATGGCGGTGTGGGTATAAAAAATGCTTAAAAAATTGTGTTCATATTATGCAAAAAAAATGAGGAAATAATTGTTACTATTATATTTTGCGGCTACAATTAAAGCGATCATAAAAAATTCATTGTTTTTCCGTTTTTTTTTTATTAAATTTACAGTTAAAATGTATTTTCATCTTGTGTGTGAAGAGTTTTTTTTATTATATGTAGTCTTAATTTTTTTGTTAAAAAATATAGTTCAATTAACATTAATATCTTAATCAGTGTTGCCAACTGGTTAAAAATTGCTAAACAAGATTTAATTACAAAAACCCATTCAATATATACAAGATCTTATAAAATTTATTAATTACTCCGAAATTAAACATAAGAGATTATTTTGTTTGCATTAGTTAATAACGGGTTACTCATTAAGTGGTTTCAAAACCGCCAGTCTGGCAAGGCTGCCGGCTGTTAAATATCTGTCATTTGTAGTGCGATTCACTATGCTTTTTAAACCACAATGGTTTCGTTTAAAAATGTTAACCACAAAATTAACCATTTTGCTATTCACTAACACTTTTAACGACATCTGCTGGTGTTTAAAGCCAGCTGTTTTAGTCAGCTGTTATTTTTAACAAAACAAATTGTGGTTTATTAACACCAACATTTTTGGTGTGGTTAAATCCGCTTAGAAAAGTGTTTATTAATAGTCCATAAATAACATGGATTTGATATATTTAGCCTACAATTTATCCACTTCTTTCCACACACCAATTTTCCGTGGAGCTTCTTATTTATTTATCCTAAAGCCAACCATTTGACTCAAATAAAATTGAAAAGTAAAACAAAGTTACTTTAATTAAAATTAAATTAATAAAATAATAAAATGAAATAATTAATAAAATAATAAAAATAAGTAATGCTTTACGAACTTTGCAAATTATCATTTAAAATCTATAAATTAAAAGGTTTTTGTTTTGTTTTTTTTTATTCTTCTTTGTTATTTTATTCAATTTTGATGTGTTTCTTGGTAGAGTTGCCATGATATATCAATTTTAATAGAGAGAAATATAAAACTTTATACCGTGGTTCAATGATGGGATTTGTGGTACAATTGTACCAAATTTGGTACAATCGAAACTTTATTGGTACACAGGTACAATTCATCCTTTTTTGGTACAATTAAAAAAAAGACCCACGAAGTTTTTTCATTACTTTGAGTTGGATTAACTTACTTTTCTCTTCAATAATGCAATTTATAATAACATATCTCCAGTCCTAACCAGAACTACTAAAAATTTAATTATTGTTAATTTATAATTTTTCGTAAGTTGTATTTTTATTCGACCTTTAAAATTCAATTTTAAGTTAAAATGCTAGTGTAGTTTTTGATGCTGAAACGTGAAGAGCTATTACTCCTTTATTGTGATTAATGTAAATTTTAATTAAACATTCTCTGATTATGATATTCAAAGAATATCGAAATATCGGGAAAAAAATAAAGAAAAATTTTACATACAACTGACCTCGAGCTTAAGCATTTTAACTTAACATTGTTAATTTATTTTCATGATGTTATGCTAATATATTAAGTACATACATACATAAGTATGTGTACTCGTATCCCTGTAGAAAGAGAAGGAGATCAATCAAGTGTCTCCTAATCGCCACTTTTGTCGGAATCGGAATCACTTTCTGAGTCTATTTAACTATGTCCCTCCATCCAGCTGGTTGTCTGTCCATGTAACCTTGTGCGCCAAGTACAGGTCGCAATCTTTATGGTAAATCGGTGATATTTTTTACATCGGTCTCAATTTATAAGGACAAAGCCTACTGAAAAAGGTAAGAATCGGTCCATAATTTCACATGGCCCCATAGAAACTTCTTTACGGAACAGTGCTTGTCCCGATAAAATTACGTTGATACATATTTAGATTAAATTTGTACCAGAACTATTTTATTTCAATATAAATCATCTTACCACATTTTATTGGAATCGGTCCATATTTGATGATAGCTCTAATACTAATACTACTCCCCATGTAGCTTTTAATGCCACAACTTCCTTATAAATATTGGTATTGATATAAAAATTGGCGACGATAACTTTTGTTATAGCTGCTATGTTTTATTAAAATGTGATGGTAGGTCTAAAATTTACCATAGATACTAGAGTTGTCAATTATTCGCCTTTCAACTTTGTTCGAATAGTTCAAATAATTGTTTTTGTTCGTTCAATCAAACGATTAAATCTAACAAATTGTTCGATTAATCGATGAGAACAACGAATAAAAAAAATTATTTAATAAAAAAAAATTACTATGGAAAATCTTCCATTCCATTCGCATAAAATTTTTCATCTTAACTCCATATCGTTGTATTTCTTAAAGGCATCGTAAAATCCTTAATTCCTTAATAATCCGATACTACTCTGGATTTACGAAAGGCGTTGGCAGACATACCATCTTCAGCTAAATTTCTGTCTACAATTTCTTCTGCAGAACAGCCCCTGTCTCTCTTAATGTATTTTTCCATTGACCCAAGTTCGGCATTTCTTGATGTCGTTGAATTATCTTCCACCACATCGTTTTCAATGGTAATATTGTGAAAAAAAAACATTTTTTAAAAAATATACACTCAGGTCTCGTTTTATGCGGATTCAAATACATATCTACGATTTTTAAATTTACGATTTTTTTAGAATTTTAACAGATTTTGAAAAATTAGATGTTTTTTAAGCTTTTTACCGTTTTACAACTAAAGCAAGTTTGCAGCACTGGTATATACATACGTCATTGTTTGTTTTATGTTGAGTTTTTTCTATGCATAGCCGATACGTATGTATGAGTGTTTTCATACTTATGAAGATCACATAATAAAAGTTTTACAATATAATAAGTACGCCGAAGGCTAATTTCGGTAAAAACAAAATCAAAAACTTAGGTCGAAGTTTAAACATCAATCGATTTTCTATTAGAATCACTTAATATTTATACCCACACCACAATAGTGGAGAGGGTATTATGCATTTGTGCTGATGTGTGTAACGCCTTAAAATAGTGGTCCTAGACCCACCTTAAAGTATACCGATCTACTCAGAATCACTTTCTGAGTCGAACTAACGATGTCCGTACGGCTGGCTGGCTGTCCATGTAACCTTGTGCGCAAAGTGAGGTCGCAATTTTAGAGATAATCTGATAAAATTTGGGTCATAGGTTATTATTGGCACAAGGACCAAGCCTTCTTCCTCTCAGAAACTATCAAACCGATTTTAATGAAATTTAAAGCATAGATAGATCCATATCTATAGCTATACAGTTTTTAAAAAAAAAGGACCACAAGGGGAGGCAGGGGGCAATTTCTTCCTCTCACAAACTTTCAAACTGATTTTCAAGAAGTTTATAAACATAGATAAATCCATATTTACATGGACACATAAGCATGATGTGTTTTTAAATACTGTGGTGTAGGGTATCATATGGTCGGGTTTGACCGACTATACTTTCTTACTTGTTTTTTGTTTGATTTGTTTTTAGGTCGAGAAGATCATTTTACAAACAATTCTTTGAACACTTTACCCCGTAACTCGACAAATAAACATCTTAAAAAAAAATATTTCGCACACTTATTCATATCTTTTAGAAATATATTTATGCAAAATATAAATGAATTATGAAAATTTTTTTATTGGGTTGTCCGCTTCACAAATAATGCCTCAAATATATTTTTGTTGATTTTTTTTATGCGGTTTTGTTTTGAATTTTTAATGAAAATTTGAATTTAAGTGATTTTTCAGAATTTTGGAACGAATTATTAGTTTTTACATAAAGCTAGAGAATCGTTTTATGCTAATTCAATTTGTGCTATTTTTTTGGAACGCATTTATCGCAAACAACATTTTATCTTTCAAGATATGATTTATATAAATCAGTTCTTTATGTTTAGTTTTTTGGTTATTTCTAAATACTTCATACGAAATTGAAAAATTATCTTTCTTGAAAATTTTTTAACGTTTGAGAAGGTGAGTTGCAAAACTCGAAATATTCTGATTGCATCAATGTATGTCCGTGCTAAAATCATGGAAGAGGACATAAATTGATACAATTAGTATATTTCTTCTCATAAAGCGCCAAAAGAACTGTTAGAATGAATTGTCATTTCGTATTTTTAATTTTGTAACGAACAAGTATTGCAACTCACCAACTCAATTGTTTGTTAAGATTTGAAATACAATGAGTGCTCCACACGGTTTTTGCTTACTAAACATTGAGATAAATTACAACCTGGGCTATCGCCACAATATTTTTTAACTTTCCTACATTTTGTATAAAATCACTAACAACGTTTGAAAATAAATCATATTTTTAGCTTTTATTTAATATATTTGTTCGATTAATCGACATTAATTAATCGATTTATTCGTTATTCGAAAATCGTCGTTTTAAAATTATTCGAACAAGAGTTTGGTTTTGTTTGATCGATTAATCGAATTATTCTTAATCGGTTGACAACTCTAATAGATACCATATAAGCCCCCTTCCTAAAATCACTTAAGAATACACAAATCTCATATAGATGAAGATATCTAAAAAATATTTGGCACAATGAACTTTTACATGAATCTTAACCCCCTAACATGATTTTATTCTGGCGGGTTCATGATTGTCCATGGGTCCCAAATAGGGTACACTGTCAAAATTTTGTCTTTATATGCCGTGGTGTAGGGTATTAAATGCTCGGGCTTGATGGACTTTACATTCTTCCTTGTTTTGTTTTTGTTGTCATTGAATAAAAAAGTGTTATGAATTCTAACTATGTATGCTCTTTTATTTTATAGCGAAATTTTGGTACAATTTATGTGAATTTGGTACAATTTTGCCATTTAGACGTTACAATTTTAGAATTTCCAGATCCCAACAGTGCCGTGGTTATAAATAACTTAGTGAATCATATAGTGGTTAGTGCAAACATCAAAATGTGTGGTTAAAGTAAACACTTTTTAAAGTGTTAAAAGTTAGTGAATTGCACTACTGAAGTGTAATTTATTTAGTGAGAGTTTTGCCACTTACAAATATAAATCGTTTAACAAGAGAAGAACGCGTTAAAATAATTAAAACTTACTACAAAAGTGTTGGTTTGAACCACTGGCCACTATTCCAGCATCACGGGGTATTTATGGTCGCCATAGTCAACCTTCTGTGCAAACAATTGGCAAGATTATAAAGACATTTGAAGATACTGGAAGCGTTAAAGATGTGGTAAGACCTGGGCATCGTCGCAATGTGCGCACTGCCGAAAATATCGTTACACGCAAAGAAAAAACATGGTTGTGGTAAACATATTCTAAGAGCAACATATTATGATAAGATTCATGATTGTAGTCACCATATTAAGATTATTATTGAATCATATAATGGCTAAATATATTCGTACTACTACATCATAATATTTTTCCCTTAATCATATTATCATTCTGTTAATCGTAATAAGTTAAGAAGAAATCATATTATTGTCATGTAAATCATAATAAGTTAAGAAGTAATCATATTAACATCATGTTAATCATAATAAATTTAGAAGCAATCATATTATGATACAGCTCCTTTAATAACTGTCAAACAATACAAAATAAATTAAAATTTTTATGTAATGATTTTTTTATTTTGTGACTTTTTACAATTTTTCTTGATGTAAATAAAATAGCGGAGTTCAATATTTGTTGTTGAATTTAACTACGATATTTTGCACTATTAATTATAATTTTATTTTAATTTCTTTAAATTTATTATTTTTTATGGTAATTTATCTTGTTTAACCGCTCACATATAAAACAAACTACACAACAGATTCAAAATAATTTTACAAATGGCGCTTGCATAATATTATTAGAGTAAAAATAGTTTGATTGCATCTTAAACATAATATGATAAATGTATAGAAAGTTATCATGTTATGGCTATTAAATATCATGATATGGTTGTGGGTAATATAATATGTTTTGAAAGTTATCATAATTTAGTTGTTAGAAAAATAATTATTTTTCGGTCAACAATACTCAAATTTATAATTGCGATAAACATTGATATGTTTACAGTAACTATAATATTGTTGTTATTAAATAAAAAATAACAATTATTTGTGTACGACAACAATATATTGTTACAACAAACATAGTGTTGTTGCCGTAACCATGCCCAACCATATTTTTTCTCTGCGTGTAGAAACGTTGCCGTCAATTCAGAGCGCTATGAAAACCGACTTTGTTTTGTTAAGAAAAAAAGGACACCTAAGTTCAATTTGTTTTACAACCCCAATAGGTAAAACTATATTTCCTTAAGCAACAAACTCTCCGAAATTTTAGTTTTCAAATATTATACTATAGAGAAGAGAGAAAAACTTTAGTTTTTTTATACAATTTTTCGATCTTGAAAATGTTATATAGATTTTAAATTGAACTATAAGAAAAGTTAAGCTTGTATCGAAAGTCTCCGCATAATAGTTTTTTGGAGAAAAGTATTTAATAATAAATTTTTTTATAACCTCTAAATATTTTTATACGTAATTCCCTTAATATTGGAGTATTTGGTTTTCTCAATTTTAATATTATTGTTTTGTATATGTATGAATGTATATTTTTGTTTAATAGTATATTTTGTAATATGTTAACTTTTGCTTTGCCTTGTAATGTTTTCGGTTTTGTGTATTTATTTCTTTTGCTTGTAAATCTATGTAAAATATGTATGTTTTCAAAAAAAGTACTAATATATAAAATAAATTTCGTTTTGTTTTTTTTCCCATTCTTTTGGTTTGGTCTCCTTTTGGTTTAAATTTGTTTTTGGACACATTGTATTAGTTAAATTATTTATGTTTTTTTATTTTTATAAATATTATTTTACTCTAAAACAAGAAGGACATTAAAAAAATGCGTTTAAAAAAGAGAATACTTAAAGTTTCACGAACCTTTTCTTAAAATTGTATGTTAAAAACTTTTAAGCAAATAAAATTTTAACTTTTCAGAATGCAAAATTTAATCTTTATTTTAAAGGAAATAATATTTTCAATGCGGATTCAATTTCAAATACGAAAGCAAAATGACAATTTGGTACTCTCTATCACTTTCTCAAGAGTTTTTGAAGATGAAGCAATACTGGCAATACAAATGAAAGATGCCACAGATTGAAAATGTAAATGAATTAGGACGATTTGCAAAAGAAAAAATAAATGCGAAAAACAGATGCGCAAAAGCATTAAACAGTCAACTCACACGGGGACTTTTACGACGTCAATTTTTGTTTGTGACGACCTGTGTAGAAAATAAAGAGGGTTAAGAAAAAAGACTCGGTTTGCGTTTTTCATTTCGTTTTTTTAAACCCTTTACCACACGTGGTAGAAAATTACCCAATAAAAACTAATGTGTTGAGTAATCAGAAAATCATGAAGGCACTACTTACAATTCTACTGAAAGAACCAATGAATTTTACAAGGCATGTCCCAAAATGAACGCATTTAAAATTAAATCATAATTTTTTTTACTTAAATACATCCAGAAAAAAGTAATTATAGAAGTTGTTATACATGTAGTTATAGAAGAAAGCTACTAAATTATGAGTTAAAGAAGCTATTCGTTTTGAAATAGTAAGCGAAGTTTTTACTGGGTAATTTCTACAATATTTTTTTTTACTTTGAGCCAACACTCAGGGGATGCCCCCTACTAATGCAATGCATTGTGTTGGAATTAGGAAAATAGGTTATGGGGAGAAGGAAATAGAGATTAATGTTTGTGGACATTTAATTTGAATTTTTCCAAATTGTAGCCGACTGGGAAGACTCTTGCCGAGAGTCTATTCCACATACGGCTATTTCGACCAAGAAACGAATTTTAACTGTAATGCGTTGTGCGATACATTGGACAGTCGACAACAAACGGATGTGAGCTGCTGGAAAGGCAAGTACTACGGGCATGCAGCCGCGTCTCAGGGATGAGTTCGCCCATCTCAGCTGAACATCTTTCGTGGTAATATCGATAGAACAATGCCGCACAGCCCACATTCCGACGATGCTCCAAAGAGTCAATAGAGCTGGATACCCTACTGTCATTGATGAGGTTCAACGCACTCCTTTGCACCCGATCCAGAAGCTTCAAGATATACCTTGAAGTGGTGTTCGAAAATAAACACTAAATATCGTTTTTTAATGTTCGGTTCGGTAAATTTGTGGAAAACACAAACGCTAATAGTGTTTGTGTAGAAAATCATTAAAAAAATAACGTTTCCCTTTAGTCATCTTTCGAACACAAAAATATTACTGTTTTTATCAAACTCAACAAAAGATGTGAACATTTAATTCCGTTCGGTTTGTTTTGAAAATCCACAAACTTCAATGTGTTCGGTTCGGCTCGTTAATGTTCGTCCCTTTTGGCTGGAAAAAAACATTTTTTACAAAAACAAAATACACACACGAAAAAACATTATAGAACATTAAAATATAATTTTTGTCTACAGTATCACTACAATTGTTCTGTTTTTTAACGAAGAACCGAACATTATATAAAGTTAAGAACGGTATTAAGGGTTGTGTATGTCTACACAATCACTAAAAAATAGATATCGTTTCTGGGTGTATGAGCCTAACGTTAAATAATGTACTGTTTATTTTCGAACACTGCCTTGAAGCACCTGCCCAGATATGGGAGTTGTATTCCATTGTCGGTCGGATATAGGCGGTATAAATAGTGAAGAGATCAGACGGAGTGAAATAGTTCTTGCACCATTATAAGAAACCAAGACACTTAAATGCTTCTTTCGACAATCGAAAGATATGTTGGTTCCAACGAACATCACATTGAATTTCATGCCCAGAACATCAAAAGTGTCTGATTTCACAATAGCTATACCACCCATGGATACAGATGGCGCTGACTCCACAAGATGTCTGTGGGTCAACATGCAACATTGGGTCTTACGAGCGTTAAAATCGACCATATTCGCAAGACCTCACTCGGAGATTGTCGTAAGGTCAATATGAGTGTGTCATTCATATTCCGTCTCATAGCTTCAACCTCAGTAAGGCTTGGTCTATGATCAAAGGAAAATTAATGACAAATGCTGATGTCATCTGCGAAAGAATAGATAGGATTGGAAGTAAGACACAGGGGGTCATTAAGAAAAATAAGAAAAAGTCTAGGAAAAAGAACAGAGCCAAGCATCTTGGTTAGCAATTCACAACATCGGACAAAATGTGGACGGGATTGAACAAGAGGGCGTGGAACTTTTTGCAAATACATTAAAGATTGCTGTATATCTGGAGTACGGAAAGAGTCAAAGTTTCCAAATTAGGTGCAAGCATTTTGGTTATCAATTCACAACATCTGACAACATGTGGCCGGGATTAGACAAGTGGGCATGGCACAACATTGATTTAATTATATCTTTCTGCTATTATCCCAACATGATGAAGGGTAAGTAAGATTCTTCATAGCCGAATATAGCACTTTTACTTGTTATATTTCTCTTTGAACTTGTTCTTGTTACGTTATAAAAAATGTCGTGTGCGTCAATGGAACATTCTGTATCAATGAATCCGGAACGCAACGTCACGTTCACGTAACAGTTCCTTTTTATACATAAGCTTGGTAAGGAAAAATTAACCAATGATCCGCATCGTATACGTAAGAGTTACGAGGCTTTTTATTGTATCAGGTTCATCCGCAATGTAACGTCGTAACTTTTTGTTTACGAAACAGTATCTTTTTATACATAAGCTTGGTAAGGAAAACGGAACAGCTGATCCGCAACGTATACGTTCACGTAACAGTAACGAGGCCTTTAGTGAGTAACAAATAGGGGGTGGTTTTAAACATTTTAATCAAGTACGATCAGGCACTAACATTTTATATTGCAATCACGTTCAATCTCTTTAAGGCATGTTTACAATTTAAAGAATTCACAATTACGAGTGTTTCCTGCGTAAATTGCGCATGACAAGAACAATTAATGGCAAGTGCACACTTGTAACAAAAAGTGCTTGCTTGTGGGTTAATTTTCTTTAAAGTTCTTTATTTATGAGGAAAATTTAAAGTAGCAAACTTCAGATGTTCAAAGAAAACTAGAAATATGTATTTTAATTAAAATTATTAGGAGCTATTAAATACTTAAACAAAAACAATTTAAAAAAATTAAAATGGAAATTTAGAAACTGATTTAAAATTTCATTAAAACATTAAATAAATTTTTTTTCGTCAATTGTTAAATAAAATCTGTGGGATTTTGACAAAACATCTTAAGTCAAATTTTCTTTGAAAAAATATTTTTGTTTACGTTTTTAAAATTGTCTTAAATGTTTTTAATATTTTATAAAAATGATTTTCTTACCGACTTTTTTTAAAAACTTTTTTGCTATATTATCTCAACTTAAGATGTTTTGTCAAAATTCCACAGAAATTAAACATTCTTTTTAAATTCGTAGACATCTTTCATAACTAACAAAAGCATAAAACATTAATAAAGTAAAGATTGGAACAAGACGTTATTATGTACAAGGTGGCAGCAATACTACAACAACCACAAAAACAGCAGAGTTTTCTTGCATTGCACTCTTAAGGGTCAAATAAACGACACACACAGTTTGACAACACCCTGCAAATACATAAAATGGGTGATTTTTTAAGAGCTATAGGAAAGTTTGAAAAAAAGAACACATAAAATTCAGAAAAATGCATGAAATCTTTATTTGAGTCGATAGTACGGTCCATATAATTTAATGTTTGAAGATTATTTCATGCAAATGTTGACCGTGACTGCGCCTCAAATGGTCCATCCGCTTAGTCCAATTTTGGCATACTCTTTCCAACATTTCGGCCGGTATCTCATGAATAAATGCTTCAATATTGTCTTCCCAATGCGTCAATTGAAGCGGGCATGTGTGTATAGACATGAGCTTTAACATAGCCCCACAAAAAATAGTCTAATTGCGTTAAATCGCACGATCTAGGCGGCCAATTGACCGGTCCCGAACGTGAAATAAAATGTTCACCGAACTCGCCTCTCAATAAGTCCATTGTTAAGCGTGCTGTGTGGCATGTGGCACCGCCTTATTGAAACGACATGTCAAGCTCTTGCATTAAGGGCAAACAAAAGTAGGATATCATCTCATGGTAGCGCTCACCATTCACAGTTACGTTACGATTCGCATCATCTTTGAAGAAGTACGGTCCAATGATGCCACCAGCCCATAAACCGCACCAAACTGTGACTTTTTATGGATGCATTGGTAGCACTTGCAAGGCTTCTGGCTGATCTTCACTCCAAAATCGACAATTCTGCTTATTAACGTACCCATTGAGCCAAAAATTAGCTTCGTCACTGAACACAAGAAGCGCGCGATGAACTTTCTTAACAGAGCACGCATTTTGATAATAAAATTCAATAATTTACAAACGATGAGTAAGACGATTCATGGTTAAATTATAGACCAAACTGAAGATGTTTGACAGTGAAACAAAACACGAAACGTGCGTCAGCTGTTTAAACCAGTGTTGCCAGAAAGATAAAAGCTAAAAAATCACCCATTATAAAAGAATAAATAAAAGCTGGGTTATATGGTCCTGCCCTAGGACATCGTAATTTTAAATAGACCATGTTTTTTCGATACGTTTGGGTTACTTTTGGACTGGTCCTATTATTTGCAGGGCAACAACAACAAGCTGCCGTATTAAAAAAAAATTTTAATTTAATAAAGGTTAACAAAACAATGAAAGTTTTCTTTCAGAAAGTCCGAGTTTATTGACGAGAGGGGAGAGAATAATAGCCTGTTCTCTTCCCCTATCACCCATAAACTCAGACTTTCTGAAAGAAAACTTTCATAGTGTGAACCCAGACATTATAAATGTTTGTCAAATTAAAAAATCGTTTTTGAATTTGGGGTAAGATGTTTGTGTAAATATTAAAAATTTTTAATATTCACACAAACATGCTCCATAATTTTTTCGTATGTATGTGTAAACGTTTGTGTGGTTTGTTTGGCCCTTAATATTTTCATATGTTTGTGTAGCCGTTGGTGTGGTTTGTTTGGCTCTTTAGTGTTTACGGCTCGAAATATCAAGCATTTGTAACAAAACATTGTAAAACCAAAACAAATTGGTTTTGAACTGTCAAAGTCGCTTCCGTTTCGCTGCCACCTGATATAAATACGCCTTGAATTGGGCTAATTGCTAAAATATTAAATTTTTGTTTTAGTTACTTTAGATAATCTTAGGAATTTTTATTTTTTTTTCTCAATTCAAACTTAATATTTAATTAAAATTTAATCAATAGATAACTAATTAAAATATCTTATTTTGTAATATCAACGACTAGTTTTTTATACAAGTATAATTTCTTTAAAATTATTTTCTTTCTTATGATTCAAATTTGTATATAATAAATTTTTCTATAAATATTTTTGCTATTACTACTAAATAAAGACTAGATGCAATTAAAATTTTTGCCTTTTTCTCAATTTTTGTTGTTTTTTTTTTGGTTTTTATGCTTTCCAAATAGTTTTTTGTTTTGTTTGGAAACAAATTCTAAAACAAACATTAAAATGCAATAAATAAATGTTAGTAATTTAGCTTAAATAAATAAATTTAGTTAAATGTATCATTTGTTTATCTCTAGTTGTTTTTTTCTTTTTAATATATATATAAAGCTATTATTTTAGTTATTCTTTATTTTGGACGGTGGTTTCTGTAAAATGTGCTGGAGTAGTAATTGTTGTAGTATAATGTTGTTCGCGACGCATTATGGAACTGGTTGACACACTGCGCCTAAATCAGCTGCACAGCATGTTAAAGAAACCTTTTCCCTTTTCAGATCGGGGGGCCATTAACATAGGAACTTGATTTTTGTGGGTGACTTTGATCTGAAAGAGGAATTAGGAAATTAATTAATAAAAAATTAAGAGAAAATGTCTAAAATTATGTACAAATATATTTCTGATATCTTAGAAAACTATTTTAAAAAACTAATTGTAGTGGGGAATGTTAGAAAAAATAAACACACTGTTAATTGTTGGTATTTTGTTTAAGCTTTGATATCGTTGCATATAAGACTTTTCGAGTGTTTGCAATTCTCATTCACTCTGAAGTTTTGTTTGCTAATAGTTATCTTTGGCTTTTCTAAAATTTTTTAGGGAATGTTTTCTGATGATCGGGCCTAAGCATCCAGTGAAATGCGCATAGAAACTACCTTATCCCTCAACAATAAATATAAGTGTATTTTAATCCAAATTTTTAATATTTTTTTTAATTAGGCTTTAGTTCATCAAATTTAATTTTCATTAAATTATTTTTATGAAGAAAGGAATTTTACAGCATGAAAATTAATTAAAAATGTTATTGATAATCTTTCATTCTTGACCGTGGCCGGGGCTCGAACCCTGGCCGGCAGCTTACCATGACATGTTTCGATCGCAATTTGCCGTCTTACACTCGCAGCCATCGACGACTGCTGACGTCAATAGTCAAACATCAATTCTTAAACCAAATTGTATTTTAATCTTTGGTAAATCGAAATTTGCTTTTCTGAATGATTATCCATTTTAATTGATTTTACATGTTTTCTCCTTACTTCTGTTTTCTCGTACTTTTTGTCAAGAATTCCTTTTGAAGTCCAAAGTACATTTTTTGTTTTGTCATTTTTGTCTTTCTTTATTTATCAAATATGAAAAATTGGGAATTTCTAAGGAAATTAATAATAAACTTAATAATAAACTTTGTATTCCCGAAAATAACTTTGATAATATAATTGCATGTGCCCGTGCAAAAAACTGAATTGGCAATTTGTTGTTTTCTTACGTAGACAATATAATGAAGCAGTTTGTTTTTTCTTTTAACCCACTTACAACTACAATTCGAGTCGGAAAGAACCCAACCGATTGTAGGGGGATACAAGAAAAGCTAAACTCACTGTTTATTGTTGTTGTTTTGTTTAAACTTTGATATTGTTACAAGTAAGACTTATGGCCAATTTTCAAGATCGATATTAAAACACATTTATTTTTAAAATCGTTTTAAATACAAAATTATCTTCTTCTCTAAAAACTTAAGTGAAACTTAAGTCACCGATGTGGTACACTTAATTTCAACTTAAGTTTCCATTGTAATATTTTAGCAAGGTGGCCTCAATATCACAACAATACAGCAACAACAGGCAAAGCATTAACAGTCAGCTGTTTTTTGAGACCACCTTGTAAATAAATACCCTTTTTTATATTTTTTTCTGTATTTAGTAGTGCTACCATACTTTTATCTTAATTAAATAAGACTTTTCAAATAAAACTCAAAAACCAATCTGTATTTAAATACGATTTAAGTTTGTTATGAAAATTAACTTAATATAGATTTAAATAACTATCCTGAAAATTGGGCATTCGAGTGTTTATAATTCTTATTCGCTTAAGGGTTTTATTTGTTTAAAACATTTTTAGCTTTTCTCAAATCTTTGGAAAAGGTTTTCTGATGATCTGGCCGGCCTAAGCAACCAGTGAAATGCGCATAGAAGCTAGCTTTCCCTCAACAATAAACTTCAGTGTATTTATCAAATATGAAAAATTGGGAATGTAGCACGTCATACGGAAATCGTATTAATAATATGATATTTTATATCTAAAGACATACCGTGCAGGGCTGTTGCATCCATGGTTCACCATCAATTTGCATTGGAAATGTTTTACGCGTTTTTATGATTACCTCACAACATTGGGCTAATCTACGTCCGGAAGCCCTTAGACCGGTGCGTACCTGGCCCATGTGTAAGCAGTTTTCCAGGCCTATAACTTCAATTAAACGATCACCAAAATCTAAAATTGAAAACAAGTAAAATTAAATTTAGTTAACAAAATTAATTTACACATGAAAAAAAAACTGTATTCGGTCATTTATAAATTGACTTTTCGACTTAGTTTAATTAATACTATGATCACACTTGGGTTTGTAAACGCGTTTAAGCACCTCGAACGTGATTAAGCTTTAATCACATCAAAATCGAAATGATTAACGATACATTGAAATGATTTGTTAATCACTTCAAATCAGTGTTTGAAAATAAACACTAACAGCCTGTTCAACGATTTCGAACGCTAACTTTCGCATAGAAAATTACATTTAATAAAACAAAAACAAATTTTAGAATTTTGTTTTTGTTTTTGTTTTAAATATAATTTTCTATTCGAACGTTTACGTTCGAAATCGTTAAACAGTCAGTAAATATAGCTCCTTAGTGTTCGGTTCGGTAGATTTGTTGAAAACACAAGCGCTTATATTGTTTGTGTAGAAAATCGTTAAAAAAATAACGTTTCCCTGTTTGTCAACTTTCGAACACAAAAATAATACTGTTTTTATCAAACTCAACAAAAGATGACATTTAACATTTAATTCCGTTCCGTTTTAAATCCACAAACTTCTCGGCTCATAAATGTTTGTCCCTTTTGTATGGTAAAAAACCAAACATTTTTTAAAAAAACAAAATATACATCCGAAAAAAAAACAAAAAGCCATCAAAATAATTTTACACAAACAAAACACACACAAGCTGTTCGTGGTTCGGTCATTGCTAAAATTTTTTGTTTGTTCATTTCTTTATCAATGAAAAAAAAAGAAACATTATAGAACATTAAAATAAAAAGTTTGTCTATAGTATCACTACAATTGTTCTGTTTTTTTTAACAAAGAACAGAACACTATATAATGTTCGGCTCTTTCTTCAAAATACTTACGAACGGTATTAGGGGTTGTGTTCGTCTTCACAATCACTTAAAAATAGATATCTTTCTTGGGTGTGTGAGCCGAACGCTAAATAATGTACTGTTTATTTTCGAGCACTGCTTCAAATTGACATGATTACAACTAAATCACTTCATTAATTACTTAGAATCCACTGAAGATACCTCAAACTGAGTATAATGTAGAATCGGCCACAATGAACGTGCCTCTCACGTGTACAACCGACCACGATTTCTGCTTAATGATTTTATTTCGTCTTGAAATAATCAAAAAACCCAAGTGTGAACATAGCATAAGGTGAAATTGAAAATATAAAGTTATGCAAAAAATGTCGAGCCTTTAAGAGTCAGTTTTTGACTTAAAGATCAGAGATCAAATTAAATTTACTGCCTGTTTTTAGAAAACGTAAAGAAGTGAGTGAGTGAGAAATTATATTGAAAACAAAAACAAGTTTTCGTTTTTTATTGTTGTTTTCAATATAATTTCTCACTCACTTGTTTACGTTTTCTAAAAACAGGCAGTTAATCTGTTTAAGTAGTTTTCGAATAGTCGATTCTTTAATTTGGTTCGACCAAAGTTGGCGATTTAGACTTACTACATAACTGTCAAAAGTACTTAAGGCTTATTAACAGTTCAGTAATATGTAACTCCAATGGGAGTTAGAGGAACATATATATATAAGTGTTGTGAGAGTTCAAGAATAACTATCAAGAAATACACTGACGACTGTATTTGTTTCTTTCAAAACCATTCAATACTTCAAAATATCTTTGCTTATTGTTTTAGTATTTGAAAATTACCGCGTGCAGTCTACGAGAATTCGTGAAGTTTACTTGTTTATCGTATGTAGCGGACGCATACAAATAACTTTGCAAAGAATTGCAATATTCACGCCTATCGTGAATAAAAATTCCTTGGGAGTTTTTTCCCTTTCCCGATTTTTACAATTGAATTAACATAGGAAAAATAGAAAAAGGGAAGAAACTCCCAAGGAATTTTTATTCACGATAGGGGTGATTATCAAAGAAATAAACAAATAAAATATTTCGTACATATCGCAAACTAACATTAAAAAACTAAGAAAGTTTAGTCGGTCAAGCCCAAGATCATCAACTAAAGGGTAAAATAAACCACACAAATTGCTTGGCAAACAAGACAAAATTTTAAGTTTGTACAAATATTTTGTGTTGTTAATTGGGGTGTTTGCTGTGTTGACAAATATTTGAAGCAAACATTTGCAGAAACATTAAAAGTTTTTAATATTTGGCCACCATATTGGATATTTGTCGAACCTTTTGTGGTGTCTAGTGTCTAATCATTTCTGCGAAAATTTAGCAGAGTTAAGACGTCGAAGAAGAAATTTTAATATCATTTGCAGTAGTAAATTTAAATTTTTTAAGCAGATTTTTTTGCCACAAAACCTCTATCTGTTTAAAACACTCTTCACTCCAAATTATTTTCCTTTACTTTAAATTTCTCCTCCGTTTTAAAAAATAGTAAGCAAATGCCGCAGCACCATCCTCGTCTGCTTCGTTGAAAACAAAAATAAAAAATTCATGTTGGTACGAAATATATATTTGTGTTGTTTATTGACGAACACAAAACGGAAACAAAGGGTACTATTTAAAGCTGTGACAGTGCGCTTATGAGTAATTTAGTTGTTTTCTTTCACCAAAATAGTATTATTTGGAGTTATTACGCTATTAATTAAAAAAGTGTTTTGTTTTGTGGAACACCATTTAGGGTTGTGCCTAAAGACTAAAGAGTCAGAACCCAAAATTACCTCTTATTTCCAAAACTAAAGCACAAATTAAAAAAAAAATAGGTAAAATTTCTTTTAAGAGGGTATTCTTTACTGTGAAACTCAATTTGATTATAAAATTATACCCATGTTTGTAAAAACACCAGTGTTTGAAAATAAACACAACATTATTTAGCTTTCAGCTCACACACCCAGGAAAGATATCTATTTTTTTAGTGTTTGTATAGACGAACACAACCCTTAATACCGTTCGTAAGTATTTTCAAGAAAGAGCAGAACATTATATAGTGTTCTGTTCTTCGTTAAAAACCCGAACAATTGTAGTGATACTGTACATACTAAAGAGATGCACAAGCACAAGAAATATTGCTTACAAGCAATTTCATTGAATTTAGATAGTGTGTGTTTATTACTCTCTCATTACAAAACACATACTTCCAAAAACAATTGTTTTGTTTTACGATCAAAATATAGAAGAATAGAACAAAACTGCACTAGAACAATGCTGAACTAAAATAAAGCTGAATTAGAACAAAGATGAAGTAGAACATTAAAACAGAAATAGAACATTCCAAGCATGTTTGAATGTTTTGATTGTAAACATATACCAACGAGAATTGCAAAGTGAGAAACATTTTCGTTTTGTAATGAATATGAAAAAGCTTAAAAAATTGCAAAAATTTATTGTTTATTATTTACATACATATAAAGGTACTTAGGTCTAATATTTAAATAAAATTAAGAAGAATTCATTATTTTCATAGATAAAACAAATAAAATCTAATGGTGTGTTTCACAATTTTTTGGGAAAATTGATAGCAACAAAATATTAATAATTATTTAACTAGAATTAGAAATATTGGTTAAATAAACGTTTAAAGTTTTATATAAAAATAAAACAAGACCTCAAGCTTGATAATTTATTTATACATAATATAATAATAAAGGTCGACTAAAATAAAATATAGGTATGTACATTTAGGAAATATTTCAAAAATATAAATTTTTTTATTTTTTTTAATGTTCTAGTGCACTCGATGCTTTTACTATAATTTACCGTTTCTTTATTTCATTGTCTGTTTTTGTGTTGATATTCTGTTTGTTTTGATAATACAACCACTAACAAAGCAGAAGAGAAAAACTTTTCAAGTTATGCTTGTTTTGTTTTGGTGGAAGTAATGTGTTGTTATGTTTGTTTTGCTATGTATGTTTACAGTGAAATAATATAATTGATAGTTGTGTGAAGTAGAACATAGAACATTAAGAATATTTTGCGCAGCCCTTTAGTACATACTTTACATTGATAAATAAATGAACGATCAAAAAATTTTGGCAACGACCGCACCACGAACAGCTTGTGTGTGTTTTGTTTGTGTAAAATTATTTTGATGGCTTTTTGTTTTTTTCGTATTTGTATTTTGTTTTTGTAAAAAATGTTTGGTTCTTTTTACCAGCCAAAAGGGACGCACATTAATGAGCTAAACCGAACTTTATGAAGTTTGCGGTTAAAAAAAACCAAGCGAAATGAAATCATCTTTTTATGAGTTGTATAAGAACAGTATTTTTTTTTTTTGTTTTCGAAAGATGACAAACAGGGAAACGTTATTTTTTTTAATGATTTGCTACACAAAAACTATTAGCGTTTGTGTTTTCCACAAATCTACCGAACCGAACACTAAGAAACGATATTTAGTGTTAATTTTCGAACACTGGTTGTGACTATTAACCCACCTGTGTTGAAGGTTCTAAAAATTTAAATATGGATATACATAAATACCTTGAGTGGCTACAGATAGATCTACCGAATTAAAACTAGTGGCTGATAGTTCCTTATCGGATGATTTAAGCTTTTTGCCCTTGCGAAATGGTCCAGCACTTTTGCGAATACGTTTTTGTGACAAATGTTCACCCCACAAATTGGAACCACCATGAGTGTATGGAATGTTGAGTAGAGCCACACCTTGTAAATGAGGGCCATTAGCCAAATCCAAGGAAACACCATCGCACTAGGAAAAAATACATAAAGAAAAATAAAAATTATAAATTGCAAGTGCATGAATTTAGAACAAGCTGGAGGTCCACACCACACGCTCAATGCGTTGCATCTGTAAAATCCGGGTAAAATTGTATAGACAAGTTATACAGCACATGCGTTAATTGCATATACGCATCAAACGCATGAAGTAATATTACTTTCTACTTTTGCATACGTCGCATGCGTCTTGAAAGAAAATCGAAAACGCATAAAACGCGTGGTGAGAACCTCCAGCTTAATAGTCTTTATAAAGAACATCTCTTTAAAAATGCTCTCAACTTGTTTCAAGTTATTGTTTAAAATGTCTTAATCTTAAGGAAACTTAGAAAATTAAAGTTAATTTGTTTTTTTTGTGACAAAGAAATATATTTATTTTGGAAAAGTTTTGTTTTATTAATTCGAATTTGCTTGTTTTAAGAAATTTATCGAAATTATTTAAGTTTTGTAGAAAATATTGCGAAATTTTTCTATATCGAGCCCCAACTGCCAAAATAACGTTATTTCATTTTAAATTTTCGTTTTTTTTTTAATAAATGACTTTATTGGCAACATTTTCATCATTTTCTAAAATGTCGTGGTCAAAGAAGGTACCGTAACGATTGTATAGCGACAAACTTCATACAAAATTTATATGAAATAAAATAAAAAAATTCTGTCCTGTAAAATTTGATTTTTGGCGCTTACGTTATTTTCGCGGTTAGGGCTCGATATTTTATCAAAAAATTAACAAAACTTGACTATTTCAGTGCAAATTTGTATATGTCCTAGAAAAGTTAACGAAATTTCACTATTTCGAAAGAAATTTGGAGAATATTCCTTATTTTACTCTAAATTTATAAAATTTTATTTTGTTGTAAGAAAAACTTCTAAAATACAAACATTTTGTTGTATGTTTTATGAATTTTTGTTTTCGTAAAACCTTTTTTGAAAAATTTGGAAATTTTATTTTGGTTTAAATCAAAGCCAATACCCCGGCTTGTGTCGCTTCGGTTTGCGTAATTTTCGTAGTGGCATCGTTTTAAAATTTATGTGATTTTGAAGTTGCGTCGTTTTTATTTCACTTTACGTCGCATGGCTTCGAAGTTTCGTCGCTAGTGCTTCGATTTGCGTCGTTAATTAAAAAAAATTTGCACAAAGCTTAAACAGAAAAAAGGGGATTTCCCGTTGAAGTCTAATGCGAATATGTATGTGAAGGTTGTCTGTCTGCTGATTGCACCTGGTTTCAAATTACATTTGCTGAAGTAAAGTTAAATTTAAATATTTTGCAGCAACGAGTCAAAAAAGCAAATATTCTAAGAACAAAAGCAGGGCATTTTGACGCGTTCTAAATCAGGAGAAAAGGCTGTTGATATTGAAAGAAACCTTGAACTAGCCCCTTCTACAATAACATCCATTTGCTTTTCCAGTGACGTTGATAAAATTAAGAAATTTGTTGAAGCAAGAACATCATTACAACATAAACAGGTTACAAAAATAACAAAGAAAAGGAGCCACCTCTTACTATTTCGATTGAAGTTAAAAATCACCGATGAAAAAGATTATTCAAAAGAAAGCTTTAATTTTATTTGAATATCTAAAATAAAATTATCCGCTATAAAGTCTATCAAATCAAAATTTATCGTTTCAGCTAAAATTGTGAATCTCGGAACCAATTAAATGAAAATCAATACAAATGTATGAAAAATCGTGCTTCGGTTTGCGACGCAAACACGGGTATTGGTGTATCTTGAAAATTTTGCAAATTTTTGTAAGAAATTTCACTATTTTATTAGAAACTTTGCCTAATTATACTATTTCGTTAAAAGTTTTTCGAAATTTCACTATTTTGTAATAAAAGGCCAACAAGAAAAAGTAAGACAAAAACAAGAAAAATATACTTTGGACTTTAAGAAAAATTCTTGAGAAAAACAGGAAGGAAGAAAGAACATGTTAATCAATTAAAATATATAATCATTCAAAAACAAATTTCGATATACCAAATTTAAAATACCATTTGGTTTTAAGATAAATGTTTGACTATGAACTGCCAGCCCTCGTCAATGGCGCCATGGCGGTGAGTGTTAAACGGCAAACCCATCTGAAAAGATTGTGTGGTTACAATCGAAACGTAAGGGCAACCTGTCCGTGAAAGCCTGGGTTCGATTCCCAGCTCAGTCAAGAAAGAAATATTATACATAAGCTTTAATTCATTTCATGTTGTAAAATTCCCTTCTTCATAAAAATAATTTATTTATTTTGTAAAAATTTGGTTTAAATAATGCGAATTTTCTTATTTTTTATGAGAAATTAACCGAAATTTTTTTAGTTCTGTCGAAAATATCAAAAAATTAACAAGAGTTGGCTACTTCATTGCAAAATTTGGCGAATATTTAGTATTTTTCACTAATTTTGTGAAAATGTACTTTACTTTTATGTAAAAAAAAACTTGGGAACTTCAAAAATTTTGTTGTAAAAAACTTTTTCGAAATATAATCATTTCATAGAAAGTACGAAAAAACAGAAGTAAGGAAAAAACCTGTAAAATCAATTAAAATGGATAATCATTCAGGAAAGCAAATTTCGATCTACCAAATGTTAAAATACAATTTGGTTTAAGGATTGATGTTTGACTATTGACGTCAGCAGTCGTCGATGGCTGCGAGTGTAAGACGGCAAATCCATCTGAGGAGATCGAGTGGCTGCTATCGAAACATGTCATGGTAACCTGCCGGCCAGGGTTCGAGCCCCAGCCACGTCAAGAAAGAAAGATTATCAATAACAATTTTGATTAATTTTCATGTTGTAAAATTCCTTTCTTCATAAAAATAATTTAATGAAAATTAAATTTCATGAACTTAAGCCTAATTAAAAATATTAAAAAATTTGGATTAGAAATTTTGCAATTTTATTTTGATTGCAAATTTTTGTAAGCAATTTTAAGAAAATTCACTCTATTATTAGAAACTTTGCCTAATTTCACTGTTTCGTTAAGAAAATTTTACTATTTTGTAGGAAACTTTGTAAAATTATACTACACTAGCTGGCAGACGTTGTCCAAATTAGGAAAAATGTTTGCGTTCGATTTTTAAAATCCCTTAAAAAGATACGAACATTTGAAAGAAAAATTAGTCAAATCGATGGAGCCGTTTTCTGATTTTAGGTAAATCGATAAAAGTGGGCGTTAAAGTGGGCGGGCCAAAATGGTCCAAATCGGTCAAGCCGTTCTCCAGTTATGCTCTTAATAGAACAAGTGGGCGTAAAAGTAGGCGCGGTACATTTTTCTTTCGATGAAAACGTAAAATGGATTAATACGAACATTTAAAAGAAAAATTAGTCAAATCGATTGATCCGTTTTTTGATTTTAGGTAAATCGAAAACAGTGGGCGGGGCAAAATTTTCTTTCCGTAAAAACCTAAGTTGGACCATGGCAATCATTTTAAAGAAAAAATCGTCCAAATCGGTCAAGCCGTTCTCAAGTTATGCGCTTAATAGAAAAAGTGGGCGTAAATATAGGCGTGGTAAATTTTTCTTTCGATGAAAACTTAAAATGGATTAATACGAACATTTGAAAGAAAAATTTGTCAAATCAATGGAGCCGTTTTCTGATTTTAGGTAATTCGAAAAAAGTGTGCGTAAAAGTGGGCGGGGCAAAATGTTATTTTCGTATAAATCATAGTTGGACGATGGCGATCATTTTTAAGAAAAAATCGTCACAATTATATAGATGCCATTGGTGGTGCAATATAAAAATTGGATTTTGTCACGCCCCTCCGCCCGCAGACCGAAAATCAAATTCAAAATTCACAGTGTCACCCGCCTTAATTCTAAAGATTCCCTGAAAATTTCATCAAAATCGGCCTAGCCGTTTTGGAGTCCATACGTTACATACATACATACATACATTAAGAAATTTGAGATATTTTAGTATTTTTATACCCTCCACCACAATTAGTTGTGAAGAGGGTATATTAAGTTTGTCATTCCGTGTGAAACTTTTTTTTTGGGTCCTTGAGTAATTCTAAGTCGATTTAGCCATATCCGTCTGTCTGTCCGTCTGTCCGTCTGTTGAAAACACGCTCACCTTCGAACAATTAAAAAGAAATAAACAAACTTGGTGCCAAATTGCTTGTAGTTATCCTAAGCAGTTCCAGTATCCAGCAAAATTGGTTCAGTAGGACCAGAGCTATGAATCAAAATGTGGAACCACCACCTAAAAAAATTGATAATTTTGTTACAAAAAATTATATAAATGCTGGAACAAGGCACGGAATGAGATAAGATTTTGCAAAAATTTGTTTTATTTGACTGGAAATCACGCTGTTAAATTTCGTGAAGATCCGTCCATAATTTACCCTAAGCCCTAAGCCCAGTTTAGTACGCCTAAAACCGTAAAAAATAATGCAATCATAACAAATTTTGGCTCGTCACAGGTTTATAGGACTACAAATGATACTGTGAAATTTCGTTAAGATCGGTACATAATTTACCCTAGGCCCCATAGAAACCCTACTCCCGGAAAACAGTTTAGTACACCTAAAACCATAATTAACAATGCTATCATAACAGAAATTGGTACGTCACAGTTTTAAAAGACTAGAAATGACGCTGTGAAATTTCGTGATGATCGGTCCAGAACTTACCCTAGGCCCCATATTAACCCTACTACCGGAAAACAGTTTAGTCGCCTAAAACCATAATTAATAACAAATCGCCACAGTTTAAGATAATTATAACATCATCATGTCGGTGGAGGGTATCAAAGATTCGGCAGAGCCGAATATAGCACTCTAACTTGTTTTTATGAATTTTGTCAAATTTTATTATAATTTATTATTATATTTATCGCTTATTATTTATCGCTTATTAACACACCGGTTATAAGCATTTTAGACTTTTATGCATCCAAACTGTTGCAATTACTAGTATATTTTGTATATAAAGTAGCCATAATTGTTTCGTTTGTATGTATATCGCGCATTTGTTTATATCGACCCCTAACCGCGAAAATAACGTAAGCGCCAAAAATCAAATTTTACAGGAAAGAGCTTTTTTATTTTATTTCATATTAATTTTGTATGAAATTTGTCGCTTACATTAAAATTGTTTTTGCTATAAAATCGTAACGGTACATAATGTGACCATGATATTTTAGGAGATGATGCAAGTGTTGCCAATAAAGTCATTTATTAAAGAAACGAAAATTGAAAATCATGTCGCTTACGTTATTTTCGCTGTTAGGGCACGATATGTATATCCCAAATTTATCCACCACAATATAATACAATATTAATGAATTGCATTAAAAAATTTCTCATATAAGCATCACTTCAAACTTGAGTTTCATACAATAAAAAACGCTCAAAAGTTTTACAATACTTTTTGTTTAAAGTTACTACCGTTTTAAATCGCATTAGCAATATAGTCCAATTTTTTTAATATTTTCTGCCGCTATACGCATATTTACTTTATATTCCATTTAACGATATAAGCACATTTACCATATATTCCATCTATCAACGGCTAGTAAAGGCAAAAGTAAAGTATGTATTAGCGTTATAGTCACATTGGCAACACGTATCAAGTTCCTTTTAGTTTTCGAAGCCACAAACCATATAAAATAAACTAATAATTAAATCGTTTTATTTTTATACCCTACACCACAATTAGTTGTGAAGAGGGTATATTAAGTTTGTCATTCCGTGTGAAACTTTTTTATTATTCATCTCAGACCCCATAAAGTATATATATTCTGGGTCCTTGAGTAATTCTTAGTCGATTTAGCCATGTCCGTCTGTATGTCCGTCTGTCTGTCCGTCTGTCTGTCCATCTGTCCGTCTGTTGAAAACACTCTCACTTTCGAACAACTTAAAAGAAATGAACAAATTTTGTGCCAAATTGCTTGTAGTTATCCTAAGCAGCTTGGGACTGAAATCCAGCAAAATCGGCTCAGTAGGACCAGAGCTATGAATCAAAATGTGGAACCACCACCTAAAAAAATTAATAATTTTGTTACAAAAAATAACATAAATGCTGGAACAAGGAACGGAATGAGATAAGATTTTGCAAAAATTTGTTTTATTTGACTGGAAATCACGCTGTAAAATTTCGTGAAGATCCGATCATAATTTACCCTAAGCCCCATATAAACACTACTCCCGGAAAACAGTTTAGTACGCCTAAAACCGTAAAAAATAGCGCTAGCGTAACAAAATTTAATAGTTCGCAGTTTTTTAAGACTAGAAATAACACTGTGAAATTTCGTGACGATCGGTCCATAATTTACCTTAGGCCCCATATTAACCCTACTACCGGAAAACAGTTTAGTACGCCTTAAGCCGTAAAAAATAATGCAATCATAATAAATTTTGGCTCGTCACAGTTTTATAGGACTATAAATTTTACTGTGAAATTTCGTTAAGATCGGTACATAATTTACCCTAGGCCCCATGGAAACCCTACTCCCGGAAAACAGTTTAGTACACTTAAAACCATAATTAATAATGCTATCATAACAGAAATTGGTACATCACAGTTTTAAAGGACTAGACATGACGCTGTGAAATTTCGTGACGATCGGTCCATAATTTACCCTAAGCCCCATATAAACACTACTCCCGGAAAACAGTTTAGGACGCCTAAAACCGTAAAAAATAGCGCTAGCGTAACAAAATTTGGTAGTTCGAAGTTTTTTAAGACAAGAAATAACACTGTGAAATTTCGTGACGATCGGTCCATAATTTACCTTAGGCCCCATATAAACCCTACTCCCGGAAAACAGTTTAGTACGCCTAAAACCGTAAAAAATAATGCAATCATAACAAATTTAGGCTCGTCACAGTTTTATAGGACTAGAAATAAGACTGTGAAATTTCGTGGTGATCGGTCCATAACTTACCTTAGGCCCCATATAAACCCTACTACCGGAAAACAGTTTAGTACGCCTAAAACCGTAAAAAATAATGCAATCATAACAAATTTTGGCTCGTCACAGTTTTAAAGGTCTAAAAATGACGCTGTGAAATTTCGTGATGATCGGTCCATAATTTACCCTAGGCCCCATATAAACCCTACTACCGGAAAACAGTTTAGTCGCCTAAAACCATAATTAATAACAAATCGTCACAGTTTAAGGTAATAATAACATCATACAGATATTACTCCTTAAACATTCGAAGTATCGGTGGAGGATATCAAAGATTCGGCACAGTCGAATATAGCACTCTAACTTGTTTTTAAATAAGTTTTAGTCTTGGTATCAGGGATGAATTCTTTTATTGTTATTTTAAATATGTTTTAATACAGTATGCAACTCTTTGGAAAACCAAAAGCTCGCTGTCGGCGTAATAAATAGGAATTTTTTACATTCTATATTCACATAAATTGATTATTTGCAAATTCGGTTATATGCCTCATAATGACATATATGTGAATAAGGTTTATGTGAATAAGGTTTATAATCATATAAGCGTTATACGCCAGGATTTGGCTGCAACAAAAGAATGTGACTATATGCGAAAAGTACTGTATCATCAAAACTTACTTTGCTAAATTTTGATAAGACTTTGAATTAATTCATGCTCTTTTGATGCAAGTAAAATACATGATGTTGATGAAATTAAACGAGTGTTTTATAAGCACAGTATATGCATATAAGCGAGTTTTTAAAAGTGCACTTCCCGTTTAAGCACCAAAAAACGTGCAAATTATAAAATGCTTATAAGCGATAAATACTGTATTAGAAAACTATTCAATGTTTCACTATTTTCTAGAATTGGTAAAGAAATTTCACTATTTCATTATGATCAGTATTGCGTAAGAATTGTTTAAAATTTTTTATTAATTAAATTTAACATTTTTGTGAAATGTTGCGAAATTTCACTATTAAAAAAATTTTTCATTATTTAATGGAAAAAACTTTACCAAATTTTAATATTTCGTACAAAACTTTGTAAACTATTAAATTTTTTTGTTGGAAATATTTGTAATATCCCTAGAGGGAAGCGAACTGACACCAAAGTAGTCCCGTGATAGGTTTTTTGGTAGATACCGGTTCTAGTTTGAACACTTTCTATGAATAAGACCTATCACTTTTACATGGGGTTTTTATTTGGGGGGGGGGTCAATTGACACCATTTGACCAGTCACAAATCTATTCTCAATGGACGTATTTAGTGACAATTACTAAAATTTAGTATTATTTCAATACGATGTAGTATTATTTCAATAAAACAAGTCCTAGAATAAAATTCAAGAGCTACATTTTAGAAAGTCCCAAAAAAAATTTATCACATCAACGTGGAAGACTGTACTGTAATTCATTACTTTTTGTTCTTCATAAACCAGTTTCAAGATTGGGTCTCCTTTCACTGGTCCTGAGTTTTTTCTTTTTGTACCTGTTCTATTTTCACAGCTCCCAGGACCAGTTGTTGGACCAATTGACACAAATTTCCCGCAGGGATGTAACTTATCTTATGCCGTTCCAACAGGTGGTTATTTCTACAATATTGATCTTAGACCCTATAAAGTGTATACATTTATTTTGAGTCCCTATGAATTTAATTTAACGATGTCCGTCTGTCCGTTTGTCCGTTCAAGTGGGTTTTCCGAAGCTCAAGATACGATTGTTAATAGATTGTTATATATATTAACATCGTATATAGTCTCGAAAAGTTTTCTATTAAAATTCAGCAAGATCAATTCACAAATGACTGAGATATGAACAAAAAAAATCACTTTTTGTTTTGTTTTTGTATTTCTGGAGATCGGCAAGAGCCAAATTTTCCAAATTAGGTACAAGCATCTTGATTATCAATACACAACCCCCTTTTTAAAAGTTAGCGGTGTTGTAGAAGTGGGCATGGGGCTTTGCATACAAAGAAATAATAGATTTCTGTATATCTGGAGATCGGCAAGAGCCAAAGTTTTCAAGCATCTGAAAAAAAGGTAGCGAAGTGGGCGTGGCACAAAATAGATTAATTTATATTTAAAGAACGGTAAGCAAAAAATTGTCTGAATTTGGTGCACAAAGCTGCGTTTTTAATACACAACCTGTCTAAGCGGGGGTTTCTGTATATCCGTACCAAATTGGGCACGAATCACTGATGTTAACTTTTATTTTTTCATTACCGAATGACCCTTTAAAAATTACCGCTTTTAAGATGAAATTACCTTACGCAAAGATTTTTAATCAAAACATTAATTTGCTGTTTCCAAATGACAGACGATTGATTGTGTAGTAAAATTTAATTTAAATGTTTGCCTTCAAATACATTTTTAACTAAAATCGTTGTATTTTTTTATGAACAACGATTTTTTGTTTTAACCGGAAAAGTAATCAGCAAATACCGCCTTAAAATTTTGCAATTTTTTTGTTTGGCGGAATATCGGAATTTTTTCTAGTTCTTGGATTATAAAAGAATTTATAGCAAAAAGTTTCAAATATTTTGTAAAAAAAAAATTATTTTGTCTCTCCTGTAAAGTAGTTGTTTTTGAGTTACGAGGTTGCGGAAGAAAACGATCGATATGTATGTATGTGATAAACGTTAAAAATATAATGTATTGCTTAATTCATTAAATAAAATGGCTGTAGGAAAAATCGCCCAAAGAAAAATGGCCCAAAAAAAAATTAAAAATCGCCCAAAAAATTCCATGTAAAATTGGGCCTGAATTCATATGAAAAGTGAACCAAACATTTTTGGGCTATTTTTCGTTATTATTGGGTGATTTTTCGTTTTTTAAATTTCATAATGAAAAATCACCCAAAAATTGTATGAAAAATAGCCCATTTTTTCAGGCCATTTTTCATTTTTAAAATTTCGTCAAAATCTTACATACTATTTGTCTAAATCATTCATTATAATAATACGTCGAATTCCTAAATGTTATCTGTAAAAATATCGGGACATATTGCAAAAAGGTGGCATGTCATTACGTCCAGTGTCATAGTAAAGCTTCTATGCACAGTTATACCATAAAGGAAAAAATCCTTGCGCCCGCCCAAAAGCCGGCTATGCAGGGAAGGTTTAGTTAGCGAAGCCGGTCTTTGTTATACCATGAGAGGAGAAAATCCTTGCTCCCGGCCGAAGGCCGGCTATGCAGAGAAGCTTTAGTTAGCGAAGCCGGTCTTTGTTACACCATAGGGGAGAAAATCCTTGCGCCCAAAAGTGTTTTCGTTATATGTTTAATATATGTACACGCAGAGAAAACATATGGTTTGGCATGGTTACGGCAACAACACTATGTTAAATGTAACAATATATTGTTGTCGTACACAAATAATTGTTATATTTATTCAATATCAACAATATTATAGTTACTGTAAACATATCAATGTTTATCGCAATTATGAATTTGAGTATTGTTGACCGAAAAATAATTATTTTTCTAACAACTTAATTATTATAACTTTCTAAACATATTATATTTCTCACAACCATATCATGATATTTAATAGCCATAACATGATAACTTTCTATACATTTATCATATTATGTTTAATATGCAATCAAGCTATTTTTACTCTAATCATATTATGTTAGCGCCATTTGTAAAATAATTTTGAAGCAGTTGTGTCGTTTTTTTATTTGTGAGCGGTTAAACAATTAAAAGATAAAATTCCATAAAAAAAATGAGTTTAAAGAAATTAAAAAATTAAAATATTGGCGGAGTTCATTCAAGTATTAGTGATGTAATAGTGCAAATGCAAAATATCATAGTTTTTTTGTAAAATCCAACAACAAAACACACAGAGATTTCGTTATATTTTATAAAAGTGCTACGATATTTCATCAACATCTTAAAATCGAAAAAATGGACACACGCGGTTGCCCATGAAAACCACAGATTCTTCATTTGCTTTTTTGCAAGCCTAAAATTGAACTCCGCTATTTGATTAACATTAAGAAAAATTGTAAAAAGCCACAAAATAAAAAATCGATGCAAAAATATTTAAATTTATTTTATATTTTTATGACAGCTATGAAAGGTGCTGTATCATAATATGATTGCTTCTAAATTTATTATGATTAACATGATGATAATATGATTACTTCTTAGCTTATTATGATTAACATGACAATACTATGATTATTTTCTTAGCTTATTATGATTAACATGGCAATAATTTGATTACTTCTTAACTTAGTATGATTAACAGAATAATAATATGATTAAGGGAAAAATATTATGATGTAATAGTACGAGTATATTTAGTCATAATATGATTCAATAATAATCTTAATATGGTGACTACAATCATAATTCTTATCATAATTTGTTGCTCTTAGAATATGTTTACCACAACCATGTTTTTTCTTTGCGTGTACCCTGAGAAAAAACAACAAAACCATTTTTAAAAAAATTTTAACCATATTATGTTTAATTTAACCAAATCATTGTCACCGACAACCATATTATGGTAAAATAAGTTTCGTTGATAATAGTTTTGTTGGTTGTGACCATAATAAAACATGTTTTTCTCTGCGTGTATGTAGATCTTTTTTTTGGTATTTAACATCTTTAGTAGTTATGGACCTTATGAAATTTTCAAAAGTGTCACAGTGTCCATGGACACTACGACACTGAACGTTATGACATGTCACCTTGCAAAAAGCTTTATTCTGTTTTGAGTAATTGACTATAACTATGCAGTGATTAATTAATATTTAACTATTGAAGAATGCACAATGTTTGGCGGAGGGCTCAAATAAGTATTACTGTTGAAGATACAATGCAATTTTTTACATCAGACTTACATTTGTATGTAACTAAATTTAAATGAATAATAAACACTTTTTTGCAAATTGGTTAATTTTTTTTTTTTTTGGGAAAAAAATTCATTTTTGCTTTTTGGGTAATTTTTAATTTTTTTGGGCCCTTTTTCGTTTTTTTTGGGCAAAATTTCATATATAACTTTTTGGGTCATTTTCATGTTCTTTTGGGCGATTCTTAACTTTTTTTTTGCCATTTTTCTTTGGGCGATGTTTTCTACAATACATTAAAAAAACAAGTTAGAGTGCTATATTCGGCTGTGCCGAATCTTTGATACCCTCCACCGACAGTTCAAATGTTTATGGAGTAATATCTGTATGATGTTATTATTATCTTAAACTGTGACGATTTGTTATTAATTATGGTTTTAGGCGAATAAACTGTTTTCCGGTAGTAGGGTTTATATGGGGCCTAGGGTAAATTATGGACCGATCATCACGAAATTTCACAGCGTCATTTCTAGTCCTTTAAAACTGTGACGTACCAATTTCTGTTATGCTAGCATTAGTAATTATGGTTTTAGGTGTACTAAACTGTTTTCCGGGAGTAGGGTTTATATGGGGTCTAAGGTAAATTATGGACCGATCGTCACGAAATTTCACAGTGTTATTTCTAGTCCTAAAAAACTGTGACGTTCCAAATTTTTTGTTACGCTAGCGTTATTTTTTACGGTTTTAGGCGTACTAAACTGTTTTTCGGGAGTATTGTTTATATGGGGCTTAGGGTAAATTATGGACGGATCTTCACGAAATTTAACAGCATGATTTCCAGTCAAATAAAACAAATTTTTGAATAATATTATCTCATTCCGTGCCTTGTCCCAGCATTTATGTTATTTTTTGTAACAAAATTATCAATTGTTTTTAGGTGGTGGTTCCACATTTTGATTCATAGAGCTATGAACCTACTGAACCGATTTTGCTGGATTTCAATCCCAAACTGCTTAGGATAACTACAAGCAATTTGGCACCAAGTTTGTTCATTTCTTTTGAGTTGTTCGAAAGTGAGCGTGTTTTCAACAGACGGACAGACGGACAGACGGACAGACGGACCGACAGACGGACATGGCTAAATCGACTTAGAATTACTCAAGGACCCAGAATATATATACTTTATGGGGTCTGAGATTAATAATAAAAAAGTTACACAGGGAATGACAAACTTAATATACCCTCTTCACAACTAATTGTGGTGGAGGGTATAATAAAAATACATATGTTTGTACTATAATAATCTTTGAATTGTTACAGCCACAAGAAAAATCAATTCAGCCGTACATAAACTAAAGCAAAGCGTTATCATCATATCAATTACGGATTACATTTAAACACTTAATCCCCGATCCGTACATAAAATAATCCGAAAACTATAGTTAAATTTAAATTAATTTTTAAACAAACAAAAAGTTTAATATAAAATTAAAAATATACAAGAGTAATTTCATTTACTTTACACTTATCGGTGTTACAAAAACGAAATTAAGTGATTTTTCACTACTTTATTGAATCTTTGGCAACATTTCACTAAATCGTTACGAAATGTTTCTTTAAATATTTGCTTTATATGACAAACTTTAGAAAACTTGTTATAATCTATAAAATTATGTATTCAAATTTTTAAATTATGCTGAGCCATGTTAAAAGAAAAATAAATATTCAATAACACAGTCTACTAACACACATCCATATTAAGGTTCACATAAATAAGCGGCATTTATACGATGACTTTTCAGGCATGTCTGTTTTATTTATTCTCTTTTGAATATGCTACCAAAAACCTTGTGCATTTACACGATGTCTTTCAAAACATGTCTGTTTTCATGTGTAACTATTTAATCTTCTTTTTATACATATTGAAAAACATGAAAAATCATTTTAACAAATTTAAAAACTCATTTCGTGTCTTTTTGGGAACCCCTCGTTCGTATCTAATACGGTTGCCTACAAGTCAAACAAACGTGTTTGCTAGACATGACCAAAAAGACGTCGTATAAATATTCCCATAATTAAATTTACAATTAAACAATAGCGGAGCTCAGTATAAGTCTAGCAAAAGAGCAAATGCAAAATATTGTAGGTCATTTGTTAAATCCAACAACAAAATACACAGAGTTTCCGTTAGATTTCATTAAAGTGCCACTACATTTTGCATTTGCTATTTTGCAAGACTAATATTGAACTCCTTTAGTAAACATTTCAAACATACACAATGTAAAAATGTTTGTATCAAGGTTTTCAATCGATACCGTTACTAATTCTGATACCGCTTAAATACTGTATTAAATTCTGTTTAAAATTTAATACCGGTATTTGTACCAATACCGAAATAACAAATAGTTTAATACCGATACCAAAACAACAAATTCTTTAGCACCGATACCCATACCAAAACTAGTTTCGGTTGCCAACCTTGGTTTGTATGTAGTACAATTTGTGTGTTATGTCAATAAATAAATCTCTAGTTTATTTTGTATACTATTTTAAAATGCTTTGACACGTTTTCATACTTACAACAATTTCAATATGTTCGTGTAGATTTTTGCAAGATGCTGCAAATGTTTCGGATGTTGCATATTCAAAATACCAAAGTTTATTTTTCATACGACTATTAAATTTATGCGGATTCTTTTCACGTTCCAAATGAAATTTAACACAAATTGCGGCATCCTAAAAAGATAGAAAATATTGAAAAAATAACAACAAATTAAAATAAAATTACATCGAACAATGAATTAACATATACATACATACATATGTATGTAATGTTATGGTAATGGTGATATTTAAAAGATGGTACTTTTATTTTAAACTCTTTTATACCCTTCGTCACCCACCACTAGTGATGAATGAAGGTTAACTAAGTTTAGAATTCCGTGTCAAATTTTTTTATTATTCATCTAAGACCCCATAAAGTATTTATATATATTCTGGCTGCTTGAGTAATTCTAAGTCGATTTAGCCATGACCATTTGTCTGTCCGTCTGCTGATTGGGATTGAAACCCAGCAAAATCGGTTCAGTAGGATAAGAGTTATGAATACTAATGTGGTAAAATTGATAACTTTGTTACAGAAACTAACATATTGATATAAGATTTTGCACAAATTCGTCGTAAACGACTGAAAATCAAAAATTTAGGGCCCATATAAAGCCAACTCTCGGAAACCACTTTTGTACGCATTAAACCATAACGAATAATGCTGTAGTAATCAATTTTGGTCTGTCAAAGATTTATGTTGTAACTTTTATTCTTTAATAATCGCGTTTATATTGTTACGTTTATCCTTTAATAAACGCGTTTTCCGGTTATTCCCCTTATAAACCTTTGAGTTCTTTTAATTGCAAATCAAAAAAAAAAAAAAAATAAACATACTTATTCAACTTAACCAACGTCATTCAAATTATTAAAACGTTCACAAAATTAATCCAATATTTTTAGTAACAAACCTAAACGGGCTAAAAGCAAGTTTAATTCTCTTTTGGGTTTAAAATGTGTTTAAACCAAAAATCTATAAATCACTAAACATATAAACCATCTTTAAGCGCATAAAATTGGGCGTTTAAACTACCAGTACAGACCATATGAATTTGATAAGATTTATCGTAGTGCTGCCACATGTTATTTTCTTAACAACATATAACACATGGGACACTAATTTATAGTTGTTAAGTTTAAACTGCGTATAAATTCAAGTTTAGTTCAACTTAACCAGCGTTTAAACCATCAGTGATTAATTAGCCATTAATGTCTCAAAACAAAACTAAGCTAAACTTTACCTGTATTTAGAGTTCACAGCCGTTAGCAGTTGTATATTCAAGAACCATCTAGTCGATTCCAGAACATTCTATTCGAATTCGAAATTCTACAATTAAATCTAAAGTCTACAATACAGTTTAGCAAATAACAATTTAAACTAATACGACATAAATTATAATTTACAAGATAACTTATAACTAAAACTATAATTAATTCTTAGGTAAATCTAATTTCGTAACAATATAATTAGAAATCACATTGTCGATTTCCATTAAGATCGGTTCATAATTTATCATAGGTCCCATATAAAGACCACTCCTGAATTATTCTAACTATCGGTAGAGGCTATCAAAGATTCGGCCCAGCCGAACACACAATTTTCTTTTTTTGTTTTAGAAATTTACTATTTAGTTTTTCCTCTTTGCTAATTAAGAACACACTAAAGGCCCAACTATGTATAATATGCTTCAGTTGGCTTAAGCAACTGTGCAACTTATCGAACTTTCCGTACGGAATCAAATGTTTTTTAATATTCTTTTTGTGTTTTTAAATGCATTTGAGAGGCTTTTTGGAAAAACGCCAAAACTCATCTGTTGTATAAAGTTAGCTAAAAACGTTGCCATCGCCATTTCTGCCATTTTATCTACATATGTTCTCATTTTTAACCCTAGAAAGATAACATTATTTGTTTGTACTGAAAAGATAACGACACGATTGGTAAAATTTGTTCAATGTTAGGTTAAAGTTTTCGATAAAATAGGGATTTTTAGCGTTAAAATTGAAAAATTTATGGAAATTTCGGCACTGGTACACTAAACAATTTCCGAAATTATTTCGGTATTAAAAAATATCGAAGCAAGAAATTGGGTCGTACAGTGATTTGAATTCCCGAGTAGGTCCTCTTGCCGTACGAACTATATTCATTGAAGAAACTCGGCCATCACTTTGACCCTTCGATGTAGCTCACTTAATTTTACTTCTTAAAGTGGGTCGAGTTATCGAAATAACGCAGCTATCGGAAGAAGTAGTAAAATGATCAGGTTCTTAAGGATTTTCCTGAATCGGGGGTATATTCTCGTCAGGATCAAGGATGTCAAAAACTCATCTTCTACATCACTTTGAAGACTATCCTCCAATAATTCATCTTCCGACTCGCTCACACTTTCCAGTGAAACCGAGTCCTCCAACACACTTTGCAAAATAGCGCCAATTTCTGCGTCGCCCAAGCCGCGCTTACAGCACATTTTTAAAACAATACCTTAAAATTCAACCAAAACACAAAGTTATCTTCGCTACAAAAGTAACACTAAAGATAACGATACGTCTCTCAGACATATGTTGTGTTTATTTGTGTTTATTTCTAAAAAAATACATAACTTACAACATAAAAACTGCTACCACCAACTAGGTGCTGCTAACAACTGAGATTATTGAACGTGAGAAAGTTGTATGTTAACAAATGTGAAAGTAAGAGCACAAAATTGAGAAGGGGTACGTCTCGCAGACGTACCTTATCTTTCTAGGGTAAATAACGTGTTGTTCGAATTTTGACAACACATCATTGTTATATTGACAACATGTTGTCATTTCGACAATGTAATATTATCATTCTGAAAATCTTTAAAACAGCTGTAACATATAAGTATTTTTTTTTTTATCAATTTTTTATTTTAACTACAAAACTGTTTAAGCAACAAAAATCATATCAATATATCGAGCCATATTTGGCTCATATTGCAGGAGAAGGGTTTTTAATATTTTTTAGATGAGCTCTTTCTCCGCAATGGTACAAATTCAAAGTGCTTGAATTTGTTCGGCATTGTAACGGGTACTAAGAATCTATTTGCAAGAAAAAAAAAAAACAAAATTTCGATAAATTGTCGCTAAATAAAATAAATTATTAACTTATTTGCAGTTTTTTTTATTATTTTTTGTTGAAGGACGTACCTCTAGAAAGGAACTTGCCTGCGAAACTACCTATTGTTTCCTCATTTGTACTTAATTCCATTTTGAAACATTCGTTAGATAATTGAAAAAGTATGTTTTATTGAATATAATAAACATTTTATCGTTGTCAATTCAATAAGATTTTGTTTTTGATTTGACAATGTTATATTATAAATTTGACAATGTACGTTGTAATTTTGAATAATCGATATCTTTGTGTAAAAGATTAATCGCACATCCCAAGAATTTGTTTCGCTCTGTGTAAGATTTTAAAAATATCCAGGGATATTTTTTTTAAATTTTAACCTATTTTCCTCCTTATTATCTTTAAAGTACTTTTTCCAGGTAAAATATTTTACTTCCACTTTACATCCCTGACGTAAGTAAGTTTTATGTGAAAGTTAATGAAATTTATCTTTCTATTTTCACATTTGATATAATTTTACATTTTCCCCTTCTTTCCACAAATAAAGTTAAAAAAAAAAAAAAAATGGAGTGTTAATATGAGTGTTGAATAGTAATTTATCGATAAATTTATGTAGGAAAATAAAATAATGTTATTACTTTGTAATTTTCATAAAGACGAGATAAATTATTTGATTTCCTAAATATGTTGTTGACTTTCAAAGAAATAAATTACGCAAAATACCAGACAAGAATAATTTTTCGAAAAAGTAAAAAACAAAAATCTGTTGGCATTTTAATGTAATAAATTAAAATGATGAATGCCAATTAATGTGTTTTATGATGCCATTAAAATCTTTTAAAGAGAAATTTTGTTTTAGAATTGTAATCAGTAAATGGCGTAGTAATTTTTAAAAATTATAGTAAATTAATTTGTAGGGAGACAAAAATTCTTCGTTTTTTTTTTGAGAATGAATGGAGTGGAATGGAATGGAAATTTCGTTGAATACTATAAAATTTTCTTGTATTAAATTCAAGTTTTTCAAAAAAGGCAAAAACATTTTCTTAAAAGCTTTTAATTCTCTTGGGGATGTTAATTTAATTTTATTTATTTATTTAAAAGCAATTAGAAGTAAACTAATGACGATTTCTTCTCTGAGAAATATATTACATAACTGTTTAATGTTCTACATTTTTGTGTATGTTTGGGTTAAAATACAACTGTGGGAAAAATGTTGCATATAAATTATGTAAACTTGTTGCATGTTTTACCCATTGAAGTTGTGTATGTAAAATTGTAACGTTACTGACTGACGCACAGCCTAAACACCTGAAGCTAAAAACTTGAAATTTTGACCGGAGGTTGGCACACGGTTGGAAACTCGAATGTTAAGGGGGTACGAACGGATAAAAACGTCTAACTTCGCTTACCTCATATTAGTGCTGGGAAACCATCTATATTTTATACTATTGATATTTATCGGTAATTCCGATTTCACTATCGATAATATCGAATGTTTGTACTTGTTCAGGAAAAGTTTAAGTAGTTTTTTTATTGGACTACAGATTGTTGTTTTTATCACTATTGAACGTATGAGTATGTATGTAAGCATGTTATTCTAGATGACAGTTTATGAAAAATTTGTGCTGCTCATGAGCACCTTTCTGAAGGAACCGACGTAGCAGAGAATATAAGATATTTCATTACAACTTAAGATAATCTTCTAAATTAGTTTTGATTCTCAGCCCAAAAGGTAATCAATCTAGCGGACTTATCCTCTAATGGTCGTTCATTATTTTGCCTATGCTCGCAACTGCATTTTTACAACATTATAAAAATATTTGACATTTCAGTCGCTATGTAAACATATACAAATTTCGTCATACAGGCCTTTAATAAGCAGTAAAAAAAGCACAGCTAAGCAATCCATACCACCCGCCACTCTTGTTGTTTGTATTCATTATGTAATTCAGAATAGCAAGTAAAAATTTGCGGCAAAACTGTGTGTTTATAGATGCTGTTACATGTCTTCATAGATGTATTTTAAATAATAATAATATCGATATTAACATTTTCCTATCGATGTTGATGATATATTTTGAAGATGGCAATTGACTGGAATCCCCAAGGCAGCAGGAGAAGAGGTAGACCCGCTTACACCTGGAGAAGGCTACTAGAATCCGAGATAAGCAAAACAGGAAAAACCTGGTCTGAAATCAGACTAATGGCACAGGATAGATCCGGATGGAAGGAAAAACCTGGTCTGAAATCAGACTAATGGCACAGGATAGATCCGGATGCGTTACGGCCCTATGTTCCAACTTGGAACCATAGGAATAAATATATGTATCGATGTTTGCGATATTTATAGATAGTACTATCGATAGTTTCCCAGCAATACCTCATATCTCCTAAACTAAAAGAAATACAAAGAAAACCAAAAATGTTTATTACAAAAAAAAAAAAATATCCGGACAGGATACTGGTCCTTTTTTTAAATTCAGCCCTTTTGGGAAGTTTTTTTCTTTGTTTAAAAATTCCCTCAGCTAATCCCGCAAAGCTCTACGCTTGTCTGCAGGAAGGACACCAGAGTATCTAGCGGGAATCGAACCCACAACCCAGGCGCTGATAGACTAGCTCACTACCAGCTAGCCTACCGAGGCATTCAAACAGCTAAACTTCGTATTTTGGAACTTTTTTTGTCACACCATCAGTCTTTTAAACCAATGAACATAGCAATACAAATTATATCACATTCGTAACTTATCTCAAAAACACAAATACGGTACTTTTTCCAAATTCGAATGTTTAAGGGGTGAAAATCGTAATTATTTTTTTGGTAAAAAAATTTCCCCATTCATTGACTGCATACACAATTATGGGCTGGCACTACAATATTGAAATTTTTGATACTTCAGTGGGCAAGAAAAAGCTTTAAAAAAGAGGAAATAAGCAAAAATTATTCTTTTTTTACATTTCCGTTCTACATGTGGTACTTTTTAAATTCATCTATAATATTGAACCTAGAAACATAAAATTATAGCAGCAGGGTCCTGATAAACTTAAAAGTATTGGTACTTTTTGAAAAAAAAAAAAAAAAAAAACGGTGAAACATAAACTTTGGCATAAAAATATGCGCACGACTGCAAGGGAGGCGCTAACGAAGCAGCAGGTTGAATACTAGTGTACCATATTTTTCTCAGACAAGAAATTGTCGTAAGAAACCCCATAATTTGTTTTATTAGTTTTGTAAAGGGTGGTTAAATTTTAAAGGGCCGATGTTGATTTTGAATAATACACAAATTATTTAGGAAATTATTGTCATTTCTTATTATTATGATAATACTTGTATGATTCAATTATGTATGGAACTAAATTTCTGCCAAATGGCACATACGGGGGCACACCTCCATCCGATGGTCCAAATTTTTGATGATGGTGAGGCATAATTGAGGTTCTATGCCGTTAATGTGCCGAATTATCTCATCCTTTAGCTTTTCAATTGTTGTTGACTTATCGACGTACACCTTTTCTTTCAAATAACCCCAAAGAAAGAAGTCCAACGGTGTCAAATCCCGGCGGCCAATTGACATCGCCACCACGTGAGATAACACGGCCATTGAATTTGTCGCGCAAAATAGCCATTGTTTCGTTTGCTGTGTGGCAAGTGGCACCGTTCTATTGAAACCCCATATCATCCACATCCATATCTTCCAATTCGGGCCATAAAAAGTTCGTTATCTTCTCACGATAGCGAACACCATTCACAGTAACTGCCTGACCGGCATAATTTTGTAAAAAATACGGCCCGATGATGCCGTCAGCCCATAAACCGCACCAAACAGTCACTCTTTGTGCATGCATCGGCTTTTTAACAATCACTCGTGGATTGTCATTTGCCCAAATGCGAAAATCTGCTTGTTAACGAACCCATTATGCTGACCCAAAAAAATCACGAAGTGCACGATATCCATTTTGATTTGAACGCCCATTTTCATAATAAGCCTGAATAAATTTAACGGGTTGCCTGATTGTGTATCTTTCCATCTGAATAACTTCAACGCGTTGCTCGATTGTGTATATTTCCATGGTTCAAATTGAGTTAGTCTGAAATTGAGAAATGTCAGACGAAATGCAGAGAAAACTTGACGTTTAGGTATGGTTCACATTCAACATCGGCCCTTAAATTAACCACCCATATCTTGTATTAAATTAATGGGGGGGGGGGGATAAAGCCATCCTGGCCTTAGCTCACATTAGCAATATTATAAAATGGCTTTATCTCTCATTTCAGTTCCGGAGACACTAAAGTTAAGTATTGAAATCTGGCTTCGCACACTAAAGTTTTTTTGCGTGGCGGCCTGCGGCCGTGCTTAGGGGTTTTTTCCTCCAGTAGGACGCGGCACAAAAATAAAAAAATGTTTTTCAATGATAACTTAGGATTCCCTTTTACAGAATGTTTACACCATGCATAACAATATTCTGAAAAAAAGTCTTTATCCCTCATTTGCGAAGCAAAAATATGGCTATATCTCTCATTTCGCAAAATTTTAAATATGACCTTACCTCTCAATGATTGGGCAGTAAGGCCATTATGGCTTTATCTCCCACTCAATTGAGCAATAAAGCCATCATTGCCTTATCTCACATGGTTTTAAAGCACCCCCCTCATCAATGTTTGTATTTTTTGATTATTTTGCATTCTTAACTGACCGGGGAATTGAACCCATGTCCACAGACAGGTTGATTTGACCTGTTTCAATAGTACCCACACTATCTCTTCAGAAATCTTTGCCGTTTTACACTCATCTCCATTGATGCCGGCTGACAGTCAATAGTTACTGTCGAAACATGTCAAATCAACCTGTCCGTGAACATGAGTTCAATTCCCCGGTCAGTTAAGAATAAAAAATATCATTAAATTTTATTTAATTTCATGTTGTAAAATTTTTTTCTTTATAAAAATAATTTGATGAAAATTAAATTCAATGAATTTTAGCCTGATTAAAAGTATGAAAATTTGGATTAAAATCAGGGTTGCCGTTTAAAAATTTTTTATCCGAAATTGAATACAAAACCTACCAAAATCCTTTGAAAACGACCAATTTTTTTTATATATTTAAAAACCAATATGAGCACTTCCACAGAAGCGTCTCGTTGCGCCAATAAATAATTAAGTTTGTATTTTAGACCATGGTGTTCACATTTGTTCTCTCTTTCACTAAATTGCGCTTAATTAAAAAGCTTGGTGGCGTTACGTGTCAAAAAGTAGACTTTTCGATGAAAATACCCATTAACTTATCGTACTTAATCAACATGGGGGAATTAACTCATTTTAATCTATCGGGTGATTTTTTAGCTATTATCTTTTTGGCAACACGGGTTTAAACAGCTAACGCACGTTTCGTGTTTTGTTTCACTGTCAAACATCTTCAGTTTGGTCTATACTTTAACCATGAATCGTCTTACAAACGAACAACGCTTGCAAATTATTGAATTTTATTATCAAAATGCGTGTTCTGTTAAGAAAGTTCATCGCGCGCTTCTTGTGTTCAGCGACGAAGCTCATTTTTGGCTCAATGGGAACGTTAATAAGCAGAATTGTCGATTTTGGAGTGAAGATCAGCCAGAAGCATTGCAAGAGCTACCAATGCATCCAGAAAAAGTCACAGTTGGGTGCGGTTTATGGGCTGTTGGCATCATTGGACCGTACTTCTTCAAAGTTGATGCGAATCGTAACGTAACTGTGAATGGTGATCGCTACCGTGAGATGATATCCAACTTTTTTTTTGCATGACATGTGGTTTCAACAAGACGGTGCCACATGCCACACAGCACGCTTAACAATGAACTTATTGAGAGGCGAGTTCGGTGAACATTTTATTTCACGTTCGGGACCGGTCAATTGGCCGCATAGATCGTGCGATTTAACGCATTTAGACTATATTTTGTGGGGCTATGTTAAAGCTCATGTCTATACACACATGCCCGCTTCAATTGACGCATTGGAGGACAACATTGAAGCATTTATTCATGAGATACCGGCCGAAATGTTGGAAAGAGTATGCCAAAATTGGACTAAGCGGCTGGACCATTTGAGGCGCAGTCACGGTCAACATTTGCATGAAATACTCTTCAAACATTAAATTATATGGACTACGGTCTATCTACTATCGATTCAAATAAAGATTTCATGCATTTTTCTGAATTCTATGTGTTTCTTTTTTAAACTTTCCTACGGCTCTTAAAAAATCACCCATTACAAGAATAGGAAAATCTTTTTAAATGATATACCTTAAAAATTTAAATTATTACAATCTTTAATATTATTTAAGTAAAGTGAACTAACTCTCATAAAATAAATTAAAATCTACTTATTCATAGTGATCTGCAAAATATTGCATCGCTAATTTCGCGTGGATTCGCGAGTTTTTGTAGGTACTTCGACTCAGACTCCGGTACAAAAAACTCAACTCCATAGCCCAGTGAAATTCTTTTAGTTCAGAAAAAGAACTGTAAATAAAGGGTTAAATTTCAAGGGCCGATGTTGATTTTGAATAAAACTCAAACTATTTAGGAAATTATTGTAATTTTATTTTATTATGATATATTGGTATTACTCAATTATGTATGGAACAAAATATCGGCCAAATGGGCGCCGCGACCACGGCGGCACACCTCAATCCGATGGTCCAAATTTTTGATGACCCTGAGGCATAATGGAGGTTCTATGCCGTTAATGTGCCGAATTATCTCATCCTTTAGCTCTTGAATTGTTGCTGGCTTATCGACGTACACCTTTTCTTTCAAATAACCCCAAAGAAAAAAGTCCAACGGTGTCAAATCACATGATCTTGGCGGCCAATTGACATCGCCATTACGTGAGATAACACGGCCATTGAATTTGTTGCGCAAAAGAGCCATTGTTTCGTTAGCTGTGTGGTAAGTGGCACCGTCCTGCTGAAACCACATATCGTCCACATCCATATCTTCTAATTCGGGCCATAAAAAGTTCGTTATCATCTCACGATAGCGAACACCATTCACAGTAACTGCCTGACCGGCCTCATTTTGGAAAAAATACGGCCCGATGATGCCGCCAGCCCATAAACCGCACCAAACAGTCACTCTTTGTGGGTGCATTGGTTTTTCGACAATCACTCTTGGATTCTCATTCGCCCAAATGCGGCAATTCTGTTTATTGACGAATCCACTGAGGTGAAAATGTGCCTCATCACTGCACGATATGCATTTTGATTTAAACGCCCATTTTCATAATAAGTCTGGATAACTTTAACACGTTGTTGGATTGTGTATCTCTCCATGGTTCAAATTGAGTAAGTCTGAAATAGAGAAATGTCAAATAAAATTCGGAAAAAAACTTGGCGTTTAGGTGTGGTTCACATTCAACATCGGCCCTTACAATTTAACCACCCTTTATTACCACAAAGAACCTCAATATCATTTTGGCATCATTTTACATGCGTAACTTAAACTTGTTAAGTTTTGCTATAGTTAAATCTTGACAACACTCAACCAATAAGGCTGAAAAGTAGTCCATTAGCAAAAATTCGAAATTTTTATTGTTTTTCGTCTGTTGAAAAGTAAATAGCGTTGCCGGAAAAATAAATAGCGTTACCTTCTAAAACCAACCAAAATACCAAGTTCGGCAACCCTGATTAAAATCCATAAACAGTTCAATAAAATAACCACAATACAAAAAATTATTAATGTTTTTATATATTAGAAACTGGGAATTATTTCCTTGTGAAGAAAATACAATATAATAGTCTGATAGTGTATAAAGTCATTTCTGAAAAATTAAAGAAATAGAACTATTACAAAAAAGCTTTATAAAATACAGACCTGAAATTTAACTCATAGAATAAATTCGAAAAATGAAAAAATGTTTTTATATATTCATAAAAAAATTCATTAATTAAATAATTAAAGGTTTACAAAACAAATTTTCTATTTAAATTTTACTTTAAACGGGTTTTCCATTAAAAAAACGTTTTTTAAATAGGAATTTATGTATATGTTTAAAATATTACAAGTACCTCTCTAATATTAATACAAATTTAATGGTTAAATACAGCAAAAATTCCCAAAATTTTTAAATTATTTTCACTTAAGACAAATTTAATCCCTGCCATTGCCAGCAAGTCTTAAAATAACATGTTCAATTTGAATTGTGGGTATTTGTATTTCATCTTCCTCTTCATCCTTTCTTTAGTTTAGGTCTGGGTTCACATTATAAAAATTTTCTTTTATGAAATTTTTTTTTAAATCCCTTTTTAACTCTTAAATTGTATTATTAACACGTTTATTTATGGCGATTTCTTTTCTGAGAAAAGTATGTTTCAGTATATACATGTAAAACTTTTGAATGTTACCTATAATCACCCAAAGTTTTACAAGTTGTGCAACTTTCCTTAACGATTTAAAGCACAGAAAGAAAAATAAAAATTGCTTTCAATTAAAAAATTTGTGATATTAATTAAAATTGCTCCAGTACACAAATTAATAGTATCAATTAAACGTTTAATAAACTTTATTAGAGGTTTTATCCGCTTGCTTATACATTTTATTCACTTGATTAAATTTTTAATTAAAACTGATTTAATTTTTGATTATTGCTTTAAGTGGTGAACAATTTTGCAGATTTTTTTCTGTGTATTTGAGTAGTTGCCGCACACTATAACGGTTTGGAAACAAACATTGACATCACTTATTGCTTGTAAATAAAATTCAAACCTTAATAATATACATAGACTTTCTGAAAGAAAACTTTCATAGTGTGAACCCAGACTAGAGCCGACATCAATAACATTCTAAACAATTGCTACACACACACATACACATACATTTCTCAAAAAACGTTTTCGAACGAAATTCTTGTATTAAAGATAGAAAAATCAAGTAGAAGCAGATTCGAGTAGAATAGAGAGATACTTATGTATGAAATTTTATCACTCGATGACCTCTAAAATGAATAAATAAAACATTTATGTAGACTTTTTCAAGTTTCTACATGACAAAATACATGCATACATAAAAGTCTATATGTTGAGTAGATCTGGTGGGTGGGTCTTTGGTGGGTAATGTTATATTTTGACGCTCCACATATGCATATCTACGTACATTTCGTTTTGAGATCCTTATGGATAGTAAATGGAAATCCCATGTTTGCACTTAATGTCAAGTTGTGACATTAAATGCTTTGACTAGCAGAGTACGAGTATTTGGTTTGGATTGTGTGACTGTCATTAAACAATGTTGTCAAGAAATGGTCTAAAATGGGGAGAAGATTTAAATGAGGCTTTACTGAAATTACGTATGTTCATACGTATGGGTATTTGTTTGAACCCAGCAAACAAATTGATATGGATTTTTAATTAAACCCTTTCTCAAGCGGTAGAAAATACATAGTTTAATAATTATTTGAAAGTGTCAGCATTCTGAACCAATAAACGAACAACTTTTTCTTAATTTAATATTTAAAGAAAACTTTTCTATAACTTTTTTTATTAAAGAAAAATGTTTCTGCCTTCATTGGTCGCACAAGGAAAAACATGCAACTGCATATTTATGGTTTCCCTGCTCATAAGTTAATAAGTGCTGTTGTGGTTCAGTGGTTATGTTGTGCTTTGTGACCCAGGATGTCAGGGCTTAATTCCCGGTTTGGCCAGTATTTTTTCTTTTAAATAAATGTTTATTGAATTTGTTAATTTTATACCCACACCACAATTGTGGAGAGGGTATTATGCATTTGTGCTGATGTGTGTAACGCCTTAAAATGTTGGTCCTTGACCCACCTTAAAGTATACCGATCGACTCAGAATCACTTTCTGAGTCGAACTAACGATGCCCGTCCGGCTGGCTGGCTGTCCATGTAACCTTGTGCGCATAGTTCAGGTCGCAATTAAGAGATAATTTGGTACAATTTGGGACAAAGGTTCTTATTGGTACAAGGACCAAGCCTATTGAAAATGGGCGGAACCGTAGAACTACGATGGAAGATAGGGGGAAATTTCTTCCTCTCAGAAACTATCAAACCGATTTTAATAAAATTTAAAACATATACAGAAAAAATTATTGCCGAATTATTTTCAAACAAACGCTTGTTTGAAAATTTTTTTAATTTCTACAAATTTTTTTACTGATTCAATTAAAATTTTTGTTTGATTTTTATTTAACCAACAAAAATGTTGACAACCATTCAAAAATATAATACACGCGTTATTGGTTTTAAGTTTTCATAATTTTGTATGAAATATTTAACGCTTTGTAATGTTGTCGTCTTTTTGCATTTTTTTATTTGATCGTAAGCAACACTTCCTAATGTGAAATATAAGAACTACAACAAAAAACACATACACTCTATTTTTGGCCACTTTAAAAAAGTACAACAGTAAGAGAGATGAAGAGGTTTGAAGTAAAAAAAAAAACAAAAAAAAGCAGATAAAAAAACGTTTAACCCTTTTTAAACACCAGAAACAACAACAACATTATAAGAAACAAAATAAATATTTGGTTGGTTTCAAAGTTGATTAAAAAAAACAAAATCCCGTATTCAATTTTTTCAAACTGTTTGCTTAAATACATCAAATACAAAAATATAATGATGACGAAAAACATATCGAGTCGGTCTGTCGCCGTTTTTGGGTTACATTTCTTCTTCATTAGCAAAGGAAAGGATACAGCAAACAGTGAGTGATGACGAAAAACATTGTGTGTTTTAAAAAAAGACTTCGTTCAAAAATTATTCCAACAAAAAACTGTGTCTCAAAGCCAGCCGGCCGCTCTGCTCTCTCTGCCATCATCTTCTAATACAGTGCCTGCTTGTGTGCGCATCATTGCTTGTGCAAAAACCTTTTTTTTTTGATTTTGAAATTTAGTATATGAATTTCAGTAAACTTTTTGTTTGATTCAGTTAAATTATTTGTTTGAAAAAATCAGTGTTTTTTTTTCAATAAACAAAATGCAAATAAATTGTTTGAATATGCGAATTTGTTTATAGGACCGATTTCAGACAAAAAAAATTGTTTGATTCTACAAATTTTTTGTTTGAATTGGAAAAATAATTTTTTCTGTGTAGATAGATCCATATCTATATGGACACATAAGCTATACAGTTTTTCAAAAATAGGACCACAAGGGGAGGAAGGGGGCAATTTCTGCCTCCCACAAACTGTCAAACCAATTTAAATGAAGTTTATAAACATAAATAAATCCATATTTATAATGGACACATAAGCATGATGTGTTTTTAAATACTGTGGTGTAGGGTATCATACGGCTGGGCTTGACCGACTATACTTTCTTACTTGTTTTCATTCAATTTCTTTTTTTAAAAAGGTACGGAATTTTTGAAATAAAAAAGTGAGTTTTAATAAAAAAATAAAATAAATTTTTTTTTTACCTGCTTGACTATGATTATTTTGACAAAAAACCTCTAAACCAATTATTTATGTACTGAATTTTCTAAACAGATTTAGAAAGCTGGGAAAATTTTCTTTTAAACCAGCCCTCTTACAGCGATACAGGTCAACTATTCAACCAATTGCAATAAATATGTATTTCTAAAAAAATGTACCATGTTTTTCGGATTTTTTGAGCACAAAATTCTCAAGTCAAAACCGGGAGCTTGATTTTGATTGTAGAAGCATGGTTTCTTTAGGAAAATTTCTTAGAATATTCCATAGATTACGATTTTGCTATACGCTTTGTCACTTTTCTTGGGTCCGAACAAATTGCTCATTTAAATTTTGCTTTTGAAGTACAGCCAGATCGGTTCATAAATGACCTAGATATAGCAAAAAAGTACGATTGACTCTAATATTTGTTGTAAAATCCCCTTTTGTTGTTGTGTTTTTTTTATTATTTATTTAAATGTGTAGAATTATTTTTGTGCTTTTTTTTACACCTAACATATAATTACATACTTAAATAATGATTTGCGACTTAAATGAGAAATGCGTTTTAAACGAAAAAATGTCAATATATTTTTTTTTTAATTCTGTTCGATAATGTGTGTTAGTGGGTGACTGCCCTACAGATAATATTGGACTACGTGGTCCATTGTGGCATAAATGGACTACTTACAACATGATCCAATGTACTGTAGTATGGACCATGTTATAAGAAATTAACATGCAGTGCTGCCAACAACTGCAGGATGTATACTTTTCTATAGTTTACACTATTACACATTGGTAGCTCTGATGGTGTCCATTTTTAATTGTTTATTTAAAAGTGAAAGTTTGTGAAATTTTTGGAAAAAAGGTAAAAAAATTAAAAATACCAAGTTAATATAGGTAATAATAGCAAAAATAGACTACACACCATAAAAGTTAAAAAATGAAAAAGAAAAATGCTTAAACTACCCCTTAAGTGTACTCCAACTGTAGTAACATGGAGTACTTTTAAAACTTACCCACTTTAGTACTCCATGGAGTAGTTTAGGGACTACTTCGTAATGTTAAATGGACCACCTTTTACCCATATATTTGGAGTAGTTTTGGATGACTCCTACTCCTTTATGGACTACTCTTTACATGCATGGACTAGTCTCGTTATCTGCAGGGTGGTGTTTGACGTTGCATTACGTTAATAGTAAAATCTTTTGGTAAATAACATTTTGTGGTAAAAATTCTTTGAAGTTTAAACATTTTTCTAAAGTAAAAACATTTTTTAAATGAGAACATTTTTGTATAGTAAAGCGTACTTTACACTGTCACACAAGTCTTACCTATTCCATAAGGCGGCATGAAATAACCCCCCAAAATATAACCCCCCAAAAAAATAATGAAATAACCCCCCAAAAATTTGTACAATAGAACAACAAAAACGTTTTTTGGGGGGTTATTTCATTTTGTTTGGGATGTTATTTCATTTTTTTAATTGGGGTATAATTTCATATGAAATATGAAATCATATGAAAAAGTCATTATGAAATAAAGCCCCAATATATTTTTTGGGGGATTATTTCATTTTCAAATTAATAATGAAAACTTTTTTGGGAGCAAGGATTTATCCACTTTGATATGCAGAACACCGGTTTCGATAAAAAAAAGCTGCCCTGTATAGACGGCCTTCGGCCGGGCGCAATGGGTTTCTTCTATATGGTATACCAAACACCGGCTTCGCTAACTAAAGCTTCTCTGCGTAGCCGGGTCGAGTCGGTATTTGTATACTATAGAGGAGAAAATCCTGGCGCTATGCAGAGAAGCTTTAGCTAGCGAAGCCGGTGTTTGTTATACCATAGAGGAAAAGCGGAAAAGCCTTAGTTGGCGAAGCTTGTGTTTGTTATATCATACCATTATATATATCGCGTGATTCTTTAAAACAAAATTGTATAACTAATTATATTACATATATTGGGCCTTTATTTCATTTCAGAAATTGGGGTTTTATTTCATATGAAATAAGCCCCCAAAAATTAGGGAATTATTTCATTTATGTTTGGGACGTTATTTCATTTCGTTGGGGGCTAATTTAATTTTCAAAAATGGGGCTTTACTGCATATGAAATAAGGCCCCACGCTTTGGGGGCTTATTTCATTATTTTTTTGGGGGGTTATTTCATGCCGCCATTCCATAATACTTGGTAAGATAGAATCTAATGAGTTTTGTTGCGACTGTCAAAAAATCTTATTCAAGATTATATTTTGTATACACACTATCAAACATGAGCAGGCAATCGTTAAAAGTCAACCCTGATCGAATAAAAAAGGGGGGGGGGGGGGCTTTAATACCATGTGAGATAAGGCCATGATGGCTTTATCTCTCATTCAATAGCGAGATAAAGCCTTTTATTTTTTTCGTTTGAATGGGAGATAAAGCCAACATGGCCTTAGCACACATTAGGAATATTAGAAAATGGCTTTATCTCTCATTTCAGTTCCGGAGACACTAAAGTTAAGTATTGAAATCTGGCTTCGCATACTAAAGTTTTTCTGCGTGGCGGCCTGCGGCCGTGCTTAGGGGCAGGTGGCTTCGCTGAATAAAGTTTTCCTGCGTGCGTCACAAGAATAAAAAAATGTATTTCAATGATAACTAAGGATTTTCCCTTTTACAGAATGTTTACACCATTCATAACAATATTCTGAAAAAATATGGCTTTATCTCTCATTTGCGAAAATAAAATATGGCTACATCTCTCATTTCGCAAAATTTTAAATATGACCTTACCTCTCAATAAGGCCATTATGGCTTTATCTCCCATTCAATTGAGCAATAAAGCCATCATGGCCTTATCTCACATGGTTTTAAAGCACCCCCCATAAAAAGTATTATTATTTAGAAGAATTAAAAAAAAAAACGATGAAGTCGTATGTGATGTAAATTTTTTTTCGAAGTGCTTGTTATTTTCATAACACATTGCATTCACACTGTCACACTTTAGCATAATACTTGAATTTTTGACATGTATTAATACAAAGTGTAAACTAGCCTAAGGCTGTTTTTTGTTTTGTTTTTTGTTATTGGAATATTCTAAATTTCAAATTGAGATTCTCAATTTCATTTGAAATTTTCTCCATTTCAACTTGAAATTCTCAATTTCTTCAGGAATTTTCTTAATTTCAATAAAAAATGGTGCAGTTAATAAAAAAGAGAGGAAAAATAAGTACGTAAAATAAAACGAGAAATAAAGTATTTTCTTATGTATGTTTGTATGTATTATTATCCCTAAAAAAACCAAAAGTCTTATTTTGCTTTCGCCATAAGTGTTTACGTTTGTCTTTATTACAACGACAATAAATAAAATATTCACAATAGCAACAGGAGTCAGAGGACGTAAAGGCAATAAGAAGAAACAGGAAGAAGTGCCATTCAAGTCGCAACAAGATGGCAACAATAATAAAACAAATTTTATATGCCACGTAACGTCTATAACAAAAACAGAAAATAAACAAAATGTCAAGTCATGTGTAGAGAACAAGTACATAAACACAGTTAGTAGTCAGTCAATTTTTTTATGGTCTACAAACTTAAAACATATTGCGAAAAAGAGGACCAACCCGTCTTTTATCAGACTAATACTATAAATAGTTTTAATAATATACTTTGGTTTTCATCTACTGGTATGAGTTCTAACCTTATTTCAAAGCAACGGCTAAAAGGCAGATTAATTCCTCAAACTTAATCACATAAATTAAAAATTTATTTGATTTATGAAACGTAAAAAAACGTAAAGAAATTCGGCAGTTTTGGAATTTTTTTATTTTTCTGGGATTTTTCTGCAAGATATCTTTAAGTATTTGCGTGAAATGGCAAAGCCATAGGTTTATATGGAAGGACTTAAAGTCTTATATTTTCCTTCTTCACGTATAGTTGCTTTCCCCACAAGAGGAACCCAATAAAAAATTTTATCATTTTGCGAAGCACTAAAGGTACATTTAAAAAAATAAGCGCACAAATATGCGCTACGCAATAAGACATACAGAAATGCAGTAAAGTAAGTGAAAGAACTCTCAACAACTTTTATTAAAAAAAAATAACATTTCAAGTGCTACGGCATTCCCTTACCATGAAGCAGGTTTGTAAGGGAGAATACCAAAAAATAACGGTATCAAAACATTCAGTGTGTAAAGTGATTGTTACATCCAACAACTTTTATGTGCGCTGAATAATGCGCTTTATGTGTCAAAAATGTATTGCTTCAAAGTGGGAACTCGCCATATAAAATTCATGTCTTCCGTAAGCGCAATGGTAAGCGAAACTTTTATGTTTCTCCCTTACAAACCTGCTTCGTTGGAAGCTCCAATTTTTTATTGCGAAGGTTCTCCAAGAATTGCACAAACGACCTAAGCCGTCGTAGAGAAAGATGAAATCCTGAAGTCAACAGGTAATCAATAAATCAGTTTTGAATGGTCCTCCTCCAAGTAAAAATTAGGGTAACAACGAATGCACATGGTAAATGCTAAAACACGAACAACCACACCACACGTTTGCGAATGCACTAACACGGAAAACGCACGAAAGACAGACAACCAAGGACGGTCTTGATGTCTCCGGTGGAAAAGTTGATCACAACCATTTAATTGTGAAATTGAAACAGGTGTGATTGCAGACCCATGTGTCTCAGTTAATGAAGTGGAGTTATTAGAATAGTTGAAAGTGTGTGTAGGACGACCTGATTGTTCTTAAAAAAATAATGAAAGCGAGCACGAGCTGCATCTCCGACTGGACCAGTTTAACTAATGATTTTTGAAATTTCTCTAAGCGATGAGATTTCTGATTTTATCAGAGTTGTATTTTTATAAAAGCACACGAAGAGAATCAGGTAGAGCTTAAGTAACATAAATAGATTTTTCATCTATATGAATATATATAAAATTGTAACGTTACTGACTGATTCATCATCGCAAAGCCTAAACGCCTGATGGTTAAAACTTGAAATTCGGACCGGAGGTGGGCTTCTCCCCAAATCGATCCACTAAGACGGGCTTTTTGGAAATTCGAATGTTTAGGGGGTAAACAAGTATAAAAACAGGTAAATTCGATAGCCTTATATCACCAAAACTAAGAGAGATACAAAAAACTGTAATACTTATCGTTGTTTTTTAGAAAAATAAGCGCACACATGTCTGGTACTTTATTGAAATTCGGCTCTTTTAGGGAGAAAACGGGTAAACCCTGAATTTTGGTACTTTTTTGTCACCCCATCTATCTTTCGAACCAATAAACCTAGAAGTATAGTTTATACCACATTCGAAACTTATCAAAAAAAAAAAACGAATATAAATTTGGTACTTTTTCGAAATTCGAACGTTTAAGGAGTGAAAATCGTAACTATTTTTGGTACTTAAAAAAAAAAAACATTTTTCTCCATTCATTTTCTTCAGTACCAAAATGGGAAATACGGTAAACTTAATATCTTTCTTTAGCTTTTTGGTTCTACAACTGGTATTTTTTTGATTATCGTTAATATTGGACCTTAAAACATAAAATTCAACACGCAATGTCCTGAGTGGATAAGAATCTATGAGGGTACTTTTTTGTATAATAACTTTTTGAATATCCGGAATTTAAACAAGTTAAAACCTAGAAAAGTAAACTTTTGCATACAGATATGTCCACGAAGAAAAAGGAGACGCTAAGGAAGTAGCGGGTTAAATGCTAGTTATATACAAATTCTTTGCCTTACAGTATAAACGATTGTTACTTTAGGGTACTTTACACTATCACACAAGTCTTACGTGTTTTGGGGAAAATGCAACCCTGTCATGGTTAATTCTTAATGGTTTTTTTTTGAAAATTTTCAAACAATATTAAGATCATTAAAGCAAAGTCTTCAAAAAACTTAAGACTTGTAAAGAGTGTCTCAGTAGGAATGCACTTTTTAATTTTAAAATAAACACACGTATTTTTTTTAAAAAGATATGATTTGTTTTATTGGTTTTTAAAGAAGACATGTTCCAATAAAGTATGGAGTAAAATCTCCGCCCAATGGCCGCCACGGCTCTGATGACAGGTCGTTCATCTCTTTTTCATGAAATTTTTCATTACTTTTTCACCGAGATGTATCTCGAATTTAAGATCAGGAATTGTTTCTGGTCTATTCGCATAAGCCAGAAATTTCACAAAAACATAAAGAAATAAAACGCATGTTCTTGTTGGCTAGTTGACATCAGAATTTCTTGAGATAATTTTTTCTGGAAGTCGTTGCCGCAAAAAAAAAAAAACGTTTGTGCGGTGTGGCAAGTGACGCTGTCTTGCTGAAACAACATATCGTCCAGATCCATGCCGTCTTGTTGAGGCCACAAGAGCTGCGTTATCATATTCCAGTAACGAATGCCGTTCACAGCCACTGCTATTTCGGCCTTATATTCAAAACAATAGGGCCCAATCACGCCACTTGACTAAAATCCGCACCAGAGAGTTGTTTGTTGTGGGTGCATTTGTTTCTTATGGATTGCTTGAGGATTTTCTGAGCCCCAAATTTGACAACTTTGTGCATTCACGAAGCCGTTCAGATGGAAATGCGCTTCATCAGAAAATAAGACTTTTTTCGCATAACTTTTAAATTTTTTTTCACAATTATAACGCGTTGTTTTTTCGTAAAGCGCTCTATTGTTAATCATCGGAATAATCATATATGACAGCTATCAAATTTCCGAGTTGCCACATGGACAAAAAAATTACACTATATTTAAAGAAATGTACTCTTACTTAGACACCGTTTATAATAGTGTAAAATGGCCTTCCCTAACATTACAGTAGAAGCGTTACTGTTACAAAGTGTAGGTAGCAAGCAAACTAGTTGGTCACATTATTCTCTAAATAAACACAAGAGTAAAACCATATAAAATATATTAAACTTAACAAGGCTTATCTCTCAACTCTGTATATGTGTAGTTTAGGGTTTCTAATTTTCCCCAGGAAATTTTTTGTGAATAATGATATGAAAAAATATATTAAATGCAATAAGCTAATGACAAGAAATGATTGTTTTAAGCAATATAACAAGCCTTATCAGTAAAAACTGAATGGTTTCGAATATATATCTCTAACATATTTTATTTTTAAAGAAGTCGCTCAGTTTGTCCGTAAACGTTTAGGGTGGTTTTACACAATATGTTTTTTACAGTGTGTTTGTGAAATTTCCCTTTGCAAAATGCAAAAAACCTGTGTTAAAAATATCAGTCTTCATTACAATTAGAGCGTGTTCTTTTCTGAACTGACATCAGTTGCTTTGTCAGATTAAAAGAGATCAGCTGTTTTTCAAATAATTTTTTTGTGATTCAAGAAATAAGTATTTCTATATAAATCTTTTTATTTATTTGCGCATATTCTTTAAAAACACAACTTCTAATATTAACTGAAATTCAATTTTAAGTAAATAGAGCAGTGAAGGGCACACACATAAAGGGTGGTTAAATTTCAAGGGCCGATGTTGATTTTGAATAAACCACAAACTATTTAGGAAATTGTTGTAATTTTATTTTATTATGATATATTGGTATTATTCAATTATGTATGGAACAAAATATCGGCCAAATGGGCGCCGCGACCACGGCGGCACACCTCCATCCGATGGTCCAAATTTTCGATGACCCTGAGGCATAATGGAGGTTCTATGCCGTTAATGTGCCGAATTATCTCATCCTTTAGCTCTTGAATTGTTGCTGGCTTATCGACGTACACCTTTTCTTTCAAATAACCCCAAAGAAAAAAGTCCAACGGTGTCAAATCAAATGATCTTGGCGGCCAATTGACATCGCCATTACGTGAGATAACACGGCCATTGAATTTGTTGCGCAAAAGAGCCATTGTTTCGTTAGCTGTGTGGCAAGTGGCACCGTCCTGCTGAAACCACATATCGTCCACATCCATATCTTCCAATTCGGGCCATAAAAAGTTCATTATCATCTCACGATAGCGAACACCATTCACAGTAACTGCTTGACCGGCCTCATTTTGGAAAAAATACGGCCCGATGATGCCGCCAGCCCATAAACCGCACCAAACAGTCACTCTTTGTGGGGGCGTTAGTTTTTCGACAATCACTCTTGGATTATCATTCGCCCAAATGCGCCAATTCTGCTTATTGACGAATCCACTGAGGTGAAAATGTGCCTCATCACTGAATCACGAAGTGCACGATATGCATTTTGATTTGAACGCCCATTTTCATATTAAGCCTGAATAACTTTAACACGTTGTTGGATTGTGTATCTCTCCATGGTTAAAATTGAATAAGTCTGAAATAGAGAAATGTCAAATAAAATTCGGAAAAAAACTTGGCGCTTAGGTGTGGTTCACATTCAACATCGGCCCTTACAATTTAACCACCCTTTACTATCAAATTTATGCTTGTGTTGACGAAATAGCAACAAAGCAACAGCCGGACGTACATTGTCAAAAAACAAACAAAGAAGTTTGTAGTGTACATGTGTCGGCGACCACAAGCAGCATTTTAATTCCTATGCACGCGTACATAGGATTTGCAAATGTGCCCTTCACTGGAATAGAGATATCAATCTGTATATAATTTTCTGTAGTGAACTATTTTAGGTTTATGCAATTACAGAAGTATCGAAAAACTGCCAATGTAAAATAGACAGTGTGTAAAAGCAGATCGTGGCAAAAATTTCTGAATTTATTTTGAGCAACATTCGAGTTGACATCTTGCAAAATTAGCTTGAAATCATAAGATTAGACATTTCTGTTTCATTACGTTTAACATTTTGTAAGGTATCAATCAGTCGGATAATAAGTCGAACATTATTTCCTCGTTGAAATAATTATTTTTTTATTTCCATAACAGATATTTCTTTATCTATGATTATTCTGCTTAAAAACTGCTTAAGCTTTGAAAACTGTTCAAATGCTTTTGAAAACTAGACCCTGTATTAACAAATGTATAAAAAGTTTAGTTCGTAAAATTGCTGTGACATTGTTTTTGGTCGAATATTTTTGAAGAAGGTAAATCTTAATCTTATTCTAATGCTAACGTCCTGTGAATCAGGGCTGTCAGACTTGGGGATTTATCCCCAAAGTTGGGGATTTTATGCGAGCAAAAACGACAAAGAAAGTCATTTTGGGATTGGGGATTTTTTTGGGGATTTAAAAAAAAAATTCGGGGATTTTTTGGGGATTTTACACTCTTTTAATATATTTTCCCTTTTGTTATTTATGCTTATTTTTCTTTGTCTCGTATTAAAAATATGAACAAAAGTAGCAAAACTTTTATCTTACTCTTATCAACAACTTATACGGTGTAAAAGGTCCTTATTAAGATTATCATTTTAGTTAAAAGGTAGTGTTAAAGGTACTTTATAAATTTATGTTATTTTTCCTTCAGGGTACAAACAAAATAAAATAATTTTTTTTACAAAAAATTTTTATTTGGGGATTTTTGGGGATTTCTAATTAAAATTTTTTTTACTATTTTTACTTAAAAAAAAAAAAAAATTTTAAATTTGGTCAGAAAAAAAAACAAACAGAAAAATATTTACTTATTAAGGTTTTTTTTCTTAATTTGGGGATTTTTGGGGATATGTTTTTAATTTTTTGGGGACAAGGAAAAAAAGTACCTGGCAGCCCTGCTGTGAATAACGGAATAATATTTTCCTTATGACATTTGCCGTTCACATGGTGTTTAGCGCTCCTCTGTTTGAATAAATGCTGCAGTATCTCTTCTCTTTAAGCGACTATAGCCGCCATCATTTAAAATATTTCGAGCTGTTTAGTGGATTTGGGTGCGGTTTAAGCCTTCTTTAATATTTAATTAAATACTTTGTGATCATAGTTTATACCGATGACACATTGACATCTTTGTTAATGTTCGAATTTTTACATACCGGGGAGCGGGGATCTGATGATTCAACGAATTTTTCGTGGTTGCCTACAAAAACTTTAACATTTGCAAAAGTTAATGTGTGGGTGTAGTTGTTGGTTGGCATGTCTGAAATACAATGTAGCCTCGTTGAACGCAACCCTCGATATGCGCAACCTCGCGCTTAACGCAACACCCAATTGGTAACATTGGAGACTATGTAAACGAAACTTTTCAAAAAACAAAGCCTCAATTAGAACTTTGGAAAAGCAAAACAAGTAAGGCTTTTTTTGTGTTTTTTTTAGTTTGGTTTTTGATAAATAAATTCAAAACTAAAACGAGTGTATGTAAAATCTTATGCTTAAGTGCAATAGTCTTTTTGATTTACCGTTATTCTAAGAATGACAAATATTTTGTGCGTATTAAGTACTTCTGTTTTTGAAATCAATTTAGTTTAGAAACTTCTTAAAATCTTTAACTCGATAACAACCATCATTACAAATTAACAAACATTTGAATGTGTATTTTATTTGATTTTTTATTAGATGTATACTTTTCTGTTTTTATTCTTTATTTCAATGAAATAAATACGATTATTGAAAGCTAACCATAGTTTTTTTTTTATAAAATGCTTGATTGGTTTGAAATAAGCTTTTAAATAGAAAAATATGACTAGAAATTTGTGACTTGATTTGCGCAACAAATCAGTTATCGCAACAGCCCAAAATTTCTATTGGTTGCGTTCACCGAGGTTACACTGTAAATGTATATCAAATACAAAAGAGGGCCTCAATCACTTAAGTGTTGGACTTCCGCACTTATCGATTGAGGAGGACTTAAAAAATCTTTTTTTTTTCAATAATAAATTTTCGAACGACTAAGTAATTTTCTAACAGCTTGTGAGTGTGTTAACGGGTAATTTAAGCTTCCATTTACATATTAAGCCTTCATACCAGACTTTATCAAAAGCTTGAGAAGCATCAATGAGTGCAGATCAAGAATTCAAGTTGAAAACTTTATAAGGAAATTCCCAATTTTTTTTTCGTCTAAAAATATCCGGGAATTTAGTCCAGAATGGAAACCCTAGTGTAGTGTTATACAACTTACTGCTACACATAAATAAACACATCATACTACCGTCATATATACAACTACCGCCCGCCATACATTGACTCACTCTCTTAACTTCTCTATCACCCTTTTTTTTAATATTTGTAAGATTATATCCTTAAAGGAATAACACTGAATACATTTTTGAATTGTAACAACGTTGTGTTCACATGCTTTCTGTTCCGCTACTTTTTAATCTTTTGGAATTTGTCTTATTATTTTTCTTAAATTATGATTTTGGATTAAAAAAAAAAATATTGAGAATTTTTTAAAACAGGGGCCTAATCACCGCATTCGATATCGAGTAAGCTATCGTATCGAGTAAACTATCGAATTTTTCTGCATACGATAGACACTGACGTATCGAATGAAAACTAGAGAGAAGTAATGTCTTTGGTTACTCGATATCTAATGATATCATCTCAAATTACGATACATTTCATTCGATATCGAGAGTCATAATACCAAAATAAAAAATTTCGATAAATTTTGCTCGATATCGTATGCGGTAATTATACCCCAGTCAATTTTATAATATATTGGTATACAAATAAGTTTCTGCTGTTTTTCCAGAGTGGGCTTATTATGGGGCTTATGGTTAATTACAAACAGAACATTATTTAGCGTTCGGCTCGCACACCCAAGAAGATAAAGCACGTTGAAACTCGCTTACATACACATATATTCAGATTTTAAGTCTTTGTTCTAGTTTTCGACAAACGTCTTATTTAAGAAGTGGGTTTGCATTGAAATCTTTTCACTGTTGGAGATTCATTTTAGGTTTTAATGTTTAATTTCATATTATCAGTTATTTCTTTTACGCCATGTCGCACAGTGGTATTTTTTTTGGCAAAAAGTCTATTTTTTTACAGTTATTTTTTAGAAATCTTTTGATGCAATTCTGTAGAGAAATGTTTCATTAGTAGAAAACCATGATTTGTTTTCGAAAAAATAAAATTTTGTATAAAAAAGAGTGTGGTAAAGTTATCTAAATATTATGCAACGAAAACTGATGAAAATTTTACTACATTTCAGTTGTTTATACAATAAATATGGTTTAACTACGAATATTTTTAGAGCATTCTTATTAAAATATAGTATTTTAAATTTAATAGGAAAGAAAAATTATTTAAATTACATATATAGTTTAAGAGATCTGAGCAAATCAAAATGACTCCAAAAAATTTAGCAGTTTTCATTAGAAAAAAAATAAGTTAGCTCGGTCTACCTCCATGTTAGTACTACTACTAAATTAAAATTTGGAATGTTTTCTTTCATTTTATGTAAAAAAATTCTGCGACTTTTTGCGATCGCTGAACAAACTTATAAATTTTGTGATAAAACTCACGTATTTTTTGTGAATATTTACAATAAATTGCAATGCATATTTACAGTAAAAGGTTTTGTATACTTTTAGGCTTTTACTTTTACTTTTTAATAACTGATTGACAGCAATATCGAAAAAGTGCATAACAAAAAAAGAAAAACAAAACCATATGATTATTTGAAATAATAATATTTGCCAAAAAAGTTTAAGAAAACTATTAAACCTAACTAATTTTTAAAATGGGTTCCTTTTGTGTTTCATATAGTGAATTGTGCAAGGAACTTATAAATTGCAATAAAAATGTGGATTTATTAACTGATTTCATTTTGGGTACTATGGGCGGTGGGTTAAGGGCGTGGCCAATTTTGATTCAAACTTATATTTTTCTAAATTGAGCTAAATAAAGGCTCAGAGCAAAATTTGAAAAACTTTGGGCCAAAAAAAAATTTTGGGTTTTATGGGTGGTGGGCGGGTGGAGGGCGTGGCCAATTTTGATGAAACTTTATTTTTTATTTAATTGAGCTAAATAAAGGCTCAGAGCAAAATTTCAAAAACTTTGGGCCAAAAAAAAATTTTGGGTTCTATGGGCGGTGGTTGGAGGGCGTGGCGAATTTTGATGAAACTTTATATTTTTCTTAATTGAGCTAACCAAAGGCTCAGAGCAAAATTTCAACATTCTACGAGCACTCCTTATATTTTTTGCCAAACATTATATGGACAAATCCCTCTGTGTGTCGTGGACGCTCCAAATCTGGTTAAATAGGCCAATTAAGCCGGCGATACACTATCCTATTCAGTCGTACAATTTGTCAAAAAAATCGTGTGTGCTCATAAATAAAATGAATTAAGTGACAGATTTTTTTGACAGGTCTGTCCGACTTGCAAATGTTTATGAAAATTATCATAAAATGATAGTTTCTATGCGGCCAGAGTTGCATTTTCTTGTAGAGTAGCTGAGTCGTTTGAGTTGGCATCATTTTTGTGGGATAGTGTTGCATTGACAACAGATTTTAAAGACATTTTTTTATGTCGGATAGAATTCCATCAGATTTTCGTGTGAATGAATCGTACGTAGGATAGTTAATCCCGGCCTTTAGTAATATAAACGAAATTTTTTTTTCTATTTTTCGTAATAGAACCCCTTATTTTCACTTGCTTTGCGATTATCCCTATTTTGCCCTAGATGGTACCAAAAAATGTATATTTATGTTGAAATTTAGCCTGCAGAACTAAAAGTCGTTTCCATTCCTTTAAGCTCTTGTGTTTAGAGTGTTTCAAAAGTCTTTTGCTACTTTTTCTTTTAGATTCACCAAACACAAAAGCATTTTCTTGGTATTTTTTTATTGACGTATTTTATGTCTGTCAAGTTAAGTGTGCTTGTGTATGTATGTGTGTGTGTGTGTGTGTGTGTGTGTGTGTGTGTGTGTGTGTGGTATCACCCAGCGGGAAAACTCAGAAGACCTTCTTACTTCAGGCCTTTTTAAAGGCCTGCTTAAAAAATTTTTGGATTTAATTACTATTCTTACGTAACTGCTAAATAATGCCTCACAGAAGGTATCGGCTCTTTGGTATGAGAAGCGAGAAAAGAAGGAGTAACGTTTTTTGTTTTCTTTTTTTGCACAAGCAAAAGCAAAAGAATTCAGATCCCTTTACAAAAACAATGTAACATATGTTGTAAATCATTTTAGTTGAAGTGGAAAACAGAAAGAGTAAAATGTTTTGTTTTGTTTTTTTCGCCAAAGCGAAAGAATTCAGATCCCGTTATAAAAGCAAAGCAACAAAGTAGGTGCATATTAAAATACAAAATAAAAACAATAATGTAAATCATTTTAGTTGAGTTTTGTCCATTATGGAAGATAGGTACTTGTGCTTAAAAGTTTTATTTTATTATAAACTTTTATTTGCAATCTATTTTACAATATTTAGCAAATTTGATTATTTCAATAAAAAAATATGTATCACATGTTTTATTAATCTACAATAAGTTTAATAAAATATATAAACATACGTTTGTAAAATAGGTATAGGTACAAATATAAAAAGTTAAATAACAAGATAACCTTTTTGCTAAGGCCTTTTGACAGTCATTCTCTGGAAAGCCTTCTAAGAGCCATGTATTTGAAGGCCTTTAAGAAGCTCTGGGGAAGAAAGGAAAGCGGAAGGCCTTCTCCGCAATGACAACGCGTGTAAAAAAGATATGAGTATGGAATGGAGCGAGAAGGCCTTGTTTATCCAAAAGAAGGGGTACAGAGGCCTTCTGGAAGGCCTCCGTACTCCTTCTTTTTCCCGCTGGGCACTGTTTGTCTGTAGTGGTATGTACTTGCGTCTTTTATATAAACCTTTTTAAAATTTTTGTTAGTATAATACTTTGAATATATGTCATTTTAGGCTTATTTGGTATTTTCTCTTAGTTTATAATAGTTTAACCGAAAAATTTCAAACTTTTTCTATATAACACACCCCCCCCCCCCCCCCCCCCCCCCCCCACTCACCTTTTTTTTGTAATAATCCGCATGTAAAGATCTTAAGATAAACAACTTAAGACATTGTAAAAAAGAAGGAATTTCTTTATTTTATGTGTTTTTGGAAATTGTGTTTTTTGTCGTTGTTGTTTTTGTTAAATTGTCGCATTTTAATTTAAATTTTATTAGTTAAATCAAATTAATGGAGTTTTAACGTGATTTCAACTAAAAGAGTATTTTCGGTATCTTTTCTTGTTTCTTTTAATTGTTGGTTTAAACTTATTCTTTTGTTTGCTTTTGCTTCTGTTGCTGTGTAATTAGTCAATTATTTGTTCTGTCAGTGTTTAAGCGTTTAAATTTTTAAGTCTTATAGTCTATAGATAAAAAATAAAAGTTTTGCTTTTCAGTTTTAAATCTGCTTATTGTCATTTCAAGGCAACCGGGATGACTTTGTTTATTAGCAGGGAAACCAAAAATATGCAATTGGCATGTTTTTCCTTGTGCGACCAATGAAGGCAGAAACAATATATTTATCCGTTTTATAGCTTTTTATGAATTTTGGCATCGATTTGTTAGTGCATATTTTTGCATATTTTATCGTTTGCAGCTTTTTTTTGCATTATTGAGTTAAATAAATTATTTTTTTTTTCGAAAATCTGTTACTTCAATTTCGACATCTACATTTAATTATAATTCTAAAATTGTAAGACAAAGCAGATTCTCATTAAGGATAAATGTTATGCGACTTGTATCTAGACTAATCTTTTAGTATTCCGATCGACTCAGAATCCCTTTTTAAAGTGTTCTAACGATGTCCATCCGTCTGTCTGGCTGGTTATCTGTCCTTGTGCGCAAAGTACATGTTCCAATTTTGTATATAATTTGATCAAATATGGACGAAGTCTATGCAAATGGTAAGAATCGGTCTATAATTTCACATCGAAATTAGACTCTTTGTGTCCGCAAGCTATCTAATTACGATGGTATTTAAATTAAATTCGTCCCAAAAATATTTTACTGCAAATTAAATTTTTTTCGAATTGGGTCTCATTTGCTCAAAGCTCTCTCATCCTTAAATAGCTTTAACTTCCTTTTAAATGTTAACATTTGTTAACAATTTGGCGACCGTACCCAAAATCCCTTTAAGACAAAAACCCATATGGAGGTTTATATCTAGATAATATTCGGCGCAAACATCTCTTATATGAATTTTAACCTAATATGGGCTTAATCGATAATATTTTTAGTTTTTTTTAATTTTGTTATTAATTTGTTGAATATTGTGTCTTCAAATGAGTAATTTTTAATTTTTAGGGCATATTTTTAACATTTTTCAGGGCATATTTTCCAGTTTTTACTGCATATTTAATGCGCATAAAACGCGTTTTTAAAGCATATTTCTGGTTTCCCTGTTTATTAGTTTTTTGTGAGTCTCTTTTTCGCATTGGCTAATGGCTTGGCTTCATATACCTGTTCCGAGTTAAAACTAATGCGATTTCCAGCATTAACCGTATGCTTTTGTTTTAAACCTCAATTTTTTTGACGTGTTTGGGACTTGGTGGAGTACCATATAAAAGTCAAATGAATTCAAAGTGGATAACCATAAGAAATTCAGTCTTGATTACCGGTGGAGGCCACAATACTCGGGAGCGGTCTAAAGGTCTAGGTCAGCTGAGGACTTTTGGAAGAGGCTCCAATTTGACGTCGTGCGCATTTGAAATCATTTAACTTAAAGAACAAAAAAAAAAAATAAATAAAAATATTTTGTTTAGGGAATATATTTACATTGAGATAAATATCGTGAAAATTTAAAGCTCAGTATCCATGTTCTGTAACTTTGGTGAGAGCTTCTCGCATCGAAAAAGATGTGAAACAAAATATTCCATCGTTTCTCGAAAAATAAGAAAAAAGTGTATCTTTAACTCATGTCGAAAACTATCAAGAGAGATAACGTCGCTACATTATAAATGTCATAATATTCACTCGAAGCCGATGTGAAATTGCAGACGTTGAGAACGCCAGTCACACGTATCGTTGACGGCGACCAAAATTTACTAAAATTGAAAAATTTTGTAGGATAGTGAATCCCAAGCTGTTTAGGCAACTGCAGTAGGTATGTGCTGTGGCTCTATATTGTTGAAACCACAAGGTTATGTGGTTTTTCACGGCTGGCCTAACAACATTTTTCAACATTGTTCGCTATGCACCACCACTGACAGATATTATCTTTTCGGACGATATATCGCACTCAACAGTTCACTAAGATGGCTGCAAATGTGGCAAATGAACTGTTCTTGGATTCTTCGTAGCCCAAAAACCCACAATTATTTAATAGGAAATAAGCTTCACCGCTCATTGTTGTTTGTTTTAAAAAATAAAATTAAAAAAGACGTCCCCTGAAGAAGTAGAAAAATACTCTACGAAACGTTGGGGAAAACTGTAATAAAATCGATGTTTTTTTTTTACATTGAAAAGCTCCGGGCCTAACAATCTTAACAATAATGAATTGATTTAAAATTTTAAAATTGGCCAACTGAAGTAAGAACAAAATTGAATTATGTTGGTTCGTTCTTCGATCAAAAATTCGTTTTTATGCAAAAACTTTTAACAAAACATTTATTACAATTATTTCAAACGAAACTATTTCTAAATTTTTTTTTTTTAAATTCCTGTGAACTTAAATTCCTAAAATTACCACTATATGCTAGATGAGAGGATATTTTATCTTTAATTACCTAAAAACGATAGACTTCGTGTAGGAGGTGTAACACAATTATTTTTAATGCCAAAAGATGCTTTTCACAGATTCGAAAACAAACAAAAAAAAAAAAAACTAAAACAAAATACAAAAAAATGTACGTGTTTTATCAAATGAAACGTGCTGTCATTACGGTCAAATAATATTTATGGAAAAAGTCTAAATTTTCAGTTCTAAAAAGTTGGTGGGCAAAAAAATTTCTCTTTTTAAATTAGTTTTTTTTCTTTTTGCAAATAAATGAAATAAATAAATTTGAGTTTGTTGCTGTTAAAGTTTAAATATGATTTTTTTTAGGTACTTCTGGGAAAAAATACTGAAATGTTAGATTTAAAATACTGTACCAATCGAAATTATTTTTTCAGTGTTGTAAAAACTCAAATACAGTGCACTCGCGGTAACTTGAACACCGTCTAACGTGAACACCGCCTAACTTGAACAAGATTTTTTTTACATTGACTACTCTGTAACGTGAACAAACTCAAAAAGCTCTATAACGTGAACATTTTTTTTTACCTTTTACCAAAGGTAAAAAAAAGGGAGATGCAATGGTGGATCAAAGTGACATGAGTGTAGTTAGACGCTTAAGGGAGAAGCCAGTATTTCAACTACTTATTAGAAAAGAAAAATCAGCAGAAAAAGATAAACGATTTTTTAATGCCTAAATGCTATGAGTAATTTTATTTGCAATGTAATTTTAATTCAATAGATATATTCTCGTGATCTCATTTTGGTTTGTAATGAATTCTAATGTATAATTTTATTTTTACTAGGATCGCCCGGTGTTCGAAATTCGACCACTCGACATTTACTTTCGAGAATACCTGTGCGTTATACAACAAAAACGTACACATTTTAAGAAAATGACAAAAATTGACTATTGACCCAACTTTGTACGTATGTCTGTAAGATAAATTAAAACGCTTTTCAAACACTTTTATTCAAAAAATTTAGAAAAAAAATATATTAGAAATCAACCACAAAAAAATTGTTCCCGTATTTATATATAAGATATTATTATAGTAATGGAAATAATAATAAACCACATAAATATGTACATTTATATTTTAATAATGGAAATAACCAGAAAAAATTTCACGTTCAAGGGTGTAAAACAGAAATTTTTTTATGAAATTCGACAATCGCTAACGTGAACAATTTCGCTAACATGAACTCCCTAGGTTTTAATTAGTTCACGTTACCGCGAGCGCACTGTAAAGTCTTTACAACACTGGGATCTAATTACCGCATACGATATCGAGCAAAATTGATCGCAAATTTTTATTTTGGTATTACGACTCTCGATATCGATAGAAATGTATCGTAATTTGAGATGAAAGCATTCGATATCGAGTAACCAAAGACATTACTTGAGCCGTTTATTTTGAAAGTGGCATAAGTCATTTCGGTTTTTAAGTCGAGATAATTAAGGGTTTGCGTTTTAACACGTTTAAAAATATGGATGCTAACTTTCGAGAAGATTCACTTGTATTTGATACATCATGATAATGATATTTTTCTCAGTATTATTATTATTATTATTTATTATTATTATTTATTATTAACTCGATTTTTTTTGAAAAAGTGACTAATGCCACTTTCAAAATAAACGGCTCACTTCTCTCTAGTTTTTATTCGATACGTCAGTGTCTATCGAATGCAATTTAACAATTTCGTAAAACCCTATATTTGTATGGGAGTACCCCTAAGGGGTGAAGATAAAGGGCAAGTATGTTTTGAAAAATTGTTGCGGAAAAAAATCTGATGGAAGCCGGTCATACACTTTATCCTTCCAGGAGCGACTCCATGGCAGTTATGGGACTTTTTCTTAAAAATATTTCTAGACTGTATTAAAAATTTGGTATGGGAGCCTCTTAAAGGAATGGAGAAAAATAAAGTGGGGTTGTACATTAATTTTACACGTCTAGGAGCATCTACGCGCTGCAGGGTCCAAATTTTAGAATTCATAAAAGTTAAGAAATTCTTAAATTTGGACCATGCAGCTCGATATAAAAATGTAAAAAGGCGACGTTCGGCAAAAAAAATTTTTTTTCCAAACCTCCTTGACATATTTTTTTCTTTGTAAGGTGGTACGCTCTAATGTGCAGGCAACTGCAAACTTCTCATTCATTTTTGTAATTAAACAAATCTTTCCATCGGCCGCTCGTTTTTCCACAAAAACAATGCCACAAAGCCACTTGGGTATCTCCAGATATAAAAATCATAAGAAAATCCATTTTTTATTGGATCAAAGATTTTCGTTATTTTTGCTCAAGCTCTTATAGTTTCCAAGAGTTTTTCTTATCATGAAATTAAGCCATGTATGCGATTTTTAATTTGAGGTGAAATAGTAATAAATTGAAATTAAATAAAATATATTAAACAAGAAGGCTGGGTTTTTATGATGTGGATTAAGTTAAAACTTAGTTTAACGTAGTTTGAAACTCGGATTTTCCCCGTGACATATGTTTTTTTTTATTATTTCATTAAAGACCAACATTTGAGGCAACAGTTAGCTGTTCCTTTAAAAACTTTGCAAAAAAACTTGGTAACGGCGGCGTAAATCAGTTTTCATATTAACAAAACCTAGACTAACTGAGATCTCAAAAACCCATCCTAAGAAGAATTTAGGACAAATCGATACAAAATTTAATCGTATAATAAACACAACACTTTTGTATGAAAATAACCAAGGCAAATTCAGGTAAACGGTGGTGGCGATACATACTACAACAAGTACAGCAACAAAAACACAACATTGTATTTTTTTTGCTGCTTTCGTTGGTCGATATGTCAAAAACACAAGCAACTTTTGACATTCCTCTATCAACTGGTGCTGGGATACTATCGATATTTTCTACTTTCGATACTTATCGATAGCTTAGATATCACAATCGATACTTATCGATAGTTCAAATTTATTTTATTTATTTATTTATTTATTTAATTTTAAGTTTTACAATCCAATACAAAGATTAAATCTTATATTAAGTACTGGATAATATACTGGGTATACAAAAACTGGTTACACATAAAAAAGTATAAAACTATAAAAAAATTAAATTTATAAAAAATACAATTTTTGAGTTAAATATAAAACTTTGAAAAACTTTTAAAAAACTTTTTAAAAAATATAAAAATAAAAAATAAAATACATTAAAAATGACTAAAATAACAAAGTTATAAATAAATAAAAGAATTTTGTTATTTAAAACATTTTACACTTGCCTAAAATGTTTAAATATTTCAGTTTTGAATTGCGTTGCATTGTTTATTTTTTGCAAACGAAAGGGTAATTTATTCCAAATTTTAATGGCATTTATATAGAAATGTTGATCAGATATATGAGTTCTGTGTCTAAGTTGCTTAATACGGTTTCCTCTAGTTGATCTAAGAAAAGTGATTTTGTTAAAAAGATATTGCGGACTTTGCAAATATATAATCTTGTGTAAGTACAATAACAATTTACATTTCAAAAGATTCTCAAAAGATACATCAAATATTTGCTGCGTATAAAAAGATATTCTATCGAGTCGTCTTAAGCCAAATACGTATCTGGCTATGTTATTGTATGCTACTTTGAGTTTTTTCAAACTGGTAGAATCACAATTTATAAAAAGTTCGCATCCATATAGCAGAGTCTGAATTAAATATCTTTTCGCAAGCAGCATTCGAATATTCTGTGGTATGAACCATTGCGTACACCATAAATTTCTTAACATCGCATACAACCTTCCCGTAATTACATTAATATGATCACTCCAATCAAGATGATTGTTAAAAGTGATACCAAGGTTTTTAACCGATTCGACTACGGTAATTTTTGAGTCTCCCAGAACCAAATCAGGAAAACAAACATTATTCTGAGTCTTCTTGGTAATAAGTAGACATTTCGACTTTTTCGGATTAAGACATAAACCGTTAGTTGTAGCCCAGTCATATATTCGCTTTAGATCAATATTTATTTTGCGGGTGCAATCGTCAATTTCCGTTGCTTTGCAACTAATGTATAGTTGAACATCGTCAGCATACATATGTACATTGCAATATCCTAGTTGGTTTGGAAGATCGTTTGAGTAGATTGAGTACAACAAAGGACCTTAGATGGAACCTTGCGGTACTCCTCTAGTAAACTCAATTTTATTCGAAATCAAATTCCCATAACAAACAGATTGAGATCTACCAGTTAGATATGATCGCATTAATTTCGTTGCCGAGGAGGAAAATTGGAAGCTATTTCTTAATTTAAATGTAAGAATTTCCGTATTGACGGAATCGAATGCCTTCGAGTGATCAAGAAGAATTAAAAAAGTTATTTGATAAGTATCAATTTTTGACCTAATTTCCTCGGTTACATCAATTAGTGCGGATACACAACTATGCTGAGGACGGAAACCGGACTGCCTAGCAGTAAGCATGTTATTATCATGTATAAATTTACTTATTTGGGAGTGCATTATACGTTCAAGTATTTTCGACAAATATGGGAGAATAGCTATTGGACGAAAATCGTCCTTAGTTTTTGGTATTGGGATAACTTTTGCATGTTTCCAGAGCGTAGGGAAAATTGATGTAGTAAGAATCATGTTGAAGAGATTGGTTATATAAGGTAGAATCACCGGTAGTACTATTCTTACGAATTTGGGATCTAATCTGTCAAAGCTCGTTGCATTTGATTTAATACTTAGAAGGTTTTCCAATACATCAGCCTGCGTTACACAACTAAAAGTAAATCCAAAAGAGTTATGAGTATCAGGAAAACTCCTAAGGTTAGTAATATCGGCAGATGGGGCAGGTAGTACTGCGAATTTCTGATTAAGTTCATTGACATCTACATCTCTACTACACACATGGGTATCATTTACTAGGCCAATATTTCGTATTTCCTTCCACTTACTTTTACTATCTAAGCAGTTTGAAAATTTTGTGTTAAAAGAAGAAGATTTTGCTGTTCTTATTTCAGCAGTAACCCTATTACGTAAAGAACGAAAAGATGCCAAAAGCTCAGGAGTTTTAAACCTTTTCCATCTTGTATATGCTAAGTTTCTACTTTCAATAAGACTTTGTATATTAGGCGTAAACCAAGGGTTGGTAATTGATTTTCTTCTTATTGTCTTTAAAGGAACAATTTCTTCAAATAACTGTGTGAGATTTGACTGTATAAAATTAAGTTTTTCGTCAACAGTTTCCATATAAAAGATGCAGTCCCAATCAATTCGAAGGAGTTGCTCATTTAATGATTGTGTATTTATGTTCTTAAAATCTCTATAGCTATAATTTTCATCTAGTTTGTTAGGTACAAAGTTATAACAAGTGAAAATCAGATCATGTTTTGAAAAAACCGGTGCTGATATTTGATCAAACGTAAGAATTTTCGATAAAGAATTGGTAAAAAATACATCCAGAAGAGAATTAGCACTATGTGTATAGTGTGTTGGTAAAGTACTGTTAACAGGATACAGTCCAATGCATTTCATTTCATTTGTAAAAGAAGATTCCACTATGATGTTGTCATTAAAATCACCCGATATAATTATATTTGTAAAACCAACAGTTATATGAGACAATGTTGAAAAGAAGTCTTCAAACTTTACTCCCCTATGAGGTCTATAGACATTACCAATCAACATTTTCTCATTACCACTTTGTAGTTCCAAAAATATGAATTCTATATTGTCACCTATTTTAGATTTTGTGTGTAATTTACATTTAAAACAATTTTTGACGTATATCGCTACACCACCTGCTTTTTTTCCACTGTTCCTGTCATTTCTGAAAAGCTTATAACCGCGTAAGCTATAACAATTGTCTTTGACCTTAGGTATAAACCAAGTTTCAGAGACGCATATTATATCAACATTAGAAGACTATAATATATAACGAAACTCATCTATTTTACAAAGCAAACTTTGAGCGTTTATGTGCACAATATTTAGGCCCTTATTAAGTTTAGTAAAAATACGAACCATATTGTGTGTATTAAATTTGGAATTTACCCTGTTATCAGATAAATTTATCATAATGTTTTACAAAAATAGCAACGCAAAAAATATTTTTGTTTGAGGCAAGTTTAAAGATTTTCGATTTGATATTGATTCTAAATTTGACATTAAAAGAATTTGTACAACATAAGCACAATTTGGTAAAAAAGTAAAACAGTATACTATAAAATATAAAACAGTACAATGATGAAAATGATTGATTATTCTTCATGTTGCGGACGAAATAAATTAAAAATATCATTAATGCTTTCCATTGGAGTTGGTTGATCAGAACGATTAACCTTGACAAATACAATACCATGTCTAGTGTAGACAGAAGCAACTTTATTATCTTTCCATAAACGCACAGCTTCAATATAGATTTTAAAATTTTTTGGAGTTAAATTTTCCTTAACATTGAAGACAACATCAGAATTAAATCCAATATCATATAGTGTTAACGGACCTTCTCGCGTTTGCATTAAATTTGAAATTGATTTTAGCACAAAATTTCTATCATATGGCTTTTTAAGCCTAACGATAATAGCATGATCAGCGTTGTTAACCCCCACTTTAGTTTTTTTAAGCGAAAAATAGATTGCACTGGTGGTGGGTTAATTTTTATAGCATTGCATAATTTATTAAAAATATCGTTAACATCGTCGTTTTCATATAGAGGTACTCCATTAATACGTAAATCAGTTGCAACAGTAACATTTTCTTGTTTAGCTAATTCTTTTTTTATTTCATCAACTTCTTTTCTTAGACTTAATACATCTGCCGCGACTGTTTCTAATTCACGTACTCTTTCTTTGACACCATTTATTTCTCTTTTAATCTCATCAAAGGTTTTATCAACTCTTTCTATAATTCTTATCTCACTGTTTTTTACTAGCTCGCATAAATCAGAAAAACGTTTATTTATGTATTCGTTTTGTTTATTCATTTTCTCATCTAACCATTGCAATGAAAGTGAAGGAGAATCAGTACCCAGTACTCGATAGTTTAGATTTCCCTACCGATACCATCGATAGTTCAGATCTTACTATCGATACTTTCGATATTTTTATCGACTGAATGTTTGTACTTGACTAGGAAACATTTAGGCCCTAAATTTGTAAAACGCAAAAGCAACGCCAAAAATTATATTGAAAGCAAAAACAAAATCGACAATATTTCATAATTTTGTTGTTGTTTTCTATAGAAATGAATATTGAATTTTTAAATTTTAAACGCTGCATGTCTTGTGGCGTTGATAATTTTTAAACGCAATATGTATTTCTGTAGAAAGCAACAACAAAATTTTGAAAAATTTTTGACATTGTTTTTGCTTTCAATGTTATTTTTGGGATTGCGTTGCGTTTTACAAATTCAGGGCCTTAATTTTTTGTAAAAACACAATTTGGTTTAAGGCAGTTCCTCCTGCTAATAAATATTTCACCGGCAGCTGAAACGCACCTTTATGAAGGAACCGAAGTACCAGGGCCTATAAGATATTTAACTGCAACTTAAGGTACTGCTCTAAATTGGTTTTGATTCTCCTCCCAAAAGGAAATCGGTGTAAAGGACTTTTCCTCAAATGGCTGTTCATTGTATTGCCTTTTGCGCGCAAATACATTTGCATTTTTTTTACAACATTACAAGAACATTTGACATATCAGTCCGTATGTAAACATATACAAATTTTGACAAAAGCGTCCCAAATTAGCAGTATAAAGCAGTACAGCTGAGCTATCAATACCACCTGCTTGCTATACTTCTTATTTGTTGTTATTCAGCGCGAATTATTAGCATGTAAATTATTATTTAAAATGTATTTTATTTAAAATGTATTTTAAATAATAATTTCGATATTTTTCCTATCGACGCCACCTGAAAAATTAATTCACCTTGAATATTATCAAGAACAAATATACAACATTGTATCGGGTGTTTTTTTTTAGCTGTTTAAGAATTTGAAATGATAATACGAGACAAAAATATTGTTGAAATGAAATTTTAGATAAATTCATGGCATTTTTTAAATATGATTTCCGGCATATGTCCGTCGCGGCTACGAGTTATATGGTCCATTCGATCGGTCCAATTTTTTTTTACCACATTTTGCAATACATCTGGCTGCATGCCGTTAACGGTGGCTTGAATATTGGTTTCCCATGCTTCAAGAGTTGCTGGTTTATTGGCATAAACCACTGTTAAGTCAGCCCCAAAGTCATCCAGAGGCGTTAAGTCGCTCGATCGAGGAGGTCAGTGAACAGGACATCTTCAAGAAATTAAGTGTTCACTAAATTGATTTTGCAATAAGTTGAGTTTTAAGCGCGCTGTATGGCAAGTTGTGCCGTCTTGTTGTTCGTTCATAAATGTCGTTAATTTTTGGATTTATTTTTGGAAAAAATAGAGTCATCATGGCTCGATAGCTCTCGCCATTCACCGTAACGACAGCTCTTTGCTCATTTCGAAAGAGCGTGTAAAACGAACAACCAATTTTAATACATGAAATGGGGATTCGTAAAAGGCTTGACGATTTTCTTGGCCCTGAATACGGCAATTTTGCTTATTGACGTAACCATTTAACCAGTAATAAGCCTTGTAAAATGTTCAAACTGCTCTATGAACTTCGTGAACAGATACAATTTTTTATTCAAAGTATACTTTCCACAATTTGGAAGCGCTGTTCTAACGTTAAACGATTATTGATGACTTGCTAAACTAAAGTCAGCAGAAATGTCCACACAGTTTGACATTGTCAGCAGTCAAGCAATTCGATATCGAAAGTTGTTGATATCGAAAGTTATCATGCAGGCTAAAAACACATCCGATATAATTAGACGATAAGACAACGTATACGACGTTAATGCGAGCTTGTGATTTGGACAATTGTTTTCTTAGTTCTCTATTTTCTTTTATAACATTATATTCAATGTCATTCTTACTAAAATTTATATTAAATTGCATGAAATATTTCATGTTTATTGGTAAAATTCCATATCATTTTTATTCCAAATTTCTTATTGCTTTAATGGAGTTCTTTATGTGTTAGCAATTTGTTTAGCTCAGTAAGAGCGTAATTGGAAATTACGCCTTTTAAACTAAAAGAAAAGTGAAACATTGCGTCTGCTGTAGATAAGACAAATAAAAGTGGAATATTCGGCTGTGCCGAATCATTGATACCCTCCCTACACAGCTTAAGAATTTTTTAGGATTGTGCTTTAGATCTTTATATTTATTATAAACCAATATTAATTATACCTGTCTTTACAGTATGATATGTAATTCGTGGCTGTTTTAGACGTATAAAAGCCTATTTCAAAAGTATGTTCGCTTTATATGGAGCATATCGTCGGCTTAATGTGCAAACCTGCTAAATACACTTTTTAAGGTAATTGAGATTTTGAAGCCGTGTCGTAGAGAAAGATCCGCCTCGTCGACCAGCATATTGTTTTTCTTCATTTTGAGTTTTGAAATATAAGAATTTTTTTTGTCTCTCCTGTAAAATTTGCTGAAAGTGAGTTAGGAGGTTTCCATATTCAGTTGACGATATGGTGAATAATGGACTTATCTTTACAAACATTTAGTAGTATGATTTCAAGTCAATTCTAGTCAGTAAAACGAATGTAACTAAAGACAAGTAAGAAAGTATAGTCGGTCAAGCCCGACCATATGATACCGTACACCACAGTATTAGAAATAAAAAACACATCATGCTTATGTGTCCATATAAATATGGATTTATCTATGGTTATAAAACTCATTAAAATCGGGTTAAAAGCTTGTGAGGGGCAGAAATTGCCCTCTACCTCCCCTTGTGGTCCTATTTTTGAAAAACTGTATTGCTTATGTGTCCATATAGATATGGATCTATCTATGTTTTGAATTTCATTAAAATCGGTTTGAGAGGCAGAAATTGGCCCTATCTCCCCTCGTGGTCCTATTTTTTAAAAAATACATCCCTTTTGTGTCCATGAAGATATGGTTCTATGTAAGTTTTAAATTTCATTAAAATCGGTTTGATAGTTTCTGAGAGGAAGAAATTTCCCCCTATCTTCCCTCGTGGTCCTACGATTCGGCCTATTTTCAATAGGCTTGGTCCTTGAGTCAATAAAAACCTATGTCCCGAATTTTATCAATTTATCTCCAAAATTGCGACCTGTACTTTGCGCACAAGGTTACATGGACATCCAGCCAGCCAGCCAGCCGGACGGACATATTTAGTTCGACTCAGAAAGTGATTCTGAGTCGATCGGTTTACTTTAAGGTGGGTATTGGACCAATATTTTAAGGCGTTACACACATCAGCACAAATGCATAATACCCTCTCCACTATTGTGGTGTGGGTATCTCATTGTCAATTGTTGGTGTTTTGTCTAAGTTTTGATAACGTTACAAATAAGACTTGGGTGCTTGTAATTCTCATTCGCTTTACAGTTTTATTTGTATAATATCTTTAGCTTTTCCAAGGTCTTTAGAAAAAGGTTTTCTGATGATCTAGCCTAAGCAACCAGTGAAATGTGCAAAGGAACTAGCTTATCAACCAACAATAAATTTCAGTGTTTTTATCGAGAATGAAGATTGGGAATTAAGCACAATCATAATTTGTTAGTTGGGAAACCTTAAATATGAAATTGCGTGTTTTTCCTTGTGCGACCAATGAAAGCAGAAACAATATATTTATAGCAATTGATAGCAATTGATGAATTTTGGCACCCATTTTTTTTTGCATAATTCAGTTAAAAGAGCCTTTTTGCAGAATTTTTAAAATTTTTATGTGCATATTTTGATACAGGTTAAATGTTTGGCGATGTTTGGCGATGCATAGAAATCTGGACGAATCTTTTAGTATACCGATCGATTTAGAATCACTTTGGTTGTCTGACCATATTAACCTTGTGAGCAAACTACAAGTTGAATTCTTGTAGATAATTTGGGAGGTGCTTTAAAACCTTGTGAGATAAGGCCGTGATGGCTTTATTGCTCAATTTAATGGGAGATAAAGCCATAATAGCCTTATTGAGAGGTAAGGTCATATTTAAAATTTTGTGAAATAAGAGATATACAGCCCAATTATGAATAGAAATTCCCCGGGAGTTTTTTCCCTTTTTCCATTTTTACAATTGAATTTACATAGGAAAAATGGGAGAAGGGAGAAAACTCCCGTGGAATTTTTATTCATAATTGGAATGATAGTCATATTTTTTTTCGCAAATGAGAGATAAAACCATATTTTTCCAGAATACATATTGTTATTCATGGTGTAAACATTCTGTAAAAGGGAAAATCCTTAGTTATCATTGAAAAACATTTTTTTAACTCTTGTGACGCACACAGGAAAACTTTATTCAGCGAAGCCACCAGCCGCGTCCTACTGGAGGAAAAACCCCTAAACACGGCCGCAGGCCGTCACGCAGAAAAACTTTAGTATGCGAAGCCAGATTTCAATACTTAACTTTAGTGTCTCCGTAACTGTAATGAGAGATAAAGCCATTTTCTAATATTGCTAATGTGAGCTAATACCATGATGGCTTTATCTTCCATTCAAATGAAAAATAAATTAAAAAGGCTTTATCTCCCTATTGAATGAGAGATAAAGCCATCATGGCCTTATTGATTACATTTGGTAAATACATTTTAATTGAGGGGCTTAGAGCACAAGGGGTTTAAGTGCCTTTTTCTAAAATTTACTTTACATATGGAATTATAAGTGTATTTCGGAGAAGTTGTTCAGAGCACAAGAGGTGAATGTAGGATTCCCATCCGGATGCTAGATATAGTGAACAATTTAAGCACTTGACATTAAAATACCTGCTTCACTTGGAGCACAAGCGAAACAACCGCTTCTGTCTCATTATTTAAAATAAATCACTTGAACCCCTTGTGCTTTAAGCCCCTCAATTGTAATAAGGACGAAGTCTGTGTCAGTGGTGATAATCGTTCTTTAATTTTACATATTCCCCATAAAAAATTCTTTCCAAATTAGACTTTTTGTCTCCGTAAACCATCTAATTATGGTGGTATTTAAATTAAATTCGCCCCAAAAATAATGTACTGCAAATTAAATTATTTTCGAATCGGCTTACATTTGCCTAAAATTCCCGTCCTTTAACTTCCTTTTATATGTTAACATTAATGAACAATTTAGCGGCCGTCCCTAAAGTCTCTTTGATACAAAAATCTCAAATAGTTGTTAGTTATTAATAATAATAATAATAACTTATTATCTAGATAATATTTGGCACAAATAACTCTTATATGAATTTTAACTTCTTAACAGTGTTCGAAAATAAACACTAAATATCGCTTCTTAGTGTTCGGTTCGGTAGATTTATGGAAAACACAAACGCTAATAGTGTTTGTGTAAATCATTAAAAAATAACGTTTCATTGTTAGTCATCTTTCGAATACAAAAATAATTTTGTTTTTATCAAACTCAACAAAAAATGAGAACATTTAATTTTGTTCGGTATTTTTTTTAAATCCACAAGCTCCATTGTGTTCGACTTGGCTCCTTAATGTTCGTCCCTTTTGGCTGGTAAAAAAAACCAAATTTTTTTTACAAAAACAAAATACACTTATGAAAAAAAACAAAAACCCAGCAAAATAATTTTACACAATCAAAACAAATACACCAAAAGCTGATCGTGGTGCGGTCGTTGCTAAAATTTTTTGTTTGTCCAGTATTTACTGACCCATTTATAATTTTAGGATTGTTTTTATTTAAGGGAACAACTGTATTGCTGAATATTATGTTTTCAAATAAGGAATTTTTGAATTTTTAAAGGGCATATTTTTAACAATTTTCTGGGAATAGTTTTCACTGCATATTTAAAGGTGTTATGATACTTGCTATTTTTTGTATTGGATTTTTTTTAGGATTGACTGAATGAAACAACAAATGCGAGAAAGAACAAGAAATACAATTTGATAAAATGTAAACAAAACAAACAATACTGCCCACGTTTTTTCCCCACAAAAAACCTTCATAAAAGCTAAAAATCGCCAACAAAAAAAAAAGTTAAAAACCGTTTCTTTCGATCAAAAACTAAAAAAATTGGCAACAGTGCTAACAATTAATCTGGAAATGTCAATTTTAAGTTAAAAAATTTTATATTTTTTTTTGACAGTCTTAGATTATTTATCGATAACACATGTATATTTGTTTGACATTTCAAGATTTTTTATGATATAATCATACTCTTTACACTTAGTCAGTTTTCCTATGCAAATATATTTGCACTGTTCTCCAATATAGAAAAAATACAAAAAATAGCAAATATCATAACAGCTTAAAGAGCGTTTTTAAAGCATAATTCTGGTTTCCCTGTTCATGAATAACAGATATGTAAATAAATCATTAATTTTTGATTTTAATTCATTACGAGTTAGCTAAATTTTGAATTAATTCTTTTCACACAAACAATTAATTAATTCAAAATTTGCTAATTCAGTGCATGAACGATTCATGAATTAATTCAAAAATGAATGATTCATTTACATCTCTGATGTATAATAATAAAGAATTTGTGCAAAATTTAGTGATAATCGCTGCACTCTGTCACCAATTTGTGTTAGATTTTGTTACAAACATATACATTTTTTTAGAGTGGTTTTCCTGAGCCGACTGCGCTCGATTTTAATCCTTAACTACTTAGGAGAGCTAGAAGCAATTTGACTTCAAAATTGTTCATTTCTGTTGAGACTTTGAGCGTGTTTTCAACAGACAGACAGATGGACATGACTTAATCGAGTCAGAATTTCTGAAAGATCCAGAATAAACATAATTTATTGGATCTTAGATGAATATTAAATTTGTTTCACATAGAATGACAAACTAAGTATACTCATCTTCCCTACACTTGGTGGAGGGTTGAAAAAAAATACAAATTGCGTTAACGCCCAAAATTTCTTGTTTCAAAATAAGAAATGCAATTATCCTTTTTTTCATCGTAATAAAAATAAAACTTCATTGTACATATAAAGTAGCAAGAGGAGAGCAGAAAATAAATGGAGAAAAAGCTTTCGCTACTTACCACTCCCACTGAGAAATAATTATTGATAATATTGTAGGGCACAGTGCAGTCCTTTTCCGCTTGGCTTTTTAGTGGCTTTTGTATGGGAATGTTAAATGTTTTTGTTTCGGAGGCTGTGGGTGTTGGGGTTGGTGTTAGGCCTGGTGTAGGCGAGGTGGCTGGTGGTGCTGATGATGTTGTTTGAGTAGGAGTTGAGGCAGAGAATAGATTTTCATTTTCCGTTACTACAAACGCTTCATTTTTACTACCATTTTTTCCATATTCGGCTGACTTTTCCCGTTTATTTGTATTTTCGCCGCATGATTTCGTTTCATCGCAAAGTGATAAATTTCCATTGTAATTGAATGTTTTGTGTTTAGGCGTTCTATTTAAATCAAAATGTGAAACTTTTTCCTGAACTTCGTCGGTATCAACAATAACAATATTGTTGTCATTATTGTCATTGTTAACATTTCTATGATGAGAATTAAATTGATTATCGTACAAGTTATAAGTAGTTGTATCATTAGTGTGATGGTCTCGACATGCATCATCATCATCATCATCATCATTAGCCTTATTTGCTAAATTGCTTTTCTCCCCTGATAATGACGTTGATAACAATTCCTGTTCATCTTGTTGTTGTTGTTGTTGTTGTGGTTGGTGCGCTAAGGTGCTTTGTGTACTACTGGCTGATGTTGTTGGACTGCTACAATAGCTAATCATTGTATCTTGTCTTAAATTCTGTTGTAAACGTTTTATTTCAAATGTTGACATTGATATGCTTTTTGTTGTTTTGCATGAGGAAGAAGATGTTGCTGTTGTTGTTGAAGTTGAAGTGGTTGCCGTACGATACATTGATGATTTAATTTGCTGTTGCAGTTCCTCACTGAGCTTTTCTTCTGTTTTTTGCTGTTGTTGTTGTTGTTCTTCCATTGTTGCTTTATGTCCTGTTGTTGCATCCTCATCAGCATCTGTTAAATCGGTCTGCTCTTGTTGTCTTATTGCACAATCATCATGCTGACAGATATTTGTATTACAACTGTTACTACGATGAATTTCCTCATACTTTTCCATAAAAGATTTCTCAACCACAACACTCTGTGACAGTTCGAAAACTTTTTGCATGTTTGAATGCAATGTCACCTGAAAAATAAATGAAAAGACAGATTAGGACAGACGGATGGGAATTGGTTAAATGGAAGATGCAAATAATAAAGAAATGTGTCATGTCATAATGAAATATCAATAGAAGAAGTATTAATTGGATATCAAATGCTAAATTAAGCATGAGAAGTTATTGTTTCATTCATAGAATACAGTCTTAGATTCCATCGCATTTAACATTTTGTTTGTAAAACTTGTTGACAATTAAGTTTTGTAAAGACCGAAGCAAAAGTGCTGGATAAATAGTGAAAAATGTTTGGTAAAATTGAAAAAAGGAATTTGTATTTAATTCAACTATAAATAAAAGTTCTCACTTGTGTTTTGCTTAGTTGTCAATTTAATAAAATTTTAATTAGATTGACTACAACTTTTTTTCTAATAATGAATGTTTTACAGAAAAATTTTGCAAATGTCAATGAAGTTTCTTCAAATAGGCATAGACATTTTCTAACTAAAACTAATTATGGCTTCTTCTTTCTTATAAAAAATATATTTTCAACGAAAGATTCTTCCATTTTGCGTATTTCATCTATATAAAGTTTGTATGTTTGCTTGTTTGCATGAGTTAATCTCCAAAACTGTCGGTCTGATTTTAAAAATTTCCTTAACAAAATAAAGAATCGAACCTCCTAACGGACAAAGGCTATATAAGGTTCTACCAAAGTGCTAAGAATAGGGTCTAGAGGTGCTAAACCTCCTATTCTAACGTCACTCATATCCCTCCAAAACTAAAAGAAACAGAAAATAATGGTAAACTTATCGTTGTTCTTTACAAAAATAAACGGACAGGTGCGTGGTACTTTTTTTTTGAAATTCGGCCCTTTTAGGGAATAATCAGGTAAAATCTGAATTTTGGTACCATTTTGTCACCCAGTCTATCTAACGATAAAGATTTTATAACGTTCGAAACTACCTAAAAAATACAAATGCAAATTCGGTACTTTTTAGAAAGTCGAACGTTTAAGGGGTGAAATTCGTAACTTTCTTCATTTTTTGGCTTATACGTATTAAATGGGCTCCCACTACAATATTGAATGGGGAGAAAAAAGTACCAAAAAGGGGAAATACGGAAAATTAAATTTCTTTCTTTAGCTTTTTGGTTCTACAGCTGCTACTTTTTTTAATAACCGTTAATATTGGCCTAGAAACATAAAATTCAACATGCAATATTCTTAGTGATACGACGCTATGGGGGAACTTTTTGGTACTTTTTTGGTCTTTAACTGGTACTTTATGATTTTCCGTTAGTATTGGACTTAGAACATAAAATTAAACATGCAAGGTCCTAAGTGAATGCGAATCTTTAAAGGGATCTATTTGGTACTTTTTCGTTCTTTTACTGGTACTTTTTTTATTTTCGTTAATATTAGAACTATGAACATAAAATTAATCATGCAAGGGGCTGAGTGAACGCAAATTTATAAAGGGATCTATTTGGTACCTTTTCGTTCTTTAACTGGTACTTTTTTATTTTCGTTAATACATATTGGACCTATGAACATAAAATTAATCATGCATGGTCCTGAGTGAATTAGAGTCTCTAAGACTAGCTTTTTGGTACTTTTTTGTTCTTTAATTGGTACTTAATGAATTTCTCGTAATATTGGACCTAAAATCATTAAATTTAACATGCAATGCCGTAAGTGATTTAGAATCTGTAAGAGGGGCTTTTTGGTCCTTTTTTATTCTCTAACTGGAACTTATGGAATTTTCGTTCTAGAAACATCAAATCAATCATGCAAGGTCCTGAGTAAACCAGAATCTGTAAGAGGGATTTTGTTTTGGTACTTTGCATTTAGGGTAGGGTTCAGGGCCGCCAAATCGCCTATATTCAGAAAATATTATCTATCTTTTTAGAAGAGATCTATTTAAGCAATAATTTTCGTACTCAAAAGAAAAAAGGAAATTTTAAAATGAGTACGCTGTTGACCCTTCATTCCGTCTTTAATCTATCTCTCCGCTCGATATGTCCCTTGAACGAATGCGAAAGAGTCCAAAAGGGGATATACGGAGAATTGCTGCCACTCCTAAAAAACTAACCAATTCTAGGGAAATTTGAATTGAATGATAAGCGTAATTTAAACACACAGGGTTTTTATGTTTTTCAAAGCTAGGAATATGAAGGGACAGATGGGCAATTTTGATATTGATGAAATTTAAAACTTATGTACACTGAAAAAATTTTCTTCACAGATCCAATGAAATTTACATTAAAATTCAACCTATGTAACTCTTCATTAGATTAATGAAATGTTTCATAAAATCAATGAACATTTTGCATTAGTTAAATGACAAACGTTTATTTTATCCATTTTTTCAATGAGGATTCATAAAATCAATGAAAATTTTGTCATTGATTTTATTAATCCTTCATTAATCCAATGAAGGGTTACATAGGTTGAATTTTAATGTAAATTTCATTGGATCTGTGAAGAAAATTTTTTCAGTGTAGTTTGATCTAAACACAATAAAACACACAGACTTTAGATTTCTTTATAGTAAATCAAAAATTCTGAAATTTTTATAATTTTTAAAGAAAAAATCTGAAAAAAGCGTGACCACTTACTTCATTTACCCTTTAATTTCTTTTAAACAGCCTTTTCAACTTTTTTCATCCAGTTAAAGTTGTTAAAACATTAAACAAATATTTGATAAATATAGTGGTTACGTGTGCAACGTCAAATATTTGCTAAGTGTGATCATAGTTTAATTTAAATTTCACGAAACTTTATTAAAATCCGTAAAATATACTGAAATCTGCTGTAGAGACAATTAAAATAAATTAAATGCAAAAAGCCTTTTAAAAAAACAACCTTTAATTTGAATGCGCTAAAGAGAAAAAAAAAATTTTTTTGGTTTAAAACTTTTACTATCAAATTTATATAATATAAAAGGTTGTCGCGAGATTTAAGTATGTACTTGTATTTACTTAGTTTGAAAATTTTAATAGTTAAAATCAAGTTATTAATTTACCTGTTTTTCGCGACAAGCTTTTATATTATATAAATTGCGTAATGACGTTATAATTTGATAGTTAAACTTTTAAAACAAAATATTATTTATTTTTCTTTTTAGCGCATTCAAATAAAAGCTTGTTGTTTAAAAAGGTTTTTCACTTTTAATTTATTTTTTACTTTTTAGCGCATATTAATCATAGCTTATTTTTAGAAAATAATTTTTACTCTAATTTTTTTTTAAAACTCGCATTCGCATTCTCAGCAAGCATTAAAAACTTAGTCAGCCATATTTGATTTAGAGTGCCCACTTTATTTTTCGAGTTATTCTTAGCAAGCCCTTTCATTTGATACCCATATTGTAGAAGTGCATTAAAAATTACTAGTCCGCCATGTTGTGCGTGGCCGCCATATTGGATTTAGAGTGCCCACTTTATTTTTCGAGTTATTCTTAGCAAGCCCTTTCATTTGGTACCTATATTGTAGAAGTGCATTAAAAATAACTAGTCCGCCATGTTGTGCGTGGCCGCCATATTGGATTTAGAGTGCCCACTTTATTTTTCAAGCTATTCTTAGCAAGCACTTTCATTTGGTACCCATATTGTAGAAGTGCATTAAAAATAACTAGTCCGCCATGTAGTGCGTGACCATGTATTGTCATCCAAACTGAACGTGTATACAAAGTTTAAGTTCAATCGGTTAGAGATAACTGCTTCTAAATTGAGTTGCAAGATTTCACCCGAACAAACATTCATACATTGTAAGTTTTTATTTTATTACATAAAATTTTATTTAAATAACCAAAGTTCGGTAAAACATATTTATAGCAAAGAATATTCAGTTGACATCTATATGAGACATGTTCGTCTTATAGTGGTTTTAGGGAGGGACCTTTGGTTAGTTCTGGAGTTACCAGTCCTATAATTTTGCTTCCTGAACTTTGCGGAAAGGTTTCATTGTATTGATAGGTTTCTTAATTCCGTATTTCGTTTCATAAATAATTCTTTTTAAATTCGTTTAAAAAGTTTTAAATGGTGTCCATTCATGACCTTCGATGAGAACTGACTATTTTTCTGAGACAGGTGAGATGGCGTTCTTTGCACATTTAACTACTCTAATATGTACTTTTTAATTCTGTACCGTTTTATCTTTAACACTGGATTTTTTTTGCCAAAGCACGATCATATTTTGCAGAACATCTGCCAATTGTATCATACGAACAAATTAATCGATACGCGTAAATATCGATATACTTTTTCCGATACTGAGTAGGTATCGATACATTACGAGCGATACTATATTGACTAAAAGTATCGCTACTCCAAAGTTATGGCTGAAACCCAACCATAGTATAATTATTGGTTAACATTTATAATAACCATAATAATGTTTCGGTTAAGATAGTTTTTTTGTTTTTTTTTTTAAAAACTAGTTTTGTTTCTTTACTTGTGTAATATATATTCGATATTCATCCATCTCACTTCAGGCCTTTTTAAAGGCCTGTTTAAACATTTTTTCTGGTTCAATTTCTATTCTTATCTAACAGCTAAAGAATGCCTTATAGAAGGCCTCGGCTCTTTGGTATAAAAAATAAGATACACCTTCCACACTCGCTTCTATGAGAAGGGAGTAGAGAAGGAGTAACATTTTTTGTACTGTTTTTTTGCACAAGCAAAAGCAAACTAATTATTTTTTTTTGATCCCGTTTCCATTCTTATGTACCTGCTAAAGAAGCGAGAGCGGAAGGCCTACTCCGCAATGACAACGGAGTACTGAGGCCTTCTGAAGGCATCCGTACTTCTTCTTTTTCCCGCTGGGTAGTTGCGAAAATTTATATTTTAATCTTACGTATGATAAATACAAATTGTAACGCAGAAATTTTCATACATACATACAAACATTCATACATTCATTCCAACATACATACATACATTTCTAATTATTATGTGCTACATACCGTATGATTATTTCACAATAAAAATTAATAATAATCATACGTGCCGTTGTCTTACAAATTAAAGCCAATCAAATTGTCGTCTATTATTTTACTTTTATTGGCTTTGTAAATCGTATTAAATTCTGATATTAATTTCGATTAATGGCTAATTTTGTAATAATTTTATATATTTTTTTCGATGATTTGGTGTTATTAAACATTAATTTGCCTCTTTAATGTTTGCTACTAATAAAACTTTATGATTATTTTTCTGCTTTGTATTGTAACATAATCCAAAATGTTTACAACAATTTCGTTTTTTTTTTCTAACTATAATTGTCTCAAATTCATTTAATTATTAGGTTGTCATTTTGCTTTATTACTGCTACAGCATACACATGTCAAACAACTGTTCATAAACTGTCAATTCATTATTTGACATCGGCCTTTTCTCTCTTCGTTAGACGGCAATAGCAGAGGCATGTTTTAGACAGATGTTGCAGAGGGCAGACCATATTTTAAGGACATAATAAAAATGTCAAATTTTGTGGGAACAAATAACTTTTGTGTTGTGTGCCAGAAATGTTTGGTATTTTATTTTTATTAATGCATAAAATGATAAATATTTAGTATTACAAGCAAACAAGCATCTGACAAAGTTGAGGAGCGTAAAAAAATGTAATGATTGACTTTTAATAAAAAATTAAATGCTTTAAAAACTGGTTTGCAAAAATTGTCAAGAAATATTTGGTAGCCAATATGGGCTGGATACAAAAGAGAACATAAGTATTATCAATATGTAATTTAGATTAAGAATTTTACCTTAAATATTCCTACATATTGGCATTTCCACAGAAATTTTCATTTATATATTATTGACTTTTATATATTTGTTTTTAAAACGCAACTAGCTTGACATTAAGTTAAAGAGAGTAATAATTTGATCAATATCGGTTTGAAATGCATACTTAATTGCTTGCTGGCGTAATGTGATATAAGAGAGTTTGCTGTGAAAGTGCCCATGTATAAAAACAAGTAAGAGCGCTATAATCGGCTATGCCTTATCTTATATTCCCCTCACTATGGTGAGATAATAACTGAAAGAATGGTATTTATCATTCTTTAAATATAGATTATTCAACTTTGTGCCACACCAACTTGATGCTTCTAAGATTTGTCTCTTGTTGTTCTCCAGATAAACGGAAATCTTTAATGGGTTTGTATGTGAAGTGCCACGAGCCTACTTGTCCAATCTTGTCCAAATTTCATCGGATGTTGTGTATTGATAACCAAGATGCCTCTTGCCGTTCTCCAGATATTAAGAAATCTTTAATGGATTTGTATGTGAAGTGCCACGCCCACTTGTCCAATCCCGCCCACAATTTATTGGCTGTTTGGAATTGATAACCAAGATATTTGCACCTAATTTAGGAACTTTGTCTCTTGCCGTTCTCCAAATATACAGAAATTTTTAATGTCTTTGTATGGGAAATGCCACGCCCACTTGTATCGAATTTGCAAACTTTAGCTCCTGCCGTTCTCTAGATAAACATAAAAATAAAATGAAAAACCACCAGGGATTTTTTGGTACATCAGAGGCAGTCGTCGTTTGTTGCTCCTATCTTAGCCATTTGTGGACCGATCTTGCTGAATTTCAATAGCAAACAATTCCGGACTATATCCAACATAAGCGTATATCATCTAAGCCCCCATCATATCTGGGGTCTTCGGTAAACCCATTTCAACAGACAGACAGACAGCCAGACAGACGAACAGACATACGGACATCGGTAAATCAAACTTATAAGGTCTAACATAAATATTGTACAAACTTAAATGTACGCTTTTACTTTCGGTGAAAGGTATGTATAATCAATATCTGTGGCATTTCGATGAAACATCTTAAGTCGAGATAAGATAGCAAAAAAGTTTAAAAAAAAGCTCGGTGAAAACATAATTTTTATTATAAAATAAACCAAATTTAAAGAAAATTTCGTTTATAATACAAAATATTAAAAACGTAAACCAAAATGTTTCTTGAATGAAAATTTGTCCGATTAACAAAGTTTTTTTCAACTTTTTAAATTTGAATTAAGATGTTTTGTCAAAATGCTTAAGATTTACTTTTGTATGTTTGTTTTCTATAAACTCCTTAGCTACTTAACCGATCTCCTTACATAGGCTATAAATATTTGTATAGTTCAAAGTGGGCGTGGCACGCATACATACGATTAAAGTAAAAGTTTTCAAATTCGAAACAAATAACTTGGTAATCAAAACACAAAATCTGCAAAAAAGAGGGCTGGGCCACTCCCATACAAAGCCCATATATTTTTCAGTATATCTGGCGAACGGTAGCAGAGAAAGTTTTAAATTTGAGGTTTTAATACACAACATCTGGCAATACACAACATCTGGCAAGAAGTGAGCTGGATCAACGAATTGGGCGTGTTACTTTCGATATAAAGAAAATATAAATTTCTCTAAATCTAAAGAACGGTTATATCAATAGTTTTTAAATTTGGCGGATATAAGTAGCTTGCACAATATCTTTCACAAGTAGGCCTAATTAGAAAATAAGGAGAAGGACAACAGTCTAAATTGCTTTGTTATCATTACACGAGGTTTGTTTAAAAAAATTGTATTTCCTTGGGATAGCAAAGCGCACCGGCTTTAAGCCTAGATTTCACTATCTCACAAGTCTTTCGTATTCCATAATACTTTGTGAGATAGAAATCAATGAGTTTTGTTGCGACTGTCAAAAAATCGAATGTAACATGACAGTTTGTGTTCACATCATCACACAAAGTATAAACACTCAGACATGAAATAAAATGCAACCCTGATCCAATGAAAAGTATTATTGACATCGTATGGGATGTCAAACTTTTTTCTTAATACTTGTCATTTTCGTGACACATTGCCTTCACACTATCACACTTTGTCATATTACTTGAGTTTTTGACATGTATTAATACAAAGTACAATAGTGTAATCTAGCCTTAAGCTAGTAAATGTATTAAATCCATTAGCAGTAATAACAAATTTAAATATTTTTTTTTTATTTAAATTAAAAAAGAAAAGCCTATGCAAATACTATTTAGATTATAAGACTATTTATTGGTTTTAATTTGCATATTTGCTTTCCTTTATACAAATAGTTGAATAAATTTGAAATGAGAAAAAAATAGAAATAGAAATAATTAGCCAAACCGACCTTTGAAAATGTTAAAAGTTTGTAGGTTAAATGTATTTGCTTAAAATTCTAATTTTTAATACGATAAAAGCAATTAGAAATCAGAATTTAAAACAAATTCAACCTTCAAACTTTTAACATTTTCAAAAGTCGTAATAAATTTTATGGATTCAAAATTCAACTATAGACTACTGACTCACTCATCTGTTGGCAGAGACTTTATGCAAAATATTTCATGTGCCTTGTTAAAATTTTCTATTCATATTTTTCACTCTGCAATTACGTGATTTTCAAATGCAAAAACAAAAAAACACATTTTACTCGTATTTGAGATACAAAGATCTCTGTTTAAAAATTCACAAACAAACACATCGCAAAGCTTAAGCAAATATTGCCGGCATACTTTTAGGCGTTTTCATGGAAAAGAATGAAGCGAGAGAGAGTGAGAGAGATGCAGATGTTAAGCAAAGGATAGAAAAAGAGTCAGATAGTGCATGTATTAAGCAGCGTTGCCGTTGTTGGTATTTTTCAACGATATTTTCGTTTGGCTGGATGGTAGAAAAATTTCAGTGTTGAACTGTTTATGGTTTTTAATTAAAATTTTTATATTTTAGTCAGGCTAAAGTTCATTAAATTCAACTAGTGTTCGCCTTATGGTCGAAATTCGACCATAAATTTTTATGTAAATATGAAGAAGACATAATTCATCTATTTTTTTCTTATTTTTTCCTTCGAAGTGGATCGATTTGGCGAGGGACCAAACTCCGGTTCATATTTTATCTTCAACGTGAGATAATTTAATTTTGTAGGTTCAATATAAAAAATACCAATTGAAAAACAAAAAAGTATCAAAAAGTCTCCTTTATATATTGTCATCCACTCAGGACGTTGCAAGTTTTATTTTATGTTTCTATGTCTCATATTAACGAAAATGAATTAAAGTATCAGCTGTTAAACGGAAAAGTAACAAAACGCTCCCCTTACATATTCTTATTCACCCAGTTTAATGCATTGTTTTATCTGTATAGGTCGAATATTATTGAAAATTCAAAAAAATCCAGATGAAAAACAAAAAGTACCAACATTTTGTATCTTATAGTTTAACATTCACTCCGGATCCTACACCTATAATATTATGTTTCTAAGTTCAATTATATAAAAAAATTTAAAAATTATCACATGAAGCACAGACAAGTAAAAAAAGAAATTTAGTTTCCAGTATTTCCCCTTTTTTCTTTACATAAAGGTTCACAGAAAAAAATTTTGCACCAGTAAACGCATTAATAAAAAAAAAAAAAAAAAAAAAACAATAAAATCAGTTTTAATTAAAAATTTAATCAAGTGAATTAAACGTTTAATTATGTGAATTAAACGTTTAAATCATAACGTCCAGTGACGTTATGACACTCCAAAAAGTGTCATAGTGTCCATGGACATTATGACACTTTCAAAAGTGTCATAACGTCCATGGACACTATGACACTTTGCAAATGGACATTATGACACTTTTAAAAGTGTCATTAGGTCCATAATTACTAAAGAAGTTAAATACAAAAAAATGATCTGCATACACGCAGAGCAAAACATGTTTCATTATGGTCCCAACCAACAAGGCTATTTTTAAAGAAACTAATTTAACCATAATATGGTTGTCGGTGACAATGATTTGGTTAAATGAAACATAATATGGTAAAAAAATTTTTAAAAATTGTTTTGCGGTTGTTTTCTGGGTGTATATATTGAATATATAACGAATACACTTTTGGGTGCAAGGATTTTCTCCTCTATGCTATAACAAATACCGGCTTCGCTAACTAAAGTTTCTCTGCACAGCCGGCCTTTGGCCGGGCGCAAGGATTTTCTCCTCTATGGTATAACAAACACCGGCTTCGCTAACTAAAGCTTTTCTGCATAGTCGGCTTTCGTTCGGAAACAAGGCAGATTTTAGAAGCTTTACTTAGCGAAGCCGATGTTTGTTATACCATAGAGGAGAAAATCCTTGCGTCCGGCCGAAGGCCGGCTGTGCAGAGAAGCTTTAGTTAGCGAAGCCGGTATTTGTTATACCATAGAGAAGAAAATCCTTACGCCGGGCCGAAGGCCGGCTATGATCCCAAATTTGTTTACATTCTTGATTGTAAGAATTTTTGGCATTATATTTACTTATTTTGATATTTCAAAACAAATTTTACACATTTTAATATTTTTCATTATAAGTTAAGTTGTGGACATTATGACACTTTGCAAAGTGTCATAACGTCCGCGGACGCTATGACATTTCTTTGATGGACGTTATGACACTATGACACTGGACGTTATGACATGCCACCGATTGAAACATAAGATTTATATAGTCGAAATATTCGAAACCCGGTTTCTGAAGAATGTCGAATAATCGATCACCCTAATTTTTTATTATTTAATAATTGAAACAAAATTTTTTTATGTATTTTGCATTTGTGTTAGTAGCAATTTTGAACGCTTGTAACGCTGAAATTATTGAACAGATTTTAATAAAATATATATTGTGCACTTCTTTGAGTAAATACCTCTCAAATGGTGTATATTTTATTCAAATCGGTTGACAAACAGAGGAGGAAATTATTCTTAACTGTTTTGCCTTAGCCGATTTATATACAGAAGATTTCATTAAATTATTTTTATGACGAAAGGAATTTTACAACATGAATTGAATTAAAATTTATTTCTAATTTTCCATTCTTGACTGCCGCGGGAATCGAACCCACGTTCACGGACATGTTGATTTGGCATGTTTCGATAGTAACCACACTATCTCCTCAGAAATCTTTGACGCTTAACACTCACCGCCATTGACGACGGCTGGCAGTCAATAGTCAAACATCAATTTTTAAGCCAAATGGTATTTTAACTTTGGTAGATTGAAATTTGTTTTTGAATATTTATCTATTTTTAATTGATTTATATGTTCTTCTTTACTTCTGTCTGTCTTACTTTTTGTCAACAATTCTTCTTGGAGTCTTCTAATAACATATTTAGATATTTGTTCAATAAGTGTAGATAAAATATTTAAAATCGGGCTTAAATTAAGAATTCTGGAAAATATGAATAGTTTTATAATATTTAATATCAATTAATTTTTTTTTTCAAACTGTCGCTAACGATCATTTCGCGAAAAGGGATCGATGTAATTCTCTAGAAAGCTGGAGAACGACAATGGTATAAATTTAACAGCCCGGCACCGGAGGAGATCGAGTGGTAGCGATCGAAATATGTCAGGGTAACCAGCCGCCTGGGTTCGAATCTCAGGTCAGTCAAGAATGAATGATTATCAATAACAATTTTAATTAATTTTCATGTTGTAAAATTCCTTTCTTCATAAAAATAATTTGATGAAAATTAAATTTGATGAACTTAAGCCTGATTAAAAATATTGAAAATTTGGATTAAAACTAGCAATAAACCAGTTCTTAGAATTTTTTGTTGTTAGTATTTTGTTCTTAGTATTTATTGTTTTTATCATCATCCCTAATGTCTTCGAGTTTATGTCTTTGTGTTCAGAACAAGGGGTTGTAGTGGCCGAAGTAGGAGTAATTTCAGTTTGAAAAGGCAAAAGGGACCTTCTCACTCATCGGAGGGTTAACCTAAATAAATATATAAAACTAACAACAAGAAAGAAAGTATAGTCGGTCAAGCCCGACCATATGATACCCTACACCACAGTATTTAAAAACACATCATGCTTATGTGTCCATATAAATATGGATTTATCTATGTTTATAAACTTCATGAAAAACGGTTTGAAAGTTTGTGAGAGGCAGAAATTGCCGCCTACCTCCCCTTCTGTTTCTATTTTTGAAAAACTGTATAGCTTATATGGATCTATCTGTGTCTTAAATTTCATTAAAATCGGTTTAAGAGGCAGAAATTGCCCCTATCTCCCTTAGTGGTCCTATTTTTTAAAAAATGCATACCTTTTGTGTCCATATAGATATGGATCTCTCCACTATTGTGGTTTGGGTACAAAAATATTGTGTGTTTGTGTGTAAAGAAAATTTTGTTAAATATTTACACAAAACGGCTCTGTCGACAACCACAATACAAGTGACTGATTTTGACATTTGCGGTCGCTTAATATTTCTTTTTTAAACAAATATACTTATTGCATTTTAAGGGGGGGGGGGGGGGGGGGTAACAGAGCGCATCGGGTTAAGGCAGTAAGTTATAAACAAATTCTTATCCCAGATAATCTCAAAAAATAAAAAATAAAAAATATGTATATTTAAAGCCGCTAGATTGACCAAAAAATAGCTCAATTGCCATTATTTATTAACAATAGCGGCCAACTTCACGATGAAACTTTCAAAATCGAATTTTGAAAGTTTCATAGTAAAATTGGCCGCTATTGTTAAGGGATGCTTTTTACAAATTGTATGATGACAATTTTGACAACTAGACAACGCATGCCGCTTTTATTTAAGAACGACTATAAGTAAGAAAAAATAGTAACTCGGCTGTGCTTTCAATGCCACCTGAAAAATGAATTCGCCTTGTATATAAAATTTCAATAATAAAATAAATCAAATTTGTTAACATGTTGGGTCGTTTAGAAAATTTTGCAGTGGTAACGCTGGTGCTAAGGAGAAAATAGTTTTTGAATGTTTAATTGAACAGAAACAATTTAAATGTTTTATTTTCCATTTGACCTCAAGGCTAAACGATGAAAAATTGCTAAATCAATTATTATTGATTCAAAAGATGTTTTATTTATTTTTCTCTCCTTTATTGAAACAAACGAGTAGTGTGTGTGTGTGTGTCTATGTATGTGCCTGTGGCATGCTAAGTGCATGTTTAAAATACAATAAAAATTTTTCAAGTTTTTAAGATAAATTTTAGCTTAACGTTAAAAAGTGGCTGATACAATTTTTGTTTGATTTTTACTGAAATATAAAATAATAAAATTATTTGAAATCAAATTAAGTTCAAATTTATAGCTTTGATGCGACAAAGGGCACTGCTACACGTTCAATGAATACCGTGATATTTCTAGTATCACGATATTTATTGAACGTGTAGTAGAGTTGTCAACCTATTAAGAATAATTCGATTAATCGATCAAACAAAAACAAACTCTTGTTCGAATAATTTTAAAATGGCGATTTTCGAATAACGAATAAATCGATTAAATTACGTCGATTAATCGAACAATTTTTTATTATTAAAAAATAAATTAATAAAAGACTAATAAGAAATAAAACCTTAGAATTTGATTTATTCTCATACGTTTTTAGCGATTTTATACAAAATGTAGAAAAAATAAAAAAAAATTGTTGCTTTGGTGCCGTGTAATAAAGCCATAGGAAATAAAGCCATATGGCCTTATTTCTCAATGAATTAAGAAAAAAGCCATATGGCTTTATTACCACCATCCAAGTGCAATAACACCATAATCGCTTAATAACCAAAGTGGAAATAACGCCATAAGAGTGTAATTGTTATGGTTCCAAATTTCTAAAAGAAAGAGTTGCCATTGTCAAATGTTGAAAAAATATGGTACAGTAGGTGGAAGGGGGAGGGGAGGGAGCGCGTCCGGCGGGCGATCGTGGCGCATGCGTCCGGCCCGCCACAAGATGTTTACAAACTCCAAAGCATAGCCGGCCTTCGGCCGGGCGCAAGGATTTTTTCCTCTATGGTATAACAAATACCTGCTTCGCTAACTAAAGCTTCTCTGCATAGCCGACCTTCGGCCGGGCGCAAGGATTTTCTCCTCTATGGTAAAACAAATACCTGCATCGCTAACTAAAGCTTCTCTGCATAGTCGGCCTTCGTTGGAAAACAAGGCAGATTTTAGAACCTTTACATAGTGAAACCGGTACTTGTTATCCCATAAAGTAGAAAATTCTTGCGCCCGGCCCAAGACCGGCTATGAATAGAAGCTTTAGTTAGCGAAGCTGGTATTTGTTATACCATAGAGGAGAAAATCCTTGCGCCCGGCCGAAGGCCGGCTATGCAGAGAAGCTTTAGTTAGCGAAGCAGGTATTTGTTATACCATAGAGGAAAAAATCCTTGCGCCCAAAAGTGTTTTCGTTATATTTTTAATATAACTAATTTTAAATAAATAAGAATTATATTTTTTTAATCCAAATTTTTATAATTAGGCTTAAGTTCATCAAATTTAATTTTCATTAAATTATTTTTATGAAGAAAGGAATTTTACAAACATGAAAATTAATTAAAATTGTTATTGATAATCTTTCATTCTTGACGTGGCTGGGGCTCGAACCCCGGCCGGCAGGTTACCATGACATGTTTCGATCGCAACCACTCGATCTCCTCAGATGGATTTGCCGTCTTACACTCGCAGCCATCGACGACCGCTGACGTCAATAGTCAAACATCAATCCTTAAACCAAATTGTATTTTAACCTTTGGTAGATCGAAATTTGCTTTTCTGAATGATTATCCATTTTTAATTGATTTTACGTGTTTTTTTTCCTTTGCTTCTGTTTTCTCGTACTTTTGTCAAGAATTCTTCTTGAAGTCGAAGGTACATTTGTTTTGTTTTTTCATTTTTGTCGTTCTTTTTTCTGTTGACCTTTTTTCAGCACAACTTGAAGGACAAATGAATACATAGAGCTCGTGCCTTAGCTTTAACAATAATCAGTATTGTGGTTATTTTGTTGAACTATTTATGGTTTTTAATCCAAATTTTTAACATTTTTAATTAGGCTTAAGTTCATGAAATTCAATTTTCATTAAATTATTTTTATGAAGAAAGGAATTTTACAAACATATTAATTATGGAATTGTGAAATTTACGAATTATTTAAGGGGTACTTACATGGTGACCGATTCTATATTATACTCAGTTTGAGGTATGTTCAGAAGATTCGATGTGGTTAATCAAGTGCTTAAGTTGTAATCATGTCAATTTGAAGTGATTAACAAATAATGTGATTAGAGCTTAATCACGCTTGAGTTGCTAAACGCGTTTAAAGTGTGAACATAGCATAAGTGTCACAATATTACAATAGAAAACGATGTAGTAGAAGATAATCCAACGACATCAAAATATGCCAAACTTCTTCCAATGGAAAAATACATACAGAGAGACAGCGGTTGTTTTATAGAAGAAGTTATACGCAGAAGTTTGGCTGAAGATGGAAGGTCTGCAAACGCCTTTCGAAAATCCAAAGTTGTATCGGATTATTTAAGAATTAAGGATTTTACGATTCATTTAAGTAATACAACGATATGGAGCTTAGATGAAAAGTTGTACGCATCAAAAAAAAAAAAAAAAAAAAAGTCATAGTCGATTTGAGAAAACATAAAGAAGAAAATGGAAGATTTTCCATAGTTGTAAATTAACGGACGGATGTATCTTATTAAAAATATTTAATTGTTTTTATTCATTATTCTCATCGATTAATCGAATAATTTTTCAGATTTAATCGTTAGATCGAACGAACAAAAACAATTATTTGAATTATTCGAACAAAGCTGAAAGGCGAATAATTGACAACTCTAATGTGTAGCATGCAATATTGATGGATTGCTATCCATATCGCAGAATGGCCTAAGATATGAAATCCAGATCGCGGATCGTGGATCGCGTGATAAATATTGAACGTGTAGCATTTTCATGATATTAAATCATGATACGACAGTAAAAAGTATCAATAAAAAGAAAATACGCAGTGGAAAAAATTAAACAAATGAAAATTGTGGTCGGGATTGTAAGAAAAGATAAACTCACTGTTTATTGTTGTTTAAGCTTTGATATTGCAAAAAGTAAAACTGGGGCTTATAATTCTTATTTGCTTAACAGTTTTATTTGTATAATATCTTTAGTTTTTCTAAAATCTTTGGATGAAGTTTCCTGACGATCTGGCCTAAGCAACCAGTGAAATGCGCATGGGAATAGCTTATCCCATCAACAATTAACTTCAGTTTGTCAATAGTATGAAATGGGAATTTAGCACATTATAACGAAACCTTGATAATTAGGCCCTAAATTTGTAAAACGCAAACGCAATGCCAAAAAAGCATTGAAAGCAAAAACAATGTTAAAAATTTGTCAAAATTTTGTTGTTGCTTTCTACAGAAATACATATTGCGTTTTAAAATTATCAACGCCACAAGATACATTTCTATAGAAAACAACAACAAAATTATGAAATATTTTTGATTTTGTTTTTGCTTTCAATATAATTTTTGGCGTTGTGTTTGCGTTTTACAAATTTAGGGCCTTAATTTTTGAATCCCAAGAAAAACTTTGAATAGTAAAACAATTGACAAAATTTTTGTATTTTTTCCAATCCTGCTGCAAAAACGTTTTGCTCCACATTTTTCATTTCACTTTTTTCTTCAATGAAAAAGCAAGCAAAATAGCTAAACAGGCTTTCAACATAAACACTGACGCGATAAATATTGAACATGAGGCATACGCTCGTGATCCATCAATATTTTAAAATGGATCGCGATCCAAATATCACGATATTTATTGAACGTGTAGCAGAGATCAGCAATGAATCGTTTTTTCGCTACTCATACTGACTCATGCAATTGTAAGTATAAGTGCGTAGAAATCATTTAAACTAAACTACTCTGATTCACTCATACTCACAAGAGAAATATTTATGAGTGCGACGTCGACATTATACGCATACTCATAAATGACCTCAGCTTGATTTATAATTTCAAGAAAATACTTACAATACTCACAATGATTCAAATCATTATCTCATCCATTTACCGTTTAAACACAACAGAGAAAACACACAACTTAATAATCAGCGCTGCCAGATAAATTTGCCGAAAAATCGTCTACTTCATACATGTTACTTTAGTAAACTGTAACTGCCAAATCGTCACTTTGCTATTTCGGGGACAAATCTGGCAGCCTCGCATTTTGCTTCGCCTATACAATTTGAGTTGAGTAGATTCTAAATCAAACACTTCAAATGTTGTTAAGTATGAGTACGATGAATAAAATGAAACTTTTGAGTGAATATGAGTTTGAATCACATTGGAATAAGTATGAGTGCGTATAAGTACAAGAATTTATCAGTCATGATTTAGCTCTACTCACTTTTTCACTACTCATTGCTGATCTCTGACGTGTAGCAATGCCCAAAGGGATTAAAATATATATATATATATATATATATGGGCATTTCCAAGAATGTCAACCACGACTCAAAAATTAAAACGCTTGAAACTATTTTTCAAATATGGAAAAAAAAACACTCAAACGCGTTAGTTATTCAGGCTTATTATGAAAATGGGCGTTCAAATCAAAATGCATATCGTGCATATCATCTTCAGTGACGAGGCACATTTTCACCTCAGTGGATTCACCAATAAGCAGAATTGTCGTATTTGGGCGAATGATAAGCCAGGAGTGAATGTCGAAAAACCAAAGCTCCCACAAAGAGTCACTGTTTGGTGCGGTTTATGGGCTGGCCGCCAAGATCATTTCACACCGTTGGACTTCTTTCTTTGGGGTTATTTGGGGTTAACGGCATAGAACCTCAATTATGCCTCAGCGTCATCGAAAATTTGGACCATCGGATGGAGGAGTGCCGCACATTGGTAAGAGCGGCATTAATTCATGTTTTTCATGTTTGCCGATTTTGATAATTTTTTGGTATTTTGTTGTCAGATATCTGAATATCATGGTTCCGAAATATAAGCCTGATATATTTATTATTTGTTTGGACAGACACGCTCAAAGTTCATATATGTTTGCTAGTTTAAAATGGCATGCAAATTTACTGTATGTTCAATCTTTTGGTACAATCACAGTAAACTTACCATTTGACTTTTTTGTATATTTTCGCAAATAGCAATTGTTAAAGATGAGATTTGCATTAAAACAAATTGGAAAAAATACCATATAAAAAAATTTCGTAAAACAAAATACAGGGTTTAAAATGCTATCGCCATATTAGCAAAAGCAGCCAAATTTTGCCTTTTTCCTATTAAAAAAAAAATCAAAATTAAAAAGCCGACAAGTTCCACTGCTAAAAAAGCCCACACTTTTCAAAAGCAGCAGCAAAATAAACACACAAAATAATTGGCACTGGCTTTTTTCAGCTTTTGCTTTTTTAACAATTTGATGGAACTCACTTTTATGTTGTAGGAAAAAATAGGTAGGAAAAGGAATGAAGCAAACAGCTTATGTCAAACAGCCGCCAAATCAAAAACCAATGCATGCTAATAGCCGCAAAATAGGAGAAAAAAGCAGCAAAAAAGGTTGCAAAGGCACATGATTGCGAAAACAAACACAACAAGAATTTGTTATTTGTTTGGCGAGCAACAACAACATTACTGAAGAAAGGCAAAAATTTATTTTTCCTCATCACCTTGAAAAAAACCATGTTGCTTGTACACTGATCAGTATTTTTTCGTTGTAATCTGCCTTTTTGCAGAGCTAATAGCTCTGCTCAGACTGCTTTTAGCACACACTTCAGCTGCTTTTCATTTTATTGAATCGGCTTTTTGTTATTACCAGCCAGAGAAGAATTTTTGTTCTTTGAATTTTAGATTTTTTTTTTTGGTTTGTCTTTTTTAACTAGCTCTTCTTTCAGGAAAAAGTAAAAAAGCAAAAGGCGAAATATTTTTTTTTAGCTTTTGCTTTTAATGTGGTTGTCCATTTTTGTCGCTGGCTGGTAAAAAAGCAGTTGTCAGAAAATAAAAATATACAAAATAGGAGATTTGCTTTTTTGCACAAACGAAAAACAAAACATTGGCTATTGGAAAAAAAAATTACAAATTTCAATAGCAGTGGCAAAAGCAAAAATAAAAAGCATTCAGCTGATGGATGCTTTTAAACCCTGACAAAATATAAACAACATCAAAATTTCAATGCTCATCAACTTCAGTGGACTACATCTTTTTAGCGCTGTGGAGCGCTACAGCAAAAGCTTGAAGTCTCAGCTAAAAGTTAAAAAAAATATTCAGCTGCTCCTACCTGTTTCTTTCCAAAAAAAAAAAACAGTGAAAACTATAAAATGATAAAGTAACAAAACATGAATTTTCGTTCATGCTTGCCATAATTATTTACTGTTTAAAATTATTACATAATGTAATGTACATACTAGTCAATAGTGTTAATTGATATATATTTCATTGTTGAAAAAAGCATAAAAAGCATATTTTTATTTTTTACATTTTAATTGATTATTTGTATCAGGTATGCTGTCCGAGGAAGCTCAGGAAGCGAGGAAGAAAGACTAAAGAGCCTATAGATTACATCATTCGCGAAGAATTGGACGTGTAGCCACTAATGAAGACGTATAAGAATTATAAGCAACAGTTCTACACGTTTAACAGTTTTATTTGGTTCAATATCTTTAGTTTTTCTAAAATCTTTATGGATGAAGTTTACTGACGATCTGGCCTAAGCAACCAGTGAAATGCGCATGGGAATAGGTTTTCCCATCAACAACAAATTTCAGTGTTTTTATCAAGAATAAAAATTAGGAACTAAGCACGAATAACAAAAGCTTTTGTATTTATTATACCCACACCACAATAGTGGAGAGGGTATTATGCATTTGTGCTAATGTGTGTAACGCCTTAAAATAGTGGTCATAGACGCACCTTAAGGTATACCGATCTACTCAGAATCACTTTCTGAGTCGAACTAACGATGTCCGTCCGGCTGGCTGGCTGTCCTTGTAACCTTGTGCGCAAAGTACAGGTCGCAATTTTGGAGATAATTTGTTAAAATTTGGGTCATAGGTTCTTATTGACACAAGGACCAAGCCAATCGTAGGACCACGAGGGAAGATAGGGGGAAATTTCTTCCTCTCAGAAACTATCAAACCGATGTCAATGGAATTTAAAACATAGATAGAACCATATCTATATGGACACAAAATGTATGCATTTTTTAAAAATAGGACCACGAGGGGAGATAGGGGCAATTTCTGCCTCTCAAACCGATTTTAATGAAATTTAAAACAGAGATAGATCCATATCTATATGGACACATTAGCTATACAGTTGTTCAAAAATAGGACCAAAAGGGGAGGTAGGGGGCAATTTCTGCCTCTCACAAACTTTCAAACCGTTTTTCATGGAGTTTATAAACATAGATAAATCTATATGGAAACATAAGCATGATGTGTTTTTAAATACTGTGGTGTAGGGTATCCTATGGTCGGGCTTGACCGACTATACTTTCTTATTTGTTTTTTGTTAAAATTGGGTTGATGCATTAAAAATCAAGGGAGTTATGCCACTTTTTTAATACAAGTTGTATGGGAAGTGGGCGTAAAAGTAGGCGGATATTTTTCAAAATTCACACAAATGATAATGAGTGTTTTAAAATGCTATGTGCCGTAGGTCAAAATTTAATTTTTACTTTGTATGGGAGGTGGGCGTAAAAGTAGGCGGATAATTTTGATTTTTCCATTTTTTCTTGATTCAAATAAAAAATGCCTATGTGCCAAGTTTCATTATCCTTCGACAACTTCTTCTATTTTTTGCCGCTCGTTCTATGAACTTCAACCAATGTGCGGCGTGGGTATACAAATTAGGACAATGTTCACATTTTCGATTATACGAACAAATTTTTCAGGAAATAGTTATGATTTTAAAAATTGCACACGGGACAGAGTAGAAAAGCGAATATATAACTGCTTTTTAAGCTTTCCGCAGTTCACAAGCATCTAAGATTTGTCTCATTTCGAATTCGTGCAAAATAAATTAATACAAATCCCTTTAACCTACCTTTGGCCTTAGTATCTCTTCATACATGGGATTATTTGTCACTTCTATGCTCCATCTGTCCAACATAACAACATTCGAACGCTTTATTTTATCCATTAATTTGGGAATGTTTTCACCCTCATATCCTCCACCCCAGCGCAAGCAACGTGCCAAATCATTGCCTGTACCCAGAGGTATTACACCAATTGCCGGTTGGGTGGCAAATTCTATAGAGTCTGTTTTAAAAGAACACAAAAGATAGAGAGAGAAATGCAAAATAAACTACTTAATAAAACATATTTCAACTGGTTAAAAAAAAAAAAAAGAAAACGATTTTTAGTAGCAAAACTTACCCATGGCTTCTAAAACCCAACCCACTGTGCCATCACCACCACAACAAATAACTTTAAAGTTGGGCAAATCTTTAAATAACGTCAAACCTTAAAAATGAGAAGATAAAAATCAAAGATACAAATTTAAATTAAAATTCCGTATTGAGTTTTCAAAATCATTAGTAAATAAAGTTTAATAATAATATTTTCTCTAAAATTAATTTTGCCTGGCACAAACTTTTTAATTTTTTTCTTCTTTTTTTTGAAAAATCTAATCTATTAGAATTAAACTTTTATTTAATTTAATTATCCACGACATTTGACTTTTTAATTTTGTTAAAACAAAATTTCTACTGATTTTAATTAATTTTGTATTCTTAAAGTTTCTCGTCGATTTTTTTTCCATTTTGCACTACGGGGAAACAAAATTAAAATCACTTATCCGCCATGTGTGTAAATGTTTAAATAAATTTAAAAACTTTAACACTCACACAGTTACAAAACCCACTCATACATGTTTAAATTTACAAATTAGTACTCATAGAAAACTTTTAATTAAAATATTTTTCTCTCAAAATAAACACGGATGCATGAAGGAGAGTGTGTGTGTTAAGTAGGGTGGTCCGTCCAACTAAATTTTAAACTTGTACTAAAAAAAGTTTTAGAAATTGTGTGGAATAACAAATATTGTACTAAATTATATAATTAAGTACTAAATTTTTTTAATTTCTGCTAAAACTTTAATTAATTTTCATGTTGTAAAATTCCTTTCTTCACAAAAATAATTTAATAAAAAAAATTAAATTTCATGAACTTAAGCCTAATTAAAAATATTAAAAATTTGGATTAAAAACCATAAATAGTTCAACAAAATAACCACAATACTAATTATTGTTAAAGCTAAGGCACGAGCTCTATGTGTACATTTGTCCTTCAAGTTGTGCTGAAAAAGGTCAACAGAAAAGAGAAAGACAAAGTGAAAAAACAAAAAAATGTACTTGGACTTCAAAAAAAAAAAAAAAAAAAAAATTCTTGACGAAAGTACGAAAAAACAGAAGTAAAAGAAAAAACATGTAAAATCAATTAAAGTGGATAATCATTCAGGAAAGCAAATTTCGATCTACCAAATGTTAAAATACAATTTGGTTTAAGGATTGATGTTTGACTAGTGACGTCAGCAGTCGTCGATGGCTGCGAGTGTAAGACGGCAAATCCATCTGAGGAGATCGCGTGGTTGCGATCGAAACATGTCATGGTAACCTGCCGGCCAGGGTTCGAGCCCGAGCCACGTCAAGAATGAAAGATTATCAATAACAATTTTAATTAATTTTCATGTTGTAAAATTCCTTTCTTCACAAAAATAATTTAATAAAAAAAAATTAAATTTCATGAACTTAAGCCTAATTAAAAATATTAAAAATTTGGATTAAAAACCATAAATAGTTTAACAAAATAACCACAATACTAATTAAAAAAAAATTAGTTTTGAATTGTGTAGTTAATTTGCACTGGACACCATCCTCCTTGCTTATGCTGGCGACATTGACATCGTCGGAAAGATAAAGTGAGATGTAACTAGTGGGCCCGTGCAATAAAGCCATAGGAAATAAAGCCATGTGACCTTTTTTCTCAATAAATTGAGAAATAAAGCCATATGGCTGTATTACCACCATCCAACACCATAATCGCTTAGTAACCAAAGTGGAAATAACGCCGTAACAGTGTAATTGGAATGGTTACAAATTGCCAAAAAAATGAGTTGCCATTGTCAAGTGTTGGAAAAATATAGTACAGTAGGTGGAAGGGAGTAAGGGGGGGGGGGGGGAGCGCAGGCACGCCAGAACATGTTTACAAACTCAAAAGCATGGCCGCCCTTCGGCCGGACGCAAGGATTTTCTCCTCTATGGTATCACAAAGACCGGCTTCGCTAACTAAAGCTTCTTTGCGTAGTCGGCCTTCGTTCGGAAACCGGTACTTGTTATACCATGAAGGAGAAAATTCTTGCGCCTGCCCAAAGGCCGGCTGTACAGAGAAGCTTTAGTAAGCGAAGCCGGTGTTTGTTGTACCATAGAGGAGAAAATCAATCCATTGAGAAATAAGGCCATATGACTTTATTGCACGGCGTCGTAACTGGTGCTCTTTCCAGAATTGTGAAGGAATTGGCAAAGATGGGTGTAACTATACTTTTGCTTGCAGCTGTAGATGCAACTGCAATGGAAGGTCATCAATTGCAGCGTCGACGTAGTAGAACAGTTCTTATACCTCGCCACCGCTATCTATAGAAGGATCGTGCTGGCAAATAGATGCTACTTTAGGTTTATTAGAAAGTTAAGGAACAGAGGACTCTAAAAAACCCTTTCCCTACAATCAATCAAAATCTTGTGCTTGTTTTCCCAAGCTTCAAAATCATAATTAAAAATTTTGCCGAATTCTAAAAATTTTTTAATAAAATTTGCAAATTTTAAAGTTTCAAATAAATTTTGTTAAAAACAATAAAAAAAAATTAAAGTTTTGCACAAAATATTTATTTTCAATGACACTTCTCCATTAGGAATTTTTATTTAATTGTTTAAAATTGAAAAAAACTTATTTTTGGACCACCCTACTATATTTTCCTTAATATACCCACAGATTGAGACAAAGTGTAAAAAAGAAAGAACAGGACGGATTTCATCCTGCTTTTGATTACAAAATATAATTTCAATTTATTTTCGTTTTTAGTTGTTTAATACCAAATTGAATATTCAGTTCAAGTCACCTTCACGGTCACCGCCACCCGCCACCGTCACGAGTTCGAGTTGAGTGTTGTTTTCAAATAAATACGATTATAATTGCCTGTATTTTATATTCATTAAGAAAAGACTTAACTCACCTTCTTTGGGACCACCTTTGGACAAGTCGTAAACCTGACGTGGATTAAGCATGTATTGGAATTTACGCAGAATACGGTCCCCTTGACGACCGCCACTTTTGGGATTAACAAATACCAACAGAGGACAGCTGATTTCATTTGGTGGGGTCATTTGAAAATGTGTTGCCTGTTGATGATGTGATTGGGATGTAGAAGATTTCTGTTTTTAGTTTTTGCAGATTTAATTTATTTATCGTTTTTTTTTTTTTTTTTTTTTGTACATAGACAACATTTACACAAACAAGCATTCACAGAGACATAAATATAATTTGCGTTTAATGATTAAAAAGGGAATTTAAAATTTAATTTTACAAATTGCGATAGACGATGAGAATCCGAATTATTACAAAATGATGCAGAAGTTTGTTTTTTAGGTTCGTTGGTCGAGTATTTGGTTAATTTTTTTTATTTTTGATTTTGAAAAAGGAATAAATAAATAAACAAAAAAAGTTTTTTTTAGGTTAGCATTAATTAACAAAAGCTGGGTTAAAATATTTTTGTATTAGTGAGGTTGGGGTTTTAGTTTTTGTCAAAAGAAAAAAGTTAGTGTAAAAGAAATGTGTCAAAATTGAGCTTTTTATTTTTAGAAATTGGGGAAACTTGAAAAATTTTAATTAAATGTAATGAAACTTCTAAAAGATTATTCAAAAGTTTGAAAATAAATTTCAATACACACAGAGAAAAACATATATCAATTTGTTTACCACTAACAAGATTTTTCTTGTACTAAAATTAGAAATTAGTACTCAATTTTATAAAATGCGTTAAAAAAAATTAATTAGTAATTTGCAATAATTAGTTTATTAGTAATTTGTACTAAATTTTAAAATTTGTTCTAAAATCTTCTGCTAAATTTTAAAAATTTACTAAATTTAAAAGTTTGTACTCAATTTAAAAATTTGTACTAAAATTAAAAATTTGTACGAAATAATTTGTGCTAAATTTAAAATTTTTTAATAAATTTAAAAATTTGTACCTAATTTTGTATACTTTATACTTAATTGGAAAATTATTCTTAATTTGAAAATTTGTACTAAAATTGATAATTTATACTAAAATTTAACATTTGTACTAAATTCGCAAATGTGTACTAAATATAAAAGTTTGTAATGAATTTGAAAATTTTTACTTAAATTTAAAATTTGTATTTAATATAATAATCTGTGCTAAATTTGAAACTATGTACTAAATTGGAGAGCTTGTGCTTAATTTTGTAAACTTTGTACTTAATTGAAAAATTTTACTTAATTTGAAAATTAAAAATTTATACTTATTTTGCAAATGTGTTCTAAACTTAAAAATTTGTATTTAACTTGATGATTTGCACCAAAATTTAAAATTTATACTAAAATTGAAAATTTGTACTTAATTTGCAAATGTGTACTAATTATAAAAGTTTGTAATCAATTTGAAAACTGTTACTAAAATTTAAAATTTGTATTTCATATAATTATCTGTGCTAAATTTGAAACTTTGTACTAAATTGGAGAATTTGTACTTAATTTTGTAAATTTTGTACTTAATGAAAAATTTTTACTAAATTTGACAATTTTTACTAAAATTAAAAATTTATACTAAATTCGCAAATGTGTAATTAATTTAAAAAATTGTAATTAACTTGATAATAAGTACTAAAATTGAAAATTATTAAATTTGTACTAAATTTATTAATTATATTATTTGTACTAAATTTTGTATACTTTATACTTATTTGAAAAATTTTGCTTTAATTAAAAATTTGTACCAAAACTTAAAATTTATACTAAAATTGAAAATTTGTACTTAATTTGCAAATGTGTACTAATTATAAAAGTTTGTAATCAATTTGAAAATTGGTACTAAAATTTAAAATTTGTATTTCATATAATTATCTGTGCTAAATTTGAAACTTTGTACTAAATTGGAGAAATTGTACTTAATTTTGTAAACTTTGTAATTAATGAAAAATTTTTTACTAAATTTGACAATTTTTACTAAAATTAAAAATTTATACTAAATTTGCAAATGTGTACTTAATTTAAAAAATTGTAATTAACTTGATAATTTGTACTAAAATTGAAAATTTATAAATTTGTACTAAATTTAATAATTTGTACTAAATTTAATAATTATATTATTTGTACTAAATTTTGTAAGCTTTGGACTTATTTGAAAAATTTTACTAAAAAATAAAAATTTGTACTAAAATTTAAAATTTATATTAAAATTTAAAATTTGTACAAAATTTGCAAACGGAACTAAATTTCAAAGTTTTTACTCAATTTGAAAATTTGTACTAAAATTTAAAATTTGTGCGAAATTTACAATTTTGTATTACATTTAACAATTTGTGCTAAGTTTAAAAACTTGTACTAAATTGGAAAATTTGTACTTCGTTTTGTAAACTTTTTACTAATTTGAAAAATTTTTATTAATTTGGAAATTTGTACTAAAATTGAAAATTTGTACTAAAATTGAAAATTTGTACTAAATTCAAAAATTTTTGCTAAATTAAAAAATTTTATACACAATTTTACTAAAATATATTTTTCTAAATTAAAAGTAATTTTGCTATTATATTTTGTTCTAAACTTAAATATATTTTGGTTCTAAATTTTTCGTTGTTTAAATATTTTACTAAACTAAACATTTGCACTAAATTCAAATATATGAACTAAGATTGTTATATGTAATTGGAAGTTTTCTGTTAAATTTAAAAATTAACTCTTAATCAAATTTGTGCGTTAAATTCGAAAATTTTAGAATTCATAATTAATTTAAGGGCCAATGTTACCAAGCTCAGTTAAAGCACTGTACAACACAAAAATAAATAACGGGGTCGAATAATGGATTCTGGTAGAGGACACAAAAAAAAAAAAACTTATACGTAAAAAATCATATCGAAATTTTATATGAGGTTTCCTTTTTTGGGCCAGTTCGTTGGGCCAGTTCGTGAAGCCAGTTCGTGAAGCCAGTTCGTGAAGCATATTGCTATATAAAACTTTGTGCCACTTAACAATAAGCTTCTTGACAGTTGTAGTGATAGTTAAATATAACTGGGGTGTAATCACCGCATTTGATATCGAGTAAACTATCGTATCGAGTAGACTATCGAAGATTTCTGCATACGATGGACAGGCGTAACGAATGAAAACTCGAAATGTAATGTCTTTGGTTACTCGATATCAATTGCTATCATTACGATACATTTCATTCGATATCGAGTGTTGGATACCAAAATAAAACATTTCGATCAATTTTGCTCGATATCGTATGCGGTGAATAAACCCCTAAACTTTGTAAAATTGGCTGTAAATAGTATAACATACTAGTTTTCAAAATGACTTCTAAAAAACGCTTAATTTTGACACTTATTTTTATTTTGCAACGGTACAATGTTTTTAAGCATTAAAATGTTTAAAGGCGTATTCAATAAACAAATTTCATCAATTTATTTATTTTGTGTATTTAATGTGTGTTTTTGTATTGCTTTTTTTGCATTTAATTAAAAATTATTTGACATCTTACCTTATTCGCTTGATTAACTGAACGCTGGCGATCCAATACGGCCGGACAGATGGCTGTAGGTGGCACAATTAATTCGGCAAATTCCCCCAGAGTACATTCCTTCTTCACCGATGAAGCACAACGATTGTGTAGCTATTAAAAGAAGGACGTGATAGTAATGAGATGGACGAAAAAATTAAACAAATTTTATTAAGTAAATAACTTTATAATGATAGAGAAAGCTGAAAGAATTCTATTTTTTCGTTCGTCTTTTTTTCTTCCTTCACTTTTTAATAGAAAAATAGCAGTAAAAAATTAGATGGTTTTTTAAGGATGGAGGATTATTTAATGTTTGTGTGAAAGTCAATTTTTTTTTTTGCAAAAAAGCCATTTTATTTTAATGAATGTTTTGAATTTAGCTTTGAAGTATTATTTTTTATCTGGAATCATTTTAGGAAGCACGTGCCACGTTGATTTCTTCACAGTATATAAAAGTATTTAAGTAATTTATTTTTAAATAAAATAATTTAAATAAATGCTGTCAAGAGAAGAGGACTAGGAATTCAAACAGTTGGATGTTAAGTGTAAAGCTAAAAATTAAATTAAATAAATTGAAACAAATTTGTGTTTATTTTTTTTTTAGTTTTAGGAACAGTGGGCAACATAAAAAAATAGCGATCTTACTGACCTCAAAGCAAAAGAGTACTTAAGCTTTTGATAAAAAACGACATAATTTTTTGACAGCAAATAAGTTATTTTGGAATTCTCATGTTTTCATCTATTTTTTAGGAGTTAGATTTTGCGTGCTTTACAATGCAAAATTAGCCTTAAAAAAACGAAAACACATTTCAACTTTTAAACGTAGTTCCTTTTTTTGTGTACGTTACAAAACGCACGAACATCACAAAACTTTGTGAACAATTATATCGCAAAAAGTACCTGTTAAGAAATTATGGCCCTAATTGATAAACCAAAAAAAGTAAACACGGCAAATGGCGGCAGCACAAAACCAAAAAAAGCTTACATAAGGATTTAAATCATACGCTGAAGTATGTATGTATGTATGTATGGATGTATGTATGTATGTATGTATGTATGTATGTATGTATGTATGTATGTATGTATGTATGTATGTATGTATGTATGTATGTATGTATGTATGTATGTATGTATGTATGTATGTATGTATGTATGTATGTATGTATGTATGTATGTATGTATGTATGTATGTATGTATGTATGTATGTATGTATGTATGTATGTATGTATGTATGTATGTATGTATGTATGTATGTATGTATGTATGTATGTATGTATGTATGTAACGTATGGACTCCAAAACGGCTGAGCCGATTTTGATGAAATTTTCAGGGAATCTTCAGAATATTCAGGCGGGCGACACTGTAAAGTCTGATTTTCGGTCTGCGGGCAAAGGGACGTGGCAAAATCCAATTTTCATATTGCACCACCAATGACATGTATATAATTAGGACGATTCTTTCTTTAAAATGATCGCCATGGTCCAACTTAGATTTATACGAAAAGAACTTTTTGCCCCTCCCACTTTTTTCGAATTACCTAAAATCAGAAATCAATTTGACAAATTTTTCTTTCAAATGTTCGTATTAATCCATTTTAAGTTTTCATCGAAAGAAAAATTTACCTCGCCTACTTTTACGCCCACTTTTTCTATTAAGCGCATAACTTGAGAACGGTTTGAGCGATTTGGACGATTTTTTCTTTAAAATCATCGCCATGGTCCGACTTAGGTTTTTACGGAAAGAAAATTTTGCCCCGCCCACTTTAACGCCCACTTTTTTCGATTTACCTAAAATCATAAAACGGCTCCGTCGATTTGACAAATTTTTCTTTCAAATGTTCGTATCTTTTTAACGGATTTTAAAAATCGAACGCAAACATTTTTCCAAATTTGGACAGGACAACGTCTGTCGGATCAGCTAGTTTTAAATAAAGATCTTGTAAAACTATGATATTATTTTAAATTTTTTTTTTAATTAAATTAATTTTACTTTAACTTGCTCAGTAGCCCAGGCCGGCCTCCATACAAAAACACAGCTGTGCCAATCACAGCCTAGAATGAAAGATATCTCAATGAAGTTTCTAAGCCACTGTCAAGCCATGAACTACGAGTGCCCCGGTAGGCTAGCTGGTGGTGAGCAAGTCTATCAGCGCCGGGGTTGCGGGTACGATTTCCGCCAGAGACTCTAGTTTCCGGCAGTCAAGCCTAGAGCTTCGCGGGATAAGCTTAGGGAATTAAAAAAAAAAAAAATATGCGATACGATTAGATGGACTTTAAACACTGTATTTTGGGCTCGTCAAAAATAATTTTTTTCCTGTTTTAGAAACTTTATTGACATAAATTTCAATTTAGGCGGTCACTGGCACAACTTTTTTTTCGACCCGCACTATTTCACAGCCACACCAAACAATAAACAACCAAAAATTCAATGTAAAAAAGCAAAACAACTTCGGTGATGCCACTTTTTTTTTTTTGGTTTCCGCGAAATTTATAATTGGAGGATTTTTTTTCTTGAGAAAATTTTTTTCCTGAGAAAAATATTGTGACCTTCAACTACACTTTTTTCTCTGCGTGCATAAAGTAACAACAACATAGGTAATACATTTGTTACTAACAGCTTTACCTTTACTAGAGCGTTTGTGTCATACCTAAGCAAAAGCCTTATCGTTGTGTCACGAACAGTAGTGTTAACTTTCTTGTTTAATAAAGCTAATTAACTTAATTGCATATTGTAAGCTATTAAACGCTCTTTTAAAATCGATTTTTAGAATTGCAAAGCGCTGACCCGCGCTATTTAAGGATGTGCCATACAAATTGTATGCGCAAGAGAATTTTTGACAGCTAGTCAACGCTTTCCGCTCTTGTTTAGGTACGGTTGTTACTCAATCATAGAGATAGGTTTTTTTGACAGCTTAAGGTTACTTTATACCAGTGTTCGAAAATAAACACTTAATATCGTTCCTTAGTGTTCGGTTCGGTAGATTTGTGGAAAACACAAACGCTTATAGTGTTTGTGTAGGAAATCAATAAAAAATATAACGCATCCCTGTTTGTCATCTTTCGAACACAATAATAATACTGTTTTTAACAAACTCAACAAAAACCCTTTTGGCTGGTAAAAAATCGAAAACTTTTTTACAAAAACAAAATACACATACACAGAAAAAATTATTTTTCCAATTCAAACAAAAAATTTGTAGAATCAAACAATTTTTTGTCTGAAATCGCATATTCAAACAATTTATTTGCATTTTGTTTATTGAAAAAAACACTGATTTTTTCAAACAAATAATTTAACTGAATCAAACAAAAAGTTTACTGAAATTCATATTCTAAATTTCAAAATCAAAAAAAAAAAAACAGGTTTTTGCACAAGCAATGATGCGCACACAAGCAGGCACTGTATTAGAAGATGATGGCAGAGAGAGCAGAGCGGCCGGCTGGCTTTGAGACACATTTTTTTGTTGGAATAATTTTTGAACGAAGTTCTTTTTTTATACACACAATGTTTTTCGTCATCACTCACTGTTGCTGTATCCTTTCCTTTGCTAATGAAGAAGAAATGTAACCCAAAAACGGCGACAGACCGACTCGATATGTTTTTCGTCATCATTATATTTTTGTATTTGATGTATTTAAGCAAACAGTTTGAAAAAATTGAATACGGGATTTTGGTTTTTATTTAACCAACTTTGAAACCAACCAAAAATTTATTTTGTTTCTTATAATGTTGTTGTTGTTGTTTCTGTTGTTTAAAAAGAGTGAAACGTTTTTTACCTGCTATTTTTTTAATTTTTTTTTTCTTTACTTCAAACCTCTTCATCTTTCTTACTGTTGTACTTTTTTAAAGTGTCCAAAAATAGACTGTATGCGTTTTTTGTTGTAGTTCTTATATTTCACATTAGGAAGTGTTGCTTACGATCAAATAAAAAAATGCAAAAAGACGACAACATTAAAAAGCGTTACATATTTCATACAAAATTATGAAAACTTGATTGGTTTCACGCGTGCGTTATATTTTTGAATGGTTGTCAACATTTTTGTTGATTAAATAAAAATCAAACAAAAATTTTAATTGAATCAGTAAAAAAATTTGTAGAAATTAAACGTTTGTTTGAAAATTATTCGGCAATAATTTTTTCTGTGTACGAAAAAAAAATAAAAACAAAAAGCAAGCAAAATAATTTAACACAAACAAAACCCTGCAAATAATAGGACCAGTCCAAACACGCATGTAAAGAGTAGTCCATAAGGGACCAGGACTAGTCCAAAAGTAACCCAAACGTATGGAAAAAACCTGGTCTATTTAACATTACGATGTCCTAGGAGAGGACCATATAACCCACCTTTGGACCACTAAGGAGTAGTTTTAAAACTACTCCATGGTATATAACCCACCTTTGGACCAGTAAGGAGTAGTTTTAAAACTACTCCATGGTATACGCAAGAGGATTAGTTTTGAAGTCGTTTAAACACGAAAGCATGTCGTTAAAAAACGAAGACATGTCGTCTCACTACAAACACTTTTTAACAATGGCATGGTCCTTGCATTACATCGGACTAGTCCATGGAGTAGTCCATTTTATCAAAATGGGTCAGGTGGTCCAATTTTATTTGCAGGGAACATATACACAATACACACACAAGCTGTTCGTGCTGCGTTCGTTGCTAAAATTTTTTGTTGGTTCATTTCTTTATTAATGTAAAAAAAGAAGCATTATAGTACATTGTTTTGTTTTTAACGAAGAACAGAACAGTATATAAAGTTTGGCTCCTTTCGATAAACCACTGTTGTTTATTGTTGATGTGTTTTGTTTAAGCTTTGATATTATTACAAGTAGAACTGTTGCTATAATTCTTATAAGTTTAACAGTTTTATTTGGTTTAATATCTTTAGTTTTTCTTAAATCTTTATGGATGAAGTTTCCTGATGATCTGGCCTAAGCAACCAGTGAAATGCGCATAGGAATAGGTTATCCCATCAACAACAAATTTTAAGTGTTTTTGTCAAGAATAAAAACTGGGAATTAAGCAAGAATAACAAAATCTTTTGAAATTAATATTATATTTTATTTAACGCCTTTAGACTATTTTTTGTGGGGCTATGTTAAAGCTCATGTCTAAACACACATGCCCGCTTCAATTGACGCATTGGAAGACAACATTGAAGCATTTATTCATGAGATACCGGCCGAAATGTTAGAAAGAGTATGCCAAAGTTGGACTAAGCGGATGGAGCATTTGAGGCGCAGTCACGGTCAACATTTGCATGAAATAATCTTCAAACATTAAATTATATGGACCGTACTATCGATTTAAATAAAGATTTCATGCATTTTTCTGAATTTTATGTGTTTTTTTTAAACTTTCCTATAGCTCTTAAAAATTGTGGCATCACTGACAAAAAGAAGTTTGTTTTGAAAGCAGCGTTACCATTTGTCAAGTTTTATCTTTTATTGCAATGGTTTTTTTGTTAAGTTTTTTTTTTTTATATTTTTAAACAAATTGAACTTTAAATACATTTTTGTGTTTTCTTTTTAAAGTTTGAAACTTTTGTGAGAAAAAACATTTATAATTTAAAATTTTTCTTTTTTTTTTTTCAAAAATCGTGAAATTTTTGTTTGATGGTAGATGTTAGATGTGAGAAATGTAAACGAGTGTTTCACATTTTCTACATCTTTGATAGTACATGTTAGATTTTGATCAGTGTAAAAAGCCTATAAGACTTGTGTAATAGTGTACAGTACCCTTAAATAGGGTTAAGTCAGTCGTTTTCCATGCCAATAACCCTTTTAAATCTGCACTTTATTTCTTTATTTCTCATCTGAATTTAAATATTCTATTAAATTACTTCAAAATTGAATTCAAGTCGAATTTAAATAAAAATCTCTTCTTGGCTAAACTATAAATTAATATAGATTGTAAAAAGTAAAAAGTGCTTAAGTCGACTTAAGCAAAATATGAGTTTATTATTGCCTCTGTAATCTCCATATTGGTAAGTACACAGAAAAAAATAAAAATAGATTTTTATTAAAAAATTAATTTAATGTTCAACAGGAAACAAAATAATGGTGTTTTCTTTTCTACGAAAAATGTGACATTTTATTTTAAAAAAAAATGCAATTTAGAGTCCGCTTCCAAAAAAGGGTGAGTTTTTTAGAACAAAACAAGCCACCCTTTTCGGGAGCAAAATTTTAATGAAACAGACACCAAATTGCATTTTTTTTAAATAAAATGCCACACTTTTTTGTAGAAAAGAAAACACCATAATAGTATCAATTAAACGTTTCATTCACTTGATTTGATTTTCAATTAAAACTGATTTTATTTTTAATTAATGCTTTAATTGGTGAAAAATTTTGGAGAATTTTTTCTGTGTATGGACAAAATTGAAATAGACGTATCCCCAGAAGAAGTCGACAAAAAATCGACGAAACGTCGGGAAGAAAAAATGTATTAAAAATTTTTTAGGCCGAATTAGCTTGATAAGGAAATACAAATGAAATTAAAAATTGGCCAAATAGAAAACAACAAAAATTTAAATTATTTTGTACGATTTTTCAGGAAGATATAGCAAAATTACTTTTACGACCGATCTGTCACTTAAGAAGTTTTTTGGGAGAAAAACTTTAAAAAAATCTATAACCGAAGGGAAGGAATGATTTTATTAAAATAAAAAATTTCAAAAATAATCTTAATACTTTAAAATTGCTTTTCCGCAAAACTAAAAAAATTGACTTAAACCCTTTTTTCCTTATTGCCATAGATCTATTTGCTAAAGAATCTGGGTGGCTGGCTGGCTGACTGGTGTTAGTAGTTGGTAGCTGCTGTTGTTATGGCAAAACTAAAGAAAAACAAAACTATAAAAAGAATCTACCGGTAAGTAAAAACTGCTTCAAAATGTATACACTCGGTGCATGATTTACTATTACAATTCGTTGCAAGATATAACACACTGTTGTTAAAATTGCACACTTAAGACTTGTTACAAAATACGTGACAATTTAAAATTGTCAATTTAAGCGGAAACAATAAAAGAATAAACAACAACAACAACGACAGCAAGAATACATTAAGGCATGTTTACATGGTAATACACAGTATTACGACTTTCTAGAATCAAAATATTATGAAATTCTCTTCGTGTTTAAGAAAAGAGAACGAAAGTCTGTTGCAAGGAATTTTCATGTTTACACGGTTAATAAAAGTAAAATCAAAGCAAAGATATTAAACAGCTGAGTTAATTACAAGAAATAAAGCTGCAGATAACAGTTCTACAACATTTACAAAAAACAACATGAAAATTTCATGAGTTGATTTTGGTTGTTTTTGTAATTGTATAAAAATGTTAACACCTTCAAAATACACTCGCAAAGCTGTAACCCAACAAGCACGAAGTCAAACCTTTGATATGGAATGACTTTAACATTTGACATCAAACACAATTCTCAAACGTTTACCAATTGTTTGATTTAACATTTAAATTAAAATTGATAATGATTTGAAAATAAACATTTGATATTAAATGTTTTATCAATTTGATGTCAAATGTTAAATTCAAATCAAAAATAAACTTGGCAATACTAAAGCGAAAAATAAATGTAATCATTAAAAATGGCAATTAAAGTTACAGTTTTTACTTTATGGTTACATGTGTTTTACTATTAAAAATAAATTTTAATATAAAGTGAACAGCTTATTTCACGTGAAAATAAAAATTTTTTGTGAGTAATTCCAATGATTAAGAATACAAAAAAAAAAGGAAAATAGAACGGGAAAGTGAAGAAAGTTTGTTGAACGATCGCGGTGCTACAGTCCTCAAGTAGCCAAGTAGTTTGTCTTTCCAAGAATTAGAGGACAGAAAAAAAAATATTTTTTTTTATATTCCACATTGTATTATAATCCACATTTGAAAAACATTTGAGATTACGTTTGAAAGCAAGTTGTAAATAAAGGCATTTTTCAATTTGAAAATAATTTCCCCTTTTTGTTGAGAACGCTTTGATTTTCAAATGATTTTCAAATCATTATCAAACGATTGTCGTTTGAGAAAACGTTTGATTTCAAATCATTTTCAATTTGAAATCAAACCTCCGTGTTTGTTGGGAAATGATAACTTTAATACATATACACCTCTGGTCTGATGAGAAAACATAAGTCTCTATAATACTACTTGTAGATTCTACAAGTAGTATTATAGATACTTATGTTCTACAATGTAGAACTAAGTATCCGTATTCTCTCCTACTTAAGGCCGATTTACAGTATCACACAAGTCTAACTACCTATTTCCGATGAGCGAAAGAATTCTTTCTTTCAAATAATAACATTTAAAACAAATTTTTAGAAGTAGTTTGTTTTTGTTTTAAATGTATTTGTACGAAAGGAAGATTCCTTTGGCATATCGGAAATAGGCTATTAAACACTTTGACGAAAAAGTCGATTTATTGTTTGAAAATCCAAACAAATTATAATGGCAGGGTTGTATTTTCCTCAAAATACGTAAGACTTGTGTGATAGTGTAAAGTATCCTTTATTACATTTTGCTTCTACATGATAAGATTTTTTTCATTCTATATAATTTTTGACATGTCGTAATACATGCAATTCATAGTAACAAAAACTAGATTTGTCAAAGACAATGCACAAAGTCAATAAGAAATAAAAGCAGCAGCCATAAAAGCTACAATATCTACAACTTATTTTGACAATGTGACAGTAGTTCCAGTAGTGCTTTAAATTGGTTTAAACGAAGTCTTTTAGCCCATTATTTCCTATTTTTTTTTATGAAACTTTTATAAAGAAGAAAAAAAAAAAAAAAACAAATGTTTTTCTTTGTTAAAATTAAAACAAATTTAACAATTTTATAAAAATTTCGAAAAATTTTACAAAAATAAAGCCAGTTTGTAACTTTGAACAAACTTAAAAATTAAATTTGGATATTTGGAAATTTGCACAAGTTTAAAAATATGCACAATTTTTAAAATTTGCACAATATTTAAAATTAGTACAATATTCACGATTTTTACAATTTTTATAGATTGAACAATATTCAAAATTTCCACAATTTTTGAAATGTTCACAATTTTTAAAATTTGCACAATTTTTAAAATTTGCACTAATTTGTAAATACATATGCATAAAACTTCGCAATTTGCACAATTTTCGAAAATCAGTACAAAGTTAAAATTTTAGCAAAAACATTTTAAAATTAGTGCAAATTTAAATATTTGCATAAATTTCGAAAATTAGAAGAAAATTAAAATTTTGACAAAAATATTAAAAAATAAGAGCACGTTCGAATGTTTGCATAATTTTTGTGATTAAGTAAACCTTGACAAGAGTCAGAGTTTCAGAAAAAATTTGGAAATCGCTCGAAGATTTTGAAAATAAGAACAAATTTTAAAATTTGCACAAATTTGGTGATTTACTACAAAGTTTGTTAAACAAATTTGGTTATATTGTTACGAAAGTAACTTTAGTTAAGATTTAGTTGTAATTATCTTGTATTGATTAGTTGCTAAGTATTTATTAGTTATTTTATTTGTTAAAATTGTTATTGTATAAGTTATGCACACTTCTAGTGTAAAAATCAATGTACAGATGTAATGTTAAAATTGTTGTGCATAAAGCTGCGTTCACAATCAAAAAAACATTTTCACTTGGTGTTGATAATAGAGCAACAATTTCTTTTGTAACTAAACACATTTTGCATCAAGAAACCGTTTGCAAATTTTAGCCACAACATTATTATACATTTATTTTTATTTATGTAAACGTTTTGTTAAAGTTTTCATTCAAAACTAAATAAAATTATTTTAAACGTCAGAAACAATTTCATACAAATTGTTGCTGAAGTTCTAGTTGACTCAAATTTAGTTACATTTTAAAAAAAAAAATTATGTGTAGTTTATAGAAGACGAGCGCCTTACTCGTCCGTTCACCTTACATTTAAAACAAAAACAAATTTCGAAATTTTGTCTTTGTTTTAAGTGTTAGTTGAACGGACGAGTAAGGCGCTCGTGTTCTATCAACACCACGTTAGTTACATTTTTGTTCTAAAAATGAAAGGAAAATATATGAAACACTTCGGGAAGAAAAAAGATAGAAGAAAAAACGAAATAGTTTTTTTGATTGTGAACGTAGCTTAAATATACTTCAACCCCATTGTAAATACCCGAATTTTCGTTATTAAGTTATATCAATTTGTGATAACGCCTAAAAGTATGCCTTAGTTTATGATGCCTTATAACTAAATTAATTCAGCCGTATGGATAGTAACTATAGATGAGTAAGTAGCCGTTATGCGGCGAGCTTTCTAGAGCCATCTTGACGTTACTAGTATCATCTACACGTCTGGGCTAGAGTATAAATACTTACGGCGGCTAGCATAACGAGATCATTCTAAGTTCAGACTTTGTCAATAACGTATCACGCTGAGAAAATTATAGTTGGTTGTGAATAAAAGCTATAAATTACGGTTGTTAAAGAGACTAAGTACGAAATAAAGTTGTGTAAATTGTAAACAGTGTTTAAAGTGTTGTGATTATTGAGTTTTATTTAAAGTGCAATAAAGAACTCGAAACGGTTTATTATAAAGGAAATAAACCAAAACGTTATTGAAAGGCAATAACGTAACAATATGTAGGTTAGAACAAAATTAGAAATTCGAAAAAAATTGTATATAAGAACTTAATTGCAATCATAAGGTTATTTACTGCACATTTCGATATTTGTAGAAATTTTTCATTTTAATAGGAAATTTGAGAAACTTTAAGTATACAAGCTATTAAGCCTGTCCCTGCGAGGCACGAGGAAAAATTCCAGGCCCACAGGCCAAAAATCTAAATAGAAAAAAAAAGAAGAAAACAAAAATAAGGAAATAATATGCATAGATTACACATTTTTTCGAAATTTGCGCAAACCAGACATTGCAGTACACCCCTGGAAATTTGCACAATATCAACAATTAAGTGCCCATAAGAAACTTTTTTACAAAAATATTTTAGAAAATAAAATCAATTTGGAAATTTGTACAATTTAAGTACACAATTTGTTATCGTGTGCAAACATGAAAACAATTTAGTACAAATAAATAACAAATTGTGAAAGGTCTTGTAATTAAGTACAGATTTTAAGTGTGGGAGTCACACACACACACTCTTTTTTAATTATTTTAATAACTGCATTTTTAATTTCATTCATTAACTGAGACACATATGGGTCTGCAATCACAACTGTCATGTCCCTGATTATTAAAATCCCGAATTAAATATCCCGCATCTCTTCTTTGCACTGACTTTAAGGGCAAGGATTTTTTCCTCTTTTCGCTAAGTTAAGGGATTCTTAAAGCGAGGATTCTAAAACTTAATACTATTTGATACTATCTAGATTTAGAAAATAACTAAAAATTTAAAATAAGGCATACACTTGGCAATTTAATTTAAACTTGGTACAAAAGTAAAAATTTGGTACGTATTTGGAAGTTTTGTATAAATTCAGTAATTCAATAAAAAATTTTTGTTTTTTTTTTACAAATTTGGAAATTTATGGCGTTTTAATTTCTGAGTAAAATTCTGCATCTATTCTGCCTTTTACATTTTTTTATGTTCTTTTCTGAAATACATGTGTTATTTTAAAAGTGTAAAGTTTTCTTTTCTGATAATGTTCGCTTTAAAATTAAAAAAAAAAAAATGCTACATATTTAACACTCATTTTAAATAAAGCGGCATGAGTGCAACACTAGATCAAGGCGCATTTAGTACAAGGTGGGGGCAAGTTTCGAGCCGTAATTACTAGCAATTCAATACAAAAAACGTCTTTTGTTTCTGTTGGCTTTGTTATTGAGTTAACCTTGCGCGAATTCTACTTTATTGTTTAATGCCGAAATTTGTTTGTTTGAAAACGTAAAATATGAATCGCTTCTTAAAAATTAGGGGAGCATTTAAAAATGTTGCCAAGTCACATGTAACACTTATGCAACACTTGTTTTTTAGAAAAGAAAACGCCATAAGCAAACTGGTATTTGTCCAGTGTTACCATAATTATTTATATATGAAGAACACATACGTATATATGAATTAACATGTTGCGAGCATTTCTTTATTCCGTCTTAGTGGTTAGATTCCATATGTCTTTATGTAATATTCCACTCAAGTCCGTGTATGTTTAATTTAATTTCGTAAGTTCAATAACATGAAAAAATCAGAAAGTACCAATTGTTAAACAAAAAAGTACCACAACCGTCTCCTCTTATAGGACTCTTATGGACTTTGCATGTTAAATTTTATGTTTCTTGATTCAGTATTAATAAAAATTCAAAAAGTACCAGTTAAAAAACTAAAACGTACCAAAAAGATCCCCCTTACAAATTCTTATTCCCTCAGGACAATTGTTGTTAATTTTATGTTTCTAAGGCCAATTTTGCGGAAAATCAAAAAGTACCAGTTAAAAACCAAAAAGTACCATCATTTTGTATCTTATATGTTGTCATTCACTTTAAGCCCTGCACCTATAATTTTATGTTTCTAAGTTCAATATTATAGAAAATTCAGAAATAACCACATGCAGCACGGAAAAGTAAAAGAAAGAAATTTAATTTCTCGTATTTCCCCTTTTTGATACTTTTTTTTCTCCCCATTGAAGTATCAAAAATTTCAATATTTCAGAGATTTGTCAATGAATGGAGAAAATGGTTTTGGTAAAAAAGTACCAAAAATGTTACATACGTTATGAATGTGATATATTTTTAATTTTTATGTTTTAAAAGATAGCAGAGAGGAACAAAGAAGTTTCAAAATACTGGTTAAAAAAGTACCAAAAAGTACCAGAAACTTGTCTGCTTATTTTTCTCATCTTATGATAAACGATAAATTTTGTTGGTGTCTAGCTTTGTTTTGGAGATATGAGGTTACCGAATTTACCCTTTTTACCCCCTCAGATTTTAATAAAAAATAAATCATGCGCTTCTGTTAGTAAATACCTTTCAAATGTTTTGTTCAAATCGTTTGACAAGCAGAGGAGGAAAATTTTGTTAACCGTTTTACCTTTGCCGATTTACTACATACAGACTTTACTATAAAGATTTACGAGCTAGTCATGAGCTAGTCTATCAGTATGAGGGTTGCGAGTTCGATTCACGCCAGAGACTTTGTCTTTTATTTATAATTTCCTATTGTAATTGTTAGATACGAGTACATGTAATAAATAAAACAAGTAAGAAAGTATATGCGGTTAAGCCGGACCATTTGATACTCTATACCACAGTATATTCAGACACAATCGACAGTGAACCATACCTAGGAATTATGGGCATTTATGGCAACAACAAACCTATATTATGCTTTGAGGTAGAAATTCATAGGAAAGTTCTTTATGTCGAATATTATCTAGATATTAACGGTTGTGTACAAGTTATATTTACACAAGGTAGACTCATTTGGGAGTGCATACATGCTGCTCTATAAGAGGAACCGAATTGTCAAAATTGTCTTCATATAAAACAAGAACAATTTAACGCACACATGTGCAAATTTTTTCTCATATACACGAAATTTGACGTTAAGGTTCCAACTAGGAGTAATCAGCTGACAAACATATGGGCCAACGAGTTTACCTTGTGTAAATATTTGTTCGTCTAAAAGTGATTTTAGAGAGGATTTTTATATGGGTCACCTCCAACCAAACTATTTTTAAAAAAAATGTTTAGCACATTATTTTTTATATAACCATGTAATTGTCAGCGACAACTATTTTATGGTAAAATTAGTCCTCCATCAAGAACCCACCACCATATTATGGTTGCCTCTAAAAATGTTATGGTTAAATATGATATGATAATTTGTTTTGAAATTTACAATAGTATTTTCCTCTTTCTCAAGAGCAACATTCTATAGTTGAAAACCAACCATGCTATTGTAAATATAAATATCATGATATGGTTGTGAGTAATATACTATGTTTTGAAAGTTATCATAATTTAGTTGTTAGAAAAATAATTATTTTTCGGTCAACAATACTCAAAGTTATAATTGCGATAAACTTTGATATGCTTACAGTAACTATAATATTGTTGATATTGAATAAAAATAACAATTATTTGTGTACGACAAATTAAATTACATTAAACATAGTGTTGTTGCCGTAACCATGTCCAACCATATTTTTTCTCTGCGTGCAATAAAATATTTTTCGACCAAATTTAATTTAAATACTAAGATAATAATATTGTTAATAGCACCAAGACTCTATTCCGGAAAGAAGTTTTTATGGGCGCCATGTAAAATTATGGACCGATTCATACAAGGTTAACATGGACAGACAACCAGCCATCTAGCCAGCCAGACAGACGGACAGCTTTGTGTCGTATATTAAAGGTGGGCCTAGGACCAATATTGTTTTGTTTTACACACATCAGCACAAACGCATTATAACCTTTCCACACAGATGTGGGTATAAAAGGATTGTGTTAGAACAATTTTATATTGCAAACGAAGACACTTTAATTGAAGTGAACATTTCGTATTAAAGCGTATTTTAGTTTAAAGAGTATTGTTTTCTGAAAAATTCTTGTTGTATGATTTTTTAAACTTAAACTATTTTTAAAAACTTCCATACTAATCTACAATTTTTTTTTGTGTAAAATGCAACAGAAATAACTACGACCAAACTAAAACTGAAAACTTTTTGTTTTAAGCCGGTAGCAGCAAATATTTATGGTTTATGCAACAACAATTGTATGAAAACAACAAACAAGTTCAAACCAATTTGAAATTTCTAACAGGATGGTTTGCTATTTATTGTTCTAAAATTATTTTGCATACAAATTAAAAAAAAAAAAAAAAAAAAAAACAACGAAATTTTAACTAAAAATTTTTCTTAGCATTTCGAAAGGAAACGTTATTGCTATAAAATCGTTTGCATTAAGTAATATTTTGCAACAAACAAAATAACTAGGGAGAATATAAAAAAAAACCGGAAAGCTTAATGTAACAATTTGAGAACGGAATAAAGAAAGAAAATAAAAAAATTAGCAACTTACCATCATGTGACACCAACGACACGTGAGTCCTGTAATGCCATGATACGCTTTAATACGTTTGCGACATTTCGAACAGCGTCCGTAACAGTTGCCCTCAACCCAATGATGCAGCAAATCACAACCGCCCTTGACCTTTTTCGATTTGACATATGTTGTTATACAAGATGCTGGAGCATGTTGAACACAACGCTCATGTACTGTGTACTTGCACACTATTTTCATGTTACACATTCACGCACAGATTTTATTTGTTTTTTTTTTTTTTTGAGAATTTCCATTTGAAGGCGAAACAGAAGAAACAATTCAAGAACATGAAAATAACAAGAGAAAAACAAAATTAATGAAAAATCTGTCAACATGAAGTGAAAAATTGATAAAAAAAAAGATTAAAAGAAAAGATTAAAAAAATTGTAACAAAAAGAGTTTCTGGAAGCAATTAAGAGGTTGGTGTGATGAATAGACTCTTGACTCGACAACAAACGTGACAATATAATGGACTGTAAAATTTTAATAAATTCGACTAGAGACTAGACTACAGATAGAATTATCAACGAAACGATTAAAATAAAGACTCCACTATTGACTCTTAATATACTCCACTTTTGAATTAACAGTTATTTTCACCAAGTTCAGTTAAAACTTACTATTACTTTAACTTCCAGTTAACAATATGTTTTTGATAGCTAAAACTGGTAGTTAATTATAACTGCATTGTGTGAAATTGACCTTTAATATATTAAATTATTATTCTATATATAGAATTGATTATAGAGACGACTTTGTCCTCAACTAAAAAGTTGACAATAGACTGGACTGACTACACCAATAATCCTATACTCGACTACAGATTCGACTATGTATATAAGAGACGTTGGCTCGACTATAGACTAGAATTTAGACAGTGCCACAAAAGGTCATCGCCGCCAGTTTCAACACATGCAACGCGAAATGAAAGTAGACTATTTGTAGAGCAAATCTGCCAAAGGGTTTTGAAAATTTAGCTCGGGTTCCCGTAATATGGGCCCCTTAAGTTTTTGAATTTCTCAAAAAGGCGTTTAATACAAGTCAAAAAAATATACTAAATGTACTTCTGAGCTAAAAAATAATTTCAGATGTCTTCAGTAGAATCGTATGGCGATTTTTTTATTATAATTTATTAACTCTCATTTTAAGGGGTAATTTTTTTCCTTTTTCACAACTATTCACACAAGTATACTAAACGGCATTTATAAGGGTAAACATGTTCTACGAATATTTTTTGTGTCAAATTTCACTAGGGGTCTTCAAAGACCAAAAGTTTGTGTCATGTATTTTAAACGGATTTTCGAAATTTCGGGCATTGAAATTTTTGATTTTCTTAAAAGGGCGTTTGGTACAAGTCAAAAAGATATACTAAATATACTTCTGAGCTAAAACACTATTTCAGATGTCTGCTGTAGAATTGTATGGCGATTCTTTTCTTAGAATATATTAACCCTCTAACACTAATTTTAAGGGGTCATTTTTTAACTTCCAAAAAATACACTTAAACGAAGGTTAAGGTAAGAAGGCTAAAATGTTCTAGGAATATTTTCGTCATCAAATTTCACTAGGGGTGTGATGTATTCAAAACGGATTTTCGAAATTTCGGGGATTGAAATTTTTTAATTTCTTTCTGAGCTGAAAGACTATATTCGATGTCTTCAGTAGAATTGTATGGTGATTCTTTTCTTAGAATATATTAACCTTACAACACTAATTTTAAGGGGTCATTTTTTAACTTACACGCAAAAATATACTAAAACGGTACATTAGAGGGTTAACTTTTTTTACGAATATTTTCTGCATCAAATTTCACTAGGGGTCTTCAAAGACCAAAACATCATGCAATGTATGTAAAACGGGTTTTCGAAAAATTTAAAAATTTTAAGCCCCGGAATTTCGAAAAACCGTTTTACATACATTGCATGATGTTTTGGTCTTTGAAGACCCCTAGTGAAATTTGATGCAGAAAATATTCGTAGAAAAAGTTAACCCTCTAAAGTACCGTTTATGTATATTTTTGCGTGTAAGTTAAAAAATTATCCCTTTAAATTAGTGTTGTAAGGTTAATATATTCTAAGAAAAGAATCACCATACAATTCTACTGCAGGCATCTGAAATAGTCTTTCAGCTCAGAAATACATTTAGTATATTTTTTTGACTTGTACCAAACTCGTTTTTAAGAAATTAAAAAATTTCAATCCCCGAAATTTCGAAAATCCGTTTTGAATACATCACACAAACTTTTGGTCTTAGAAGACTCCTAGTGAAATTTGATGCAGAAAATATTCGTAGAAAATGTTAACCCTCTAAAGTACCATTTTAGTATATTTTTGGCGTGGAAGTTAAGAAATGACCCCTTAAAATTAGTGTTGGAAGGTTAATATATTCTAAGAAAAGAATAGCCATACAATTCTACTGAAGACTTCTGAAAATATTTTTTAGCTCAGAAGTGCATTTAGTATATTTTTTTTTTGACTTATATCAAACGCCTTTTCAAAAAATTCAAAAACTTGAGGGGCCCATATTTGGGGAACCCGAGCTAACTTTTCAAAACCTCACGAGTAGAATTTTTTCCTACCCTCCTTCAAACTACTAAAATGCAGATGTGACTTTCTTTCTAAGGAGGGCAGTATAGACTAAACTTAATACTTAATTGTACACTAAACAAGTCAAAAAGTATTGTTGGTCAAGCGCAACCTAATAAAATCATGTTATTAGTAGTGTCCGACCGAAGACACCTAATGACCTTATTATCCCAACTCACAACACGAAAAAACTTTAAAATTTTTTAAAACTTTAAAACTTTTTAAACTTTAAATTAATTTATTAACCAGAAATCCCTATTTATTTTGAAAAATTTTTCCTTTTCGAGAATTTTGTCATTATTTTCTTCCACTGCAATGTAAGAAATTAGGTCTTGCATTTCCCATGTAGAAACTTTAATTTGTTTTCTTCTTCTTTTATTGTTCCGATACTTGCTTGTATGCCTTCTTTAGAAACAATATAATTTACCACAACCGAATTTTTGATAACATATTTCAGTTGATTATTTGTGCATGATTTTGTTGTGATTTGCATATAATGGTATAAAAAAGTTCGGCCTTCGGCAAAAATCGGTCAAATTGATGTCGAACACAGATTTTCGGCCGATAAGCAATTTTTGGCCAATACCGAAGCCGAAGCAGATTAATTGGACACTAGTTATTAGATAACGATTCATCTTAAAGTTCTTTGTGCCGTATGTGATTTAGATATCTTCAATCTATATAAGATTTATTTCGTCGGCCTAATACGCAAACCTGCTAACTCCTTTTCACCTAATTTTACAGGAGAGACAAAAAAATGTCATATTTCATATTTGCAGCTCGAGAGGAAAACAAAAAATAGAATTGGTTTTAAACACTTCAAACCCCAAATTGAAGAAAAACTACATGCTGGTCGACGAGGCGTATCTTTCTCTGCCACACGGCATCAAAATCTCAATTTACTTAAAAAGTGGACTTAGCAGGTTTGCATATTAAACCGACTATTTGCTTTTAAGTGATTTTTGGAAGGAGGCACAACATTTTGTCATGACATAATCGCTATATTGTCGCCAGTTTTTATGTCAATACAAAAATATATAAGTAAGTTTTGGCATTAAAGGCTATTTTCGTAAGAAGTGGGAGAATGGGAACTATGGTCCGATTGAGACCAATTTTAAAATTTTAAATAAAAACTAACATTAAAACACAAAAGCTACATTCCGGAAGAAGCTTGTATGGGGGCTTATTTAAATAATAGACCGATTTTCACTATTTTCCAAAGACTTGATGCTTGTGAAAATTAGAATTTATGTAGCTCTAAAATTGCGACCTTTAGTTTTCGCACAAGTTGTACATGGACAGATAGCCAGCCGGTCAACCTTTAAGGCAGACGGACGGATGAACGTACATTGCTAGGTCGATTCAAAAAGTGGTTCTAAGTCGATCAGTTGAAGGTGTGACTGGGATCAATATTTTAAGTTGTTACAAACATCAGCACAAACACTAATAACATATCCACTATTGTGGTGTGGGTATACTACTCTAAAGCTATAACGAAAAAACGTAAGAAAATATAACGAGGTTAGAATAAAAAAAAAACTAAAATTTTAGGCAAAATTTTGAAGTCCTGCAGCCGTATTCCGCAATTCGTAAAGCTAAATCTCTATCGCTGAAAATCTATAAAGTTGATTTAGCGATTTTTGGCTACGAATGCAATCCTGTAACCTGCATTGATAAATTTGGAAATGCCATAACAATTTAATTCGGCGAAATTTTAGCTTTTAATGTCATCGCTAAAATTTTTAAATTTTGTATTCTCTAAGGCATTCTAGCGATCGAGATTTAGCTTTAGCTAAGCGAATTACAGAATACGGCTGCTTGGGCCCTGTTTCTCAAAACTAGAAGTTACAAATCTACAAGTAAAGTACGTTAAAAAAATAAATCTTATAGTATTTGTTTGCAAGTGCATATGAAAAGCGTCATAAAAGTGATTTTTTTAGTATTTTCTTTGGAAATAGGATTAGGATTTAAAAAAAATGTCTATAGTTATAAGGAATTTTTTCGTATATCTTCAAAGTTTGTCATATGAACCAAGTTTTACAACGAATCAATAGCCTGCAACAAAGGATTTTTCGATCCCCTTAAGATTCGTTATATCGAAGTATCACTGTATAATGAAAATTATATATACAATTAAATTTTTACTTACATACACAGCAGAGGCCTTTTTTGCCTAAGCCAACCAACATATTTAGGCAAAGATTACAATATGCTGGTTTCTTAAAGTGTTTCAAGCGCCAGACGTGTATGCCATCCTCCTTTAAAGCAGTACTATCGACACCTTTAAAAAAAAAGAGAAAAAACTTGCATGTAAAATATGTACAAAACTTTAAACTTAAGCAATTTGCGCAAAAATATTTTCAAAAAAAAAAATGAAACTGACAGTCTCATTATTATCACAGTGCACACGGTTAACTAAACTTTATCACACTTTCCGACGATTTCTTTTACCTTTTAATGCAATTTCCGAAGAAAAAAAAATAATAAAGTGTTATTTTCTTTTAGAAAAACATCATGTCATATGCATATGTTGCTTTGGTAAAAAGAAAACTGACTGTAGTTAAAAAGAAAACTTAAACTAACATTAAGTTTAATAGAAAACAAGTTAAAGTGCTATATTCGGCTGTGCCGAATCTTTAATACCCTCCACCGAAATTAAGAATATTTCAGAAGTGGGCTTTATAAGAGATCTATAAATTATAATAAAAACTGGCTTCAGTATTATAAATGATTGCGGCTTAGATCTTTTTTAAATTATTGGTTGATTGGTTGTTAAACTTAATTTAAATTAATGTTATATATAAATCGGCAGAGGCAAAACAGTTATGGACACCTCCCCCTTTGTAACCCCCCCCCTTTGTAAATTCGGTAACATAATATGTACAATATTAAAAGAGAAACAAAATATTAAATATTTACCGTTGTTCATTAGAAAATTAAGTCGGCAGGTGTCTGGTCCTTTTTTGAAATTCTGCCCTTTTGGGAAGTAAACGGGAATAACCTGAATTTTAGATCTTCTTCGTCACCCCATTTATCTTTTTAACCAATAACATAAATTAATTGAACATTGAAACATAAAAATAAACATGCATGGCCCTGAATGAATAAGAATCTGTAAGGGGCACATTTTTGGTACTTTTTCGTTCTATAACTGGTACTTTTTTAATTTTCGTAAATATTGGTACTAGATTAAAATTAAACATACCATGTCTTGAGTGGATGAAAATCTAAAAGATCGAACTATTTGGTAATTTTTTTTTACTTCAACTGGTACTTTTTGAATGTAGGTTAGTATTGGACACAGAAACATACAATTAAACATGCAAAGTCCTAAAATAATGAGAATATGTAAGTACTTTTGGTACTTTTTCGTTCTTTAACTGGTACTATTTGAATTTTTATTAATACTGAACGTAGAAAGATAAAATTAAATAGCAAAGTTCAGTGTGATTGAAAAGCTATAAGAGAAGACTTTTTGGTACTTTTTTGTTCTTCAACTGCTACTTTTTGAATTTATGTTGGTATTGGATCTAGAATCATAAATTAAACATGCAAAGCCCTGAGTGTATGAGAATCTGTAAGAGGGATCTTTCTGGTACTTTTTTGTTCTTTAACTGGTACTTTTTGAATTTTTATTAATGCAGAACCTAGAAACAAAAAAAAAATCAACAGCAAAGTCCAGTGTAATTGAGAAACAATAAGAGGAGACTTTTTGATACTTTTTTGTTTTTTAAATGGTACTTTTTGAACTAATGTTAGTATTGGACCTAGCAACATAAAATTAAACATGCAAAGCCCTGAGTGTATGAGAATCTGTAAGAGGATTTTTTTTGTTTTTTTTCGTTCTTTTTAACTGGTACTTTTTGAATTTTTATTACTACTGAACCTCAAAACATAAAATTCAACATGCAGAGTCCAGAGTTATTGAAAAACTATAAGAGGAAACTTTTTGGTACTTTTTTGTTTTTTAAATGGTACTTTTTGAACTTATGTTAGTATTGAACCTAGAAACATAAAATTAAACATGCAAAGCCCTGAGTGTATGAGAATCTGTAAGAGGATTTTTTTTGTTTTTTTTCGTTCTTTTTAACTGGTACTTTTTGAATTTTTATTACTACTGAACCTCAAAACATAAAATTCAACATGCAGAGTCCAGAGTTATTGAAAAACTATAAGAGGAAACTTTTTAGTACTTTTTGGTTTTTCAATTGGTACTTTAAATTTTTTATATATTATTTAACCTTAAAAATTAAATTAAATATTCGCGGACTTGAGTGGAAAATAACATAAGGACCGAAGGTTGGTCCCTCGACGAATCGATCCACTAAGACGGGGAAAAAACAAATGCTCGAAACATTTTTATTTATATCGTTACCTGAAACGCAAAAGGCCAAAAGTTACAAATCGTAATTTTAATTTATTCTGATGTATTGCATCGACCAAAATTTGTGATTTTATAAGCAAAAGGCCCTTTCTACCAAAGATTAAATGGTAATCGCTAAAAGGACTAACTTAAAGTTTGCATGGTATGCAACATTGTCAATTGTGAAAACAACTGGAAGATTTTACAAGAAAAATAGAATAAAAATTAATTATAAACATCTATTACTGGGTACACATATGACTTCAAAATATACAGTGGAAAGGATCTAGATCCCTCCTTTGGGATCTACACTACAGCCGTTCGAAAATCGCAGAGACCAGGTCCTCAACCTAGGCCCCAACAATCACTACATCTTCCCATTCAGGGAAATGCAAGACGTCGTTGTGCCCGTTGTAGCCAACAAAAAAAAACAAACTCGAACATACACGATATGCACGCAGTGCAATATTCCACTATGCAAAAACTGTTTTGCACCTTTTCATTCATAGATTTATACGTTTAGGTGAACATACCCGAAATTATCATCATTTTTTATCTCAGTTTTATCATTTTGAATTGTTGTTTTTTTTTAAGATTTTACAAGATCTCATACAAATAAGAAATAAATGCTTTATTTTCGATTTTACTGATAATGTTTTTATTTTGTATATACCAAAAATATGTTTTTTTAAGACGGTTGGTACGTATTTGTACCACTTAAAAAGACGAATGGTACAACGGTGTACCGGCCCCTCCAAGACATCCCCGATATTGGAGCGCTACATTTCCATACCAGAATGTTTCTACGATAGGCTATTAACTCAATGAATTCATAAATTTCATTATAGCATTCAAATTCGAAAGCCGTCCCGAAAGGGTTAAGGCGATTTATCAAAATATAATTTAAAATAGTTTCTGCTTCTCCTGTAGAATTTTTAAAATGTTAGATAGGGCCTTTTGCGTTTTAGGTAAAGATTGTATGTATGTGCGTTGAAGGCCATATACACCTCGACCCAGAAGATATATATTTTCTTCATATCTGCAAACACTAGTTTGAATAAAATATCAGGATTCGTAACAGTTTTATCCGTTTTAAAATGATTTTCATGAGGGAAATGCATGGATTAATCATCACAAATTCGGAAGGGCGAATTCTGATATTAAAAAAACCTAAATTAGACCAAATTTCTGTAGTGAAATTTGTTTAAGCGTTCTTAAGGGCATATGGTCGGCGTGATTTCTAGCCTTAAAAAACTATGACAGACCAAATTTGATTACAATAGCATTATTCGTTACGGTTATATGAGTACTTAAGTGTTTTTCGAGTGTTGGCTTTGTATGGGGCCTATGGTAAATTATAGACCGGTCTTTGTGGTATGATTTCTAGTCATATAAAACGAAATCTTATAACAATCCGTGCCTTACGCTACTTTTTATGTTTGTTTCTGTTACAAAACTATCAATTTTTAAGGTGGGTTGTTCCACATTTGGATTCATATCTCGTTTCCTATTTAACCGATTTGGCTGGATTTCAATCCCAAGTTGCTTAGTATAACTAAATATTAACAGTTTGACACCAAAGTTGTTCTTTTCTTTTGAGTTGTTTAAAAGTTAGCGTAATTTCAGCAGATGGACAGACAGACGGACAGGTCGACAGACGGACAGGTCGACTTGGACCCAGAATATACCCTGCGGGAAATTTCTGATAATTGTATTATAATAAAATGGACCGAATTGTGATAAATGAAAATAAGATATACCACTGCACTGGTGATAAAGTGTAGTTTACCCCATAGGATAAGTAATTGACACAAAACTAGTCATGGGGCTGGCTTTTGTGCAGTCTGATACTATCTGTTGATATTACTTTATATGAAGGAGATCTATTATATTAATAGGGTTCGCTCGGGACAGTATCTGCGACAGGCAATATTTTAACAGAAGTTAAATGTGTCCATTTACAAAGAGTCAAAAAGGTGCCAAATAAACCCCTCCTAGGACATCGCCAAGTTAAAGTGACAAGCCTTCTTCATCTAAAGTGTTAGAACTAGAACTGGTCCCTATGACTTCAGAACTGTCACGTTACAATTATGATGCTAGTTTTCTTTCCCCTAGGGTATATACTTATACGTTATGGGCCAATAGTACTAAAAGAGTTTCTTACGAAATGACAAACTTATTATGCCATCATTCACCACTATAAATGGAGGGTATAAAAAAGAAAATAAATTGAAATACATGCAAGTCTTTTATTTGTATCAAAACAGTCACCGCCAAAAGTAAACAAGTTACAGCAAGCAAGTACTTGATGATGTTTTACAACAAGATGAAAGTGGAAATGGCCGGATGGCTAGATATGGATGGCGTACACAAACTTGTAACTCGTAAGTATGATGTAAAATGCTTATTTCCTGTTTAAACTTTTTCCTTACATTTTGTTCAATTCTTATTACGCAACGACTTTAGAATGAAACCTTGTATTTAAGTCTGACTGTGATAATATGAGTTGTCGATTTGTGTATGTGGATGCGTGTGTTTAAGTATATCAGTGCTAGTAATTTAACACTTACAACACTAGCACTTAAGTAAAAAAAAAATAAATGCAAAAAAAAAAAACCTTAATAAAACTACAACTAGTTAACTTTACCTACCTAAAAGTACTAGTAAAGGTATCGTTGTCATGCCACCACGTTGCCATTCTTCCAAGGAAACAGTGCCATCGGCATCATAGTCAATTTCTATCATCATATCTTGTAGAATCTGAGGAAGAAAAAATGGAAAAAACAAAAATATGAAATTTTATTACAACAAGATTGTCAAAGAGTAAAACTAGAGTTCTTAGAAACAAAGATGGCAAAAAGATCCTTTCAAAGAAAAAAAAAACGGATTTTTGAGAGGGTTAAAGTAATAGAAAAAGTGTCACTTCAAAGTGTGTAACCAGATTTAGCAATCATAATTTCTTTCTAATTTTTAAGTGTGCGTGTGTGTTTTAATGGTCTAAGTAAATTGCTTAAATTTAAGGAGAGTTTTAGGAACAAGAATAGGGATACAAGGACAAAACTGAATACTTCAAAGAATTAACTCCTCCAAAACTGTTCCCCTATAAAATATAAATATTGTTACGTTTTTTTCTTTAATAAACGCGTTTGAGTTCTTCCAATAGCTAACCCAAATAAATACACACACTTATTCAACTTAACAAAAATTTAAAATTAATTATTATGTTCACAAAATTTCAATGCGTTAAATGCGTCAATATAAAAAATTTTTAGTTCACAACCGGTAGTAGTCATGTAGGGGAATGCTGGGCAAAACGTGGCGTCTAACCCCTGCTCTTAAACATTGGGTCTACACAGCGGTGGCGAAACCAATCTTACTCTACGGGATACTTGTATGGTGGACGTCATTGGATAAGATATCGTACCGGAATATGCTAACAGGCGTACAGAGACTCGCCGAACTTAGTATCATCGGTGCCTTGCGTAGTACACCGACTGCGGCACTGGATGTGATCCTGGACTTGCAACCGATTCATCTAGTAACAGAAGGAACGGCGAGGAAGTCTGCGATCCGCTTAAGGGCGACGGGACAGTTTGCATACGGATCTTATGGTCATGACAGTATTATAAGGGGTAGCAGTGACTACACCAATCCGAGACTGACATTTGAAAGGAAACCGCGAGTTATCTTGGAGAAGGACCGCTGGTTGGCAGGACTCCGATCTGGCCATAGGACCTTCAGTTTCTACACTGACGGTTCCAAAATGGAGGACGGAGTTGGAGCTGCAGTCTACTGCCGGGAACTGGGTTTTCGGAAATCTTATAAGCTTCCCGATTACTGCAGCATATTCCAGGCGGAGATATTTGCGGCCAAAATGGCTGCTGATTTGGCACGTAATTCCAGTACTGGGAACTCTCACTTGAATTTTTTCATCGATTGTCAGGCGGCGATCAGGGCGATAACCGTTGATTATTCATACTCTTCGATCGTAGAGGAGTGTAGGGACTCGATGGATAGACTCTGTGCGAATAGGAGAGTTCACATCTATTGGGTTCGCGGCCACCAGGGCATTGAAGGCAACGAGGAGGCGGACGAATTGGCGAAACGGGGGGTCCATTTACCATAGGATATGGTGATGGCCATTCCGGCTCCAATTCAGAACATAAGGAGAGATACGGACTCTGCGTATGGAGGAGATCAGAGGCGATTTGGAAAAACACCAGAACGTGCAGGGTTTTCAAGGTAATGTGGGAATCCTATGATCCAGAGTCGACAAAAATTCTTCTGTCGCTATCGAGAAGGGACTGTAGACTTCTGGTAGGTTTTATGTCGGGTCATTGTTGGACTGCGGTATACGCCCAGAGGGCGGGGCGGTTGAATAGTGACAATTGTAGATCCTGTGGGGTACCAGGGAAAAAGGAGACAGTGGAGCATTTACTCTGCTACTGTCCGGCACTCGTGCGCTCCAGGGCAAACTTTCTGGGAGATCATTACTTCCAAGGTCTCGGGGAAGTCACCGGAATTGGGTTAATGAGACTCCTAGCATTCGGCAAGAGAGTGTGGGGTACTCTGGGCACATTAGGGGAGAACGGGGCACCTTCGGCACTGGGGTACATTCGTCAATGACGTTTTCGGTATGACGCACTTATTTTTCATCACTAACTATTTATTTAAATTTATCGAAAATCAAAATAAATAACTCCCGCAAAGTTTGTCATCTCAAGCTTACCAACTGAAAAAACTACCGTGTTTAAGTTTTTTTCCAAGTGTTTTTGTAATATTTTGATTCTATTTAGTAAGTATTTTGTATTTGAAAATTATCAATATTTAAAATAAAAATTACAAACCAACTTAATTAATTGTGCTAGTTTCCTAAAAAATAAGTTGAATCTAAATCTTTGTTGAAGAATAATAGAAAAAAAATAAAATAGTGTAAATAGTGCTTTCGGGGTAGCTTTCGCTAGTTCTATGAGCCGAAATAAAACTTAAGTTTAACTGTATCCATCTTATAAAAAATAGTTAATCCGTTTGTAGCTGGCATCTTATTTTATTTTTTATAGAGTTTTTAATGAACAACTGCCTTTAAGAATATAGTCGACGAATGTGCCCCGTCAAATGCCGAAGCTACCCCGGCGTGGGGCACATTCAGCGAAAATTACTTTTTTTCCTTATTCTTAAAAAAAAATAACAAATACTCAGTATTCATAAAATTTTGTACCAATATATTTTTATTCAATATCCAAGGACAACAACAAGCGATAAAATTTGTAAATCTGTTGAATACATTCTTAGATTCAGGGCTTAAAAAAAAAAGTGCCGATGCTGCCCCGGTCTCCCCTACATCGAATGACCTTTTTCTAACATTCTTCTGTGGACTATCGTACAACGTGGTAACGCTAGGGACCTATTTGGTCTATGCGTGGTCTTTGTGACCGGCCACTCTAACCTAAACCTAAACCTAAGTCGGTAGTAGTTGTAGAGTAGTAGATTCAATAACCTTCTAGTCGATGCCAGAACATTCTGCTCGAATTCGAAATTGTAAAATTAAATCTACAGTGCAGCAAATAACAATTTAAACTAATACGACATAAAATATAATTTACAAGATAACTTATAACTAAAACTATAAATAATTCTTAGATAAATCTAATTTCGTAACAATATAAAATAAAACACAAGTGCCAAAGTACATTCTTTAAACAAACAGTACTTTTCCATGCATTAGCTTATCTACACATGTAAGAACTCTGAACCCTGATGAACTTTATCTTCTCTACTCAGCAAAGCCAGCAAATGAAGCAAAGAGTTATATACTAGAGTTGGTATATTAATAATGAGATAGCTTGTAGTGCTGATATAGGCTGGAACCCTCACTCCGACCGGATAATATATTTAAGGTGCCGAACCAGTGCTCTTAACTTTACTTGCAAGAAGATTTATTCAGCCTTATTGGCCGTGTAATATCGTCCTCAAACATCGGTGATGTATTCGAGGCGTTACCGAAAAAGAGCTTAAGCGACATTATTTTCAATTTTCGTTTTTTTTAATAAATTAGTTTATTGGCAACACTTGCATCATTTTCTAAAATGTCATGGTCATATAAGGTACAGTTACGATTATATAGCAAGACAAATTTTATCGTAAGCGACAACCTTCATAAAAAATTTATATGAAATAAAATAAAAAACCTTCCTTTGTAAAATTTTGTTTTTGGCGCTTAAGCTTTTTTTTTGCGGTAATGACTCATATTAATTGTCTTGGGTGATTTTAACGCACAAATTGGACACGACAATACTGGATGAAAGAACCATCATAGTCTTCTCACTACGAACTGGGAAGAAAACTCAAAAATTGCGAAATTTGTGTAAACATGTGTACTGCGAACAATTTCGTCATAGGCGGATCTCCGTGCTCTCACAAAACGGTTCACAAGACAACATGGATATTATCGGACCATAGAACTGACAACCAGATCTTACACATCACCATCAGCCGCAAATGGCGCGGGTCACTTTCAGGTGCTCGGTGTAAAAGGGGAGCAGATATTGGAAGTGATAATAATTTACTTCTGGGAAGTATGCACATAAAACTGGGGGCAATCAATAGATTAAATCCATCCCTCTCGAAAAAGTTTGATATTCTTAAGTTAACGAATCCTTCTATCGTCACAAGCTACACCCATGCATTGCTGTAAGCCATTATAACAACAACGTATGAACAGCGAAAAGGGGAGCAGATATTGCAAGTGATCATCATTTACTTCTGAGAAGTATGCACATACAACTGGCGGCAATCAATAGATTAAATCCATCCCTCTTGAAAAAGTTTGATATTCTTAAGTTAACGAATCCTTCTATCGCCACAAGCTACACCCATGCATTGCTGTAAGCCATTACAATAACGACGTATGAACAGCGAAAAGACTGGAAAACTGTCAGGGAACTGATAACCGAAGCAGCCAAGGATATACGGTTCAAGGACCAAAGACGCAATCAAAGGCAATCTGGCGACACGTGGTACTTTATAACGGAGAAGAATTAGTACTCGAAACTAAAAACAAATATCTTTGCTAACAATATATTTTATGTAAAAAACTAAGATACAATTTACAATTGAAAGGGAGAAAAATCAGGAAATAGCGTACCTGGACACCAAACTAATTCGAAGGAAAAATTCCATAATTTTTGACTGGTTCGCTAAGGAGACCTCATCAGGAAGGATAATGAATTTCAACGCAACCCAACCGAAAAATCAAAAAATCAACACTGCTAAAAATTTCATCTCCAGGGTTTTAAACATAAGCGATGAACTTTTTCACACTTAAAACAAAAATATAATTTTCAATATCCTTAAAAGCAATAGTTTCCCAAATAAACTTATATCAACACTAATAGAAGACACAATTACGAAAATAAAAAATAAAAATGATAATAACCCCACTAATATAGAAAAAGAACAAAAATATTTTTACAGTGTAAAATACATCCCGGGCCTCACTGATAATAAAAACATACGAACGTCAATAGAAACAAATAATATAAGCTTTGCTTATAAACCCAATAAAACACTTAGCACTATATTCTCTGCAATAAAAGCTCCAATAGAAAAACAAAAACAAAACAACATTGTGTACGAATTACAATGTAAAGGGAATAACGAACAAAGTTGCGAACTCATATACATTGGAACAACAAAACGATCCCTTGAAACTAGAATGGGAGAACATATGATGGATATACAAAGGAAAAAAGAAACGACAGCATTATCAACACACATTTTAAATACACAACATAAAATTGATTTTGAGGGGGTGCGAATACTAGATAAAGTAAGGGGCGATAAGAAGAGATTTACAATTGAAAGTCTAAGGATACAAGAAAACATAAAGAAGACGATGAATGTCAAAGAAGACACTAACAATATTAGCGCAAATTATAGGGTTGCAATTACTTAATCGTGACAGTGATACTTGTTTTGATATGTGTTTAACTTTAAATTTATGTTTTATGTTTATATGTTTAATGTTACATGTAAAAGGAGAAATTTAATTTAATGTGAAAAACTCATATTGTAAGTTTAACTCTTTTAATGTAATTTATTTGTATTTATGTTAATTTATATATTTTTTAAAATTTTAAATAGACGCTCCCTTAAAAAAGTCGACAAAAAATCGACGAAACGTCGGGAAAACTGTAATAAAAAATTGCTTTTTATTTACATTAATTAACCTTAGGCCCTATTAGCTTTAATAAAAAACAAATCAATTATATAAATACAGTTCTTTAGATATAATCTATTTTCTGCCACGCCCACTTCTCCAAAATGTGGACGGTAATATTTTGTCGGATGGTTGTAACTAATTTGAAATTTGGCACTTTTTTTACTTTGAGCCAACACTCTGAGGATGCCCCCTAATAATGCAAAGCATTGTGTCGAAATTAGGAAAATAGGTTATGAGGAGAAGGAAAGAGGGAGTAGTGTTTGTGGACATTTGTAGTCGATTGGAAAGACTTTGCAATACATTGGACAGTCGACCACGATTGGATGTGCTCTGCTGAAAAGACGATTACTATGGGCATGCACCCGCGTCTCAGGGATAAGTTCGCACATTTTAGGGGAACACTTTCCATGATAATCTATATAGAACAATGACGAACAACACACATTCCAACAATGCTTCAATGAGTCAGTAGAGCTGGATACCCTACTGTCAACGCTCTCCTTTGCACCCGATCCAGAAGCTTCAAGATCCAAATCTTGAAGCACCTGCCTTGATATGGAAGTTGTATTCCATTTTCGGACAGATATAGGCGGTATTAATAGTGTGGAGATCAGACGTAGTGAAATTTTTCTCGCACCATTTTAAGAACATCCTTAACAGCTATACAGCCCATAGATACAGATGACGCAGACTCCACAAGACGTTTGTAGGTCAAAATACAACATTGGGTATTACGAGCATTAAAAACGACCCTATTCGCAAGACTCCACTCGTAGATTATCGTAAGGTCATGATTGAGTGTGTTGTTCACATTCTGCCTTATTGCTTCAATCTCAGCAAGGCTTGGTCCTTGATTAAAGGCAAGTGAATGACAAATGCTGCTGTCATTTGCGAAATAATAGATAGGATTAGATAGACCCAGGAGGTCGATAAGAAAAATACGAAAAAGTGTAGAAAAAAGAACAGAGCCTTGCGGTTCCCCTGAATTCAATTGAAACTCCTCCGATGAGAAACCATTTATTGTCCATGAGAAACCTCGATATAAATCGAGAAAAAACAACAGCAATAAGCTTTGAAAGGAGTTCACCGTGCACACACACACGATCAAACGCTTTGGAAATATCTAGAGCAACCACTATGCTTTCACCAAATTTGGGAATGTTGCGACTTAAACGTTCTGAAAGAAACGCTAAAAGGTCTCCCGTAGAATGACTTCTACGAAAGCCATACTGTCTACCACACAGAAGTAAATTAGACTCCAGATAATTTGCCAAGTGCTGATTGATCATGCTCTCCATGACCTTCGAGAGTGTAAAGCAAATTGCTAGTGGGCAGTAGTTTTCAGGATTTGTATCCTCACCCTTTTTTGGGATTGGCTGGACTTTGGCCAGCTTTCAGCAAGAAGGAAAAGCTCCTTCCCCTGCACGAGAATCTAAATAATGTTGCCAAAGGACGAGACGAGAATTGCAATCGAATTTTTATTGATATTATGAGACTTTAATCAGTTTCTCTGAAATCGCGACTACTGTGAAAGACCAACGAAATAATGGGCTTTCCCAGTTGGCCACGTCTTTAAGACATCCTCGAAGACGGATGCACGACAATCTTAATTTCTGAACGACATGTGAGAGACAGCGGGAACAAATCGTCAACGACATTTTCGAACAAGTGTCGCGAAAATCGTGCACGACACAAAGAAAGACTATGTCGCCTACTTTATCATCAACGACTACATGCATGACAATGTCGTCTATTTCGACGTCTACGACAAAAATTATTATATGGTTATCTAATTCAGACAGTTTTTAGTATAGTTGGAATTTAAATTTCTGTTGTATGTTTTATATTCGACTCCTTTAAGCAATCCTTAAGATGACAGTGAAGTATTAACTGCATGTAATCCATTTATCAGCCCGCGAATAATTTCATCAGCATTTTCGGTTTTACTGTTTAGAACTAATTTGTAAATTTTATGTAGGTATTTAAATCAACAATGAAAAAAAAGAATGTGAGAATTTTAAGAAAACCAAGCAAGTGATTGTATAGCATTCAAGAAAACTTTGTCGTCAATAGCTTTTATACAAGACAACTTATAAGACAGTGTCGCTCATACTGTCCCACATAGAGTTTAATAGAGGACAACTTATAAGACAAAGTCGCTCACAATGTCCCATATAAGGCTAAATAGAAGACAACTTATAAGACAACGTCGTTCATACTGTCTTTCATAGAGTTTTATAGAAGATAACTTATAAGACAATGCCGATCAAACTGTCGTGCACGGCGATTTCCTGTAAATTGTCTTCTAGAAAACCTAAACGACAGGTGACAAGGAGTTTCATTTAAAGAAAACGAGGACTTTGAATCCAATTTAATTTTGATTTAAGTTACTGGATTTGATTGCAATCGATTTGGTTGCAATCAATGTTGATTGAAATCAATTAATATTTGAATTGATTCAATCGTTTTTTGTTCTGATTTTGAATGCAATCAAAATATTAGCAAACATAAACGAAAAATCATATTAAATCGATTGCAACCTTCTACAGCCCTGACATCCACGAGGAGAGACAGAAGTCTAGAAACTAAAACTTAATTCATTGCAATTTTTTATTTTTTTTTGTGGAAAATATCAAGGACATTTATAACTTTCTTTTATGGCTCAATAGCAACCAACGATAATAGAATTTTAACGTCTTTTCTTCTCCGTACAAAAAATATTGTGTAAAACAACAAAAAGATTTTCTCAATTACAAAAAAAAAAAAATAAAAATAAAAAATCCAACAAGAATTCTGTTTAAGTAATAAAAAAATATTTATGTACTTGTTTATAGTATCGACAGAATATAGCAGTTGAAATATTATCCCACCTGTTTTCCTACTGATGTTGGTGGAGTAACTTAAAACGCAATTGGGTCGTTAAAGCTGAACAAAACAATCGTTTCAAGCTACTTTTTTAACTACACTCCAAATAAAATTTCCACAAAACTGATTTCATAGTTAATCTCTGGCATTTTAAAGTAAAATAACTAGAATATAAATTTTTTTTCTGATTTTTTAAGTTTGTTAAAGTGCTATGGATATGATGATGTGTTGCCTGGTTGCTTGAGTTCGAGAACGAATACTCACTGGTTGCTAAGGTAAAGGAAAGTCTTAACATAAAACTTGTGTGGAAATGTTTAAATATTTACTGATTTACTGCCACTCAAAATCTCATGTTATTTGTTTGTTTATTTATTTACAAAAGTACGTGAATTTTGTAAAGAACTGTTGCATCTATAAACTTTCTTGTGGGTACTTTTATATCTTAACACGACTTGTACAGTGAACAGCAAAAGTCAAAAGTCCTGTTGCCAAAAAAGAGATTTTGTTTATTTTTTATCACAATGGCTGAGTTCCAGAACATCAAAATACTTTGCGGTCAAAGTCACACAGAAAAAAATCAAGCCAATTTTTTTTTTTTTAATTAAATCATTAATCAAAATTAAAAACAGTTTTAATTGAAAATGTTATCAAGTGAACTAAACGTTTACTTATATCAAAAATATTACTGCAGAAAATGTTGTTAATATCAAAAAATATTTAATTGATACTATTAATTTGTTTACTGGTTCCAATTTAATTAATTTCTTAATTAAAATTTTATAATTGAAATCAATTTTTATCCTTTTCTGTGCATCAAGCTTAACGGTGCACAGTTTGATTATTGTTAACATATCGGTAGCTTTTTTGGTGCTCTTAGGGACAGATGAGGAAAAGATTCACATGGGCACCTGACGAGTCGGCCAAAGGTCATGGTGGATTTTACCTATTGGGTGACAAACATGGTGTTTGCCAACCGCCCCACGTATACAATAGGTATTTTGAGTGTATGGGGCAGAGTTATACACTCGCTCTCTTTTTTAGGAGTTGGAGCTATCTCACCTCCACTGTTTTTGGAAAAATGACAGCAGCTTCTGTTAAGTAGCAACAGCCCTACGGTTAGTCCCCCCTAAGGCTAAGAGCCCCCAAAACTTTTGAAAAATCATCCATTTGGTGGGATTTCTGAGGGATCCCTTCCAATGACTTTGGGTTTAAACCAAAACTATCGGGTGCCCCCCAAAATATCTCTTCGTCAAACACCCATCTATCCGTTGCACCAAGTTCTAATTATCAGAAAAGTAAAACTTCCGCATGGACAATCATACGGAAAAACAGATAGCAGTTTTCGTCAGAAGGATACTAACGGAGGCCTCAGCCGGAATCTAACGGAGGACTCAAATTGAGGCACCTGCTCAAGGGGTCTAATAACTCCCATTGTACCAGATAAGATCACTGGTCAGCCGCGAGGGCAAGATATCGCAAAGATCTCTGTTAATTTTGAATTTTGGCTGAAATATCCTTAAGATGATCCCTTCAGACCTCCGGAGGGCACTTAGAGATGGATAACATTGTAAGATTCTATATGGTTGCATTGCTTGTTCCTCTGAATAAAAAGTAAACAACAAGGTTTTTCCATAACAAAAGTTCTTACTAAATAAGAAAGTATTTATTTTGACAACAAATGTTTTAAAAAACAAACTTTTTCTGTAGTAAAGTTGTCTGTGGGAACATACCCCTTTTAAAAGTACTTTATTACTTTATTACGAATCTGTTCTTAGATTTTGAAAATTCATTATGGCGAATCCAATATGGCTGACTATTTTCTGTAACATTATGGGATTTGCATGAAACTCGTTACTTAAAGGTTTTTAGGGTCGCTGATCACGAATCTGGCAGAGTCCTAAACTCCGACGTTTTGAATTTAGAAAGTCTGACTTTAGATTCATAGTCAGCTACCCCGAAAAACCCTGAGCGACGTGTTTTAAACAAATTCAATAATATTACAAAAAAATAGTCCGCCATATTGAATCCGTAATTTTGAGTTTTGAAAATCTAATAACAGATTCGTAATCAGTGACCCAGATAGCCTTTGAGTGATGAACCGCAAGGAAATCCAATAATTTTATAGAAAATAATCCGTCATATAGGATCCGCCATTTTAAATTTTCAAAATCTTATACCAGATTCGTAGTCTTCAACCTCAAAACCCCCCAGATGATAAGTTGCTACCTATAAAAGTGTTCAGGTGTATCTTTAAACTTACAAAAAAAGTCAACCACAATGAATCCGCCATTTTGAAATTTTAAAATCTAATACCAGATTCGCAATCTTCGACCCCAAAAACAACCAGGTAACGAGTTTCAAACCATAAAAACATTCAGGAGTATCAAAATCCACTTGTTTTAAACAAATCCAATAACATTACAAACAATATTCTATATAACTTTGATAATATAATTGCATGTGCCCGTGCATGAAACTGAATTGGCCAATTGGTTTTTTTTTTGTTGTTTTCTTACGAAGAATGAAGCAGTTTGTTTTTTAATTTTGTTTTTTCTTTTAACCAACCCACTTACAACTACAATTCGAGTCGAAAATAACCCAACCAATTGTAGGGGGATGTAGGAAAAGATAAACTCACTGTTTATTTTTGGTGTTTTGTTTGAGCTTTGATATTGTTACAAGTAAGACTTAGAGTGTTTATAATTCTTGTTCGCTTTAGGAGTTTATTTGTTTAATATTTTTGACTTTTCTAAAATCTTTGGAAAAGGTTTCCTGATGAGCTGGCCTTAGCAACCAGTGAAATGCGCATGGAAGCAAGCTTTCTCTCAACAATGAATTTCAGTGTATTTATCAAATATGAAAAATTGGGAATTAAGCACGTCATACGGAAATCGTATTGATAATATTCAACCATATTTGATCCGCCATTTTGAATTTTCAAAATCCAATGCCAAATTCGTACTCAGCGACCGCCAATACCCCCTTATAACGAGCTATAAAAGCGTACAGCGGGTTTAAAATTAACGTATTAACTTCAAAAGCGTTTTTCTCCAAAACTCATTTTTTGCCCATAGGTCCCTTTAACTGAAACTGTCACATATAAAAAAATTGTTTTAATATAATATAAATTGTTTAATTGAACTGAACGAATCCTAAAAAAATAATTTCGATTCGTTTAGTATGGACAGAGAGAAGTAGATATAAAATTGCTTTCGAGTAAAAAAGTATTCTATCACGACTGCCATAATTAGCCCCTGATTTTTTTTATATTTATAAAAATTATTATAAGAATGCTTATAATTTTTTTTTACAAAGGTACTTTTTAGGGGGAAAATAAAAGACAATATATTTTCTTATGCAAGAAATATGTGTACAGTAGAGTCTCGATAATTCGTAATCGCCAGGGACCGGCCATTTCTTACGAATTATAGGGGTTTTCGATTTAGCGGGGTTTCGATTTAACGGGGTTAATATAAAATATATACGAATTAGCGGGGGTTTTCAATTTATTTAATAAAACAATAAAAAAAAAAAACATAAAAGACAATTGCTAAAAATAAAATATAGAAAAATTATATATAAAAAATATTCATGTAACAAACTGATCTTAAGAAAATAAACACACACACACACACAAGCAAAAGAAAAAACCCACGCAAAAAAATAGCGGTAAACAAAAAATCATTCTTTCCATGTTTCTGTTATTTTTATTATGAAGTTTTAGCAAACAATTACCAGAGGTAAAGACAATTTTATATGAAAAAAAAAAAAAATTACGAATTATCGAGGGGACCAAAATGTATGATTTTTTCAAGGGACCGACAGTTTATTACGAATTATCGGGAATTACGATTTATCGGGGTACGAATTATCGGTATTTGACTGTACCCTAGAGGGAAGCGAACTGACACCAAAGTAGTCCCGTGATAGGTCTTTGGTGGTAGAGACCGGTTCTAGTTTTAACACTTTGTATGAATAAGACCTATCACTTTTACATGGGGTTGTCATTGGAGGGGGTCAATTGACACCATTTGACCAGTCACAAATCTATTCTCAATGGACATGTTTAGTGACAGTGACTAAAATGTAGTATTATTTCAATACGATGTACTATTATTTAAAAAAAAAAGTCCTAGAATTAAATTCAAGAGCCAAATTTTAGAAAGTCTCAAAAAAATGTATCGCACCACCGGTGAAGACTGTAGTGTAATTCATTCCTTTTTCTTTTTTTTGTTCTTCATAAAGTAGTAACGTGATTGGTTCTCCTTTCACTGGTCATGAGTTCTTTCTTTTTGTACCTGTTCTATTTTCACAACTCCCAGGACCAGTCTGTGGGACCAATTGACACTAATTTCCCGCAGGGTATATATAAAAAAAAATTGCTTAAAATACTAATTTTTTTTAACTAACCAGACCTTTTTTAAAGTTATATTGCGAACTTTTCCAAACGAACCCAAAACTCAGTTTGTTTTGCCACCCACTGTAATTTTATGTTCGTGTATTTTACCTCAATTTCAAGGTGTCGAAATGGGATTCAATGTAAATAATGATGTAATACATGAAAAATATTGACTATATGTATAAGCATATATATTTCTTATAAATCGTTCATATGTACACGAGAACTTTTAAATTATGACAGGACCTGCGAGATTTTAATTTATTTTCCTGTCCGTCTGTCTGGTTGCTTGTACGACCGAGTAACTATGCACAATATGAGAATCAATTTGTTTAATGTGAATGGATTCTTAATCAAAGCGATTTATTAATGTCGAGTGAAGTATTTTACAAGTAGTAATAAAAAGAAGTTTAAGTAGTTAATAATTTATTTTACAAGAATTTAATTAACTATTAAGTTCGTTAAGTTTTCTTTCAGAAAGTCTGAGTTAAGGGTGAGGAGTGAATTAAAGCATGTTCTCTGCCCCTCTCACCAATAAACTCAGACTTTCTGAAAGAAAACTTTCATAGTGTGATCCCAGACTAAATTAATTTTTTTTAATTAAATTTTCTGCCATAATTAGTATTGTGGTTATTTTGTTGAACTATTTATGGTTTTTAATCCAAATTTTTTAATATTTTTAATTAGGCTTAAGTTCATGAAATTCAATTTTCATTAAATTATTTTTATGAAGAAAGGAATTTTTACAACATGAAAATTAATTAAAATTGTTATTGATAATCTTTCATTATAATAAGTTTTATAGCCAATTTATTTAAATATCAATTTATGTTTAAAATTCGTTTTTCATGTTAAATAGAAATTAAATTATATGAAAAACTATTTTTAAATTGGAATTGGTGAAATTGGCCATTAGAGTTAATTTTTTTTAAGAAAATTGATATCCTTCTTCGCATTTGTGGCATTAACATAAGTTAATTAGAAACTAACAAATTTCCACCTTTACGAGTTTCAAAGAAATGTTGAATAGCCCATGAAATTAACCACATTTGTTACATGCCTAATTTAAAACTACAAGAAGTAGATACAAAATATAATCAAAGGCGAAAATATTCAAAAAGAGAAAATATAATTCTAATTTACTTTTACACGTGACATTATTGAGTAAAAATTTTAAATGCTAAATTTTTAAGGAAGCACTAGGGACATTAAATTCCATTTGCAGAAAGGTTTTAACATTAAAAAATAAAATTTTAAATATTCTGTAAAAAATTGGGAATTATTTCCTTGTGAAGGTTACTTTATATTATTATAAACATTTTTTCATTTTTCGAATTTATTCTATGAGTTAAATTTCAGTTATGTATTTTGTAAAGCTTTTTTGTAATAGTTCTATTCCTTTTAATTTTCAAAAATGACTTTATACACTACCAGACTATACCAAACTATTACAAAAAAGCTTTACAAAATACATAACTGAAATTTAACTCATACTATAAATTCGAAAAATGAAAAAATGTTTATATTCTGTAAACATTAACATTTTTCAAATTTTTAATAATACCATAAACATTTACAGCCATATTCATAAAAAGTTCTTATTTTAAGCTTATAGTATGTACTATCTATCTATCAAATGCTTTTTGTCTTATAAGCCTCTTAAAAAAATTTGTGTTCATAAACGTACATTAACAGCTATTTTACTATTAACTGTATGTAGCGATTTTGTGTTTAAGTATGTCAACTTTTTTTTTATTTTGCTGCCAATCCATTGCTACACAGAAAAAATTATTTTTTCAATTTAAACAAAAAATTTGTAGAATCAAAAAATTTTTTGTGTGAAATAGGTCCTATAAACATATTCGCATATTCAAACAATTTATTTGCATTATGTTTATTGAAAAAAAAACACTGATTTCAAAGAAAAAGTTTACTGAAATTCAAATAAATGTCAAACAAATAATTTTGCTGAATCAAACAAAAAAGTTTTTGCACAAGCAATGACGCGCACACAAGCAAGCACTGTTGGAGAAGATAAAACAGAGCAGAGCGGCCAGCTGGCTTTGAGACAATTTTTTTGTTTAAATAACTTTTGAACGAAGTCTTATTTATAAACACAATGTATTTCTTCATCACTCACTGTTGCTGCATCCTTTCCTTTGCTAATGAAGAAGAAATGTAACCAAAAACTATTTTTGTATTTGATGTATTTAACTAAACAGTTTGAAAAAATTTAATACGGGATTTTGTTTTTTTTACCAACTTTGAAACCAACCAAAAATTTATTTTGTTTCTTATAATGTTGTTGTTGTTTCTGTTGTGTAAAAAGAGTGAAACGTTTTTTTTACCTGCTATTGTTTTTGTTGTTTTTTCACTACAAACCTCGTCACGCTATTTTATCATTTTTCTTATTGCTGTACTTTTTCAAAGCGTCCAAAAATAGACTGCATGTGTTTTTTGTTGTAGATCTTAGTGCCGGTTCACACACGTCAAGTTTAACTCGTCAAGTCTTGAGTTTTTAGGAGAGAGAGGAAAAGATATGGCATCCTCTTTTCCCTTCTCTCCTAAAAGCTCAAGACTTGACGAGTCAAACTTGACGTGTGTGAACCGGCACTTATATTTCACATAAAGAAATAAATAAAATAAGGCAAAAAAAAAAAAAAAAAACGACAACATTAAGGAGCGTTAAAAATTTCAGACAAAATTATGAAAACTTGAAACCAATAACGCGTATATTCTATTTTTGAATAGTTGTCAACATTTTTGTTGGTTAAATAAAAATCAAACAAAAATATTAATTGAATCAGCAAAAAATTTTTAGAAATCAAAAAACTTTTCAAACAAGCGTTTGTTTGAAAATAATTTGGCAATAAATTTTTCTGTGTAGTGATGCATGAAACTTTTTTTCGGTTCACGAGATATTCTATATTTAATTTTTTTAATAGTTTTTTTTTTAATTCTTCGGTTGATTATTAAATTGTCGTATGTTGAGTTTTTGCGGTTTTGAGTTAAGATCGACTCCTTAGGTTTTCCGACCTGATCTTTCATTTGGCATAATCAGTTTTTCGATACCTCATGGGGTTTTCGAGATATGGAGTGTTGAGTTTGTCGTGTGTGGTATTTCAAATTTTCAAACTTCAAACACAATTTACTCAAAACTATCGGAATCCACATACGACATTTAAATTATCAACCGACGAAATGTAGACCTTAAAAATTATTCTTATCAAATAAAACTACATATTATTTTAGTTTCTTAACAAAAGTTGCCGAAAGGTATCATAAAAACTTTTGTTTGAACCTTTTTTAAATATACGATAAGAAAGTAATGGATGATTTTTTAAGAGCTATAGGAAAGTTAAAAAAAACACATAAAATTCAGAAAAATTCATGAAATCTTTATTTGAATCGATTATACGGGCCATATAATTTAATGTTTGAAGATTATTTCATCCAAATGTTGACCGTGACTGCCGCCTCAATCGGTCCATTCGCTTAGTCCAATTTTGGCATACTCTTTCCAACATTTCGGCCGGTATCTCATGAATAAATGCTTCAATGTTGTCTTCCAATGCGTCAGTTGAAGCGTGCATATGTGTACCTTATGTCATTTCACCCATTTGTTCAACACCATAATAACAACCTCGAAATTTCCAACTATGTGGAAGCATGCTAAAATAATACCAGTAAAAAAACTGATAAAACATACCGCCCAATTGCAATATTGTCTTTTCTGTCAAAAGTGTTGGAGAGATTAGTACATGCACAAATAAGTTGTTATTTTAATGAGCACTCTTTGTTAAATGAACGGCAATCTGGGTTTAGGCCAAAACATAGCTGTTTGACTTCTCTTATTGATGTTTCTGAGGAAATAAGATGCCAAATTGATAAACCTAAAATAATATCGTTCCTTATTTTACTTGATCATTCTAAGGATTTTGACACCGTTGACCACTCTGTATGATGCCTACAGTTGAAAAGAATGTACAATTTTTCTGAAACTGCGTTAAAGCTTTTATCATCATACTTAAGTAATAGAAGTCAAAGTGTTTGTTCCGGTGAAAATATATCCACAAGCTGCTTGATGCCAAGAGGTGTGCCACAGGGCTCTATACTTGAACCGCTTTTATACTCCATTTACGCCAATGATCTCCCGTTGCAGGTTACACATTGTAAAATACAAATGTACGCTGATGATGTCCAATTGTATACAAGTTGCAGCAAATCAGATGTGTCTAACACTGTTGGGCTAATAAACCAAGATTTACAAAGAATATTTTTATGGGCATCTGCAAATGGTTTAAGCCTTAACCCAAGAAAATCAGTGTGCTTATTAATTGGATCACCAAGGACTAATATTCCGACTATTCCACCACTACATTTGAATAATGCGCTGATTAATGTTGTAGAAAATGCAAAAAAACTTGGGGTTATATTTAACAGTGAGTTAAGCTGGTCAGATCACATCAGAGCAAACTGCCGGAAACATTTTATATATTGCGAAATCTACGGATATCGCAGTATTTTACGCCATTACACATCCGAATGCTGCTTGCAAAAACTTATCTGTTACCAACCCTCTTATATGGCTGTGAGTTATTTGCAAGTTGTGATGCAGAAAGTAGGCGACAACTGAATGTGACATATAATAATGTTGCTAGATATGTATTTGGCGTGAAAAGGAACAATAGCATCTCACAATTTGCTAAGCAAATATATAATGTTGCCCTAGATAATTTATTAAAATGCCGAACACTTATCTTCTTGCACAAAATTATCTATGACAGACAACCAAATTATCTATTCAGAAGATTAATATTTTCTAGATCCAACAGAGGTCAAAAGATCAACAATATAAAATTTACAAGAGCTTTCTCATCGCAGCAGTTTTTCATAAATTCTATTCGCTTATGGAGCCAACTACCCTCTTATATTCAAATTATACGCAATGCAAGTCATTTTAAAACTGCCATATTTGAACAATTTTGTGACTAATAAATAGTATTATAATGTTAAATTATGTATGCATGTAATATTTATGATTATTTTTTATTGTATTTTTTATTGTATTCTTCCTTATGCCAATTTTTCTACCCAATACTTTAATATAAGATATTTTCTTGTTGTATTGTATTAACTAATAAGAAAATAAATAAATAAAAAAATAGATAAGAGCTTTAACATAGCCCCACAAAAACTAGTCTAAAGGCGTTAAATCGCACGATCTAGGCGGCCAATTGACCGGTCCCGAACGTGAAATAAAATGTTCACCGCACTCGCCTCTCAATAAGTCCATTGTTAAGCGTGCTGTGTGGCTTGTGGCACCGTCTTTTTGAAACCACATGTCATGCAAGTCAAGCTCTTGCATTTTGTTGGATATCATCTCACGGTAGCGCTCATTATTCACAGTTACGTTACGATTCGCATCATCTTTGAAGAAGTACGGTCAAATGATGCCACCAGCCCATAAACCGCACCCAACTGTGACTTTTTCTGGATGCATTGGTAGCTCTTGCAATGCTTCTGGCTGATCTTCACTCCAAAATCGACAATTCTGCTTATTAACATACCCATTGAGCCAAAAATGAGCTTCGTCGCTGAACACAAGAAGCGCGCGATGAACTTTCTTAACAGAGCACGCATTTTGATAATACAATTCAATAATTTGCAAGCGTTGTTCGTTTGTAAAACGATTCAATGTTAAATTATAGAACAAACTGAAGATGTTTGACAGCGAAACAAAACACGAAACGTGCGTCAGCTGTTTAAACCAGTGTTGCCAAAAAGATTATATCTAAAAAATCACCGGATACCTTGTATTTCTAGTTACAAAATTTTAGCATTGCCAGACTTAACAAACAAAATATCACAAATCTAGGGTAACCATCTCCTACATAAATATGTTTTTGTTTCGACCTTTTCAACTAAATATGTTTTTGTTTGAAAAAGAAATAAATAAATAAAATAATAGATTATAACACAGAACTCGAGCCTGATTATTAACTTAATTAATTTAAAAATATAAAATTTTTTAATTAAATAGTTGTTGCTTACCGGCCTTAATTCACTGACGTCCCAGCCCAAATATTCCGCCACAGCCATCATTTGATTTACGATTGCATCCATTTCAGCGGTATCTAAAACACCATTTCCGTCCGTGTCATACAAGCGAAACATAACTGTAAGGAAATGTTAATTTAAAATTTAATTAAAAATATAAACAAATAACAAACAAACAAAATGATAAACTGATTATATTACAATTTTAAATGGGATAAAGACAAATAGGATACGCCTTTAAGTAGACTCTACTTGTTTCTTTTTATTTGTTTTAATAATAATTTTTATTACAAAATGAAATGAAACTTTTATTTTGTTTGAAAAACAATTCTGTTTTGTTTTTACTTACATTCCAATTTGTCCTCTGGTCGTCCAGCTTCTAACAGCGATAAATAACAAACAACATCCTTAAGGGGTACTTTCAGTGTTAAGGGATCAAAATGTGAAAGTTTGCGTGTTAATAATTTAATATCCGCTAAAAATAGAAAGACAAGTTTTCTGTAAATATTTATAATAAATGTGCATTATTAACTAAAAGGTTTTTAACATTTTTATAAACAAAAAGTATGTGTTTTGTAATTAACCGTATAATAAAGCTGTAGCATGCGTATAAATACATACATTCATACATGTAATAAAACTTGTATGAATGTTTACATGTGTAGAAGTTTACACGTGTTTTATTTCACATAAAACTGATGTAATGAAGTCATTAATATTAAATTAAAATTTGCAAATGATGCCCAGAAGTTCTTAAAGTTCTTTTCCATTCCAAATAAGAATCAAGTGACTTTACCACAGATTGCCTGGTAATGTGTAAAGTTATTTTATTGTCTTAAAAGTTAGCATTGTGTCAACAATGAAAGTGTTAGGTAAATTCTTTGCTTGTCCCCACCACCCCACATTCATTAAAATAACTAAATACATATTAAATGTTTAAAGCCAATCTTGTTGGCTTTAAAATTTTTTTTATTATATTAATTACATTTATTATGTTAAATTATTTATTGTATTATATCAATAAAATAAAACTGAAGTTCTTGATTAATATTGCAATTAAATTAAAACATTCACAGGTACCCCGCAGTCGGAGTTACTAGTATTTAGTAAGAAATATATACTCGTTGCTATTTTCTTCAGACTAGTTGCAAATCTCTTTTCTTTTTTTTTATATATCGAACTATCGACTTTAATTAATGTAGGGTTGTCACATAATCCCAACTAGTTTATATGTAGGTAGTTATATATACTTTCTAGTTAAAAACTAGTAACGAATTTAGCTACAGGGTAAAGATATGAATTATTAAAAATTTTAAAAATAATCCACAGATTCAAATACTATTCAAAAAACTTTTTGCAGTAACACAAATCGAACTGTAATATATCAAACTATCGAATTTAACGTTAGGTTGTCCTAGGAACCCAACTAGTTAAAAACTAGTAATGAATTGGGGTGCAGGGCAAAAACATGAAGTGTTAAAAATTTGAATAAAAATTTCCACAAATTCAAAACTTATTGGAAAAACTTTTTGCAATTAAACAAATTGTTGGGAAAATGTCGTTTTTGTATAAATAATTGCTCAAACTTTCTTGTGGAAAGAAAATTTGAGCAAAATTCCTTGTAAATAGAAAATTTACTACAGCTTTTTTGTTTAAAGATTTTATTTAAAAAGCTAAAACTTTGCAAATTTTCGTAAACAGAAAATTTGTCTAAAATTAGAAAATTTGTGCAAAATTTTTATAGAACGAAAATGTGCGAAGAATTTCATCAAATTTATTTCCGCCAAAAATTCCTAAAAACAACGCTAGTTTTTTTACAGCAAATATATCCGAAGTTGCTATTAACAGCAAATTTGCCCAAAATTTCCCTTAATTAGAAAATTTGCGCAAAATTTTTATAGAACGCAAATTTGCGAAAAAATTTCATCAAACTTATTTACGCCAAAATTCCTAAAAAACGCTAGTTTGCGCAAAATTTTTATTTACAGCAAATATATCCGAAATCCCTATTAACAGCAAGTTTCCTTTAGTTTGAAAATTTGTGCAAAATTTTTTATAAAACGCAAATTTGAGACAAATTTTCATTAAACAGAAAATTTACGTTTATATATAAAAAACGTTAATTTGCGCAAAAATTTTTTTTACAACAAATTTGCGCAATATATTTCTTAATATCAAAATTGCAAAAAATTCTTATTAATAGTAAATTCTCTGAAAATTTATTGTAAATAGCTTATTTGGGCAAAATTTTGTGTAAAAAGATAGTTTGGGGAAAATTTCTAAAAATAGTAAATTTCTAAAACTTTTAAAAAAGGATACATATAAACAATTTGCACAAACACAAAAATTTTAAACAAAGGCAAAATTTTACATTAAATATCTTTTTGAAAAAGAATTTGCTCAAAGTTTTAAGCTAATAAATAGAAAGTTTGCACAAAATTTCTAAAAAAGCCAAAATTCTATTTAAAGAAAATTTGTTCAAAATTGCATAACAAAGGGCGATTCTATTCTGAAGGGTGCAACATTTAGACGCTTTAAACGTCTTTTACAAATAGAAAGAAACACATTTGCAATTAAGTTATTTCTAGAAAGGGTAACATTTTTATACCCACACCACAATAGTGGAGAGGGTATTATGCATTTGTGCTGATGTATGTAACGCCTTAAAATATTGGTCCTAGACCCACCTTAAAGTATACCGATCGTCTTAGAATCACTTCCTGAGTCGAACTAACGATGTCCGTCCGGCTGGCTGGCTGGCTGGCTGTTTTGGAGATAATTTGATGAAATTTGGGTCATAGGTTCTTATTGGCACAAGGACCTAGCCTATTGAAAATGGGCCGAATCGTAGTACCACGAGGGAAGATAGGGTGAAATTTCTTCCTCTCAGAAACTATCAAACCCATTTCAACGAAATTTAAAACATAGATAGAACCATATCTATATGGACACATTAGCTATACGGTTTTTCAAAAATAGGACCACAAGGGGAGGTAGGGGGCAATTTCTGCCTCTCACAAACTTTCAAACCAATTTTCATGAAGTTTATAAACATAGATAAATCCATATTTATATGGACACATAAGCATGATGTGTTTTTAAATACTGTGGTGTAGGGTATCATATGGTCGGGCTTGACCGACTGTACTTTCTTACTTGTTTTGTATACTATTGTTATCTATTTACAAGAATTTATATGAAACGATTAAATAACCACGAGAGAGCTTTAAAGTGCATGGCGGGTGCAACCAAATTGGCCAACTTTCATAAGATCATACCACAAAAACACAAAACTCTGTTAATTTTTAAACCGTTATTGTATTATTCTTTTCTATTGTGAAAGAGAGAAATATAATCCAATAATAAGAAATTTGCACTTTAAGCCATGACGGGTGCAACATGCAATGCATTTTCTGTTCGCGCCAAATCTATGAATCTTAATGATTCGAAGTGCACAACAAATTTATATTTAAGCTTACCCTAAGTCTATACGAGCAATTTGTTTGGCAATTATTGCCGTAGCAACTATCAAATTCTATTGCCAACACTAGATATTAACATGTGGACTGCATAAATATGTATTTGAACACTTGTTCAGCAACAAATGTTATAATATATTGCTGAGCAACTATATTTTAACACAAGCTGTCAAAATCATTTATCAGTTACTAAAAAGGAACAATTTTAAACTTAAAACATTAAATTAAAATACAAAATTTACAAATTAATATTAAAAAAATAATTAAAAATAAATTGGTTGGCAAAGAAAATGTAAGTATTTGTTTACATACAAATTCATGTTCTGTGTTTAGGCATACGTTTACTCCACTCTTAAAATAATATTAAAGATAGAACATTTCTGTAACGTCATTCTGCCGACGTTATTGCGCTTATGTTAACAAATACAAATTGCTCGTATAGACGTAGGGTTACGTCTAAAAAAAATTATCTATATATATATAAAAATGAAAAATGTTTGTATGTTTGTGTGTTTGTGTGTTTGTTTGTTTGTTTGTTTCCGAAACTACTTAACCGATTTTCCTGAAATTTTTACAGTAACATCACGTGAGCCCTAAAAATAAAATAGGCTACTTATTTTTTCGATAGGGGCAGGGGAATTGGTACCCCCCATAGGATGCCAATATTTATTATCGCATATCTTAAGAGCCGCTGGACGCATTTTGCTGAACTTTTTGTAGTAGGATCTTCTGAGCCCCGAAATTGAAATAAAGTAGCAGCGGGGGAAGTGGTTTTCGCCATAGGACGCCAATGTTTAATATCGCATATCTTAAGAACTGTTATAGTGAGAATGTTCAAACTTTGTAGAAGTCACTCATATGGTATACTACACTATTGAAAATACAAATAGAGCTGGTAGGCGCAGGGGGGAAATACCTCTCATAGGATGCATATATTAAATATCGCTCAACTGAAGAACTATTAAAGGGCAAGTCTTCAAACGTAGTTAAAACTACTATTATGGCAAACTTTAAATTTCAATATAGTAATGGGCGGGGTAGACAGAGGAGGAGCAGTTCCCCTCATAGATAGAAATATTAATAAGAGCCGCTGCAAGCATTTTGTTGAACTTTTGGTAGTAGGATCCTCTGAGCCCCAAAATTGAAATAAAATAGCAGCGGGGGAAGTGTTACACCCTATAGGACGCCAATGCTTAATATCGGATATCTTAAAAACTGTTAAAGTGAGAATGTTCAAACTTTGTAGAAGTCACTCTTATGGTATACTACACTTTTAAAAATAAAAATTAAGCGGGTAGGCGCAGGGGAGAAATACCTTCCATAGGATGCATATATTAAATATCTCTCAATCGATAAAGTGGTTAAAGCAGTGTTGCGAAGCGCACCGGGTTAAGCTAGTATTATTATAAAATATAGATATGTTACTTTAAATTGGCATCAAAAAAGTATCAAATAGTGTCTAGAATAGAATCGCCCCAATAGAAAATTTTCTCTTGGTACCAAATTCTTCAAATTCTTCCCATTAATAGAGAAATATTCGCAATGATTTCTAAAAACATCAAATTTTCGTTTCATTGTTTTAAAAATTCAAAATATTACAAAGTTTTCTTTGAATCGCAAAAATTTTTTCTTTAGCAAAATATCATTCAAATTGCAAAATTTACTACGACTTAATTAGACTCTTTATTATTTAATGACATATTTTGAGGTTAACAAAAATGGCTCTGTACACTTTGAACATTTAAATTACACTTTATTATAAAAGAAAAGAAGCAACTACTTGACAAAGAAACTTTTCGAATAAAGTTGGTTATTATTGCCGAAAACAAAACAAAAATATAAAATAACTTTTGTACTCTTTTAAAATAAGCTCTTGAAAATACAAAAAGAAAAACATTTAATGTCAAATGCAAAAAAAAAAACATTTTAAAACAAGAGAAAAGTTATAAAAATTACAGAAAGAAAATCTTAATAAAAATAAAATTATAACAAAAATCCTTTGAAGTTGAATTGCATACATTATATTACAGTAAAACTTAAACAAATATAACAGACTTTTAGAAAGATAATGATTCGTTTCTTCAAATAAATAAGAGGTCTTCTTTGCAGTTTGTTTTTCCAGAAACAAGAGAAGAATTAAATTTAAATTATTCGAATTAAAATCATTAAAAAAATGGTTGATTTAATGATTGAAAATTGTATAAAAGTTGTGGTGTTTAAAAGATTTTTTGTTTGAAAAACGCTACAAACAGCAAATTTGTCTAAAACTTCCTAATAACAGTAAGTTTGTGCAAAAAGAAAAATTGCGCAAAATTACTGTTACAAGAAAATTTCAGCAAAAACTCCTATAAATTGCAAGTTAGTGAAAACTTTCCTTAAATTAAGCAAATTTGGACAAATATTTTCTAAAAAAAAATATTTAGTAGAAAGTTTGCGAGAGATTTGCGCAATTTTTTTTAAGCGTGTTTGCTCAATATTTCATATAACAATAACAATTTGTGCAAATTTTGTATTACAAGCGAATTTGCGCAAAATTTCATATAAAAAGCAAATTTGGGCCATTTTTTTTAATTTGTGCAAAATTTCTGTAAATGCAAATTTTGTATTACATATAAGCAAATCAAAAAAATTGTGCAAACCTTGCGCAAATTTTTTTAAAAAGCTAATTTAAGCAATAATTTCTTGTAAAATGTAAACTTGCAAAAGATTTGTTTTGATAACGCTCATTTGCTGCAAGACCGGCATAACTCAAAAAAATCCATTTCGGGATAAACGCATTTAAAGTTTTTTATTTGCTCTAACTACTTGGAAAAAAGAAGACGCATTCTCTTCAAACTGGGAAAGTAAAAAAGATATAAAGATGAATTTAATACACAATATAAAGAAAAACAAAGCGAACAATTCTGCATCTCTAACTCCAAAATTTCATTTTGTGAGTTATGCCGGTCTTGCAGCAAATGAGCGATAAAACTGTTTGCGTAATAATTTCTATGCAAATTTAGGTTTGCGCAAAATATTGAAAAAATAAATTTGTGCAAATGTTGGTTTTTTGAAAAGTTATTATGCGCAATAAATATTTTGTATAAAAAACACAATTGGTGGAAAATTTTCTGTAAATACATATTTCATATTATAGGCAAATTTGCGCAAAATTTCGTTTAAAAAGCAAATTTGGGCACAATTTTGCTAAAAGTAAATTATCGAAAATTCGGCTAAGTTTCCCAAAACGCAAATTTGCGCAAAAACAAAATTTGTGTAATATAACCTATAAAATTGCAAATTTGCGCAAAATTTTGTATAAAAAGCCAATTTGGGCAAAACTTTCTGAAAAGCGAATTTGCGAAAATTTCACCAAAAATATTTTTTCTAAAAAGCAAATTTGCGCAAAAATTTCTTTTAAAAAGTCAATTTGTTTAATATTTCTAATAAAATGGCAAGTTTGCGTAAAATATTTAAAAAAAAGGAAATTTGTTAAATATTTCGTATAAAATGTAGATTATGTGCAAAATTTTCTGTAAAAGGTAAATTTCTTATAACACAGTGCAACAAAATTCCGGTCATCGCCTCCAGCCTCAATACTTGCAACGCAAAGCCAAAAAAATATACTAAATGTACTTCTGAGCTAAAAGACTATTACAGATGTCTTCAGTGGAATTGTATGGCGATTCTTTTCTTAAAATATATTTACCACCCAACACTCATTTTAAGGAGTCATTTTTGTCCTTTTTTAACTTCACCACAAAATTCAAAAATTTCAATGCCCGAAAATTTCGAAAATCCGTTTAACATACATTGCACGAAAATTTGGCAAAATCTTTAGAGCAAATGTGCAAAAAATTTCTTTAAAAAAGTGAATTTGGCGTAATATTTACTATAAAATAACAAGTTTGGGCAAAATATTTAAAAAAGGAAATTTGCGCAAACAAGCTTTATGAAAAATTGTTTGTATAAAAAGCCCAAAATTGGGCAAAATTTTCGTAAAAGCAAATTATCAAAAATTTAGCAACATTTTTAAAAAGCAAATTTGCGCAAAATTTCTTTAAAAAAATTAATTTTTAAAATTATTTCTATTAAATACATATCAAGTTTGAACAGAATATAAAAAAAAAACAAATTTGTGCAAACTTGCGCCTACTTTGGGCCTACGTATGTCGCCGCATCACGCTCAAACGCGTGGACCGATTTCAAAAATTTTTAGAAAGTAGCCCCTCGTCTTAATTCTAAAATTTTTTTTTATGAATTTCTATAGCTAAATCGGTATGTCACAAACAAAGTACATTTCGAAAATCTTTCTTTTAGTGGGTAAAAAGGGGAATTTTAGCTACATGTTGAGCAATTCCATTTTAAGTACAGATTTTTAAATAATAGAGCCAGATTTATGGAATGATTTACCCGAATATCAAAGGGCAAAAAATATGATTGGGAACTTAAAAATAATAAATGACTGCGCCGAAAGAGGAATTAAGCTTATCCAAGATAACCATGAAAAAATCACCTAAGATGAGGATCAGAGACAACATTTATTCAAAGTAATACAAATTTTGTTGTATTTCTTAAGGTGCATGTAGACGACATGTTTTTAACATCTGACTTTTCAACTTCTCAAGTCACATTATGGCGTGCAGCTAGAAATCTCAAAAGGCCAGTTGTCTCTAAACCACCATTAAGAAACTTGAATGGAAGTTGGGCAAGAAATGATGTTGAAAAAGGAAATCTGTTTGTCAATCATTTAAAAAACGTATTTACCCCAAATATATCTCACGATATTGCGGTCGAGTTACCACCTGTTGCTGCTAGAGCAGCTGTTCCGCTAAGATTTGAGATAAGAGAAATCGAAAAGGTTATTTGTGATTTAAACCCCAAGAAGGCTCCTGGGTTTGACAAGATCAGCAACAAAATGCTTTTGGAGCTACCCAGCATAGCAAAGAAAATTATTCTTTTAATTTTTAATGCTATTTTACGCCTTGAATACTATCCTCAAAAGTGGAAGGTCTCCTTAGTCACCATGATACCTAAACCTGGAAAGGATCACACAAAAGTTGAGTCATATAGGCCTATAAGCTTACTTTCTAATATATCAAAGCTGTTTGAGAAGCTGTTAGCGTCAAAATTAACCCCAATTTTAAATGATAATAGATGTATTCCTAACCACCAATTCGGCTTTAGAAGAGAACACAGCACAATTGAGCAAACCCATCGTATAGTAAACGCAATAAGAAAAGCCTTTGAAGAAAAAAAATATTGTTCCGCTCTCTTCATCGATGTTTCTCAAGCTTTCGATAAAGTCTGGCATGAAGGCTTATTACATAAATTGAAGCTAAACTTACCAGTAAACATACACAAGCTGTTAGAAAGCTACTTAGTCGGTCGAAAGTTTATTATTAAAGAAGGTGATTATTTAAGCTCTCCTCAGCAAATTGACGCTGGTGTCCCTCAGGGAAGCATCCTGGGCCCACTTTTATACTTAATATATACCTCGGATATGCCAACAAACAACTACACACAAACTTCAACATTTGCTGATGATACAGCTTTTTTGAGCGTGCACGAAAACCGTCAAGAAGCATCTCGATACCTACAGGATCATATATTTCAACTCGAACTATGGTTAAAGCAATGGAGGATAGAGGTCAATGAGCAAAAATGCGTACATATAACATTCACCTTGCGTCGGGAATCATGCCCCCCTATTAAAATCAATAATCAAATAATACCTCAAAATTCGCATGTAAAATACCTCGGTATTCATCTAGATCGCCGTTTAACGTGGAAAAGCCATATAGAGGAAAAATTAACTCAAATGAAACTAAAAGCCATCCAAATTCATTGGCTTATTGGAAGAAACTCTGTCCTTAGTCTCGACTGCAAACTTCTTCTTTACAACTCCATCTTAAAGCCAATCTGGTGCTATGGTATTCAGTTATGGGGCACTGCCTCGGCCTCTAATATCGAAAAAATTCAAAGGCGCCAAAATAAACTACTTCGAATAATCACAGCTGCCCCTTGGTATGTTAAAAACTCAAATATTCACAAGGATCTCAATGTTCCATTAGTTAAAACTATGATTACGAAATATGCAGTAAAATACTTAAAAAGGCTCGAATTGCACCCGAACCCACTAGCACGAAATATTTTAAATGATAGCGGCCACACTCGCTTAAGAAGAAGAGACACTGCGGCACTTGTCCAATTAGATGAGCGATAAACACCTATAAAAGTGAACAGAACCCGCGATGAACAAAATTTTTGTCTGGCACTGGCAGGACAAAAAAATAATATTAGGTTAAGATTTGATTAATTATTGTTAGTTCATATTTAATATATGAAGATTCAATAAATAAATAATGAAGAAAAAAAAAAAAAAAAAAAAAACATGTAATTGTGCATGTTTGTCAAAATTGCTGTTTTGTCTCTGCTTTTTTTTCGCATAGTTATTGCAAAACCCAAAATAAAAATACCGCCACGAAAATTTTTATTTACGCCGTAAAATAGTTTTAGCCATCTTAGCATATTTTTCTTTTAACTCAAAGATACCAATTTAGGATATTATAATGAAACGGTTTTATTTATATATTTACATAAATTCTATTCAATGGTGCGATGATCATACATATCTCGGTATTTTAAAATATTAACTGCAGCCGGCTAATGATTCCGTCAATGGAGGACGACGCTGCCGGTTTCTTCTCTTCATTGATTTCTGATGTCAGATGGTTTGTCAGAAGAAAATAGAGCACGCTTTAATTGAAATTTTGCATCTGACTTTTACAGAAGCAAAGTTAAAAAGGTAACACACGACATGTATGTATTTTGCAGTGGAAAATTTGACATGTCAGATGACAAAAACATGTTTAAGATTTAACCCAAACTTGTTTTTTTTATTTTGGGTTGTACAAAATTATCGAAATTAATTTCCAAATGAAGCTAATTTATGAAATTTAAGAAGCGATGATTACTAAAGTTTCCTTAAAATTATATAATTTATTAATTTAGCAATATGTGTCATTTTTTCTTCAACACGAGATAAGGGTTGATGCTTGATTCTTTTTTTTTCACAAAAAGTTTATTTACATATTTCAGATTATTTAAAACAAACTGTTTGTAACACTTATCAAACAGAGGACTGTTTGATCCACAGGACATGGGAGGGTTAATTTTTTCAAAACATTTTCTGAATATTCCTATCACACGAAAGAATAAATTTTACAAATTTCACGCCTTGCCAGGAAAGAAACAGCTAAAATACTTTATAAATACTTAATGAAAATGTAGAATTTACTGAAATTTGACCTTTGACCTCTTTGGGGCAGCACTTTACGTTCTCCGATTTCGCTCAAACTTTTTATATTTATCGTCTAGACCAATTAGCACAATATTCCGCCTGGGCTTCTTTAAAATTTCATACACTACGTTCATACACTTCAGTGCCACCCTAATATACATACACATATTTCGGCTAGGACTACCACTAGGGATTTAGGTTTAAAAAATTTTAACTTAAAGGGTAAAAATTCGTACTTTAGGTACTTTTTCTAAACACGTTTTTATTCAAACATTTTTGCAATTCTTAATCAAAAATTTTTGTTTGTAAGAATTTCTATAACTACGGTGGCATGTTGCACTAAAAGGGGATTTTGAAAGTCTACCTCTCAGACTGCAAAATTGAAAAGTTCAATTATTTTAATGCTTTAATTATTAGGAGAGGCATATCCTATTAAGGTATACTATCGGATTTAAGGTTTTGGTAAGCTTTGCAATGCTATGGAAAAGGGTATATAAGATTCGGCACTGCTGATTATAACTCTTTGACATGATTTATTTATTTTTGCCTACATTTAATATTATTCTTAAGAAACAGTGGATGGTTAAAAACGTAATACATTCCTCTAGTGTAACATTACAACACATTTCCAATATTTTCGCGCATATAAACGCAAATGGGCAAATAATATTGAACAGGAAAAATTTACAAGCATTTGTTATTGACTGACGTGTCTTCATAAAGAAAAATTTTTATTAAAAATAATTTAAAGACATTTTATTAAGTAAAATTGAAACTTGCTTTTTACAATTCTACTTCATAGAAATGGTAACTTCGATTTTTTTTCTTACCACTGTGCTTGGCTAAAGAACCCTAACCGATTAATATAATAACGTTTATGTCATGTTGATTTTTTAATTTGGATTGTAATCTATATGATAATGTTAAGTTTTTAATATGTAAAGTCAAATATTTACATTGACATACATGAATGTTAAGTAAATAAAAGTATACATATTTAGTAAATATAAACAAAGTACATAATGCATAAGGGTTAAGCCGAGATAATCCATTAGCAAACTGTATATGTAGGTCAACATCATTGCGGTCTGACGTCATAATACAAAAATCATACGTGTACTTTGTTTATGTAAATTCATGCGGAGGCGCTTGGAGTTTTGAGGAATTCTTTGTTTATGTGAAAATATTGTGCATTTTCCGGAGATAAGGTAAAAGAACAGCTGGGTAAGTTGATGGAAACTAGATGGCTGCTGATTTCCGCTCTTCAGTATCGGGTTGACATTTACCCCGTTACCTCCTTTCAACCAACAACAATTAAGCGGGTTTTGGCAAAGTGCTGTTTATATTACGAAAAAAATTATTCAAAGTTTGTAGATTTTTTCTTCAAAGTATTTGAGGTTTATTTATAAGAAATTTTTCTTAAATGAGTTTTTTACATGTTTCTATTTTTTGGGTCATGAAATGATCCATAACACATTGGGCTTTTGCTGCTCAGATGGACGGTTACACACACCGAAGTGCTCTATAAGTTTGGTGTACAGTGCGCCACACCTAGAGAAAAAACATGTTTAAATATGGTCACCTCCAACCAAACTATTTTAAAAGAAAATTTTAAAAATATTATGTTTAATATAACCATATTATCGTCAGCGATAATCATGTTATGGTTAAATTAGGCCTCCGTCAAGAAGCCACAACCATATTATTGTTGCCTCCAAACTTTTTATGGTTAATAATAACTAAAATTTGGTAAGCACTTACAGTAGCATGGTTGGTTTTCAACCATAGTATGATGCTCTTGAAAAAGAGGAAAATATTATTGTAAATTTTAACCATAATATGGTTGTCGCTGACAATTATATGGTTATATTAACCATATTATGTTAAAAATTTCGTTTAAAAATAGTTTGGGCGGAGGGGACCATATTTAAACATGTTTTTTCTCTACGTGCAGTTTTTGAAATAAAATTAAACGACTTCTAAACGTTTTTTGGTGCAAGTCTTTGCATTGGCATTTGCCAAAGTATATTGAAAAATAAAATCAAACACACTTTATTAGTTTGACAGCTAGTTTTACAGTTATCCCTATCGGAAGTTCTATACGCTTTAAGCAACACCCTTTTTAATATGACGGACACAAAAGCAAAAGAAAGAAAGGAAATTGATGAATATGGTTAAGTTTGTACCCATAGAAAATTATTTAGACGGGAAAAGGGGGTGGGGGGGGGGGGGGGGGGGGGAGAGATAAACCTAACTCAGCTGTCAAAAAAATTATTGTGTTAGTATGAAATGTTTTCTCATTGTTGTTGTTACAACACACGCACGGAATTTTTTATTGTTAGAAATCATTTCTTCTCTTGTCTTTTCCTTATGACTGAAGCCTTTGTAATTGTCTCTTTTTAATGCTCAAACCCGGAAAACACAAACCTAATGCGTGTGAATCAGCACTGTAATATAAAGAACACTATTGCAGCTTTTAATAAAGAGTCTACTGATATTTATTTTCAACTTGAATTGTTCTTTAATACTCTAACAAAATTTTTTTACTGTACAAATGTTTACTACAAATAACATGACTTCATAATGAAATTAAATAAAACTGTCAACTTTAACTAAATAATTATGTTGCTCTAGTGAAGTAAATGGTATTAATTAAACTACACCCTCCTGAGGAGTGACGTTAATTCCTTAACTCATTAATTTTATTGCTTCTAATAAAAAATAAAAAAAATCCCAAAAATAAAAGGGAGGGTCATTGACAGTGCTGCCAAATGGGTACGACTAAAAATGGCTAAATTTTGCAAAAAAAAATGGCTAAACAAAATTAAATTAGAAAAACTCCACCATTTGAAACAAGAAAAATGAGAAAATTAATTTTATACAATAAAATTAAAGAAAAGGTAAAGATTTTTTTCAATAAAATTTTAACATTTTATTAAATTTTTTATTGAAAAAACAATGTTTACATATTAGCAACATTTGAGCTGAATTTCATCATTCTTGATTGTTTCGTACGAACGACCACTATCGTTTCAAAAATCCTTATTTCCGAAAGGCACTTGCTTGGGTTCTCTATAAAATAGTTGACCGATTTGATATAATTTTAGTACAGTAAAAAAAGCTGACCCACAAAACATATTTCGGGAAAATTTTGGCGTCCTATCTTAAAGGGTGTTTATGCTTTTACGTCCAATACTTTATTTCGGGTGGAAAGAGGGAGTTATTTTTTTTTCTGTTAGGACCAGCCCTCAGGGGATGACCCCTACTAATGCATTGCATTGTGTTTGAACTAGGAAAATAGGTTGTGGGAAGGAGTATAGAGGGAGTAGTGTTTGTGAACATTCGATTTGAACCTAATTGAGTGCCCCGGTAGCCTAGATGCTAATGAGCTAGGTTATCAACGCCGGGGTTGCGGGTTCGATTCCCGCCAGAGACTCTGGTTTCATTCCTGCAGACAAGCGAAGAGCTTCGCGGGGTTTAACTTAGGGAATTAAAAAAAAAAAAAATAAAAAAAAAAAAATATAAGAATAAAATGTTGTAAGTGAGAGGGAAGACTTCTGCAGGAAGGTTATTACACATACGAACAGTCCGGGAAAAAAACAAATTCTCGCTGTAATGCGTTGTACAATTCACCTGCCAATCGACCTCATAGCGATGGGCTCTTGAGAAAAAACGTGTATTACGAGCAAACGTACGGGTTTAGGGAACCAGATTCCTAATTTCGTCAGAACACATCCAGTTGTAGTAACGATAAAACAGGCAAATACAAACCACATTGCGAAAGTGCTCAAGGGAGTCAATAGAATTGGATACCCTACTGTCACCAATGAGAACCTTCGCCTTCTCCTGCACGCGGTCCAGAAGCTCCAAAATAGACTTTGAAGCAGCGGCCCACACATGAGAGTTGTATTCCATACGCGGTCGGATATAGTTGGTATAAATAGTAAGGAGAACAGATGGAGTGATGTATATCCTACACCGTCTTAAAAAACCGAGCACTTGAATGCTTCTTTCGACACCTTGAATATATGTTCTGGCCATCGGACATCACATTGTATCCTCATGCCCAGAACATCAAGAGATTCTGATTCCTCAATAATTATACCACCCTTGTATACAGATTGATTTGTCGCGCGTTTAAGCGTCAGCAAGCAACATAGTATAAACCGCTTTTCGTAATTTCTCAATATTCAACTGCTCATTTGATGCTAAAATGCAACTATAAAGTCCATCAATTATGCAGAAACTAAAAAAATCCAATTCGTTGAATGCAGACGACGATTTTGGTGTGGCTATTTTACTCGCTATTTTTTAAAACGAAGGAGAAATATAAAAAAAAACTAAAAATAATTTGGACTGAAGAATGGTTTAAATCAAGGCTGTGGTGTCGGAGTTGAGTATTTTGTACAGGAGCCGGAGTCGAAGTACCTACAAAAACTCGCGACTCTGACTACAACATTTTTCGGGTCTACTGAAGTCAGAAAACAAGGACCAGTCCGTCTACTTTACGTATGAAAATAACAATATGAAAGCTTAGAATTAAAATATCATTTTAAAATTGCATGCGATATTTAACCATTTAAAAGGAGTTAAAAGTTAAATAAGGACCAGTCTCATATACATTTAGCATCCAGGTTAGAGTAGCAGTCGGACTTAAAACTAGCGGCTGGAGTCGGAGTTTGAACTATTTTCTGACGACTCCACGGCCCTGGCTTAAACAACGAGCTGTTTTGGGACAAACAATGCCGCTTAGAAATTAGAATTTACGGCTGAAAATTATTTGAATACTTCTTTTACTTTTTACTCTGCAGAGTTTCAACTGAAATTATAACACTTAGCGCTAGATAAAACAAAAAGTTTGACAAACATCCAACATGTCTGCCAAATATTAAAAATTTTTTAATTTCTACAAACATTTTCAAATGTTTGTCCAAACGTGTTTGCAATCAAAAACACAAAACATTTGTACAAACGTAAAATTTTGACATGTTTGCCAAACCATTTGTGTGGTTTATTTAGCCCTTAAGGCAGCCATTTAAAAATAAATGTAATACAAACAGCAATCGATTTCAAAATGTATGTGATATAAATATTTGACCATATGGTACACATCACAGCTGGCGTCTTCTTAAAGTTAATTTCAACATACACACGGACATCGTTAAAATAACTCCCCCACTCCAAAAGATCCAAAATATACATACAGCTACTCACACTATAAGCGGGACACATAGATGAAGTCTTATGTTGTTATGTTTGGACCCATAATCGTTTTGGAACTCAAAACCATCCCAATCTAATTTATTCCTACATACAATATCTAACATAAAGTATATAAACTAAGTATTTTAATGTACTAAAAGTACTTTATGGGGTCTAATATCAATATTGTAAATATTACAAACGTAATGACTAACTTATGTTTTACTCTTTCACCTGTGATGAAAAGTTTAATTAAAATAAAAAACAGAAAAATATTTCTTTACAAAAAACAAAAAATGAAACAATTTTTTTTTTATATAATTTATAGCATACCCTTGGGAGTGAATTTAAATAAACAATATGTTGCATATTTTGAAAAGATTTATAGAGTATTTTTAATATTTCTTTTTATAATTTGCTTTTCCTTAATAACAAGTACATTTATAATTTGAATTGTCTTAAGGCACAATGCTTATATTTATAAATTATTTATTTTTCTTATAAAAAAAGCTAAATTTAAAGTACAATTCAAGATAATTTTAAAGGACTTGCTTAAAAAGCTTGCAGCAATAATTTCTTATTGTTGCAAAGAAATAATTGTATGTAGAATTTTATAAGTTCTACTGAAACTTATCTGTTATTTGTTTAAAACTAAATGAGATTTTCTTTTGAAACAATGAAGATAAAAATGCAGCAAAACAACAAGAAAAATGTCTAAGCAAAAAAAATTTTGGGCTTGGCACAGCACAGTCTAATGATTTTGAATGCGATTTGGTTTCTGAAAAAGGAAAATTTTTTTTGGTCTTTAACTTCGGGGTTTTTAAATGTGGATTTAAACTAAGTTAAGAATTCAAGATGGATGTACATGAACAGCCGGCTTTCAGCCTAATCTCATGGTAGTCTAACCACTGGAAGTCGAACGATACGTTTATAACCCGCACCTGAGTGCAAGTGCCACTACTTAAACAAAAACCGGTAGCAATTTTGTTCCGCTGCTTGTTTAGGAGCCGGAGCTATTTAACCTCCGCTGCTTTAGGAATAGTCAGCAGCATGTGTTGAATAACAAGAGCACCTAGAGAGATCCGCCTGCAGGCCACAAGTGGTGAAAAATCAGCCCTCAAATTAGGCATTTTAATATCTTCCTCCCTGTGACTTTGGACATAAGCCACAACCTACACGGTGCCGTGCAACCGGGCGCTACTAACCAGGGGTACCAGATAGAATCTATGGTCAGCCGTGTTCATAAAAAGATCTACCAATTTTGCATTCTGTCAAATTCCATGGTTTCCCCAGAGTATGTAACAACAGAAGGTGGGATATCCTTTTAATGTTTCACTACATATCCCTGAGGGGTGAGTTGAATACAATAATATTTTGCCAAATCATTTTCTTTCATTAAATAGCAATTCATTAAAACAACTAAGAAGATTGTTAAAAAGTGTCAAAAGAAGCATTCAAGTGCCTCGGTTTTCTAAGACGGTGTAGGATATACTTCACTCCATCTGATCTCCTTACTATTTATAGCACCTATATCCGACCGCGTTTGGAATACAACTCTCATGTGTGGGCCGGTGCTTCACAGTCTATTTTGGACCGCGTGCAGGAGAGGGCGAAGGTTCTCATTGGTGACAGTAGATTATCCAATTCTATTGACTCCCTTGAGCATCGTCGCAATGTGGGTTGTATTTGCCTGTTTTATCGTTACTACAATGGGATGTGTTCTGACGAAATTAGGGATCTGGTTCCTGAAACCCCTACGTTTGTTTTCAATACACGTTTTTCCTCAAGAGCCCATCCTTATGTGGTCGATTGGCAGGTGAATCGTACAACGCATTACAGAGAGAATTCGTTTTTTTCCTGTACTGTTTGTATGTGGAATAACCTTCCTGCAAAAGTCTTCCCTCTCACTTACAACATGATTAACTGCCGGTTTAACGATGTCGAACGTCATCGTTCGCATAGAAAATAATATTTAAAACAATAACAAAATTCGAAAATTTGTTTTTGTTTTAAATGTAATATTCTATGCGAACGTTAACGTTCGAAATCGTTGAACAGGCTGTAAGTTCAAATCGAATGTTCACAAACACTACTCCCTCTATCCTCCTTCCCACAACCTATTTTCATAGTTCCAACACAATGCAATGCATTGGTAGGGGTCATCCCCTGAGTGCTGGTCCTAAATCCGTCTTAATTGTCATAAGGCCGAAGATTATTGAAAACAGTGAGTATCAGAGCTAAAGATACCATAACTTTCTTATAAATGTTTGTATTGATATACAATTTGGCGAGGATAACTTTTAAAACAGGTACTTCGTCATGTACTGGTAGTTCAAAATTGACCATAGTTCACATATTAACCCCTCTCTAAAATCGCTTAAAGACGAGCAGATGTCCCAAAACTAACGCAAATTTTAAATCTTCCACACTTTGAATTAATCTCATCACATTTTACGAAGTTAAAACACTATTCCGAGCATATTTTGTATACATTTTCGAACTGAAGCCACCAAGCTTTCAGTAATTTTGAAATATTGTTTAATAAAGAAGACACGTTGTTCTATCGTGTAACGCTCCATTTTTAACTAACCCTAAACTGTCAGCTGTCGAATTTTTTTTTAGGCTTGTCAACACTTTACTACACAAATGGCAACAAATTCAAATCTTGCGAATATTTTGGGACACCCTTTATAAAGATGTTTACATTTAGGTATTAGTCGGCACAAAGCACACTTACATATATGTATGAATCTAACTCCATAACATAAATTTGTTATGCCTAGTCCATGATTGGCCATGGGCCTCAAATACAGTAAACATACTCTCGAACACATGTCCTTATATAAAGTAATGGTGTAGGGTATCAAAGGGTCGGGCTTGACCGACTGTACTTTCAAACTTGCTTTATTTGAATTGCAATTGAAGTAATTAATTTAGACCGCTTTTAAAATAAATCCTATTTTTTTCTTAATTAAACATTAATTTGACATTTCAAATATCTTGCGAAAACTTAAATATTTACACAAATCTTTAGAAATCACACACGAACAAGTGTTTTCTGTTTAAAATTTTTTGGACACTTGAACAAGAAAATTTGAGTGCTCTTTTGGCTTCTTTTCTTTTGCTTTTATTCTGTTCTTTATTGAGTTCATGACAAATATCTAAAAGTGACAGTTCAAAAATTCGATACTTGTCAATTACGTTCTTCACTGCTAAAATATCCTAAAACTTAAACCAAATGAAATTTTGTTGTTGTAACTATACTGTTTAAGAGAGATTGGGTAGAAGAGCAGAAAACTTTTATTTAGTGGCATAAGAACGTAAAGCGTAACGGAATGTATAGAAGCGAATATGGAAAATATAAAAAAAACAAAGTGAATGTGACATGGCTGTCGAACACAGTTGCTGGCTGTCTAAAACAGTTTGAGGAGGGGAAAATAAGTGGGATTAACAGCCAGCCTTTTTAAGTCGATAACCAGCAGATAGAGGAAGTATCATTCAATTAGCTTGTGTATGTAAGAAATTGTTTATTAGAAGAACTAATAGTCTTAGACAAGACATGGAATTTATAGTTGCCTTTAAATGCCAAATAAACATGTTTTGCACTATTCTTAGATTTTTAAAAAGGAATGTTGGTTGACTATTTGAGATTACTGGAAGTTTAATTTTAGATTTCCTGCTAAAACGTACGCAAGTTAAAATTAAAGTATTTTCTAAGAACAAGAAGCTATTGGTAATGCCTTGTTTTATATTTCATGTATGTTAATGTATATGCTTACATACACATGTATACATACACATATATTTACATATATGTATATATATAAATATGTAGGTACCCTGCAGGAAATGTCACTAGTGAATCTGTACTGATTCACTATTGACGCAGTCACCAGTACAAGTGATTTATTATACCCCAGGCAATGTTATTTACAAAAGACATTTAACATGTGCGTTAGGTATGGCATAGTGAACGATTTTTCGATTTCGAATCGCTGCCGCCTCTTATTTTGTTAGGCTTGGAAAAAATAGATGTCGCAAAAAATGGGGGAGTTTGGTTGAAGGTAAATGGCACCTCATCGAGGTCAAAGTTCAAGGTAAAAGTGAACAAATTCATAGAACATAGATTCGTAGAACATTGTAATCTTCTTTCTCTGCTCCTTAGGCTACTTTCCCTTCTAATAAAGATTTACACATTTGCCACCCTCGTTCTTACTACTTTCAAAGCGCCTCTGGAGTGGTCAAATGTATGATCGACCATTCATTTGTGTCACACAACGAGGAAGAAAAAATATTTTTAATGACTCCTCTGGAGGTGCAATTTAAGCAGTTAATTCGAGAGGGCAAATTTATAAAACTTTATTTGAAGGGAAGTACCCTAAGGAGTAGATTTGGAAGGTTGGTGTCTTCCACAAAAATGTTGTGTGAGAAAAATCAATTGCTTTGAAAGTAGTAAGAACGAGGGTGGCAAATGTGTTAATCTTTATTTGAAGGGAAAGTACCCTAAGGAGCAAAGAATAAAGATGGCAATGTTCTACAAAAGTGTTGGGGAGGAAAAATCAATGGGGGCTTGTCATACATTTGAATCATCCAGAGGCGCCCTGAAACTTGTTAGGATGATAGGGGTAAAATTTATAAACAGCTAAATTTTGTAGCGCAAGCCTCTTAAGGAGCGGAGATAGGGTATAAGTATGTTCTTCAAAAATGTGGGGGAGGAAAAATGAATGGGGGTCAGTCTTACATTTTACTACTCCATGCGTGTTTGCACGGTAGTAATTGGACATTTTATGAATTTGTTCACTTTTACCTTGAACTTTGACCTCGATGAAGAGCCATTTACCCTCAACCAAAATCCCCCATTTTTTGCGACATCAATTTTTTTTCAAGCCTAATACAATAATAGGCAGTAGCACTTCAAAATCTTGTTGCAAAAATTTTCATATAATACTATGTCATAGCTAATGTGCGTGTCATTGGAAATCTACTACTGACGTTGGCACTACTGACTAGGTAGTTCCTTTGGGAACATATGTAGACATTGGAACCAGAGAATCGCTAGTACATTTTAGTAAAAGTTGTCTACAGTTTTTGTAAGAATACGAAATCATAAGAATCTTTTTTATTACTTCTTCAACTTTTATAGGAATTGTACTTCTCAGTTGTTATTGATAAAATCTTTTTCGTATTAAAGCCAAATATAGTGGCAAATGTAATGTAGTGTAGACGCTTCATTGACAATGTCACCAATATAGTCGACAAAACTGGTGACTTGGAGACACTTGCACCCAGGTTTCCTGCAGGGTATTATTAAATATTAATGTATGCGTTTCTAATATTGGCTCTTTAAATGTTAATTTCCTTGATTATGTTTCCTTCTGACCAAAGGACGAGCCAAAACCAGACAAGAAATTACATTGTTATTGAAAATTTAATTTTGAAAACCAATCAACTAAATAATATTAAACCTTATGCTTGTACCCAGCTCATAAAGATAAATGAAAACCGCAGCAACAATAAAAGCTGCCACAGGAAAAGGAACACAACATAATGAATATTTAATTAATTAAAGAAAAACAAGTAAAAGTGCTCGGCATTACCGAATCTCATATAACCTTCACCATGGTGCAATAAGAACAGAAAGTTATATAAATACCGTTCTTAAGATATACAGGTAACCCTCGATTTACGCGGTCTGTTGTGACCGAAGAAATCACGTGTAAATCAAATTCGTGTGAAACAAGGTTCAGGACTGGTACAAATTCCGTTTATGGGACCAGAAATTTAATAAATCGTGTAAATCAAAACATGCGATGCATACAAAATTTAATTTTTGGGCCTTAAAACCGCGCTAATCAAAAACATATAGAATTATAATTTTATTTTAAATTAAATGATATTCCTTTATAATGATATGTATAAAGCTTTGTTATTATATTTTTATAAAACATTTGAATTAAAAGAGAACAAAAAAAATTATTGAAACACATTTGAATATTAAAATTAAAAATATAAGAAAATTATGTCAATTGTAAAATAGTCAAAAACAATTGACTAAAATTTTACTGGTTTCTGAAAAAAATTTAAAAAATGTTCAGGTTACTGAAAAAAATTGCAGTAGCCTGTAAAAATTTCCATTAAGCAGTAAATTTACATTGGTACATAGGTACATTGTAAAAAAAATCTTTTAATTTTTGTAAAATATGTCAGTATGCACTTGTGCAGATCTATTTTAGCACACAGTTGATGAAATTTCTTGAATCACTGTGCTGCAATTCCCGTAAAATAAAGATTATTATAATTTTTTGAGCGTGTTTTATTAAAACCGCGCAAAAAAAGCGCGTAATTCAAAAAAAGGTTACTATTATTGATCTGTGTTATATCTAAATCGCATAAATGAAGTACCGTGTAAATCAAGGGATACCTGTAAATAAGTCTATTTAGTGCCACGAATGACTTTCTACGGAATGTGCCACGCCCACTTCTCCAATCTCGTCAATATTTTTAGAGAGGTAGTGCATTGATAACCTAGCTACATGTACAAAATTTGGACAATACTGTTACCGTTCTTAAGATATAAATAAATCAATTTTGTGCCACGCCCACTTCTCCAATCCCAGCCACGTTTTTAGCGGATGTTGTCTATTGATAACCAAAATGCTCATACATAGTTCAGAAACTTTGGCTCTTGCCATACACTCTTGCCATACACTCTTGCCACTTCATCAATCTCGCCCGCATTTTGTCTGATGTTGTGTATTGATAACCAAAAAGCTTGTACCTTGTTCGGAAACATTAGCTCTTGCCCTTCTATAGATAAACAGAAATCTACAGAGTTTTTTTATGGAAGTGCCACACCTACCTCACCAAACCCGCCCACATTTTGTCCGATGTTGCGTGTTGATAACCAAAATGCTTGTACCTAGTTCGGAAACTTTGGCTCTTGCCGTTTTTCAGACAAACAGAAATCGGTAATGTCTTTCTATGAAAAAGCCACACCTACTTCTCCAAACTCGCCCATAATTTGTCGGATGTTGTGTACTGATAAGCAATATTCTGGTACCTAATTTGGAAACTTTGGCTCTCGCCGTTCTTTAGATGTTCATAAGTCTATTATGTCTTTGTACGCAAGGTGCCACGCCCACTTCTTTAATCTTGCCCTTAAAGAAAGGTTGCGTATTGAGAACCCAGCCATGTGTACCAAGCTTAGACAATTTTTCTCTAACCATTCTAAGGCTATAAAAAAATCTATTTTGTGCTACGCCCACATTTTGTCAAATGTTGTCCATTTTTAAACAAGGTGTTTGTATCTTATTTGGAAAAGTTTGCTCTTTCCGTTGTCCGGATCAGAGAACTGCAAAATCCACTTACATTAACTCTATGCCTGCAAAACAAAGTTCAACGTTGATAATTTTGACATCGTTTTGTACACATTTGACTTGTGCATGTGTGAGATTTTTATTGAAAGTGCTTTGTTTGCATTTATTGTTGCGCACGCAATAACACAATTTCTTAAAGTCAAACGGCATTTATTCTTTTGCTATTGTTTTCAAGTAGTCATTGTCCACTCGATGACACAACGACGAATGTAAATTGGTATGAGTACGAGTCGCTTTGTTGGTATGATGGTTGTCCAATTTGTTTTTGTGTTTACCCTGCAATTAACATTGGACCACCTGATTTTGATCAAATGGACTACTCATTGGACTAGTCCGATGTAATGCAAGCATGGACCATGTCATTGTTAAAAAGTGTTTGTACTGAAACGACATGTCTTCGTTTTTTAACGAAATGTGTTCGTTTTTAAACGACTTCAAAACTAATCCTCTTGAGTACACCATGGAGTAGTTTTAATACTACTCATTTGTAATCCAAAGCTGGGTTATATGGTCCTGCCCTAGGACATCGTAATGTTAAATAGACCATGTTTTTACATACGTTTGGGTTACATTTGGACTACATTTTACACGCTTGTTTGGACTAGTTCTATTATTTGCAGGGTATTTTTTTAAAAACGTAACAAGAACATTAATAAAAATAACAACAATACATTGTACATACAGAATGACTGTACTTTTTAAGAAATGATAAAAAAATAAAAACGTCTTCTGTTTCTATGGAAATTGTTTCAGCTGCTGAATAGTCATCAGAGCAATGATTTTTGTGTATTTTTCTTTGTATATGTTTTTTACCAAAGCAATAATTGGCGAACGAAGCTAAACATGGTATAAATGGCAAAGCCAATACGCTGTGCATGACTTGAATGCATTTTAAAACAACACCGATGTGTGAGGCTGAGAAAGTTTGATTGCATGAACACAAATGAGTGTATTTAATATTGTTGATTTAATGCGAATTTTTTGCAATCGCAAAAAGCCGTTCTCTGGTACGGATAAAAAGAAAAGCTGACGGGCTGGTGGGCTTTGTTAAATTAACTTCGCAAACTTATACAAGGTTTCTACTTTCGGTAATGGCTATAAAAAAAGAACAACAACATGGAATTAAACAAAAAAAAAAAAAAAATTAGAAAAAGTCATGGTGTTTTGTTAACAGCTCAGCCACTTATGTACCGATCTGACTGAATTTTAATAGCATTATTATTACAAGAAGACGTGAGAGAAATATATAACTACCAAGTCCCCATCAGGGGGAGTATGGGAGTGTGTAAGGCAAATTGGTTAAAGCGTTCCTTAGTAAGACTTGTCATCCCTAAAACTGACGAGTATAAGGTAAAGTGTTCCCACTATCCTTAATAATTCACTCCAAGTCGACTCGTACCACCTCTGTTGAGGTGGAAGCTGATTCGAGCGACGGTCTTCAGCATATCCGAATGGTCATTTAAAAAAAAAATTACGTCTCGGGAAGTAGGCATATTTGCTAAGTTTACTATTGACTTTCACCAAGCCAGGCTGGTGGCATCCCCAGCGCCAACCTAGGAGCGCTATAGTCCAATCACTAATTCTCCCCGAAGTAAAAATGATTACTGAAACCTAGCAACCCTATGTTCCACAGGGAATTAAAGGATGACATATCTGGGGTCTAAGGAAAACCCATTTCAAAAGACAGACGGACATTGTTTAAACACTTCGCTAATCAAAGGGACCCAGAATATACATATAAACCCTATAGGGTATAAAATCAATATTGTAAAAATTACAAACCCTTTTCCACCTGCGGTGAAGGGTATAAAAAAAACAAAAGGCATGTTTCAGAAAACAAGCATTTTTAGGAAATAATTTTTGAAGCGATATTTTTTCTAGGATGTTCCTCAATATTTTTATGTTAAAATTATATTTTTATAAAAAGGTAAATTTTTTGTAAGAAGTACGTTATTGAAATAGCAATTTTTTATGGTGGTTGCTCCACATTTGAATTCATAACTCTTATCCTACTGAACCGATTCTACTAAATTTCAATCCCAAACTGCTTGAGATAACTAGCAGCAAATTGCCTCCAGCATTGTTCTTTTCTTTTGAGATTTTAGAAAGTTAGCGCGTTTTAAACAGACGGACACATGGACAGACTGACGGACATGGCTAAATCGACTTAAAATTACTCAAGGAGCCAGAATATATATATTTTTTAGGGTCTAAGATGAATAATAAAAAAGATTTTCGCGGAATGATGAAATTCGCCACTGGTGGTTAGGTTTATTTTTATTTGTTGTTTTTGTGAATAGTACTTTTTATAAAAGTTACTTTTTGTAAAAAGGCACATATTTGTAAAAAGTTACTTTTTGTATGCCAAAAAGTAGTTTTGTTTTGTTGATGTAAGTTTTTTATTTATTCTTAACAATTATTCGGTTAGATTAAATCTCATAGTATATAATTAGTATACCGACTCTTTGACAGGTACCTGACTCAAAGGTCAGTACCCTGCAGCTTCAATCGTTACTAGTAGGGTTTTGGAACAGTTTATTACTAGTTGTAAGGCGACGAAAAGTAAGAAAAACTATGAAATTGCAGCTGCGCTGTTTAAAAGTCATTTACTGTAAATAAAGCAACTAGTTTTTTTTTGCATTCAGGTTTTCAAGACAAAGTCTTGACAGAAAGAATTCGAAAAAACAGAAGAAAAGGAAGCAACATGTAAATAAATTGAAAAGTGATAATTACAGAAAATTTCGAACCACCAGTACCACTGGTTAAAGATTGATGTTTAACTGGTCGCTGGCAGGCGCCGCAGTGGTGCAGAGGTTCAAACTTTAAAGAATTCTGATGAAAGAATGTGGTGATTCTTGAATCATGTAAGTTCAACCCAGGTTTGAGCCCCAACTCAGCCAAGAAAATTATCAATAAATTTCAATAAAATTCCAGTTGTAAAAATTCCTTCCTTCAGTAAAAATAATTTGATGAAAATTAAATTTCATGAACTTAAGCCTAACAAAAAATATCAAAAATTAAAGCAACTAGTTTTAAACTTTTATAAAAATACATACAAATTAACTAGTTGGCCTTATAAAACAACCCAACGTTAAATACGTTAGTTTGATGTATGACAAAAAAAAAAAAAATCAAAAGTGCAACTACACAGAAAAAATTAAAAATTGTCTCTTATCACCAAATTTGTTCCAAATTCATATATTCAAGCAACCCATTTGTTGATTTTGCACCTATTACCAAAATGATTATATTGATTACTAAAAATTGTAAAAATTTATTATTTTGAATATTTTTTTCTCAATAAATAATATTTTTAAATTTAATTAAAAAAATGCTAAAAAAAACTTTGCCATATCAAACAATGTGTTGATTGATTTCGAAAATTTCACAAGTTTGAATTATTTTGTTTTAAACGAAATAATTTTTTGTTATTTAATTAATTTTTTAATTCAAAATTTATTTAAAAACAACAAAAATGTTAATTAAATCAAAATCATATTTTTAATTTTCATTCAACAAAAAAAAAAAAATAATTGATTCAATTATCACATTAATTAAATTTAAATACTTTTTAAATAATTTTTTTGATTGATAAAAAACTACTAATAATTTTTTCTGTGTAGTTAAAAGCAGTGTTCGAAAATAAACAGTACATTATTTAACTTTCGGCTCACACACCCAGGAGCGATATCTATTTTTTTTAGTGATTGTGTAGACATACACAACCCTTAATACCGTTCGTAACCATTTTCGTTAAAAAACAGAACAATTGTAGTGATACTGTAGACAAACATTATATTTTAATGTTCTATAATGTGTTTTTCGTGTGTGTATTTTGTTTTTGTAAAATTGTTTTTTTTTTACCAGCCAAAAGGGACGAACATTAACGGGCCGAACCGAACACATTGAAGTTTGTGGATTTTCAAAATAAACCGAACGGAATAAAATGTTCACATCTTTTGTTGAGTTTGATAAAAACTATAATATTTTTGTGTTCGAAAGATGACTAACAGGGAAACGTTATTTTTTTAATGATTTTCAACACAAACACTATTAGCGTTTGTGTTTTCCACAAATCTACCGAACCGAACATTAAAGAACGATATTGAGTGTTTATTTTCGAACAGTGGTTAAAAGTACACAAAAAAAAAAAAGGTTTTGATCACCAAAATAATTGAAACAAGCAAAAAAAATCAATATTTAAATTGAATGAATTACTAACGTAATTGATTACAATACAGAAAATTAATTATTTTAATAATTGTATTGATTAAAACAGTGATTGAATTTTTGCATTAAGTCGATTAAATTTTTAATTGAATAAATTAAACAGTGTATTTGAAATACAATCTAAATTCAATTATGCAAATTATTCAATCAAACAAATTGTTAATTGAATAAGTTTGTTAAATCAATTCAGTTGATGGTTAAAAGAAGCAAAATAATAATATTTAAAATTTGTTTAATTGTAATAGCTCATGCTTAATTGAACACATTTTGGAAGATCTTTTTGACAAAGGAATTTCATACATACAACTTTGTATAAAATTGTAGAATAACTCTGATTCTTTAGGATATTCAAGATGGAAAACAAAAACCTGTTTTTGTTGTGTAATTTGGCTGGTCTTTTTTCACCTATTCACTTTAAACGCACAACATGAAATGACGCCAAAAATATGTAATTCAAGAACTAACAAACTAAGAAAATAAACACCAAATTTCGATTGCGACCATAACCACCGTCAACAATGTGGTCAGCCACAAGGCGATTTTTTATTTTACGCATAATATACATACATACATACATATGTATGTAGGCTCATTATTGACATTGGTGCTGGTCATAATTGTAATTAGTCTATAACAAATCTCAGTTCATTTTTTACTTGTTCATAGTTGTTTTTTGCACGCGACGCTTACTGTTCTTTTTGATGACAAAAACATGTGTGTTTGTGTGTATGTACCCTGCAAATAATAGGATCAGTCCAAACACGCGTGTAAAGAGTAGCCCACAAGGGACCAGGACTAGTCCAAAAGTAACCCAAAGGTATGGAAAAATATGGTCTATTTAACATTACGATGTCCTAGGGGAGGACCATATAACCCATCTTTGGACTACTTAGGAGTAGTTTTAAAACTACTCCGTGGTATACACAAGAGGATTAGTTTTGAAGTCGTTTAAAAACGAAAGCACGTCGTTAAAAGACATATCGTCTCACTACAAACACTTTTTAACAATGACATGTTGCATAACATCGGACCAGTCCATGGAGTAGTCCATTTTATCCAAATGGATCAGGTGGTCCAATATTATTTGCAGGGTACATGTAAGGGCAAAGACAATAAATTTATAAAGATGTTGGTTGCACTTGTAACATTTTTCGCAAACTGTTGCTGAGGGAGGAAAGCAACAAAGTGTTCAATTCAAACAACTGAGTTGATTGATTCAATTACACTTATAATTAAAATTAAGCTTAAAATCAAGTAAAATTTTAATTGAAAAAAAATATTTTTTTTTAATTCAATCAATTAAGAACGTACGTAATCAAATTTATTTTAAAATTCAAAAATCACTATTAATTGAAAAAAAAAAATGCCAATAATTTTTTTCTGTGTAAATACCAACCAGTATATTTCTAGCTTAATACAAGTTACTTTGTCTGCAGGGTAGTACCTCGTAGATTTTTGTATTAGTGAGAATGTTTTTTCAAATGTATTGGTGTTTAAAACAATTCTTACCACTAAAGGAGCGAATATCCTTTGCATCTTAGAGCTTCCCACATCGCGTACATTGCGTTGTAATGTGTCAAAAGCATTATTGCAAAAAAATTTCTTGCTTAAAGCGAGTGATCTCTAACAAATTCTTAATTACGGCATTATTTGCTTAGAATTTTATCTGTTTTTCGAAAATAGACCGAAATGCAAACTATATTCCAAACTTTGTCAAATCTTAGAGTAATTTTTTTTTAATAATTTCTTTATAGTGTTTTTTACTAAAATGTTTAGCGATAACGAAATTTAGGGTTTGATTTCGGTAGAATATTAATATGAAAGTTTTAAGAAATTGAAAAGGGTCAGTTATTCTTACAAAACACTAAAAAAAATTAAATTAAATTTGTTTTGTGGTTTCTATTTCGGAACCATTTAATAGTTAGTGTTAAATTCTATGCAGCAAACAAAATGTATGTGTGGGGGAAATTCAGCATAAAATTATGCTTTAATAAGGTGAAAAAACTTGTTTCCCTGAAGTATGCCAATTATTTTTTTTAAACATGTAGTCATGTGCAATAAAAGTTCTAATTATTAAGACAAATGTTTATACTAAATATAAATGAACATTTTATTTAATGAATAATTTAATAACAATAAAATTAAAAAAAAAAATGCATGATTATGATGATAATTATTTGAATTAACATACAACTTACTACTTACCATCTATTTTGCAATTAACCGAATTGTTACTCTTTTTGGATGAGTTGCGTGACATTTGGGAATGATTGGTTTGTGAATGTGAAGGACTTGAATCGGTCGAACAACGAGTATTTGCTGTGGTAAATGTTGAGCCACCAACACCACTAACACCCACACTCTGACTATTTGATGCATATGCTGCAGCAGCTGTTGTCGTTGTTGTATTCTGAAATGCTGCCATGGGACTGGGTGTAACAGTAACCATTGGATGTACACTGCCTGTTATTTTATACAATGTGCGACAATTTTTAACACAATACAACCAGGACAATAACGATGTTAATGATGATTTCGAGGACGATGTTGAAGTTGTTGTTGTTGTTGTTGGTTGTAGATGATAATGTTGCAACAAACGAATGTTCAGGACACACAAACACAAAAGAAATGAGTTCATGAATAAACGAAAACAAGTAGATTAAGAAAATCCCCCATATTAAATGGAACCAGAGCCCGGAACACAGATATTGAAAGAGTTATGAAAATATGGAAATAGAAGGAAAAAAAAAAACAAAAAAGAAAAAAGGAACAAAATGAGATAAAAACGTTTTAGTTTGTGAAATTCCAAGCCAATTAAAATCTAAATATGAAATTAAACACTTGAAGGGAAACAACCAACTTGCTTCAGTTTAGTTCGTTAGCTGAAACTCGACTTAAAGAAAAACCCAACACAAATAAAGGAAATAAAAGAAATTCGGGTTAGAATCAATTTAAATTGAAATAAACTAAACAAAGAAACCGGAAATGAAAAGCTGCCTTAATGAGGTTTAAACGCTAGGCGGAAAAAGGGGAAAGGAAAATTCACCTGTTTTGCTGGCATCATGTGATAAATGGCCACTTAACGAATGTAGTTTATCGGTTATGCCATGATGCAATTTATCTACAAAACTGCTACGAACATTTGTTGTGGCCTCAGCTCCATGGCCGTGTACCAGGCTGGAGGGGTTTATTTCCGCAATACTATTTATATTGGGTATAGAGCCTAGAGAAAAGCAAGTAAGCAGGAGCAGAATTAAGGACTTGTGTTAGTATGGGGATATAGCGTGTAAATGTTAGAGTGCTTAGAAAAATTTTCAATATCCTTTTTTCGCACTTTTTTTGTGAAGCATTTTTTCGTTTCGTTTACCTTTTGTATGTGCTGTAACCGGAGCACAGGCAGCCGTACTACTTATGGCAGCCATTTGATTGAGTGTTTTGCCTTGCAACTGGTGAACATCGTTAACATTGGCCTTAAGAAATGATACAAACAAATGTTGCGCCAATTCCATGGGAGTTTCACAGTCAAGAAAAGCATCAAGAAAACGCCGAAAGTCATCGTAATCAATGTCCTTGAATGGAGAAGAAAAAAAAGAAATAAGAGCACTGAGCAAAAAATAATATAACAAAAATACATGTAAAATAAATATATTTTATAGCTTTATGTGTATAAGAAAAGGGTGTTTTCTTTAAGCTGCATGAGAACTAAAAATAATAATTCGAGACAGAAATATTGTTTGAATAACATTTTTTTTATTATAATCTGGTAGATATGACTTCATGACTTTTATTTTGTAAAAAAATTATTTCCGGCATATGCCGCCGCAGCTACAAGTCACATGATCAATTCGATATGTCCAATTTTCGGCTACTTTGTCCAATAAAAATGTCCGTATAGCGTCAATGATACCTTGAATATTGGCTTCCAATGCTTAAAGAGTTGCTTAAAAAATTATTCAGAGGCGTTAAATTGCACGAACGAGGACCAAACTGATTTAACAATAAATTTACCGTCCATTTGAAACAAATTGCCAATTGTTTAATTGTAATTTTCTTAACCCACTTACAACTACAATTAATGTTGGGAGAGTTTCCAACCAATTGTAGCGGGGAATGTAAGAAAATATAAACTCACTGTTTATTGTTGGTTTTTTGTTTAAGCTTTGATATCGTTGCACATAAGACTTGAGTGTTTTACTTTATTACTCATTCACTCTACAGTTTTATTTGCATAATATCTTAAGCTTTTCTAAAGTCTTAGGAGAAAGGTTTCCTGATGATCTGGCCTAAGCGACCCGTGAAATGTGCATAGAAACCAGGTTATCCTCCAACAGTAATATCAGTGTGTTTATCAAGAATGAAAATTAGAAATTTAGCACAACGAACAAAATCTAAATAATGAAAAATTATGTATTCCCAAAAATTACTTTGATAAAAGGTAAACTTTAAAAAAATGTCCTATAAAAAGTAAATTTTAAAAAAATTTCCTATAAAAAGTATTAATTTCGACAAAATTTCCTATAAAAAGTAAATTTTACAAAATTTTATATAAAAAGTTAATTTTTTTTTATTTTAAATTTATTTTTATTATTGAATCTTTCTTATCGAAATTTACAATATGTATTCAAATCTTAATTCTACTTGTAGTTTATTAGTTGTTACCAATGTAACCACTAACTGCTGTATTCAAATTCTAATAATGTCTTCTAGTTAGGCTCAAAGTATCGGTTCTTTTTAGCCTCTGGTGACCTTCGAACTGAAGCAGACCCCGAGCGAGGTAGTTAGGGTCGGCCGTTAGTTCATCGATGTAGCTAATTGAATATTTTTTAGTTTCCTCCAGGATAGTGGGGACGTTGAGATCTCTGTGGAAAATATCATTACGTGTATACCATGGGGCGCAGACAATTTGTCGTAGTATTCTAGACTGTCTTCTCTGAAGCTTTTGGATGTTAGATTGCATGCGCATCCCCATAATTGGATGCCATAAATCCATATTGGTTTTATGTTGGAATTGTATAAGAGAATTTTGTTGTCTAAAGGCAAGTTTGAGTTTCGACCGAGAAGCCAATGTAGTTGAGCTGCTTTAAGTTTCATAGCCGTTATTTTCGCTTCAATATGACGAGACCAGGTCAAGCGTCTATCTATATGTATTCCCAAGTACTTAACATGGTTTTATACCGGAACAGTGAAGTTATTTATTTTTACAGCTGTGCACGTTTGTCTTCTGAGGGTGAAAGTTAAGTGAGCACATTTAACCGGGTTAACCTTTATTCTCCATTTTTCTAGCTAGGCCTCTAGTTCATTGATGTGGGACTGCAGATTTTGCGATGCGACTTTTGGGTCATGGTTAGCGCTAATAATTGCTGTGTCGTCTGCAAATGTAGAGGTATGCGTGCTCAGGTTTGTTGGCATATCCGCTGTGTATATTATATATAGAAGCGGTCCTAATATGCAGCCTTGGGGGACACCAGCAGTAATTTTCTTGAGGGGGGAGTATTTATCTTGCGACCTTACTATGAATGTTCTGCCTGTAAGATAGCTCTCCAGAAGCTTGTGAGTGTTTTGAGGAAGCATTCGTGTTATTCTGATGAGTAGCCCATCATGCCAAACTTTGTCAAATGCTTGGGAAATGTCTATAAACAGGGCTGAGCAGTATTGCTTTTTCTCAAACGCCGATCTAATTAGGGTGACAATTCTATGCACTTATTCTATTGTACCATGTTTCGCTCTGAATCCAAACTGGTGATCCGGGATGATGTCGTGTTCATTTAGATGAGTTATACTTAACACGAATAATTTTTCGAAAAGCTTCGATGGGATTGATAATAAGCTTATCGGTCTGTACGACGCAACCTGGCTAGCATATTTTCCTGGCTTGGAAACCATAACAATTATAGACCTCTTCCATGAGGATGGGAAGTATCCGACTCTTAATATCGCGTTAAAAATGAGCAAAAAGTTTCTAGAAGCAGACGATGGTAAGTTTCTTTTCATTGACCCTGTGCTGCGGTCAGGTCCGGGAGATTTTGTTATATTCACTTTTTCTATTTCTGATTTTACTTGAGTTATGTTAAATTTTATTGGATGGTTTACCTTAGCAGGAATGATTGGATGACAGGAACAAGTATGCGTATCATGTGGCGTGAAAACTTTCTCAAGGTGGCCCGCGAAAGCGTTTAATTTTTCATTTGTGTTTTTGGCCCAAATGCGGTTTTCCAGTCTTAATGGAGATTCGTGGGTTATAGGGCATTTAATATGCCGTACAGCCTTCCATAAGCTGTAATTGGAGTTTTTTGTGGCATCTAGGCTGTTTAGACAGCTTCTATTGCAGACTCGTGTTCTGTCTCAATTTGTTGCGAAGAGTTGTCAGGCATAAATGTAGTTGGGCCTAAGTGGTTGGGGAACGACTGTTTTGCCATTGTTTTCTTATCTTCCTTTTTTCTCTGAGAAGGGTCTCTATTTCCGTCGATGTATTGTAAGGAGCACGTTTAATTGTCCGCTTGATTGGGGTTGCTTTTCTTGCTGCAGAATCCAAGAGTTCGACAGCTTTTTGGATGTCAGATGAACTTTTTAGGGGAATGCACTGTGATAGGTGAGAGCTCACATACATTTTATACTTTAACCAATTTGTGTTTCTGTTTGGATAGGAAATAAAGTTTGCAACTGCGGCGTCAGAGTTGCCTTTTAAAATGAGGATTGAAGGTGAATGATCAGACGATAGATCATAGAAGGAACTAACTAGTACCTGATCGCGCTTGATGTTTTTAATTACAGCAAAGTCAATAAGGTCTGGTAGCTTGTTGAAGTCGGTTGGCCAATAGGAAGGCACACCACTCGATAATTATTTGCAGTTACGGTATTGTATAGCTGATTACCTCTTGGACTAATAAGTCTGGAGCCCCAATATGTATGTTTAGCGTTGTAATCGCCAGCAGCAATGAATTTCTGGCCCAATGTGGAGAAGAATTTGAGAAATTTATCGTGTACAATTTTGTGCCTCGGTGGACAATAAACGGATGACAACGTAAGTTTGAAATTAGTAAGATTTATAGATGTGGCCTGGATACAATCTTCTTCGAACTCTGGCAATGGTCTCTGATGTGTTTGTGCACAATTATGGCTGTGCCACCACAAGCCCGTCCGCTGGGATGTTTTGTGTCATACGTAAGGTATCAATTTACCCTAAAGCTGCTTTTATAAGTAAAGTGTGTTTCAATTTACTCTTGTTTATTATTAATTTTTATTAAAAATCAACAATTCTTAAACGTAAAAAATAGATGAAATAGTATTTTATTTTTTGATATCAGATTTTTACCGTGCGTAGATATGACCACTGTTCATCGATTTCTTGCAAAAAGTAAAAATTAAAAAATTTGAGCTGACTCTCTTTAGAGCAACAAGTGCAATATGTACGCTAAGCGTATTAAATAAAAATATTTTGAGTTGAATGAATATACATATGGGCATATCCGTCAAAAGGTCCACCGTGTCCGAAAATTTAAAAGTTATTAAAAGCTGATTATTTTACGATATTATTATAGAGAAATATTTAGATTTTACTAATTTTATAAATGTACCCATAAATTTTTTCACTTAGATGAACAACCGGACTGCAAAGTTGTGCAATCGTAATTTCTTATTTTTGAGAATGTTTTATTGTATGTTTTCTTTCATATTATGATATTTGATAAAAATTTCAAGAGCTATATGCTATTCGGATTAACGGTAAATTTTTATTTTATTTTAATCATTATTCAGTTCAATTATTATGGAATTTCACGTTCAAAATGTCACGTATCGACCCAGATTTTGGCTTAAAAAAAAGAAAATACAGACGATTTTGGAATCAAACCAAAGACATTTGAATGTTACATTGCTACGTAAAATTCTCAAAGTAGTTTTACTAAAAAATTGTGCCAGGTTTCGCTTAATTACGCCTTTTTATACATGACCACAAAAACTACTTCTATTTGTTTCACGTTCGAACCGCTACTTCTTTTGTCATTATCTTTGACCTAAAATCGCGCCCTCCATAAACTTTAGCATAGATAACAGTACTTTCTTAGTGATATAATTAAAGGGTTAAGAGAACGTTAAAATATTTGTTGTTTAAAATGTTATTGCATTTTTGATGCGTACGACTGTCACGTTCAACACTTTGGATTTGCCCATATATGTACCTATTTTATTCAAAATTATTTTACTTCCTTATTCATAAAAAATAAAATTTTTGTTAAAAATGTATTTTAACACAAAACTTTCTATTGAAATTTTTCTTAAAACACATTTAACAGGCGATGGACCTATTGCTTTTAATATAAATTTAAAAAATCTTTGCGTACGGTAATTTCTTCTCAAAAAAGGTAATTTTAAGAGGTCCGCAAGGTAATGAAAAAATAAAAGTTAACATCACTGATCGAATGTTTTCATTGCTCACGCTCGGAGAGCTTATCACAATATACGCATTTCTGCTTTTGTGCTGAGCCTACTATCCTTGTTGGGAGTATTTGTGAGGCTCATTCACAAATCTCTTCGGGCACCTTAGTTATTGTTCTTTTTTTTACCTATTACAAATATTTTTTTTACTCACTGATACACGTCCGTACTCGTCAAGAGCTGGTTTCGTAATCTAAAAAAGTTATTTTTTTTTTTTTTTTGAAAAAGTTAATTTAACAAAATTTCCAATAAAAAGTAAATTTTAACAAAATTTCCTTAAAAAATAGTGAATTTTAACAAAATTTCATATATAAAGTATATTTTAACAACATTTCCTATAAAAAGAAAATTTTAACAATATTTCCTATAAAAAGTAAATTTTAACAAAATTTCCTATTAAAAGTAAGTTTTAACAAAATTTCCTATTAAAAGTTAATTTTAACAATTTTCTTATAGAAAGTAAATTTTAACAAAATGTTCTATAAACAGTAAATTTAAATTTCCTATAAAAAATTAAATTTTGGGTAATATCCTCTAAATAGTAAATTTTAGCAAAATATCCTTAAAAGTCAATTTTGACAAGGTTTCCTACAAACTGTTTATTTAACCAAACTTTCCTATAAAAAGTAAATTTAAAAATATTTCCTATAAAAAGTAAATTTTAACAAAATTTCCTATAAAAAGTAAATTTTAAACAAAATTTCCTATAAAAAGTAAATTTTAACAAAATTTCCTATAAAAAGTAAATTTTTACAAAATTTCTTATAAATAGTAAATTTGAACAAAATTTCCTTAAAAAATAGTAAATTTTAACAAAATTTCATATATAAAGTATATTTTAACAACATTTCCTATAAAAAGAAAATTTTAACAATATTTCCTATAAAAAGTAAATTTTAACAAAATTTCCTATTAAAAGTAAATTTTAACAAAATTTCCTATTAAAAGTTAATTTTAACAATTTTCTTATTATAGGGCATTTAATATGCCGTACAGCCTTACATAAGCTGTAATTGGAGTTTTTTGTGGCATCTAGGCTGTTTAGACAGCTTCTATTGCAGACTCGTGTTCTGTCTCAATTTGTTGCGAAGAGTTGTCAGGCATAAATGTAGTTGGGCCTAAGTGGTTGGGGAACGACTGTTTTGCCATTGTTTTCTTATCTTCCTTTTTTCTCTGAGAAGGGTCTCTATTTCCGTCGATGTATTGTAAGGAGCACGTTTAATTGTCCGCTTGATTGGGGTTGCTTTTCTTGCTGCAGAATCCAAGAGTTCGACAGCTTTTTGGATGTCAGATGAACTTTTTAGGGGAATGCACTGTGATAGGTGAGAGCTCACATACATTTTATACTTTAACCAATTTGTGTTTCTGTTTGGATAGGAAATAAAGTTTGCAACTGCGGCGTCAGAGTTGCCTTTTAAAATGAGGATTGAAGGTGAATGATCAGACGATAGATCATAGAAGGAACTAACTAGTACCTGATCGCGCTTGATGTTTTTAATTACAGCAAAGTCAATAAGGTCTGGTAGCTTGTTGAAGTTGGTTGGCCAATAGGAAGGCACACCACTCGATAATTATTTGCAGTTACGGTATTGTATAGCTGATTACCTCTTGGACTAATAAGTCTGGAGCCCCAATATGTATGTTTAGCGTTGTAATCGCCAGCAGCAATGAATTTCTGGCCCAATGTGGAGAAGAATTTGAGAAATTTATCGTGTACAATTTTGTGCCTCGGTGGACAATAAACGGATGACAACGTAAGTTTGAAATTAGTAAGATTTATAGATGTGGCCTGGATACAATCTTCTTCGAACTCTGGCAATGGTCTCTGATGTGTTTGTGCACAATTATGGCTGTGCCACCACAAGCCCGTCCGCTGGGATGTTTTGTGTCATACGTAAGGTATCAATTTACCCTAAAGCTGCTTTTATAAGTAAAGTGTGTTTCAATTTACAATATGGTTTTGTATGCCCATATTGCTGACAGTTTGTGCATTGGGAGGGACCCTTTCGTTTTAATGGCTCCTCAACAGTTATACTTCTGTTGAGTAGGTAACGCAAGTTGTGTATGGGATGAACTGAATTTTTGGTTTTGAGAACCGATGAATCAAACAATCCTTTTAATAAAATTTCCTATAAATAGTTAATGTTAGCGTCGGTTATCAAAAAAGGACCACTGAAGGACCCTTCTTTCTGACTGCCCAAGGAATACACAACCCAACCGAACCATACAGAAATAATTTGCATACCTTTTAAATGGCCTTAACGAATCTTTACCCTAAATACTTTTCACTTTTTTGTTTGTTTAATTCTTGTTTAAAATAAAATAATAGCGCTTAATTTTTATTTTTTTTTAATATAAATAATTTCCCATTTGTTTTGTATCATCACATTACTATAATTAAGTGAAGATTGAAAAAAATCAACTTCAATTAAACCCTTTTCAAAAGTGAAACGCAATTAAATTGAAAAATATTTGAATAAAAAGTGCTGCAATTATTAAATTAACACGAATGTAATTCAATCAAAATTGTTTTGTAGTCAATGAAGAACGTTCATTATGGTTTGTTTAAAAGGAAACTGATTTTATGTTTTAAAATTAAAAAGATCCCAGCAAAACTTTTTTAATTTCAGTTTTAAATGAAATTGTTGTCCCCTTGCAATACATTTAAAGCTGCTGTTTTACTTACATTCTATTCCTACAAGGAGTTCACTTAATCAAATTTCGGAAATTTTTAGAAGAACTTTATAGAGAATATATTATCATAAGACTTTTCAGGCAAATTTACCGAGAATGTGTAATTCTTTTTCAATTAAAATCACTTTTGTGGTGTAATAATAATGAAAGGAAAGAACGTATTAGACGTAATAAAGTTACATTTTAATTGATAGTTAAATTAATAAAGTAATTAAATATGTAATTGTAATTGAAAAAAACAAATCCAATTTCAATTCGTCAGCTCATTAATGGTTTGACCTATCAACCATTTAAAATTAATCGAGTTAAGTATGTGGTATATATATTTTGAATACTCGCTTTCTGAAACCAACAGATTTTGGACGAAGAAATTGTTTATGGTTTCTGAGATATTAAGCATTAATTTTGGTATATATAAACAATGTTAAAATTTGTGACGTATTGTTTTGCTCTACACGCCACTGTTTGGCAAAAGCAGCAAATTCCTCATACAAAAAAACGTACAAAATAAATTTCTCTCTTGATTTGCTTCATTTCCATAGGAAAAAAAGGATTAAAAGCAAAATAAAATCTCAACAACTTATTGTTGATGTTTTTTGTTTAAACTTTGATATTATTACAAGTAGAACTGTTGCTATAAGTCTTATACGTTTAACAGTTTTATTTGGTTTAATATCATTAGTTTTTCTAAAATCTTTATGGATGAAGTTTCCTGATGATCTGGCCTAAGCAACCAGTGAAATGCGCATAGGAATAGCTTATCCCATCAACAATAAATTTCAAGTGTTTTTATCAATAATAAAAATTGGGAATTAAGCACGAATAGCAAAATCTTTTGAAATGAATCTCAACAACTCAATACACAGCAGTAAGTTTACATATGCAGCACAAATAGCTAGTTATTAGAAATCAGTGTTCGAAAATAAACACTAAATATCGTTTCTTAATGTTCGGTACGGTAGATTTGTGGAAAACACAAACGCTATTACTGTTTGTGTAGAAAATCATTAAAAAATAACGTTTCCCTGTTAGTCATCTTTCGAACACAAAAATAATACTGTTTTTATCACACACAACAAAAGATGAGAACATTTAATTCCGTTCGGTTTTTTTTGAAAATCCACAAACTTCGATGTGTTCGGTTCGGCTCATTAATGTTCGTCCCTTTTGGCTGGTAAAAAAAAAACAAAAATTTATTACAAATACAAACGGTATTAAGGGTTGTGTATTATTACACAATCACTAAAAAAATAGATATCGTTCTTGGGTGTGTGAGCCGAACGTTAAATAATGTACTGTTTATTTTCGAACGCTGTTAGAAATAATTTTTAAAAATTGGCGTATGCAGCACAAAACAATAATTTTCACTTCTAACTTCGCTAAGCTGCCCACACACGAGAGATTTGTGCGCGTGATTTGTTCGTGCTCTACGCCTAGTTAACGGTTAATGGGGCTGTGCGCGCGCAAATCACAAGAAATTTAAAATTTAATTTAAAATCATCCATTTCTTGTGATTTGTTCGATGTGTTAGTGGGCTTGTGCGCGAACATTTTATAATTTAATTTTTTAATAAAATTACATGTCTACGCCTATTTCTTATTAAAAGCCAATCATTCCTCCATTTGCTTCTGCTTTTAATTTTATTTTTGGCTGTGCATACAAATAAATTATCAGAAGTGTAGTTGCATCATCCGCTTTACAATTCATGTTTTCTTTTTGACGTTTAATGTAATTGAGATGTGTTCGTCGTGTGTGGAGAAATTGTTCGTGAACAAATCACACGCACAAATCACTCGTGTGTCGTGAACGTCCACAAAAATATATTCTGTTTTTATTTTAAACATAATCCAGAAGCAATGGTGAAAATACAAAAATAATCTATTGGGTTTATTTTCAGAAAACTTTATGTAAACCTTCATTGTCGTTTTTCTTCACTACGACTTTTTGGCATATGCACCAAACCAATAACGAGCTGACGAATTAGTAAGAAATGTTATTACGAAAAATGTTTTTGTAGTGACTGTAATAGCAAACATAAATAATAATAACAATAGAAACTTCTCATTTAGCTAAGAACGAGTCAAGCAAGTTGTGGATACCCTGTTTGAAAGTGAAGCGCATTTCACGCAGAGAAAGATACAAATGGCATTTAAAAGATGCAAGGTTTATAGAATCGCGAGTGAGCTAAAACTTTCCGGTAAACTTTTTTCTAAATGGATGTTAGCTAGTGTTGCATCATGTCGCCAAGCCTTGTCGTAATAGAATATAACGGCTTATGGGGTTTTCTTTTCTACAAAAAAATTTAACATTTTATTTAATTAATTAAATTTGGTATTCGTTTTTTGAAAATGTTTTGCCCTCTAAAAGGGTCTAAAAGGAAAGCATGTTTTATTCTAAAGCATTCACTTACGGCAGAAGGCATTGCACTTTTCACCCCGGAGATATTATAGCATCAAGACTTAATGCTGGTGCACACTCTTCAAGTTTTAGCCGTCACGTCTTGAGCTTTAAGATGAGAAGGGAAAAGAGATGTCTATTTCTTTTCCTCTTTATCTCCTTTAAACAAGGATACCTCTACTATCCAATATCCTTTTAACCGTAAGTACTGGTTCACACTCTTCAAGTTCTAGCCGTCAAGTCTTGAGCTTTTAGGAGAGAAGGGAAAAGAGAAGTCTATTTCTTTTTCTCTCTATCTCCTTTAAACTCAAGACTTGACAACTAGAACTTGAACAGTGTGAACGAGTACTTACGGTTAAAAGTATATTGGATAGTAGAGATATCCTTGTTTAACGCCACGTAATGTGTTAAAATATTTTACTGGTCTTATGGCAGCAGGCACGGATTCAGGGGGGGGGGAAATAAGGAAATTCCCCTCCCCTAAATTATAAAAATATGTCTTGTTTATTTCGATAATACAAGAATTCCCAATAAAAATATATTTTTATATATTTAAGAATTAGCTGGCCTTGTTGTTAACTCATTTGAAAAGGCTTCAAAGAATATTGAAGACATCGATGTGTCAATTAATGCGAAGGCACTATCATCAATAGTGGTTAAAGCTTTGACAAATTTTGGTCTTGACGTAAAAAACTGTGTAGGAGTTGGAACAGATTGGTGTCCTCTAATGTAAGCAGAAAATTCTGGAAACCGCGACAAATGCGAAACAAACGCCTTGCTATTCCCATAAAGTCCCATTAATACAAATAGTTGTATCATTTGTTAAAGAAACGACAAAATTTTTTAAAAATAATCATCCCAAGCGAAACGCAGTTTTAGCAAAGTTTTCAGGAGCTAAACTCTCTACATTATGTAAGACAAGATGGGTGGACCGTCACGACTCAATTTTACACTTTGCAACAAGTGTCTATCATATAGTACAAGCTTTGGGAAAAAATATCCTTTATATTAAAAAACTCACTTAGTACTTTTGAATTTATTTGCGGAATATACATAATAAGTGTGATACATATTGTAACACAGCCGCTAGTATCATTTTACGAAAGCACGATATGATCTTCAAAAAGGATCAAGCCTTATCAAAACTTTAATCATGTGCCTTTAACAGAAAATAAATAAAGCCGAAGAACAATTTTAAGCGATTTTTGAAAAAGTTAAAGTTATTTGCGTTCAAATCGAGCTTCCAATCGAAAAGACAAGATTTGAACGAAATAATCACATCCCAAATGATGAAGATTACTACCGAGTTGTAGTTACATTCCTTTTATTGAATTGATTTTAGAAGATCTCAAAACACCTTTCCCAATAGATATCCCAAATGTATTGAACATACCTCAAAGTGTAATCAAGTCATATACAGATACAAAACTTTTAAAACCAAAACTAGCGGATGAGCTGATTATATTTGATAAAAGAGATAAACACCTTCTAACATCTAAACTTGAGCCTGATCTATCAGATAACGTTGTAGATGATTTAATAAACTGTGATGAAGATATCAACCCAAATCTAAGAAAAATATTTCAAATTTTCGTTTCAATGACAGAAGATAGACTGTACTATCATAAAATTGCTTATCTTATATTTAACCTTATTGTTGAGTTTTTTTTAATATAATATACAAATATTGTTTTTAATAAACTTTTAAATAAAATTTTTACTTTTTTTGTATCCTACAAAATTTCTCCCCCTAAGGCTCAAGTTGGATCCGCGCCTGTATGTCAGTGTAGGACGCTCATATTATGATACTGTTTTTAATTTTACACCTTTATTTGCCAAAGCGGCCTATTTTTTGTGATCCAGTGCATTAAATGATTTCTCGAAGTCAATTAAAGAAATTTGTACATAGAAAGAACAACATCGGGATAAATTAAGTTTTTTGTAGTTACTTTATGAACGAGTTGTACTCAAAAATTCAATTACAAATTACACTAAACCGTACCCGCACGCAGAGAAAAAATATGGTTGGGCATGGTTACGGCAACAACACTATGTTTAATGTAACAATATATTGTTGTCGTGCACAAATAATTGTTATTTTTATTTAATATCAACAAAATTATAGTTACTGTAAACATATCAATGTTTATCGCAATTATGAATTTGAGTATTGTTGACCGAAAAATAATTATTTTTCTAACAACTTAATTATGATAACTTTCTAAACATATTATATTTCTCACAACCATATCATGATGTTTAATAGCCATAACATGATAACTTTCTATACGTTTATCATATTATGTTAAAGATGCAATCAAACTATTTTTACTCTAATCATATTATGTTAGCGCCATTTGTAAAATAATTTTGAAGCAGTTGTGTCGTTTTTATATTTGTGAGCGGTTGAACAATTAAAAGATAAAATTCCATAAAAAAATAAGTTTAAAGAAATTAAAAAATTAAAATATTAGCGGAGTTCATTCAAGTATTAGTGATGTAATAGTGCAAATGCAAAATATCATAGTTTTTTTGTAAAATCCAACAACAAAACACACAGAGATTTCGTTATATTTTATAAAAGTGCTACGATATTTCATCAACATCTTAAAATCGAAAAAATGGACACACGCGGTTGCCCATGAAAACCACAGATTTTTCATTTGCTCTTTTGCAAGCCTCATACTGAACTCCGCTAGTTGATTAAGAAAAATTGTAAAAAGCCACAAAATAAAAAATCGATGCAAAAATATTTTAATTTATTTTGTATTTTTATGACAGCTATGAAAGGTGCTGTATCAAAATATGATTGCTCCTAAATTTATTATGATTAACATGACAATAATATGACTAATTTCTTAGCTTATTATGATTAACATGACAACAATGTGATTACTTCTTTACTTATTATGATTAACAGAATAATAATATGATTAAGGGAAAAATATTATGATGTAATAGTACGAGTATATTTAGTCATAATATGATTCAATAATAATCTTAATATGGTGACTACAATCATAATTCTTATCATAATATGTTGCTCTTAGAATATGTTTACCACAACCAAGTTTTTTCTTTGCGTGCGGAATTTCATAAAATAAATATAAAATTCTTAAGCCAAGCAAAAAAAAGATTAAATTTTTAAACTTTAAACGTTTGTAGTGCCACACACTCTGAGAGTAAAATTACAAATGAGCGTTTTAATCTCATTTAACTTATTAAAATTTGTTGTAGGCACTACAACAACTCCATATAAGTAGTAAAAAAACGATTTGCTTGCTGTGTGTAGCAACAATAAAAACAACAGAACAAGAAGAAAACACATTATTTTCATTGAAAATGTGTAAAAAACAAATTTGAAAGCAAGAGTTCTCATTTAGTTTATATTTTTAAATAAATATGTACATTGAGTTTTTTTAACTAAAAACCATATTGGGAATGATGCTGGTGTTTTATAATTGAAATTCTGTAAGGTGTAAAACGGGTAAGTAAATCAATCATAATAATATTCTCCTTCTAATTCCACTTTAAGTTTATTTCAAGTACGAATTCGGAATTGAATCCATTTTATAATACTTGTATCAAGCGCATTTTAGATTGGTGCAATCTTAGTTTTACTTTTATCAATCTCATTTTCGGATTATTTCAAGTACTAACTCGGGATTAAATCGACTTTATAAAACTTCAATCAAGCGCATTTTCCGATTGATTTAATCTCAGTTTACTTAAATCAATATAATTTTCGAATTATTTCAAGTACGAATTCGGGATTCAAGCTGAGTATTATGCGATTTAAATTTCGTACTTAAATCAATCTTTCTGTACTTGATTCAAGAAAATTCGTACTCACCGTACTATTAATACGGCATCGGATTGATTTGAGTACGGATGGACTGATCTTTATTTTGAGTGTAGAATTGAGTTAACGTCATTACACTGCTCTAATTTTAGACGGAGGCTGTAAAACTGATCGGCGCAAGATTGGTTTTGATGAAACCAGTCTTGTTTTTTAATGAGCTGAACGTCGCACAGTGGCGCCATTTGAGTTTTTTCGTTGCAAAAATCATATCTTTTGAACCGAATAAGGTAATTGAACAGTTTAAACAGCATATGATAGATAACTGTTCAGCCTATGAAATGTGCATTTGAAAAGGGTGCTACGCTGTGTAGGGGCCTACTTATGGGTTATCAAAGTTAAAATTAGTAGAAAAATCAATTTTATGGTACCTAAAAAAAAAATTATTTTTACATTTTTAGATTGTTTTTATTTTTTTTTTCTTTAGGGTTCTAAATTATTACCCAACAAATTAAAAAAAAAAATTTTTTTTTTTTAAATTTATTTTTTCAATTTTCTGTATTTTCGGTATATGGGTAATTCCATGTCAAAACGACCAAGAGTGGGACACGACCCCTTCCGATTTTAATGAAATTTGGTGAGAATGTTCCTTTTATCTTATAAGGAACATATATGAACGAAAAAAAATTTTAAAATTTTTTTTTCAAAAGTTATGTCATACTCAAAATGTCATAATTTCGCCGAATTAGCCGAATGTGTTGAGCTTATTTCTTCAATAACTCGAAAACTACTTGACATACGAAGATGATTTTAATGTCATTTTAAAGAGAATACTTGGGGCTACAAACCATATATTGAAAAAATAAATTTTTTTTTGAAAAATGTAATATCTGCAAAATGTTAAATTTTAAAAACGGACTAAGTCAAAAACCTATTTTTTTATTTGGCTGATTTTTTTTTGTATAATACCTCAAACTGTTCTTTAAAAATTCTGAAACTTTGAAGGAGGTGTTTTTTTTTTTTTTAAGATATGATTTTTTTCCTTTCGCAACCTTTAAAAAAATAATATTAAAATAGAATTTTAATATTGTAATTTTGAGCAATAAGTACACTGTGCAAGTTGCAAAAAACAGACCAGCCGCGCACCTGGCATTTTACTCTAATTGGGGACGCTGAATTCAGTGGTGCTAACCGTTTTTATAAATTAGATCTTGTTTTAAAGATATACCGTTATTTCGAAAATGTAAGACGCTGCACAGCATATATTCGCGTAACTCAAAAATGGTTTAGTTTATTGAAATAACTAAAAAAACCGAAATTCGGCAATAAATAATAAAGTGGGGTTGGTCATACATTTGACCCATCTAGGAGCATCCTACGCGCTGTAGGGGCCAAATTAAAGAATTTTATTAAACCGCAATATTAGTATGGCAACCATGTCTTTTTAACCTTTTTTACCTCTAGAAGCCAAACGGGCACGTACGGGCAGATAAAATTTTTGAATTATGTAAAGAAATAATCAAAGAACAGATTTTGCAAATATGGCAAATATAGAAAAATATAGATTTTTGTTATTTTCCGTCAAAGTTGAAAAATAGTGAAAAAACGGATAGTTTTTAAATAGTGATTTACCAGGAGAAACACAAAGCAAACAGTTCATTTTTTTTTTATCATTACACATTTAATAAATGCATCAATCAATACAAACAAAAAATAAGGCGATTCGTTACCTATTTTTCGTGATATTACACCTGAAATCGCAACAAATTTACTAAAAATTGTGTGTTTTTTTGAAAACCGAAAGTCGGTCAACTTTGAACGGCTATATCTTCTAAACTAAAAATGTGATATTATTAAGAGTGGCAGATTTGAAATCGTTGAAAAGTTTCCTATAACATGAGTTTATTCAAAACTTCGTCGGTGCTCATGAAAATTTTGATTTTTGCAACCTCGTTTGCTCTACGGGCGCTACTGTGCGTCGATTGGGAGAATAGTAATAATCTCTTGCTTTATAGCTTTCATAATTTTGCTATAAAAATTTTAAATTATGCTAAAATTTCCCAAGTAAGTCTTAAAAAATTATCTTCAACATAAATTAAGTTAAAGTATAAAATCTAACACATTTCATTTATTACACATCCAAAAAGTACTATTTAATTTTTTTTTTTTACATATTGAATTTCCCTACCAAAGAAACGATAAATATTCCTCTTGCAGCTATAAAACACATTATTCATTACAAAATATTATGTTTCCTTCTGGAAATAATTCTTATACTCTGGTTAGTTTCTTAAAGATAATTGTTTTTTATTTTGTATTTTTTATATTTTCATTATTAATATTGTATGTTTCGTGGTGTTGAATGGTTATAAATATTATATCTTTATTATTTCGCTGTTCTTGCAGAAATTTTATACAAAATATTTCTAGCTTGTATTGTTTGTTATCTTTTTTTCCTTCATCATTAACTATGCCATAAAACACCCAAGTGTATGCTATAACTTACAACGAAAATAACAAAATGTAGCATACATTTTAGGAAGATAAAGAGGTAGCAGTAAGCAGGAAGCCAAAAAGTATGCTGTAATAAGTATCAGTATAAAAAAATATACGCATACATCTATACAAGACTTTAGATACTTTTTTTATACGTATTTTTATCAAAATTTCTAAGGAAACGTTTAAGTATCGTATTGTAATTTTCACTATGTGTACGCACTTTTGGGAGCATTTGAAGATGAGGAAAAATGAAAGTGTTTATTAAAAAAATTCCTTGTATGTAAAAAATTTAATAAATTTTCTTTTTATACAAATTCACGCTTTTGTTATTACAAAACGAAAGTAGTAGTTTATTAAAATTGCTTGCTAGTTACTAAGGCCTGCATAAATGTATCAAACACTCAACAAAACCCAGTTGGCCAGATTGCCGTTGACGTCATCGTTGTCGCTGATGTATGCACGAATCCCCCTATCCCCTTTCGTTTAGGTTTTCTAGCAGACAATTTACAGAAAATCGTCGTGTGCGACAGTATGAGTGACAACGTCTTGTTTGGTTGACCCATATACACTTTATGAAGGACAGAATATGTAAGCGAAATTGTCTCCGTCAAAATCTATGCGGGACAATATAAACGACATTGTTTTAGAAGTTGTCTTCTATCAAATCCTATTAACGGCAGAATACATGATGTTCACTCTCATTCTATTTGGCGTCGGCAATAACAACGGGAATTTTAAGGCAACAGCAATTTTTATCAAAGACAACATCAATTCTATGTTAAATTGGTATTTTGTAATATAATGTTAATAAAATACAGCACACATCTCTAATATAAGAATCAGCTGACTCATTTTGTTTACTGTTTTTTGATAAGAAAAAAATTCTGTGCTGTTTGTGCAAAATTTTAAGTTAAAGAAAAATTTGTTTGTAAAAAAATGATGTTTAAATAAAAAAAATTTTTTTTATATTAAATTTTCCCAAGTGAATAATGGATTTTTTTTAAAAAAGGGAACGTTTGTTCCAAACACAATATAATTTGCAGCAACATTGCGTTTTTTTTCCCAGGGATCGTACCAGCTAAGCGTTGGAAATTATTTCAACTTTGGACAGTCCCAGCCACTAGTTTTAAAATTTTGTCCGAGACTCTGGAAGTCATGGAGAGAGAACTTTGTCCACAATGGATAAACTAAAGTTGCATTTCTTTGAAAAACAGCATTGCCAGGTGTAATTGGCTTTGTATACGGAACCCAGATTAAAATTTTAGCTGCAAAATAAAACAAGACCACCAGCTCTACAAGGGATATTTAATTTATTAGGAAAAGAGACCCTGCAAAATCCTCTGGCTGATGGATTTTTTTACAAGCTCTTCCACTAGCTCCTCGAACTGGCACTTAGTTGTTATTTTAATTTTTTCAATTATTTCCACAAAAAATATATCAAAACAAAACACAAATGTAGAAACATATCAAAACCGCCGTAGAAATCAAAATTGCAGTCAATCATAACGTAAAATTTTTGAAACACAACACAAAGAAGCACAAGACAACACTACAAATGCCGACGACAAAATCAACGGCAATTAAAGGCAGCAGCAACGCAAATTTTTCTTAGAAAAAAACATATGTTAACAGTCATCGAAACATGGCAATATTGCCAAAGGGAATACGAAATTGAAACAAAACATAAAAAACGGCGTTGTTTACTGTTGACGACGCCAAATAGAATAAGGGTGATTGTCTTCCTTGAGTTTTAATTAAATATTTTGAGAATAATCAGTATTGTGGTTATTTTGTTGAACTATTTATGGTTTTTAATCCAAATTTTTATAATTAAGCTTAAGTTCATCAAATTTAATTTTCATTAAATTATTTTTATGAAGCAAGGAATTTTACAAACATGAAAATGAATTAAAATTGTTATTGATAATCTTTCATTCTTGACGTGGCTCGGGCTCGAACCCCGGCCGGCAGGTTACCATGACATGTTTCGATCGCAACCACTCGATCTCCTCAGATGGATTTGCCGTCTTACACTCGCAGCCATCGACGACCGCTGACGTCAATAGTCAAACATCAATCCTTAAACCAAATTGTATTTTAACCTTTGGTAGATCGAAATTTGCTTTTCTGAATGATTATCCATTTTTAATTGATTTTACGTGTTTTTTTTCCTTTACTTCTGTTTTCTCGTACTTTTGTCAAGAATTCTTCTTGAAGTCGAAAGTACATTTGTTTTGTTTTTTCATTTTTGTCGTCCTTTTTTCTGTTTATCTTTTTTCAGCACAACTTGAAGAAGTTTTTGGGAAGTTTTATGATTTATACGAAATTTTTTTATTAAATTTGCGGTTTATAAAAAATTTGAGGAAATTGCGATTTTTTCAAAAAATTTTAAAAAAACTTTGCGACTAACACGAACTTTTCATTTTATTTAGGTAGAACATTTGGGATTTATAGAAATTTTGCGAAATTTTAGCATCTGGGATTTTAAGGCCGAGGCCACGCAATGAGCGGCAAAGCGGCGGGCGGCATAGCGCCGAGCGTAAAAAAGTTAAAGCATATGAAATACCGCGCAATGAGCAGCATTTCGGAGCGGCTAAGCGGCGCCGTTCAGGAATAAAACTGGCTTTAAATTTGAGTTGTTTTCCGAGCGGCAAAAAATAAACATTGCAAAACTGAATGTGGAGCTTATAATATCATCTGCACAAAGCCGACCGCTATTATGACAAGACAAACTACCATATTTCAAAATTTAAAATATAACCGAGAAATTAAGGAGTGAAGTTGGTGCAATTTGAAAAACTTTAAAGGATTTCACAGACATATGGCAGTATTGCCAAAATCTGTCTGCAAATTTGCGTACATTTGTATATAAATGGTTAAATTCGCCGTAATGTCGCCTTGCTTGAATTTTGGGATGAACACCAAATCTTCTTTTTTTAACTCATTTAATTCTTATAAATATGAATACGATTTTTGCGTAATAACGTTCAACAAACCTCTCTTGGCAATGGCAATTTTAACAACTAACCGCTCATAAATGAAGCTCAGTAATAAGCCAATTGTTGCCCAAACTCGCCGCTTTGCCGCTCATCGCGCTGCCGCTCATTGCGTGGCCTCGGCCTAAGGCAAGCTTTTATAAAAATTACAGTACAAGCTCGATTTTCGCGACTAATAAAAAACTAGACCTGTCGCGAAAACTGAATTTTCGCGATTTTAAAATAATTTTCAATTAGAAATTTGCAATTACAATACAAACTCGATTTTCGCGACTATCAAAAAATAGACCTGTCGCGAAAACTTAATTTTCGCGATAGCATAACCCAAAATTTTATTAAAGAATTGCATGTATTTCTTCAAATTGAAATTGTTTTTTCATTTACATTTTAAAATTTTTTAAAGAATTTGGAGATTTTGAGTTTCTTTTTTGGCAAATTATTAAAAAAAAAAAAAACAGCTGAATCACGTAGTTCATATAGTGCGGTTATCGGCTTATCATTTTCCAAAGCCAATTGTATGCATATGTATATCGATGTTATACTATCGTCCACTTTAATTTTATTTTCTTCATGACAACCATCGTATATATCTTCCGATTTCGTATCTGATAATTCCATATGTTCCTCATTACTTTCCACATGAAATTATTCTTGAATCCAGTTGTTTATGTCAGCATTCGTGAAAAGATGTTTCGGATACAGAAAGAAAAGCACTCGGGATAAATTAAGTTTTTTATACTTACTTTAAGTACGAGTCGTACTCAAAAATTCAAATACGAATAACACTATAACGTAATTAATACAATCCTAAAAGGAATGAGTACAGTCGAAAATCAATACCGGAATTTCTTAAGCCAAGTAAAAAATATTAATATTAAACTTGTCGTTGGTAGTGTCACACTCTCTGAGAGTTAAATTACAAAATGAGCGTTTTAATCTCATGAAACTTATCAAGGTTTGTTGTAGACTACTACAACAACACCACACAAGTAGTTAAAAACGATTTGCTTGTTTTGTGTAGAAACAATAAAAACAACAGAACAAGAAGAAAACACATTATTTTCATTGAAAATGTGTAAAAGGCAAAATTGAAAGCAAGAGTTCTCATTTAGTTTATATTTTTAAATAAATATGTACATTAAGTTTTTAAAGTAGAAACCATATCAGGAATGATGCTGGTGTTTTATAATTGAAATTCTGTAAGGTGTAAAACGGGTAAGTAAATCTATCATAATAAAATTCTTCTTTTAATTCCACTTTTAGTTTATTTCAAGTACGAATTCGGGATTGAAACAACTTTATGGAACATAAATCAAGCGCATTTTGCGATTGATTCAATTTTAGTTTTTCTTAAATCAATCTCATTTTCGGATTTTTTCACGTACGAATGGATTGAATGTGGATTAGTTCAATATTTTGTACTTGATTCAAGAAAATCCGTACTCAACTTTCTCTAAATACGGCTTCGGATTGGTTCGAGTACGGATGGATTGATTTTTCTTTTGAGTGTACGAACTTTTTTTTAATGAAATTTCTTGCTTTAAAATGCGGTAAGCCGAAGACTTATGCTACTTGTAGTTCACGCAAATTGAATTTATAGTATCTCCACATTAAAATTTTTTCAAAACTCTTATATTTTTAGAAATCGTTGGCTGTAAAATATGTTAAACATTTCCCGTATTAAATGATGTATTTTGTACACAACAAATGACACGAATAAACTGACAAAATTGAAGATCAAAATCATCTAAAAAGGTTTTTTTTTGCTTAAGGATAATAAGCATTGTATTAATAGGGGAAATCATGATGGGTTGTGCAAACGATGCAAATGCGTGCAAAAATACACACATTTGCACAATACAACAACATGATGTACGTATTTGCAATTTTCTCTACTTTACTTCGTTTGCACTAAAAAACCATCAACAAAATTAGTAGTAAATTTTTGCTCAGTTGCAAACAATTGAAAGTCCCAATTCACACGTTGCATGTCTTATTGATCAGCTTGCTACTTTATAACGAGAGTGAAGAGAGGAAAATAAACGTATCTCTCTCACTCTCTCTCGCCTATAAGGTAGCAAGCTGATCAATAAGACTTGCAACGTCTGAATTGGCACTAAGCAATAACATTTGACATATTAAGCGCCATATTGTTTTTTAAGGAAACGTATAAATTAAACATTTTCGTGGGTTTTAATATAAAAAAGAGAATTAAATTAAAATAATTCAAAAAGAAAACAATTATTTTAATTTCCTTGTGTATAATTGTACACTCATAAAATTATTACAGTAACTGATTGTGGGTTATTAAATTCGTTTTCCGTACGGTTGAAATTGAATAAAAATATAATTATTTTACGAATAATTTTATTTTTTAACATTTATGTTTGTTATTCAAAAAACAAACTACCAAAAAATAATGTTTTTTCGTATTTATTTTGTTATGCAGTTTGATTTTTTTCGGTTAAAATATATTTTTTCAAAGTAAAAACAATTAAATTTAGCGAATTTGCTGTTCAATACATACAAAATTTAGAAATGAATGAAAAAATCATTTGTTTTAAATGAAATGTAAATGATCCGTTTTTTAAATGAATTTTAATTTGTTTAAAATGAATTTTCGTTTGAATTTAACCACATAATATTTTGAGTGTAAACAAATGCAGATTTCTTACAGTGCTGCCAGGAGCTTTTTATGTTGCCAGAATAAATTTTTAGAAAATTAGCACATTTGCACAAAAAATAAAAGTGGATGCTCACGATCAATCATAATATGCACTGCAAATTTACAAATTGCAAATTTGCACAATGACCATCGTGATTACCCCTAATATATTTATAAAAGCAGATATTCCTGTTAAAATAAAAAAATAATGATAAAAGTCGCGAAAAAGAACCTTAATTTTTGTAAACTGTCATGTTTATAGAGCCTGCAATATGTAAAATGAAGCTGTCGCAATAACAGGGCCATCGCGATAATGGGTAGTCGCGAATATCGAGCTTGCACAGTAATAGGAAATTTCGCGAAAGTTTTGGAATACAAAAGATATTTTACGAAATTTTCAAGTTATTCTAATTCACGCGTGCTTCACATGTGATTATGATGACTTTATACAATATTTAGGCTTTAGAGAGTGAGCGTGATGGTGAGAATTTAAAAATTCCTCGTACTTGATTGCCAGTCAAAAGCCACTCACACGCACAGCTCTAAATTAATGTTTTATTTTTCTGAGCATAGATAAGTATTGAAAAGTCTTCCGTTATATTTTAAAAAATTCAGGAGTTAAAATTCAACAAAAAAAACCTTAAATTTTTTTTATTTATTTTTTGTTACTGATTATCGAATTGCTGCTACATATTTTCCTGACCCCTACCCTCCCCCCTTTAACTTTTAATATTAGCTCTACAGTTAATAAATCATTTTGTGAAATAATTTTTGCCTCTTTTTCTCTCACATTTTCTTTGTGTTGTATATTTTTTGTTGCCCTTTTACACATTAACATACATTAAAATTTTTCTGTGCATGCTTGTGTGTGTGTGTGTAAGTGTACTTAAGTGAAATGGCAATAAAGTCCTTTAAGTTATTTAACAAGCGGAAATGCAGGTTTAACTTTATTCAACCTCTTGAAACTCATAATTCTTTTCTTATTTTTGTTGTTCTTTTTTTGCGTACAAACTCTTGTTTACTACTCTTTCTTATTTATACACTTCACTTTTTCTGTTGCGTTAAAAAAAAAAAAAAATACAAAAGCAGACAATGGAAAATATGCGAACAAAAAGAAAGTAAAAAGCTTAATTTTGTAAATGAAATTTTTGCGGGTTTTTGGATTCAAAGAAATATTGTAGAAGAAAACCAGTGTGTTCTTTGCTCACGACATACGCATAATTTGTTGTATTCATAGTGGGAAACAAAAGTGGGGTAACTTTTTTGCGAAAAAATTTTTTTTTTAGAAAATTTGCAATTTCTAGAAAAAATTGTGAAAATTTGGAATTTATAGGAAATTTTTCAAAAAATGTTGCAGAGTTAACGGTAATAGGAAACTTTACAAAACTTGCGATTTATAGGAAATTTTGCGAATTGTAGGAGTTTTTCCAGTTGTGGGCCATTAAAAAAATTTCGCAATTTATACTAAAATTTGAAATTAATATGAAATTTTGCGCTTTATTAATAAGATTGTGTTTGTTGTGCTTAATTCCCAATTTTAATTCTTGATAAATACACTGAAATTTATTGTTGGAGGATAAGCTAATTCCTATGAGCATTTCACTGGTAGCTTTGGCCAGATCATCAGAAAACCTTTCCCTGAAGACTTTAGAAAAGCTAAATTTAATATGCAAATTAAACTGCAAAGTGAATGAGAATTACAAACACTCAAGTCTTATTTGCAACAATATCAAAGCTTAAACAAAAAACCAGCAATAAACAGTGATTTTCTTACATTCCCTGCTACAATTGGTTGGATATTCTCCCAACATTAATTGTAGTTGTGAGTGGATTAAGAAAAATCAAAATTGCTTTATTGTTTTCGCAAAAAATCGAAATAAAGCAAGTTGCCTGTTGACTTTTTATGCACGGGCACTTACAAATTTAATATCACATTTATTTTGATAATTTTGTGATTTGAAAAAATTTTTGCAAAAATTTGCGTTTTACAGGAAATTCGGCAAACATTTAGCGAACATTTTTAATTTGTACGAAATTTAGCGATTTGTTGAAATTTCTGCGATTTATGGGAAATTCTTTTAGTATTATGATTTTTGATTTTTAGGAAATTTGGCGAACTTTTGAAAACTTTAGGAAATTTATGAAGAATCCGGGATTAACAGAAAATTTTGTTAAATTGTGATTTAAAGAAAATTTTTGATATATCAAGAGTTTTGAAGAAATTTGCGACGTAAAGGAAATTTTGATAAAATTTTTGATTTGTGGGAAATTTTTATAGGATTTTTTATTTTGAAGAAATTTGCGACTTATAGGAAATTTTGATAAAATTTTTGATATGTGGGAAATTTTTATAGGATTAAAGAAAATTTTTTATTTCGAAGAAATTTGCGACTTATAGGAAATTTTGATAATATTCTTGATTTGTGCGAAATTTTTATAGGATTTAAAGAAAATTTGCGACTTATAGGAAATTTTTGATTTGTGGGAAATTTTTATAGGATTTTAAGAAAATTGTTTAATTTGAAGAAATTTGCGACTTATAGGATATATTGATAAAATTTTTGATTTGAGGGAAATTTTTATAGGATTTAAAGAAAATTTTTTATTTTGAAGAAATTTGCGACAAATAGGAAATTTTGATAGAATTTTTGATTTGTGGGAAATTTCTATAAGATTTAAAGAAAATTTTTTATTTTGAAGAAATTTGCAACTTATAGGAAATTTTGATAAAATTTTTGATTTGTGGGAAATTTTTATAGGATTTAAAGAAAATTTTTTATTTTGAAGAAATTTGCGACTTATAGGAAATTTTGATAAATTTTTTAATTTGTGGGAAATTTTTATAGGATTTGAACGAAATTTTTTATTTTGAAGAAATTTGCAACTTATAGGATATTTTGATAAAATTTTTGATTTGAGGGAAATTTTTATAGGATTTAAAGAAAATTTTTTATTTTGAAGAAATTTGCGACAAATAGGAAATTTTGATAGAATTTTTGATTTGTGGGAAATTTCTATAAGATTTAAAGAAAATTTTTTATTTTGAAGAAATTTGCGACTTATAGGAAATTTTGATAAAATTTTTGATTTGTGGGAAATTTTTATAGGATTTGAAGAAAATTTTTTAGAAGAAATAGGATTTAAAGAAAATTTTTTATTTTAAAAAAATTTGCGACATAGGAAATTTTGATTTGTGGGAAACTTTTATAGGATTTAGAGAAAATTTGCGACTTATAGGAAATTTTGATAAAATTTTTGATTTGTGGGAAATTTTTATAGGATTTAAAGAAAATTTTTTATTATGAAGAAATTTGCGACTTATAGGAAATTTTGATAAAATTTTTGATTTGTGGGAAATTTTTATAGGATTTAAAGGAAATTTTTAATTTTGAAGAAATTTGCGACTTATTGGAAATTTTGATAAAATTTTTGATTTGTGGGAAATTTTTATAGGATTAAAGAAAATGTTTTATTTTGAAGAAATTTGCGACTTATAGGAAATTTTGATAAAATTTTTGATTTGTGGGAAATTTGTATAGGATTAAAGAAAATTTTTTATTTTGAAGAAATTTGCGACTTAAGGAAATTTTGATAAAATTTTTGATTTGTGGGAAATTTTTTATAGGATTTAAAGAAAATTTGCGACTTAAAGGAAATTTTGATAAAATTTTTGATTTGTGGGAAATTTTTATAGGATTTAAAGGAAATTTTTTATCTTTTTTAAGTTGTTTTTTTTATTTTGAAGAAATTTGCGACTTATAGGAAATTTTGATAAAATTTTGGATTTGTGGGAAATTTTTATAAGATTTAAAGAAAAATTTTTATTTTGAAGAAATTTGCGACTTATAGGAAATTTTGGTAAAATTTTTGATTCGTGGGAAATTTTTTATAGGATTTAAAGAAAATTTGCGACTTAAAGGAAATTTTGATAAAATTTTTGATTTGTGGGAAATTTTTTATTTTGAAGAAATTTGCGACTTATAGGAAATTTTGATAAAAGTTTTGATTTGTGGGAAATTTTTATAGGATTTAAAGAAAATTTTTTATTTTGAAGAAATTTGCGACTTTTAGGAAATTTGGATAAAATTTTTGATTTGTGGGAAATTTTTATAGGATTAAAGAAAATGTTTTATTTTCAAGAAAATTGAGACTTATAGGAAATTTTGATAAAATTTTTGATTTGTAAAAAAGCTTAGCGAATATTTGTGATTTATAGGAAATCTTGCGAGTTGTGGGATGAAATTCAAAATATCCAATTGGTAGGAAAATTAGAATTTATAGAAAATTTTGCGTTTGATCAAAAGTCCTACGAATTAGGGGAAATTTCGCTAAAAAAATTAGATTTTAAGGAGATTCAGAAAAATTCAAAATTTTTAGGGATTTAAGAAAAAATTTCAATTTTGAATTTTTAAAAATTTGTGATTTTACGCAAACGTTTTGAAATAATAAGTTTGCAAAAATTTGAGATCAGTAGATATTTTTGTTTAATTTACAATTTTTAGAAAATCCTGTAACGATTTGTGATCATTCAGTTGAAATTGGCAAAAGCGGCCTGACACAATTAAAGGTTTCAGTAACACCGAAGCTCCGATTTGCTTCAGCCGGCTGAGGAAAAATTGCCTTTTTATTCTAGAAATTCAATTTTTCTATGATCTTCAATAAATTTTGTAAAAGTTTTGAAATTAAGTTCGGCTCTTCACTGTTAAGCATTTTTTTGTTAAACTTTTTCGACAAAATTTTTGCTAATAACTCCTTGTTAAAATTTTTCAGTTGCTCTTAAACTTGTGGTTGGAAGATGGTATTTTTTAGATTATTAATTATAGTTACCATTGAAATTTCTGAACAAATATTTAAAAAAAAAATTACTCAAGATTTCGCAAGACATTAACTTTAACATTTTATTTTCTAAAAAAAAGGTAGAGAAGCAAAAGTTAAAGTAATATTTCTTACTTTATAACAAATGAATATTTATTATTATAAACAACATACAAATGGCAGACAGGCATGCCTAAATTTGAAATTCTCTTTTAATTTATAACCAAAAGAGAAATAAAAGTAAAAAAAAAAAAACAAGTAAGAGTGCTTTATTCGGCTATGCCGAAGCTTATATACCCTTAAGCATGGTGCGATAAGAACAGAAAGTAACATAAACACCATTCTTTTGATATAAATAAATCTTTTTCTAATCCCGCCAAAACTTTGTCGGATGTTGTGAAATGATTACTTCGAACATATTTTGGAAACTTTGACTTTTGCCGTTCTTTAGATATACAAAAAATAAACAAGGGATTTTTTTTTGAAAAATTTATAAACCCCTAAAACACCAAAAGATATACTAGTCGAGTTGCCACCTATCGTTGCTGGAACAGCTTTATACCGTATTCAGATATACTTTTTTTTATTGAGTCAATATTTGGTTAATTGACACAATTATCTTTCTGTTCACATATACATATAAAGAAGGAGTGGTAATCACGATTCCAAAAAAAGGAGATTTAAGTGATTGCAAAAATTGCTCGTTCACGTCACGTTGCTCAATGCCATCTCAAAATTATTGGCAACAATTCTACTCGGACGTATTGCACCAGCAGTAGATTTGATGCTTCGTAACGAACAAGCAGGTTTTAGGAAGGGTAGATCATGCGCGGACCATATAAATACACTCCGCATCATTATAGAACAGTCTAAAGAATACAACACACACCAGTACCTTCTCTTCGTCGATTTTGAAAGGGCCTTCGACACAGTATCTAGGGATCTTTTGTGGCGCACGCTATCGTTCAAAGGCATCCCTGATAAAATCGTAACGCTTATACGTGAGTTATATAGAGAGTCTTCTAGTCGAGTACGTTTCAATGGTAAAGATAGTCAACCATTTTCATCCAATACAGGCGTTAAGCAGGGCTGTATTCTGTCTCCAACCCTTTTTTTGCTGCTCCTTGACAGTGTACTGGAGAAAACAAATACCGAGGCTCAAAACGGTATTCAGTGGAACATATCTGAAAAGCTTAACGACATCGATTACGCAGACGATATTTGTTTAATGGCTCACCGTTTCAACGACATCGAAGATAAGTTAAAGAAACTCTCAGTGAACGCTATGAAATTTGGACTTAAAATCAACCTGAAAAAAACCAAACTAATGCGTATAGGAACAAGCTCAACTACCCCACTGAAACTTGAAAATGTTGTAATCGAGAACGTTGAATCGTTCAATTATCTGGGAAGCGTAATTACTAAAGATGGCGGCACAACAGCAGATATAAGATCCCGTATAAACAAAGCAAGAGTGGCCTTTCAATCAATGCATAAGCTGTGGAAGTCGAACTCTATCAGCAGCAAAACCAAACTTCGCATCTTTGACTGTAGCGTTAAATCTGTTTTATTATATGGTTCTACAACTTGGGGAGTAACACAGACAAATATGAAAAAACTCCAAGGTTTTGTTAACCGATGTTTACGCCGCATCCTTTGCATTTTCTGGCCCAACACTATATCTACAACCGAACTCTTACAGCTTACAGAAAACACTACAATAGAAGCAGAAATAATGAAACCTAAGTCGACGTGGATAGGCCATATTTTAAGAAGACCGCAAAATGACATTACTCGCGCTGCACTTCAGTGGAACCCTCAAGGTCATCGCAGACCCGGACGACCACAAAATCATGTAACCAAATCAAAGCCCTTGCCAATAATCGAAGCAGATGGAGAGAAATTGTAAATGCCCAATGTTCACCTGAACTTTTATTTTAAAACACATACTTTGTATAAATATTAAAATAAATAAAGGACATACATATATATATATCACATATACAATATTTAGCTAACTCAATTCCCAGCCAGCAAAATAATCCGACGTCGTTCAGATATCTGAGAGAAACGTCGGCAAAAAAGTCGGAATCGTATACGAATTCTGTCAGATTTCTGACCCAAAAACGTATTAAGTGGTTGACACGAATTCTGACAGACATGTCGTGGGAAATTTTGGTTTTTTGTCGGCTTTTCTGATAGATTTCTAATAGAAATCTAATGAAAAAGGCATGGGAAGTTTTGATGTGTTAGCCGAGATTTTTTTGCTTTCGAACTGATAGCTGAAAGAAATAATTTTATTGCAAAATTTGTACATAACAATAATTTTACACGTACGTACATTTTTTATGCTTTTTATCTTGAACAAATAAAATAAAATTAAAATTATTTCCAACTGAATGACAATTGTCATTATTTTAAAAAAAATAATAAGTTTCTTTAGACAAATCTGAATGAATTCCGTCGGAATTCTATTGGACATATCTGTACATAAATTCCCCCCGATATATCCATGCGAAATCGATCAGAAAACGGCCAGACAGTAAGAATATTCAATGTCTGACAGAAATCTGAACGAAATCTCTAAGAATGAAATCCGACATTTGCACGAAATGTCTGATTCCGACAATGTCGAAGTATTTTGCTGGCTGGGATTATATTGCCACTACATACAACATTCAACGTAAACAAAAATGCACATGTATAAGAAAATGCAAACAACTTTTGACATCTTTAAGGAATATACATCTGGCTTTTGCGCAGACCTAATGGATGGGGCTTTTTTTGTTGTAATTTCAGTTGCCAAATGTCAAAACACTGTTTAGTAAGTTGAGTTTTGCTAAATAAACACACTTGTTACAGTGTCGCATTTTAATTTTACTCAATATTTATAACAGTTTCGTATTAATTGAGAAATAACTAAATTGCAATTTTGTATGTATAAATGAGCTCAATAATGGCATTTATTGCGTAAAACTCAATCAAGGTGCATATCTGAACACGGTATTACCCTAAAGATCTGAGATAAAGGGACACCTTAGAAGCTATTGCTGATTGAAGCCGCAAGAAAGCACCAGCTACCTGAACTACCCCGCTTTGCAATAACAAAATTACTTTAATTTTTTTTAATGGAACTAATGGGCAATCATGGAACCGGTTCGAACAAAATTATGTTTTGAGGTTAATATTTATATAAGAGTTCCTTTTGCCGAATATTATATTGATACGATAGTTTTTCGTCTTAAAGTGATTTTAGAAAGGGGGTTTGTATACGACCTACCAGTACTTTACATTGACATTACTTAGTAGCTACACAGAAAAATTTTTTCAAAATTGAAAACCAATTAAAATATTTATCCAAAATAAAATCATTTTATATTAAAAATTTAATCAAGTGAATTAAATATTGAATTGACCCTATTAATTTGTTTACTAGTGCAAATTGAATAATTTTTTTAAAATTAATATCACAACTTTTTTAATTGAAATTAGAAATAAGATGATTAAGATTGCATTCCAAATTTAAGTTAAACACAAATACCAAAGCACATAGGAAAGAAATTTGTTTAAGGGATATGTAAAAATTATAGCCCCATTCTAATTATTTTCAATAGGCTGTATAGGAAAGGGATCTATCATATAATCATGGTTCACAATATCTGCGGCAGGCATTATTTAAACCGAAATTTAATGTGTTCATTTAGGTTATTTGTCCTTAAATTTTTTTGTCAAATTATCTCTAAAATTGTGGCCTCTGTACTTTGCGCATAATGGTAACATAGACTTCCAGACGGAGGAACGGCCATCGCTAGATTGATTCAAAATATGGATCTAAGTCGATCGGTATCCTAAAAAAGGTCTACAATTTATTTTTATACCCTCCACCGCAATCTGTTGTGAAGAGGGTATACTAAGTTTGTCATTCCGTGTGAAACTTTTTTATTATTCATCTCTGACCCCATAAAGTATATATATTCTGGGTCCTTGAATAATTCTTAGTCGATTTAGCCATGTCCGTCTGTCTGTTCGTCTGACCGTCTGTCCGTCTGTTGAAAACACGCTCCTTTCCGAAAAGAAATGAACAAACTTGGTGTCAAATTGCTTGTAGTTATCCTAAGCAGTCTGAGATCCAGCAAAATCGGTTCAGTAGGATCAGAGCTATGAATCAAAATGTGGAACCACCACCTTAAAACAATTGATAATTTTGTTACAAAAACTAACAGAAATCGTGGAACAATGCACGGAATGATATAAGATTTTGCAAGAGTTCAGTTTATTTGACTCGAAATCACACCGTAATTTCGTTAAGATCGGTTCATAATTTACCAAGGTTGGCTACCGATACCGATACCGATACCAATACCGTTTAAATACCGTTTAAATTGAATACCGGTATTGATACCGATACCGAAATTAGTTTTTTGCATAAAATACCGGTATACGTATACCGTTTCCCTTAATACCGGTATTCTACCGGTATAATCGTTTCGGTATTTAAAAATAATATGTTTTTTTAAATAGAAAACAAATTAAAAGCTTCAATACTTGTGCTAATAAAAAATATGTTTGTTAACTTGACGCCCTACTGTTGCAACACTGGTATTGCTTGGTTACCGTCAGATGTAACATAAGTTCTAGAACAACATTGTATAGGAAATTTTTTAGGTGAGGTATTTGACAATTTGAAAATCAAACGTTCATGTGTAAGCCAGCTTTTTTACTTATTAAAGTTTGTATTGTTATGCTATTGTAATAATTGCACTATCTTACTTACTATGTACACAACTTATTCTTAAAATCAAAAGTGACGCGCATTACATAAATTATCAAAGTAAACCTAATTTTAAAAGAACTAAAATAAATAAAAACATCTAGTGACAACGAAAAAAATGCCTCGGCCAAAGAAAAATGCATGTAGAAAATTTTTTGAGTTTGATTTTGAAAAGAAAACTAATAAATGTATTGTTATGGAAAAAGAACAAATTTGTGGAAAAATATTGAATGTAGGTATACAAGTAGGCTTTTTTTGTGCTGTATTCATCTTTTTTATAATTATTTTTATTTGCATGAAGAATGACCATGGTACGAATTTAGCTTGTCATATTAGAACACGTCATAAACAAATTTGGAATCAGATTTCGAAAAATAAACGTATACAAGAAATTAATTCACCGACGCCCAACAAAACTGTTAACAGATCTATATTAAATCTGTTTAAAGTTAACATTGATATGTCCAAAGAGATACTGCTGAAGTCTTGTGTCGAACTATGCACAGTAAATGGTAGACCGTTTTCTCTTATTGAAGATTCGGGTTTCCGTAAAATCATTGACCCTATTGCAAAAGGGCTTGGTAATTTTACAATTAATAGGAAAACTGTTAAAGATGAAGCATTAAAAAAGTACAAGGAAATAACTGTTAGAATCTCAAAAGAAATGGAGGGTAAATTGGTTTCGTTGAAATTAGATGGCCTTACACATTTAAACCGTGCCTTTTTAGGTAAAATATTCCACTTATTTTTATACCTACACCACAGTAGTGGAGAGGATATTATTATTACATAAATACATATGTATGCATATTTATATAAATCTATTTCTTCAAGGTGTTAATGCCCAATTTATTGAAAAGGATAAAATTGTTTTAAGAACATTGGCTGTAGCAGAACTATTTGAACGCCATACAGGGCAATATCTGAAGGACACAATAATAGCCATACTTCAAAAGTATAACATTTCAACTGAGCAGATTTATACTTGCACAACAGATAATGGGAGAAATATGCTTAAATGTATATATCTAATTAACGAGGATGAGAATGATGCCGAAAACTTTGATGATAATAACACAGAATTTGACCAAACTTTAGAACATTTTTCTTTAGACACTAAATGCATTGGTAAGCTTATTGAACCCTCCACCATAATTTATCATATGCCTCAAATAAAGCCCACTTTCACAAATCGCTTTAATACGCCTTAAATCACAACGAATCATGATTTTTTTATTGAAATAAGATGCCGCAACGAATTATAGTATTGTGAGGCCAGGTTTTATAAAAATTGGTTCATAATTTATTATAGAGTCCATATAAAGCTGATGTTTGTAACACATTAAAATATTGGTCCTAGACCCACCTTTAAGTATACCGATCGACTCAAAATCTCTTGCTGAGTTGATGATGTCCTTCCGGCTGGCTTGCTGCCCATGTAACCTTGTTCGCAAAGTACAGGTCGCAATTTTGGAGATAATATATTGAGCTTTTTCACATACGTTCTAATTGGCACAAGATCCATGACTATTGAAACTGGGGCGAATCGGTCTATAATTTCACAAAGCCCCCCTACAAGCTTCTTTCTGGAATAGGGCCTTTGTGCCGATAAACCAACTTACTATGTTAGTATTAATATTAAATTTGGTCCAAATTAATTTTACTACAATCAAAATCATCTTACCAAATTTTTTGGAATCGGTCCATATTTGACCATAGCTTCCATACAAATAATACTCCCGAAAATCGCTTTTTATTCCATAACTTCCACATAAATGCTGGTATTAACATACAAATTGGCAACAGTAACTTTTACGATAGCTTCTATCTATCTATCATCCTTTAATCTCACATAGTTGAAGATATCTAAATATTATTCGGCACAAACAACTTTGAAATGAATCTTAAACTCATAACATGATTTCATCAGGCGGGTCCGTTATTGCCCATGAGTCCGAAATAGGGTAAACTCTCGAAAATTTGTTTTTAAATATTTTGGTGTAGGTTGTCATGTGGTCGGGCTTGACCGACTGTACTTTCTTACTTGTCTTACTAATACAATTAATATGTAATTTAAATTATGCATAGGTATTAGATGTGCAGCTCATACGCTACAATTAGCTATTAATGCTGTTCTAAAAGACCGTGAAATACTTAAAATGATTGAAAAAGCCAGAGCTGTGGTAAAAAAGTTAAGAACGCCAAATATCAATATATTATTAAAAAGTCATAATCTTACGAAACCTCTAATTGACTGTGCCACTCGTTGGTCGTCTACTTTTGATATGATGTCATCTCTAGTAGATGTTAAAATGAAAGAATTTTTAGAAAACGTATCAAAGGCTAATAATGATTTCTATTTATGCAATGAAGTGTGGGAAAATATAAAAGATGCTGTAGGAGCTTTACGGCCAGCAAACATTGCCACGAAAATTCTTCAAAAAGAACAGTTAACATTTGGAGACGCCTTTGATGCTTGGTTTACATGTAAAGTCGAACTACAGAAAGAAAAAAGGCAATTTTGCATATAATTTACTTGAGGAAATAAAAAAGAAAGAGGAAATTCTTTTTGAGAATAAAGCATTTCTAGGTGCATTGTTTTTGGATCCGCGTTGGAATATCTTTCTTAAGGGAAATTTTGTTGAACATGCCATTGATCATATCATAAGAGTAAGTGTGAAGATGGACACAGTAAGCCAAAATACTTGCATAGATCTTGATGAAGATAATAAAAGTTGTTGTTCAAATTCATCTTCAGACTGTATAGAAGCAATCCTGAAAAATATGGGAAATGAAAATTGTTCTTTAACACCAAATAACAACAATTTACGTGAGTTACTATATTCTTTCAGAAACGAAAAACGAGTTAAAAGACACTTAAATGCTCTGGATTGGTGGAGAGAACAAAGCAAAGAAAAACCGAAACTATATGCAATAGCAAAAGTTATGTTAGCTGTCCCAGCAACACAAGTTAGTGTGGAGCGGTTATTTTCAGGAGTGAAGTACATTATGAACCCTTACCGCAATAGGTTAGACGAGGAAAGCTTAAATGCAATTTTAGTAATTCGAGCCAATATGGAATTGTTGTAAAAAACTACCTTTCAAGTTATTATACCACAAATAGGCTTAAAAAAAATTATTTTCGATTTTTGCTTATAATATAAGTACATATATATAAGGTTTATCTTTTATACAATATGAATTGTTTAATTAACTTTTTTCTTTTTTTCTATGTCATTTAATGATCTCTATATGTGCCTAATATTTTTAGTCGAAGTGAAAAAATAAAATAGAATGCATAAACATATGTATATATGTATTCATAATATATAATATATAATTTATAATTCTTTTATTTAACTTTTTTCGTAGGTTTGTTCATTAAACTGTAATACCGATATACAAGTTTTTATACCGGTATACCGATACCGTTATAATTAAGAAACCGATACCAATACCGATACCGAAATAAAAAAAAGTTTAATACCGATACCGATACCGAAATTCGTTTCGGTATCCAACCTTGTAATTTACCCTAGGCCCTATACAAACCCTACTCTCGGAAAACAGTTTAATACGCCTAAAACCGTAATCAATGATAACGAAATTTTGCCCGTCACAGTCTTATAGTAATAGAAATGACACCGTAAAACTTCGTGCGGATCTGTCCATAATTTACCAGGCCCCATATAAACCCTACTACCGGAGAGCAGTTTAGAACGCCTAAAACCGTAAAAAATAATGCTATCGTAACAAACTTGGGTATATCAAAGTCTTGTATGACTAAAACTAAGACTGGGAAATTTCGTGAAGATCGGTCTATAATTAACTATAGGCCCCATATAAACCCTACTCCCGGAAAACAGTTTAGTACGCCTAAAACCGTAATAGATAATGCTATCAGAATAAATTTGAATGCTTCACAAATTAATAGGACTAGAAATATCACTTATAAATTTGGTGATGATCGGTCCATAATTTACTATAGGCCTCATATAAAGCCCGCTCTGGTAAATTAATTAAACACGCCTAAAACCGAAGCAGATATATTTATGCTGGTAAAATTTCTTTCAACTTAGTTTCCTATGGCCAATGGGTATAAAAAAATTAAAGTACTCTAGCACATATCGACAATTTTCAATACGTGTGCGTACTCGTATCTGTTAATTCTCATACTTGTGTATATCCATGCGCATTTGATTTCATTCATGTATGTTATCATACTTATTGTGTTTCATACTCGCACATATTCAGACACACCCATAGTTAAAGCATTGACTTCAAACATTTTTTTTTTTTGTTAAATTTTTTCATAAATGTTGCCAGAAGTTTGTTTTCCAAATTGCTGAATCATTTGAGTACAATTCAACAAAATTTTATTGAAAAACGATTGTTGACTTAAAAAAATTTCTGTGATATAAAGATTTGCGTTCTTATTTAAGAAAATCTAAAAAAATTACTAAATGGATGCAAATTAAAATACGTCGTGTTTTTTTAATCGTTCTTAATAAAAACAGAAAAAGTTACCGTAATCCAAAATAAAAATCGAATATTCATATTGGCAGTTAAGAAATGAGATATCACAGGTAAATACATTCATTTACTCAAAATATTATTTAGTTAAATTCAAACGAAAATTCATTTTAAACAAATTAAAATTCATTTAGAAAACGGATCATTTACATTTCATTTAAAACAAATGATTTTTACATTCATTTTTTAATTTTTTATTTATTGAACAGCATATTCGTTAAAACTGAATAGTTTTTACTTTTAAAAAATATGTTTTAACCGCGAAAAATCAAACTACATAAAAAAATAAAAACGAAAAACATTATTTTTTCGTAGTTTGTTTTTTGAATAACAAACATAAATGTTAAAAAATAAAATTATTTGTTAAATAACTATATTTTTATTAAATTTTAACAGTACGGAAAACGAATTTATTAACCCAAAATCAGTTACTGTAATAATTTTATGAGTGTTTATATTATGCGTTTGAGTAGTTTATCTGTTGCCAGTTGCATTTTTAAGACGTTAAAAAATGGTTTAAAATTTAATTGCTGAAGTCAATCAGTATGCCAACGAAAATGTTAGCCTTAAAGAAGACTTCGACATCATGCTATGGTGGAAAAACAACTCCACAAGGTATCCACGATTGTCTTAATAAGAATCAAGGATTTTATGAAATTTCCTGCCTGCAGCGCAGCATTAGATTACGATTTCTCTTTAGCTGGAAACATAAAAAAAGAAACAGAAAAGATCCCAAAATAGTTGATAGCCTCCTTTTTTAATTATTTTTATAAAAAACCTCTTTCGAAGCATTATTTTAATTTGATAGCAAATATTTATGTTTTAATATAACTTTAACATACATTTTTAGGTCGTGGCAACACTGCTTGCTTTAAAATAACCATACAAAATGTTGAGTTACTTGTCGATACTTCCCTGCAAGCATTTTATGAAAAAATTGATCATATTCGAGTCATTTATGACTCCTCTGCGCGATTAAAATAGGCATATATGAGCTCATTTTCTGATCATAAATGATTGTTTTCTCGGGAGGAAATGGTACCCTACCCGGGACTCTTCTTGAGGAGTCTTTTATTACCCGTTTTCTGATCAATTTCGACTCATTTATGACTCGTATTTTAAATGATTTGCGAGTCTTTTTCGAGTCATTTTTTAGTTGTATTTCTGATTGTTTTCGAGTGTTTTTCGACTCATTTTTTGGTCGTAATTCTGATCGTCTACGAGTCTTTTTCGACTCCTTTTTCAGTCCTAATTCTAATCGTTTGCGATTGATTTACGAGCTCTACTAGCCTATGACTATAACACATATTTCTTCCAAATTTCATAGATCAGCCCCTAGATCTATAATTTTTAAGAAGCAATATAAACTAAAAAACAGGAATGTCCGGCCAGATTGGCAAAATACCCCTCTGTGTGGCGTTGAGTAGAATTGACAGAAAGTATTGTGACGACTTAAATGAAAGTTAAAGAAATTTTAATAAAAAAGTAAATATATTAAAGTTTTTATTAAATACGTAATAATTGCCAAAATTTAATGTTTGAATTACTCCACCAAATTTTACCAAATGCCTGTGTACATAAAATTCATTTATTCTTGGAAAATACCAAATTAACGTCAAAGTGATGTAGTCGTCGACTTGATGGAACAACAACGTAAAATTAACATCGACATTGACAACAACTTATACAATAGGGATGATTATATTTAACTTGTCGTCTAAGAAAAAGATGTTGGCGTTATTAATTTTATTTCCGGCAGTTGTTGAACGTTTTTCGATTAGTTCAATGGACAATTTGCAAGCAACCGCACATAAAAATATAAGTAAAAATACAATAAGTTTGTTTATAAAAAAAAAAATTTTTAAAGAAAATAAACTTACGTTTTATTATATGAAAAATACATTTGTTTATAAATAATTTACTTTAAAACAGACCGCGGCAAAACTACTGCACCGTGCTCTTTTCTCTTTTGATCTCACACCTACGTGCACTCTTGATCACTTGAATAAACCCAAAAGTCTCGCTTGAGCTTTCACACTAGGCAGTTTTTTATTTATTTATTTTATATGTACAATGATCTAAAATGGCGTAGATGCGATACAATTAGAAAAAATATTTAATTTAAAGAAAACAATTATTTTCTATTTGGCAGATTTTTGAATATTTAAATAAATTTATATAAGTTTTAAAGTCAAAACAGTCATATTTCAAACACCTGTATGATCCATTTTCGATTGCTGTGTGTTTTGTTATTGCATTTTCAATAAATTACTTTTAAAGCATAAGAACGAATCATTTTCGAATCTTTTTTCAAGCGCGCAAGTGATTAATCAGTTTTTAATCGTCAAAAGTACTCGAGGAAGACTTAGTTAGGTGATTTTTGATAAAACAATCTTCCAAATGCTAGTAGGGTTACGATACATGCCTTTACTCATACGCATTCAAAGGATTACCCATAAGCATGCGTGTTTGTTCATACTCATACCGGTCGATATACAAACTTATTCATGCTCATACTTATTGGTAGTCATACCTGCCTGTACTCGTGCTCGGTGGCGTATGAATAGGTTATAAGTATTAAAAATATAACTTTTTGGCTTTCTCTGGCCCATACTTTACCTTAGACCCCATATTTAGCAGCCTTCTGAAACTCACTGTAAACGCTAAAACTAATTTCACCGCTGTATTGAAATTTATGTTTTTTACTCCTTAAAATCACTGAAGTTGATGTTACGCATCATGATATTTCACTCAAACTAGTTAAAATTGCTAAAAAAAGCATAATACTTTTTGATTGTCGGTCAATAATTTAATATATGTCTAAGCCGCAACCAATTTTAATGCTGACGTCTGTTTTTATAAATATAAATTAATAATAAATATATATCATATAGATATCACTCCAGAAAACCTGTCGGTGGAGGGTATCAAAGATTCGGCACAGCCGAATGTAGCACTCTAATTTGTTTTAATGTGTTTTATACATAAGTATATTAGTTCGTTCTGCACCTACATATTACACTGGTTCCCTAGTTCTCCCTTTAGAAGTCAACTGATAATTTTCACATTTTAATTTTTTGAAAAAAGTAGACTTAAAATAATATTAATGTTTTTCTTTTTTATAAACAGACGTAAAAAAACACAAAAAATGTATTTAAAGGAGATCAATATTAAGCCCTTTTTGCAAAAAAAAAAAAGCTTAAGCGACATCATTTTCACTTGTCGTTCAATTTGTTGGCAACACTTGCATCATCTCCTAAAATGTCATGGTCACATATGGTACCGACTTTATAGCAAAAAGAATTTTATCGTAAGCGACTATCTTCATACCAAATTTATAAATTGTTCCATAAAAAAAACTTCTCCTGTAAAATTTTCCTTTTGTCGCTTAAGCTTTTTTTGCGGTTATGACTCGATATTTTCAAGGATTATTGATTTTTCCTTAAATTTAAAAGTATTTTAAATGTCACTTATTATCCCCTTGACAATATTTGACATATTTTTACAAGTTTAACTCTACTGTGCTGTAATAAAACGATAATTCATCAATCAATATGATAACAAAACACTCTTACGTATCATTAATATTGTTACATTTCTAAGGAAATTTGAGCACTCATACGCCTGTTTCCGATTTTGGAAGGAAAAAGTATGAAAAGTATATTAAATTTATTGTGGCCAATCAAATAATATGCAATAAAGAAAGTTTATTGAAGTGCAGCAAATTGTTAAAAATTTTTCTTTTATTTTGTTGTTTTTGTTTTGATTAAATTAAATTATGTTTTTATTGTTTTACGGGCACTGGGAGATACAATATTTGCAATGAATAAGTAAATGGTTATGAAATTGATTGAACCAAATCATTCAGCATATTTTCGTAAAAGAAAAAAGGATTTTATAAAGTTTTTTTTTTTAAAATTGTGGTATGTTAAAGGTAAGATTTCATTTCTTTTGCTTTACAAACCACAAATTCGAAATTTTTCTAAACCCTAATTAAATTTCAATACTAAATAATTTAAGGAATTTATTTAATACTTACACCATCTGGATTTAGTTTTGGCGAGGCAAGTGGAGAGCAAAACTCTTGTAAAACATCTTGAAGTTTGCGTGTCGAATCTGAAATATAACAAAAAAGAAAACAAAAATATTATAAAGAATTAAATTAAGGATTCTTAAACACATAAAAACCGGAAATAAAAAGGCAACTTTTATCATAAAAACCCTTTTCAAATACACAAAGATAACAAAAAATAATCTTTAATTGACAATTAAAGAAATTAAAAAAGTTCTTTTGGTTTTTTTTTTTTTTTAATTATTCCACCCACAAATCACCTTGAAGGCGTTTAAAAATTCAGCTATAAATATTTTCAAGTTTGTTTGCTTCTGTGAAATTTTTTTTTTTGATTCCTTTTAAACTTTTTTATTCTTCTATGAAAACTTTTTCTTTTAGCAAATATTTTGCAATTATAATTATTGGAAAAAATAAAAAGTGATACTGAAGTGGAAAAATTTATTGAAGATTTTATGGCTTAAAACCGATAAATACTGGTTTGTATTGGAATAAAATTAAGGAATTTATTATCTTTCTACTTAAAAACAAGTAAGAGTGCTATATTCGTCTGTGCCGAATCTTTGATACCCTCCACCGATAGTTCGAATGTTTTAGGAGTAAAATATCTATATGATGTCTATTTATTATTAACTTCTCTTTATAAAAACAGACATCAGCATTAAAATTGGTTGCGGCTTAGACATATATTAAATTATTGACTGACAATCAGAAAGTTTAAAGACTTTTGTTTAAGCAATTTTTACTAGCTTCAGTAAAACAGTAAAAGTCGAACTTAAATGATTTTCAGGAGGGGAATTTATATTGGAGCCATGGTAAGCTACGAACCAATCATCCCAAAATTCTGCAAAGTAATTTCTGGTATTAAATGACATAAATTTCAATACAGCGGAGAAATTGGTTTTAGCTTTTGCAGTGAATTTCAGAAGGCTGCTTTAAATGGATCTAAGGGTTATTATGGACCGTATATCACAAACTTCCATTACACATTTTCTGGCCATCTGAAGCTAAGTTGGAAAAAAGTTTACCGCAAGATCTATATCTGCAACGGTTTTGGGCGTATTTATTTATTTTACCAGAGCGGGCTTTATATGAGGCCTATAGTAAATTATGGACCGATCATCACGAAATTTATTAGTGTGATTTCTAGTAATATAAAACTGTGAAGTATTAAATTTTATTCTGATAGCATTATTTTGTAAGGTTTTTGGCGTAGTAAACTGTTTTCCGGGAGTAGGGTTTATATGTGGCATATGGTAAATAATGAACCGATTTTCACGAAATTTTACAGTTTTGTTTCCTTTCGTATAGAACTGTGATGTACTAAATTTTGTTATGATAGCATTATTAATTATGGTTTTGGGTGTACTAAACTGTTTTCCGGGAGAAGGGTTTATATGGGGCATAGGGTTAATTATGGACCGATCCTCACGAAATTTCACAGTGTTATTTCACGTCCTATAAAACTGTGACGAGCCAAAATTTGTTATGATAGCATTATTAATTATGATTTTAGGCGTACTAAACTGTTTTCCGGGAGTAGGGTTTATATGGGGCCTATAGTAAATAATGGACCGATCTTCACGAAATATTACAGTTTTGTTTCTTATCGTATAGAACTGTGATGTACTAAATTTCGTTATGATAGCATTATTAATTTTGGTTTTGGGTGTACTAAACTGTTTTCCGGAAGAAGGGTTTATATGGGGCATAGGGTTAATTATTAACCGATCCTCACGCAATATCACAGCGTTATTTCTTGTCCTATAAAACTGTGACGTGCCCAAATTTGTAATGATAGCATTATTAATAAGGGTTTTGGGCGTACTATACTCTTTTACGGTAGTTGTCCATATAAGCCCTAGTGTAAATTATAGACGGATCTTCGCGAAATTTTACAGAGTGATTTCCAGTCGAATAAAACGAATTTTGGCAAAATCTTATAGCATTCCGTGAATTTTTCCACCATTGATGTTAGTTTTTGTAACAAAATTATCAATTTTTTTTAGGTGGTGGTTCCACATTTTGATTCATAGCTCTGATCCTACTGCACCGATTTTGTTGGATTTCAATCCCAAACTGCTTAAGATAACTACAAGCAATTTGGCTTCAAGTTTTTTTTATTTCTTTTGAGTTTTTCCGAAGTGAGCGTGTTTTCAACAGACGGACAGACGGTCAGACGAACAGACAGACGGACATGGGTAAATCGACTAAGAATTATTCAAGGACCCAGAATATATATACTTTATGGGGTCTGAGATGAATAATATAGAAGTTTCACACGAAAAGACAAACTTAGTATACCCTCTTCATAACTAATTGCGGTGAAGGGTATAAAAAAAGGAAATGAAAACTTTGACGGAAAATAGAAAGCATAACATAAAGAAAATAAAGTCTTATAAAAACAAAAAATATTGATGTTATTTTAAAAACAATTAAAGGATTTTTGTAAACCTTTTTAAAAATAGCCAATTTTTTAAGGTTGTTAAGTGGAAAATGTTTTTCTACTTAATAAGTTTGTTTTAAGAATAAAAATTTTTTTTTTCTCGGGAAAAATCAGGCTATTGTTAAAACTATGGTCACACCTATCAAATATTTGACATTCTACATATAACCACTAGTTTAATTAAAAAATTGTTTGCTTTTGCAAAACGTCTGCTAGATCAAACATCATTTAACAGTTTCTAAATTACATTATACAATTATCTTTTGACAAAAAGAGTTAAAAAGGTCCATCAATTTACTGGTCACGCTTTTTTTTGTATTTCTTCTTTAAATATTTGTTAGGTCTGAGCATACAGTTGCATGTCTATGCTGACCTTCCATTCTGTATTATACAGAGCACTACTACTGTATTATGTTCTAACCTTTTACTATTTAATATATTGTTTATGTAGTGTTTTCAATAAAACAGCTTAACGAAATAAATTCCCAATTTAAACAGTGCAACATTTTTGAAGTCATCGAGTGCAAACTTCTCTTGAGTGAAATTTCTAATTTTTGCTAGAAGTCAATGTACAGTGGTCATATCTACCCAGTGTAAAAAAATAATATTGCATAATTTTCTTCTCTTACGCCAAAAAATTAAAGTTGCATCACTCTTCTTGATATAAAAGTAGCTTCTTCCGAGTCAACTAAAGGGAAATATTTTGAGTTGTCCCTTAATGTTAGCGGAATTCATATCAGTTTTGTTTCAACAAAAGAGAAACATTTTAAGTTGTGCTAGTGCTTATGTCACAACGGTTTACATTGATGGTGTTTTCTTTTGTGTTGTCTCTTTTAAGTTGTAATTTTAGGTAAATTTGTTATGCTGTTATTTTTCACATAAACAGTAACAACTCAAAACACTTCATATTTTTCGATAATCCCTGACAAAATAACAAAAAAAAAAAACTACCGCTTAATACTTCTTGTCGTATCTCTTTAGAATAACTGTTTTCAACTTTAGTTGTAAATATATTTAAAAAATTTTTTTTTTAACCTCTACTGAAACTAAGTAAATTTTGAGTTGACTCTCTTTAGAAGAACCAGTGCGATATGATGATGATGATGACAATAATAAGTGAAATAAAAGTAATTTTATCGAAGTATTTACTTACATGATGCCAATTCTTGCAGTTGTAAAAATTCTTTCGGTGACAATTTATCCCATTTATGAATATTTGTGGCTGACATTTTGACTGCAAAGATATAAATGGGAAAAACAAATATTAATTAAAAAAGGAACCAAACAATATGACATTTAATTGAAAAAATCATTAATTGTAACAATTAAAAAAAAAAAAAATTATGTCACACATATATGACTAGAGTTTTGCAAAACATTTTCTTAACAGAAACTTTGTGTCACATATTTGTGACATAGTTAAAAGTCACTTATAAGTGACATGAGTTTTAAGTAAATTTGGTGTCACGGTTTTGGGTACGTTAAAGTCGCTTATAAGTGACACGAGTTTTAAGTAAAATTGGTGCCACTTATATGAGTACGTAGAAGTCACTCTTAATAGTTTAAAGTTAAATTGGTGTCACTTATATGAGAACATTAAAGTCACTTATAAGCGAAATGAGTTTAAAGTAAAATTGGTTTCACTGATAAGTGAGTAAAAGTCACTTATAAGTGACATAAGTTTTGAGTAAAATTGGTATCACTAATATGGGTTTACGTACCCATATTAGTGCTACCAATAATTTAAAAACAAAAAAATTATGTCACACATATATGACTTTTTCTTAACAGAAACTTTGTGTCATAGTTCAAAGTCGCTTATAAGTGACATGAGTTTTAAGTAAAATTGGTGTCACTTATAAGAGTACGTAGAAGTCACTCTTAAGTAACATGAGTTTAAAGTTAAATTGTTGTCACTAATATGAGAACGTTAAAGTCACTTAAAAGCGAAATGAGTTTTAAGTATAATTGGTGTCACTTATATGAGTAAGTAAAAGTGAGTAAAAGTGATGTCACTAATATTACTACGTAAGTCGCTTATAAGTGATATGAGTTTTGAGTAAAATTGGTATTCCTAATATGAGTACGTAGAAGTCACTCTTAATAGTTAAAAGTTAAATTGTGACATGAGTTTTAAGTAAAATTGGTGTCACTTATTTGAGTACGTAGAAGTCACTCTTAAGTGACATAAGCTTAAAGTTAAATTTGTGTCACTAATATGAGAACGTTAAAGTCACTTATATGTGAAATGAGATTTAAGCAAAATTGCACTAATAAGTTAGTAAATGTCACTTATAAGTGACATGAGTTTTAAGTAAAATTGGTGTCACTAATATTAGTACGTAAAAGTCGCTTATAATTGACATGAGTTTTAAGTAAAATTAGTGCCACTTATATGAGTACGTAGAAGTCACTCTTAAGTGACATAAGTTAAAACTTAAATTTGTGTCACTAATATGAGAACGTTAACGTCACTTATATGTGAAATGAGATTTAAGCAAAATTGCAGTAATAAGTTAATAAATGTCGCTTATAAGTGACATGAGTTTTGAGTTAAATTGGTGTCACTAATATGAGTACGTAAAAGTCGCTTATAAGTGATATGAGTTTTAAGACAAATTGGGGTCATTTAAATGAGCACGTAGAAGTAACTTATAAGTGACATGAGTTCTAAGTTAAATTGGTGTCACTTATATTAGTACGTAGAAGTCACTCTTAAGTGACATGAGTTTAAAGTTAAATTTGTATCACTAATATGAGAACGTTAACGTCACTTATATGTGAAATGAGATTTAAGCAAAATTGCACTAATAAGTGAGTAAATGTCACTTATAAGTGACATGAGTTTTAAGTAAAGTTGGTGTCACTAATATAAGTACGAAAAAGTCAAGAGTTTTGAGTTAAATTGGTGTCACATATGAGTCAATTAATAGTTTGATTTTTATTAATAAAACAAAAATCTAAAATTAGTTACTATTTATGTAGGTAGAAAAAATAAAAATGCTTTTAAAGTAAGTGTAAAATAAAATATAACATAATCACATTACAGGAAGTACCTGAGATACAAGCTAGTTTTTTAAATAACTACTTAGCCTATACCAAACCGTAGAAAATATATTTAAATCACATTGCAACAGAGACTCAAACGCGCAAGAAAATTGCTTCCAACAGACTTTCACGAAATTATAGGTAAATAAATTTCAATAACAATCTGACACTTTTATATGACATGAGCGGAAACTCCGGCGTCACATACATATGTGTAACGCTGAGTGGCAAATGTGTTAATAAAGAACCTAAAAATATTATAAAAAAAAAATATTTTATTTACGACAAAAGACGAATTCCATTTTTGTTAAACGAGTAAAACATATAAAAAATCAAATCAATCAAATCGTTGACTTTAAAAAGGGTCTAACAATCAACTATAATTTTAAATATTTCTGTTTAGTATATTTATATAAATCGATAAAATTTCTATTATATAGGACTGACATTTATTACAAATGATTTGTAGTTTGCGTAAAATTTCAAAAAAAAAAATGTAACAAAATAACAAACAAAAAAAAAAAAAAAACACACCATTAATCAAAAATAATTGATGACCGCATAAAATAAATGACAAAACAGAAAGGAAAATAAAAAAACAGACTAAAATAATTACAACAAAACAAAGTGTCAAATGTTGTACAAGAAATTTAAAATTTTAATTTGACATAAAACAAACAAAAATAAATAACAAATTCTATAGAAAGACGCAAATAACTGTGTGTTTATGCGTTTGTATGTAAATGTGGTCGTATACTTGATGTTCCACTTAAGGGGTGTGCTGTACACTCCAACCCTTATGGAGCCATCAGTTCGAAGTTTATGGGTGCAGAGTTTCTTTTCTTTTGGCACAGCAAATTTCAAAATGCATTTAGAATTAAAAAGTAAAAACATACATTCAAACGTACAATAAATAAATAATGACAGGCTGATGGTCGGTCGGTTGTTCACGTATTAAAGGCCCTTTAATGGGGATTTCATTTGTGAATTAGAAACTAACTCAAGTGCAAGTATGTTTGAGTAACTATTTTTCCATATTTTAGCTTGTGTGGGGTGTGTTTAATTGGTTTAGTGAAGACTTAATTACAAACATTAAAGAATTTGTCAATAAAACTAAGAAATAGTTATTATATTGTCCTTGTATGGATATTTCATAGCTCATTTTTCCAGTTAAGTTTGCTTTTTAATAGATATTTTGTATTGATAACCAAACTATTTGTATCAAATTTGGAAAATGATAATGTAAAAAACTGATCGTAGCGTGTTAAAAACTGATCGTACCGTGCTGCCCTCTGCATGGTGGTAATGACATTCCTATGTTGGTGTGTTGATTTTTGCTGCCATCTACATGTGAGTAGTGGCGTGTTGTATTTTGCTTCTGCCATCTTCCGGTGGATTTTTGCACCATTTGTTGATGTGATTTCTTGTGCTGTCTTTGTATGAGAGGTGCCACGCCCACTTGACAATTTACAAATATTTAAGGCCTAGGTTAAAAGCCGGGTAATCATTAAATTACGGTGAACATTTCAAGCACAGCCGCGAATAACGTTTTAAGTTACAAAATAATAATTTTTCAGGAGAGCAAAAAAACGTTTTTTGACAGGCATCATTATTTGTTTTAAACATTTTGTTTTTTTTATTATTAAAAATAATGATAATGAAAACTTTAATGCAAAAGGATTTTAAAACATTATTCCGCACTGCAAAACCATTTCGGTTTCATCATTTTGTTAGTAACTTGTAATGTTCTTCCACTGACTGACACTTTGTACGCCATTTTGAAGGCGTTAAGGTGCATAGTTTTGGTTGATTTGATGTTTAAACTGTGTAAGAGAGTAAGGTCAACGGTTATATGCAAAAAAACACTTATTGCAAAATGTGGCGTTTACAACGTTATTCGCGGCTGTGCTTCATTTAGGGAAAGTTGTTTCAGTTGCTTAGGAGTCTTTAGGGAAAAAGCAAATAAACCCTTTTGAATTTTTATGTAAACAGAGCTAAAGGGTGATCCAACCATAATGCACGAAGTTTATTGTGAGTCACACCTTAACGTCAAGTTTTTTGCCGAACTTAATTTCACATTTCTTTGTTTAAGTGTTTGACAAATTCAACCATGGAGAGGTACACAATTGAGCAGCGCGTTAAGGTTGCTGAAGCCTTTTACGAAAATGGTCGTTTAAATTAAAATGCATTTCGTGCACTTCGTGATTTTTTTGGTCAGCATAATCGATCAAATGTATTCACAATCGGGAGAATCGTAAGCAAATATTAGCATTATTAGTACAGACCTGGTTCTGTAGAAAATGTTAAAACAGCTGTTTGGTGCGGTTTATGGACTAGTGGCTTAATCAAGACGTACGTCTTCGAAAATGAGGTCGGCCAAGCAGTTACCGTGAATGGTATTCGCTACCGCGAGATGATAACAGACTTCTTGTGACCAGAAATTAATGACATTGACCTGGATGTTATGCGGTTTCAACAGGATGGTGCCACTTGCCATACAGCCAACGTAACAATGGCTCATTTGCCCGAGAAATTCAATGGCCGTGTTATTTCACATTGTGGCGATGTTAATTGGCCTCCACAATTATGTGATTTGACACCGTTTGTCTTCTTTCTTTGGGGATATTTAAAAGAAAAAGTGTACGTCAATAAGCCAGGAACAACTCAAGAGCTAAACGATGAAAGACTTTGGCAAATTAACGACATTGAACCGGGTCTATCAGAGCGGTGGTTGCGAGTTCGATTCCCGCCAGAGACTCTGTTCGCCTGCAAAAAAGTGTAGTGCTACGCGGGATTAGCATAAGAAAACAAAATTATGTCTCAGAGTCATTGAAAATATGGAAAATCAGATAGATTTATGCCACTAAAGCCGTGGCGAGCATTTGTCCGATATTTTGATTCACACATAACTGTCATAGATCCTTCTAGAATAATAAGGAATATTAAGATAATTCTCTGAAAAATTTTTGTTTCATTTACAATAACCATTGTGCGTTTTGGTTGGACCGCCCTTTAGATTGTCAGTAAATCTAGTTTTAATTCGTGTTTATAGTTCAATCTGTAATCTAATCTAAATTCTCATCTATAATCATGTCTATACTTTAGCTGGCCTAATACAGATTTTAATCTTATCTATGGTTAAATTAAAAATCTGGCCTTAAGTTTTGTCTATAGACCCGATTTTCATATTGGATTTCCGGGAAAATAAAATCTCGAAAATTTTGTGCGGTAATTCCCGGGCTTTTCAATATGCACTATGTTGAAGGGTATTTAAGACTCGGCACAGCCGAATATAGAACTTTAACTTATTCCAAGGCCTGGAAAATAATTGTGCAGTTGTAGTAGCAACTGAAGCTGACGAATGGTTTGTAGCGCAATAAAGTTCAAAATTTCGAATTTTGCGCTTCAACTTTAACTGCAACGACTACTACAACTACGTATTCTATTGACAATTCTTTCAAACTGCTGTTTCTAACATTTGGCAGATTGCAGCGCTAATCATAACGTTGTAATACAGCGACTATTCTGTTCTTCCCCACTTATCACACTACAACTTTCCTTCTCTGGATTTAACTGTCTATTTATGTATACAGATTTGTTTTAGATATCATGACATACCAGATGCTGTGGCAAGAATTGTGATTTACATAAAATTACAGCAAAATTATTTCAAGTGTGAGTATCGTGTATCTTTTAGAAATGCTACAATGACAATATTTTAGTCGTTAAGTCAGCGACTAGAGATGTGCTCGTGACGTAAAGTTTTCTTGACACGCCTTAATGACTGGAATTAACTTTAACCTCTCATCAGGTGTAAGAGAGTGAAAATAATCGAATAATAAAATGTGCGTGACAGTGATTTTTTTTTAAATTTGTAGAATTTTAGAATTTTTTCTGAAAAAATATTAGTTGAGTGTGAGTAATTGGAACACTCTTAAAATGATTCGTATGTGTGCGTGCCTGATAATAAATATTTTTATAAATAAGCGTGAGTTTTAATATAAATGGTGGTTCAATTTAAAGGGTCGATGATGATTTTGAATAAAACACAAATTATTTAGGAATTTATTGTCAGTTTTTTTTATTATGATAATGTTGGTATGGTTCAGTTATGTATGGAACAAAATATCCGCCAAGTGGCGGCACACGTCCATCCGATGGTCCAAATTTTCGATGACGCCTAGGCATAATTGAGGTTCTATGCCGTTAATGTGCCGAATGACCACATCCTTTAGCTCTTGAATTGTTGCTGGCTTATCGACGTACACCTTTTCTTTTAAATAACCCCAAAGAAAGAAGTACAACGGTGTCAAATCACATGATCCTTGCGGCCAATTGACATTGCCACCACGTGAGAAAACACGGCCATTGAATTTGCCGCGCAAAAGAGGCATTGTTTCGTTAGCTGTGTGGCAGGTGCACCGTCCTGTTGAAACCCCATATCGTCCACATCCATATCTTCCAATTCGGGCCACAAAACGTTCGTTATCATCTCACGATAGCGAACACCATTCACAGTCACTGAAGATGATTTTCTTCGAAAATTTATCATCCACTGTTGCCATTTCTTGCCGCCATTCTGACCATTGACGACGTTTGGAATGGTCAAGAGGCTTTAGATCTTGAGTCAATTGCACCTTGTAAGCGTGTTAATGCATGTCTTTATGCACAATGATCATCAACGACGAGCTTGAGAGGTGCAATTGTTGGGCACGACGACGAGTTAAGGTGGACGGCTCTTTATAAATATTTTCTGCAGTTCGAGCTGTACGAGCATGCACTGGTGTTTTCACATCTCCTACAGACCCGGTTTGCTCAAATTTTTGCACATTTGGACGATTAAATTGACCGAAAAAATCATGAAGTGCACGATATGCATTTTGATTTCAACGCCCATTTTCATAATAAGTCTTGGTTCAAATTAAGGTTTGGGTGTGGGTCACATTCAACATCGGCCCTTAAAATTCAACCACTCTTTATCTCGTGATTAAGCGTGCGTGTGCGTGATCGTGTGTCTAAAACTTCTCACGTGCACAACGCTATCAGCGATAAGACAACATCTAATATAATCCGTTTGACTGCCGATGTTTCTCAAAAGTTTATTAGAATTTTGACAAGTAATTATGTCGAGACTTTGTGAACAACGTTACTTCATATTGCCAGAAATTTATCTCTCTCACCACATTAACCTTTAAAAAGTTCATCACATAATTACTGCGGCAGATTAAATCGATGACAGGCAAAGCAAATTAACTGTCAAAATTTTATCAGATGATTTTGCCATAAAGTGATAAATGAAGGCAAATGAAAGTTTTCACAGACTATGAATGATTGGGTTAGTCAAATGTAAATAAGTTGTAATTATAATTCTTATATGTATACTAATGTACATATCGCACACTAAATCATAAACTGAAACAACTTTAAATTTATCAAAATCGTTTTTTTTTTGCTAAAATAAGTTTACAACTTAAGTCTACACCCAGAGAAAAAACATGTTTAAATATAGTCCCCTCTAACAGCACTATTTTTAAAGAAAATTTTAAGCATACTATGTTTAATTTAACCATATAATTGTCAATGCCAACCATATAATGGTAAAACAAGTCCTCCATCAGGAAGCCACAACCATATTATGGTTATGGTTAAAAATAACTAAAATCTGTGTAACACTTAGAAAAGCATGGTTAGTTTTTAACAAATTACTGTCATATGTTATCATAACATGTTTAGACACAACCGTATTATGGTTGTGGCTTCTTGATGACGGACTAATTTAATAATAATATGGTTATCTGTGGCAGTAATATGGTTTAATTAAACAATAAACAAGACATTTTCGGTTGCGTCACTGTCTTCTTAAACCTTTGTGAAACTCAATTTCGTTAAGAAATTGAAGCCAGTTTTCTGCCATTCCTAAGCATTTCTAAATTTTGATTAATGCCTGTTTATGATTTAGTGTGCGATATGTATGTATGTTTTTATGTATTTTTCCTAGGATTGAAAAAATAACGTTATTGTAAAATTTGTTAAAGTCATCTGAAAACTTTATGGCAGTTTTTGCCAGTTCAAATTTGGATTGGCGTTCCTTGATTTTACAAAAAATTTTAATGGAGGATGTTTCAATATACAAACGTACATAATTACACAACACATATATGTTTGTTTCATAGATATTTTGAAAATGATTGAGACCTTTTATTATCTAAATTTCCATTAAAATTGTTGTTATCTTTGTAAAACCTTCATTTAATAAACATAAAATGTCTCTGCAAAAACTTTCGAGACAACAAAACATTAAGAGATGAATAATCAAAATATCCAAATCATAATATTATCTTGTTCATTTCGCCGCAAAAATGGTAGCGGGGAATTTGTGTCGTTTATTAAATGAAAAGAAATATGTATGTAAAGATACATACAAACGTATATACATATGTACGTATGTATACAAAATAATTGCTTTTGTTCTAAAAATTATCTTAAATATTTCTGATTTGTTTTTTTTTGCTCTAAAATAGCGAAGATGGGAGTATTAAATTAATTTATAATTATTATACCCTTCACCACAGGTGGAAAAGGGTATATATAAGTTTGTCATTCCGTTTGTAATTTCTACAATATTGATCTTAGACCCTGGGTCCTTATGAGGAGAGAAGTTGATTTAACGATATCCGTCCGTCCGTCCATCCGTCCGTCCATCTGTCCGCCTTACGTTTGATATGTGTTTTCCGGAGACTCCAGACATGATAGCGGCTCTTTTGTTTTACATTTATGTCACATATAGTCCACCATTTCTTGCTATTGAAATTCAGCCAGATCGGTCCAACAATGGCTGAGATATGACCAAAAAAACCACGACTGCCTCTAATTTTTCCAAAAAATCCCTTGTGGTTGTTGTATTTTTATTACTTTTTTCTGTATATCTTGAGAACGGCATGAGCCAAAGCTTTAAAATTAGGTACAAACATTTAGGTTATAAATATACACCATCCTACAAAATGTAGGCGGGATTGGAGAAGTAGGCGTGGTACCTCTCATACAAAAAGTATTAAAAATTGTATAAAAACCTGAATTTTTGGACTGTAATATGACCTATGGTTACGCCTTATATATCAGAAGATCGGAAATTTTTAATAGAAAATATTTTCTTAAAAACTCAGGAAAATCGGTTCAGATACGAAAAAGTTATGACCAAAATATTAATTTTTTTTTTGAAAAATACCCATTTTCAGGAACCATAGATCATCCCGAGTCCACGCTTTATATAGCCAAAATAACTGGCAAATTTCTTCTTTAACACGTCGGTATATAAATCTGTCAAATCGGTTAAGAAATAGCAGAGTTATGACCAAAATACTGAAATCCCAAAAATTACTCTTTTTTTATAATTAAGATTGTTTTTTATACCCTTCACCGAAGGGCCTACACCCTATAAAGTATATATATATTCTGGGTCCTTATGCAAAGCGGTTATCCGGTTGTCGTCTCTTCTTCCTATCCCCTCACCCCCCCCTTCGAATTTGTTTACATATACTAGCATAATGGCCAATATGATTTTCGTTATCACCCTTCTTTATTATTTCATATATTTAACGAAATAATTTTAACAAATAGAAATTAAAAATGATTTAAAAACAATATTTACCAGTTATCGCTTTTTAAATTTCATTTATAATGAAGTTGTAAGTATTGTAAATATGTATGTATATGTATATGTAAAAATTATTTAGTTGCTCTCTATTCTACTCGCACAATGGTGAAGGGTATATAAGATTCGGCACAGCAGAATATAGCACTCTTACTTGTTTTTTTTAATTTATGTATTTGCAAATTTATTCAACAGAATAAAATAATGAGCAAATTTCATAGCTTTACCCCCCGTTTCCACATGCAAGTGCAAGTTCGAAAAACTCACACTTTTACATTCACACAATTTTTGTCTTTTCAGCCAATCGGCTGTTTCCTCGATTTTTCGTTGATAATGCGCATACCAGTGATGGAAAATTGAAAAATTTAGATGGTACTGACCACAAAGCAAAAGAGTACTTTTTTTAATATTTTGGTACTTTAAAAAAAATTTTTTTTAAACATAAACTTAAAAATAGAAAACTAAAATACATATTTTTTTTATTCAATTCTCAGCCATTTATGGACCGAGCTGGCTAAATTTCAACAGCAAAATTCTGATGAGGATATCTGAGCAGTGTTGCCATAACCTTTTGATAAGAATACGTTTTGTGTAGGAAATGTTGTTAACAGGGCTGTGGATTCGGAGTTGTAGAGTCGGTGTTGAGGTTTTTGTACTAGAGTCGGAGTTGAAGTACCCACAAAAAATTCGCGTCACCGACTCCAAAATTTTTCACAATGAAAAATTTAAAAAAATATTCGAATAATTTCCAAAATAAAAAATACCTCGAAATTGGCGATGGAATATTTCAAGTATTGATTCGAAATTTTAACTAAATCCTTTTCTCGCTATATTAAACTATTTAAAAGGTACTGAATTAAAAAAAAGAGTTTAAAGCCAAATAAAGACCAGTCTCATATACATTTAGCGTTAAGGTATGATTAGAAGTCGGATTTGGAATTCCAGTGGTTAGAGTCAGAGCAAGTTCTTTTTGCTGACGACTCAACAGCCCTGGTTGTCAATGTTTAAAAAAAAATATCAACGCTAAATTTCTAAACAAAGAAGCATGACAGGAAAAGAGTACTAAAACGGACGTGGGTGTACCGTGGTGTTTTTGAAAGTTAAAAGTACTGAAAATAGTACCATAGTACTGAATTTTCCATCACTGGCGTATACACTACTTATAGGCAGGGTTGTTAGAAGTGACGCTTTTTCGTCATTTTGACGATTTTTTTGAGAAAATACAGTAAAAGGACGATTGACGATTTTTTTACTGAAAGTAATAGTGTTATGGCATCAATAAAACACTTACAAAAAATATTTGCAATTATATTGGGGACAGTCCAAAACGTAAAAATAAATTTTTCGAGATACAAAAAATATTGGAAATTGAACAAAAAAAAAAAAAAAAAAAAAAAAAAAATACAAATCTTCCCCCCATCACAAACCAGGTGGCTTTCATTAGAAGTATTTGTAATTCTAATTTTACAACTATATGAAAGCCATCGCTTTTTAAAAATTGGTTAAATCCGATTTTTTCACTGAAGTCATAATCACCAGCGTTGTCAACTTGGTGCGTATCGAAATATTTTGGGTGCGTTTTAAGTTTGGTGTGCGAAAAATTCCTTTGTTGGTGCGTGGTGCGCTTTTTTTAAAATTTCGGTGTGTTTTTTATTTTTCAAATTCATATCGAGCTTTAACCGCAAAAAAGCTTAACTCGGTGCGTATCGAAATATTTTGGGTGCGTTTTAAGTTTGGTGTGCGAAAAATTCCTTTGTTGGTGCGTGGTGCGCTTTTTTTTTTAAATTTCGGTGTGTTTTTTTATTTTTCAAATTCATATCGAGCTTTAACCGCAAAAAAGCTTAAGCGACATCATTTCGTTTTATTAATAAATGATTTTATTGGCAACACTTGCATCATCTTCACACAAGGTACCGTTACGATTTTATAGCAAGAACAATTTTATCCTAAACGACAAATTTCATACAAAATTTATATGAAATAAAATAAGAAAAACCCTCTCCCCTGTAAAATTTGTTTTTTCGCGCTTACGTTATTATAGCGGCTTGGGCTCGATATGCACTAAGTATGAGCGTCTTGTTGTTGTAGATAATTTGTATTATGTAAAGAAACATTTTATTATATGAACTTTGCTGTGTTATAAATATAATAAATATAATAAAAATTTTATTATTTTCAACATTTTTCATTGAAAATTAGAAAATTTCAGATGAAATTGAGAAGATTCCAAATTTATAATTCAATTTTATCAATTTAAAATTTTTCAATTCCATTTGGAATTTTTCAAGTTCCAATTAAAACTTCTAAATGTTATTTGGAATTTTCGCAATTTCATGTTAAAATTCTCAATTTCGTTTGGAATTTTCTGAATTTTAAATAACAATTCTCAATTTTAACTGAATTTTCCCAATTTCATTTGGAATTTTCTCAATTTTAAATTGAAATTCTCAATTTTGTAGTGCAAATTAGGGATTGCTGTTCGGTTTTAACCGAAACCGAAACCGCGGTTTTAAATGCCTAAAAACCGAAACCGAACACCGACAAAAAAACCTCGGTTTTAGCTTTTACTTTAACAATGTATTTATGCTTGAAGAAATTTCAAATTAAACATCATATTTCAAATACAAAAACTTTATACATAACAACCTGCAACAATGACAAGGTATTTCAAAATTCTTAAAATTCAAAATAATACAAAGAAGAACAAATGTTATCTTTATAACTCTTAAGTACACACCTTATTTGTGAGGCATAAAGTGCCACCTGGGCCACTTGAATTTTGTATGGAGTTTCTTGTGGCTATAGAAAAACTCACAATAACGAACCCCTGGGCAAGGCTGGGACTACTTTTATATGTATGAAGTTTTATGGCTATAGCAGGAACATTTTGTTGGGAAATAAAATAATTTTTCGAAAAAAAAAACCGAAAAGAAAGAATTGTTATGTGTTGTGTATGCTTTTTGAAACGTTTCATTTTGATTTTATTTACTGCAGAACATATAGTTTAGGGAAGGGCCTGGTCAGGTGGATAAAATATGCCAAAAATTTTCATTTGGCCAATTGCGAATTTGAGGAATACATAAAGTTTCGTTCTAATATACTTAATAATTATATAAAAAAAAAAACGGGAAAAAGTCCAAAAATGCCTGGCCAGGCCCATGTATACACTTAAGTGCGAATAAAAGTACCTGAATTGAATAAACAAATTGTATTACATGCAAAAAAATATATATTTTTATGTATGAATTTAACTTTGGTATTTTCAAAACCGAAAACCGAACCGAAACCGAAACCGACCGGTTTCAATCATTTTAAAACCGAAACCGCGGTTTCACATTTTTACGTTTTTTAGCAAATGAATACTAACAAATTTGCTTATGTGCTGTTTTTATGAGTGCTTTCATATAAATTTTGCGTAATAGAAAGTAAGAAGTTAGTTCTAAAGACTCAGTTAGCCGGGAGTAACAGTAACAGTAACCTTACCGTAAAAAAGTAAGACCAATCTGTTTCTAACAGATTGAGACGTAACATCTTACTGTAATCGTACAAATTGTTTTACATACAACAAAATGAAACAGCTGATTTGCAACGTTACTGTTACTCCCGGCTAACTGAGCCTTTAATAAGAAGTGGTGCAGAATAATGAGTACAAAGAAAAGAAAAGGCATTAGTTTGGAACAAAAATTGGACGTAATAACGCGTTTCAAGTCGGGTGAAAAGGCTGTTGGTATAGACAGACCTCTTTTTATTCAATTGGGGTATTCACAAGGTGTGTTATCATGTTAAATTGTCATAATGTTCTAACATTTTACAATGGTTTAAAAATATTGTTGTTGCTTTGTAAACAAAAAGTGTCTTAAATTAATAGTACATTGCTTGCTATGTTTATTGTGCTGTCGTAATTAATCAGAAGAGACCTGCGCTGAGCGGCTGAGCCGATCCACATTAGTTTTTGTAGCAGTCGCCGTTGAGGGTATAGTTTTATCCGGCTAATATCCGAATTAACCTGCGGCTAGCAATTTTTGCAACAAAACACTTGCGGCGTCAAATTATATCGGCTTAGGACTCTGATGTTTGGTAAACAAACGAAATAAAATTTATTTGTGATTTGCGTCTAAAAAATGGAAAATAGTCAGGTAAGATCTTATTTAATTTATTAATTCATGGATTAGAATTAAAAAATATTTTGATGGTAGGTAAATTTTTATTTTTTATATTTGTTTTAAATCAGCTAATTTAAATTAGAAATATCACACTTAATTATGAGGGGTTGTTCACAACAGTCGTATTCCTTCATGTTATTATTTAAGATATATGACTTTACGACACGTTGTGAATCCCCCAAATGTTTTTGTGAATATGGATAAATGAAATAAATAAATTTTTGTTATATTTTTATGAAAATGTATTTTTTCTTATGTATTTATTTTCAATTGATAAGTATTTTTCAGCTCACTTGCTGATATAAATAGAGTAAAACTTAACCATATCACTTTCTTTATCATCAATATATTTTTGAACCAATCAATGCAATAAATTGTCTCTGATTTGTAAAATTAAAATATTTGACGATTTGTTGACGATTTTGTTAAATGTTCGTGACGATTTTGACGAATTTTGTTAAAACTTTTGACGATTTTTTAAGAAAAAAGCCTAACAACCCTGCTTGTAAGTAATTACTTGCATGTGGAAACGTAGGGTTAGTATAAAAAGTAAAAATAAGATATATTTATGCAACTTGCAGTGTATACAAATTTTGTTTTATATGTATTTTATACTAAAATATTATATGACAATACATCTTTGTTACTTGTGTAATTTCAGTGTGCTATTTTGTAGTTAGTGTTTGTTTACAGTTTGCATTCATTATTTGTGTAGCGGAGGGTGTGCCACTGATGGTGCGGGAAGCCAAATGTGGAGTTCAATAAATTAAGGATTTTCGTTATTGTACTTTAACGAATTGATCGAAAGCAGAATTCCTATATGAGAACTCCGGCATATTATTTTCTTCACTTTTGTATCACTGTGTTAATAGTCGGTAGTCTGTACACTGATAGAAAAATGCATCTTCATATTGATAATGCCCTAACATCAGAATTGTGACATCATGCTTAAAGTAACATCAATCCAATGACTAACGTCTTCATACAATTTTGTCTTTTTTTTACGTGTCATCTATTTTATGACTATAGTGACATCAATTCGATGCCACATTTTGTATATTATTAACATTATTTTCATGATTACAATTAATTATAAGAAGCAAAAATTCCTATATTCTATTTTTTTAAATTATTAAGTTAAATACATACAATTTTTAAAGTAAAATGATTACGAAAACCATATGGGGCACATGGTACTGGTGTCTTATTATTGAAAGTTCTGCTGTAAACAAAGGTCGTTATTCAACAAACGTGAAACAAACATATGTAACGGGTAAGTAAATAATAATTTTCTCTCACTTTGACTTAAGTCAATTCCAATGACTTTGACTAAATGACAAACTATCATTAAATTGATGCTAAAGTGTCCTTTCTCCGAAGTTACTGCATCATCGCACTGAGGACACACTCAAAATATTATGTAGTTAAATTCAAACGAAAATTCATTTGAAACAAATTAAAATTCATTTAAAAAACGGATCATTTACATTTCATTTAAAACAAATGATTTTTTCAGTAATTTCTAAGTTTTTTATTTATTGAACATCATATTCGTTAAAATTGAATAGTTTTTACTTTTAAAAAATATATTTTAACCGATAAAAATCAAACAAATTAACAAAAAAAAATACGGAAAACATTATTTTTTGGTAGTTTGTTTTTTTAATAACAAACATAAATGTTGAAAAATAAATTTATTCGTAAAATAACTATATTTTTATTCAATTTTAACAGTACCGAAAACGAATTTAATAACCTACAATCAGTTACTGTAATAATTTTATGAGTGCATGTTCGTCATTTATGTGATGCCGATGTATCATCCCATTGATGACATAATTTCATTTTGACCCTGATGACGCTTTGACCAAGTGATGTTTAGGTTGACATCACCATGATGAAAAGTGTAATGGGGTTAAAAACGAAGACACTTGTCATAGTACTGATGTCAAAATACGTCAGCGTTATGACGCCTTTTCTATATTTTATTTTTTTTTATTAAGAAGATCATCCAATGAAGTTTCCTGATGATCTGGCCTAAGCAGCCAGTGAAACGCGCATAGAAATAGCTAATCCCATCAACAATAAATTTCAGGTATTTTTTTAAAAATAAAAATTGAGAATTAAGTACGACAAACAAAATCATTTTAATTAAAAAAAATTTTGTATATCCAAAAATTACTTTGATAATAAACTGGCAAGTGCACGGCTTTAAAAAAACTGAACTGGCAACTTGCTTTATTTTTTGATTTTTTTTGCGAACACAATAAAGCAAGTTGTTTTTGTTTTTTCTTAACCTACTGTAGTTGTACAATAAATGTTGGAAGAATTCCAATCAATTGTAGTGGGGAATGTAAGAAGAGATAAACGCACTGTTTATTGTTGATGTTTTTGTTTAAACTTTGATATTGTTACAAGTAAAACTGTTGCTTATAATTCTTATTCGCTTAACAATTTTATTTGTGTTATATCTTTAGATTTTCTAAAAATCTTTGGATAAAGTTTCCTGACGATCTGGCCACAGCAACCAGTGAAATGGGCATAGGAATAGCTTATCCCATCAACAATAAAAAATTAAGCACGACAAACAAAATCTTCTTAATTAAAAGAAAAACAATTGTGTATCCAAAAATTACTTTGATAATATTTCTGTGGTATTTTGATTAAGTCAAATTTGATCTTAAGTCAAATTTAAAAAGTGGAAATAAATGTTTTTAATCATACGAATTTGTAATCAAAAAACTTTTTTGTTTGCGTTTTTTAAATTTTGTATTATTGGAGAAATTTTTCTTTAATTTTATTTTATTATTTAATAAATATGATTTTTGGACCGAGTTGTTTTAAAAATTTCTTTGCTATCTTTTCTCGACTTAATTTGTTTTGTCAAAATGCCACAGATTTTTGACAAAATTCCCATTCTGTTACATGTTGATGACGTTTATATTTGAAAATGATAAATATTTTTGTATCTAAGTCATAATGCCGAAGATTTACACACCAAACCACCCTCCTACACTGAAAAATTTTTCAATCGAAACGCAGGTATATTTTATTTCAAATTTGTTTTTGTTTTCATGACTGTGTCTGATGTTGTTCATATATGTGACGTTTTCTAAATTTTAAACGTTTATTTTTTAAGTGTGTGTACTCAATTAATGAATTTTATGGATATGAGACGAAAATAAAATAAATAATACAAAAAATAAAAAATAAACCAAAAAACTGAAAAACAAGTAGGAATTCTATATTCGGCTATGCCGACTCTTTAATACCTTCTAGCAAGGAATAGAGAGGACTTTCTAAGGCATTTTTAGTAATTTGCATAAAATTTTACTTTACAAAAATAATTTGAGTATGATTACACTGTACAACACAAAAAAAAATTACAAGGTCCGGCCTATAAATTTTGATAGAGGAGACAAAAAAAAAGACACGTGTATAGACGCTTAAAAAGTTTACATCTGAATTTCATTTGAGGGGGGGGGGGGGGGGGGGGGGTCAAAGTGTCCCAGCTCTGGCACATTGTTAATCGGCATAAGAAACGATGTGACCCTTACATTTTAGGTATAAAATGTGTTCAGCAAATTTATGTAGAATGTTACGGAGAACATTTTTGTAGAATATTTTAACCCTCTAACTTCTCAAGGAATGGGCAGGGATTTAAGGGGTTAAAATTTAAGCTACAGACTTAAAAAGTCTTCATCTACTTGAACCTGGTGTCAATGTTACCAGCTTTCGTAAGCGTCAAGACAGCTTTCTGCCCTTTTTTTTGTTAACGATGATAGCACGTTTGCTTATTGCAACGATATTAAAGGAATAATGAATGCAATGAATTTTGAGTATAACCACGAGGACTGGCGTATAGTTATTGATTCATCTAAGAAGAGTTTAAAAGCTGTACTTTTGTATTACGATAACACCAAAAATCCTATTCCAATTGCCCATGGAATGAATATTAAAGAAAGCTATGATTCTATAAAATTAATACTGGACTCATAAGTGGCGGATCTGTTGTGACTTAAAAGTCGTTAGTTTCCTTTCAGGCATGCAGGCTGGATACGTTAAGTACGGATGCTTTTTATGCACTTGGGAGAGCACAATATCGCTCATCAAGCATTGGTACCAACTGGAAAAAAACTTTGTTAAATGTCTGAAATAAATGAATCAGCATTAAAATATTCTGAAAACAATGTTTCCACAATTATGCGAAGCAAAGATTAAAGAAGGTACATATGCATGTATATGTTCATAAGTCGTTGATATTGTTGAAAGTTTTAAAATTTGTTTTAATATCAACAAGTGTTTTTGTTGGTCCTGATATAAGAAACGTGATGCAAAACGCTTACTTCGACGAAATGCTCTCACCAATTGAGCTTAATGCGTGGAAAAGCATTAAGAAAGTGATATACAATGTCTCAGGCCAAAATCGTTCTCCTACTGCTCGAATATTTGTAGACACCATGCTTAGAGCTTTTGAAAAGCTAGGCGTTCATATGTCAACAAAAAACTATTTTTTAAATTCCCATATGGATTACTTTGAGAACCAGTTGTCAACAGAATCTGATAAGCATGGTGAAAAATTTCATCAGACATGCGCACCCATTGAAGAACGCTATAAAGGCAAAAGCATTATCTCTGGAATATGCTGGACTTTATACCTAAAATGTAAGGATCACATCGTTTCTTATGCCGATTAACAATAAGAATGTGCCGAGGCTGGGAAACTTTAACCCCCCCCCCCCCCTCTCAAATAAAATTCAGATGTAAACTTTCAAAACGCCGATACGCGTGTCTTTTTTTGTCTCCTCTATCAAAATTTATAGACCGGACGTTGTAATTGTGGAAAAAAATTTATTTTGCCAGCTTAAAATTATTCACCAACAGGAATTCTGTTCGCTTGGCGTCATTTGTCCGACATGCGCATAAGTTTTCAACTTTGTTTTTTTTTGGGGTTTGCGTAATCTTTATTTCTATCATTCTTTATACATGCAACGTTCACAAGCTCTTAAACGAATACTTCTTGATGTTTCACATGAAATGATAGACTAAGTTTACCGTTATACACCACTATAAGTGTAGGGTACAAAGAAGACTAAAGCAAATAAATAGCAAATTAAATTCATGTCCATCCAGTATAGATAGAACTTTTATTTGCCTCGCTGTTAATAAAGCGACATCATCATTTTCATCTTAATCATATGATTGAAATAAATTTTATTTTTAGTAGCCATTTGTTTTGTTGTTCAAGTATTTATTATTATTATTATTTCTTGTTTTTCTAAACCAATTTAACAAAAATAAAAGCATTTTACTTTGTTTATAAAATAACAATAAAAATAGCAAAAAGCAAAAAAATAAATTCGAAAATGGTTTGATTTTAATGGGGGGGGGCGCTTATTTTATAATTCTCGTTACAGATATATTTTTTTTCTAGAGCGCTTTAAAAATATTTTTAGTGTTTTGATAAAGAAAAATCAATAAAACTTATTTTAGTTTTCTCCTTGCTTTTTATTGAACTTCTTTATCAGTTCTTTCATTTGTCATTGTTGTAAAAACTTTTGCAAACATTGAGAGGAATAAAGCTTGACATTTTAACTATCGGGTGTTTTTTTTTAGCTGCAAGAGAACTTTCGATATTGAAAACTATGGTTTGACAGCTTCGAATGTCTAACTTTGTTGATATTTCTGTTCAGTACGGTTTTGCAAGACATCATGAATCGTTTAGCGCTAGAACAAAACTTCCGAATTTGAGGAATTTTGCTTTTGGAAAACATAAATCTGTTTGCGAAGTTCAAAGAACACTTCGTTCATTTTACTAAGCTCATTTCTGGCTAAATTGCTACCAAAATAAGCAAAATTCTCGTATTTGGAGCGAAGACAATTCTCAAGCCGATAACGAATCACCATTAAATTCATAAAAAAAAAAATCTCTGAAGCTGCCGTTACGGCGAATTGACGAATTTTTGTTTCCAAAAATTAATCAGCTAGACATCAATGACTTTTGGTTCCAACAAGACGGCGCAACTTGCCATACAGCGAGCGCGCTTATCGTCGATTTATTGCAAAATCAATTTGGTGACAACCTTATTTCCAGAAGTGGCCCATTGACCCTCTCGTTCGTGTGATTCACCCACTCTGAATTACGTTTTATGCCGACAAATCAACACTTCTGGTAGCCAATGCTAGCCAATAGTCGAGTCATCATTGACGACATATCGTCAGTTGATTATTTAACTTTCGTATGTGGATACAAATAACATACGACATACGACAATTAAATAATCAACCGACGATGTGTCCAGATTTATTGGATAAAGTAGTAAAAAATTGGACTAATCGAATTGAACATGTAACTAGCAGCGCAGCAGACATATTGATCCCTAAACGCGAAAATAATATAAGAGACATCATTTTCAATATTCTTTTTTTCTTAAATGACTTTATTGGCAACACTTGCATAATCTCCTTAAATGTTAGGGTCACATAAGATACCGTTATAGCAAGAACAAATTTATCGTTTTATAGCGAAAAAGTTCATACAAAAAACTCTCTCCTGTAAAATTCGATTTTTGGCGCTTACGCTATTTTCGCGGTTAGGACTCAATATGCCGGACATCAGATTTGAAAAAATAAATGTCTTGAAGTTATCTAACAGATAATAATAAAATAAAAATTCCATTCCAATTCTATTCAATGTATCTGGTATTATAATTTTAAGTTCAAAGCTGGGGAATTTCGATTAAAATTAGAAATCATTACGATTAAAAAAATAAAATAATCTAATCATAGAATTGAATTTTGATAAAAATTTCAGATTCCTTATTGATTTGATTAGAAATAATCAAAAATCTAATCACAATTAGTGACGATTAGCATTTCTAATTAAATCTAATCAAAACTAATCCAAAAAATAATTGATTAGATTTCTTGATTATTATTGGTTAGATTTGATTAAATCAACTATTTTTAACTATTTTTGTGAAAAGAAAATATTTATTTATCACATTTGTTGCTATATTAACATAAAGTAACAGAATATTGCATAAAATTGCATTATATATTGCCACATACATATATATTTACATACTATTTACATTTATACATACTATACATAAAATAAATATAAAGAACGAATTTTACAGAATGCCAAACAAAAAAAAAAAAAAAAAAAAACAAAAATGCATATTCAGTAAGTTTATTACAATTACGTCGTTTTAAATGTATGCTGATTCTGCTTATATATAATTCACAAAAAATTTACATAAGACTTCATTAATACCAACTTTTCAAAAGAAAAGTCTGACAATGAATTTCGTCTTGGACTATTGATGATGCCTGCAAATGAGAATAGTCGTTCAACGGGTGCTGACGACGTCAGTGGGGTGTTACACGATAGGAATGCTTCCTTCAAAACATTATATTTGGTCCAAATTTCAGGGCCGGGATCCGGGTTATTTAAGTAAGCGTAAAACTGATTGCTTATGGCATTTTTGAAACCGTTGGACTCGGTTGGTGTTATGCAATATTCAAAAACTGTTACATTATGTAAATATAGCAACAAATGTGATAAATAAATATTTTCTTTTCACAAAAATAGTTAAAAATAGTCGATCTAATCAAATCTAATCAAAAATAATCAAGAAATCTAATCAATTATTTTTTGGATTGGTTTTGATTAGATTTGATTAGAAATGCTAATCGTCACTAATTGTGATTCGATTTTTGATTATTTCTAATCTTATCAATTAGTAATCGTCTAAAATGGCTAACTAATCATAATTAATCAATTTTTCAGCACAATTAAAATTTCTAATCCAATTGCTACACTGAAAAAATTTTCTTCACAGATCCAATGAAATTTACATTAAAATTCAACCTATGTAACCTTTCATTGGATTAATGAAGGATTAATAAAATCAATGACAAAATTTTCATTGATTTTATGAATCCTCATTGAAAAAATGGATAAAATAAACGTTTGTCATTAAACTAATGCAAAATTTTCATTGATTTTATGAAACATTTCATAAATCCAATGAAAGGTTACATAGGTTGAATTTTAATGTAAATTTCATTGGATCTGTGAAGAAATTTTTTTCAGTGTAATCATTAGGATTTCTAATCATTATTCCCAAGCTATGTTTAAGTTCTCATGCTGCTTAAAAAAACACCCTTTCCTTTTTTTCCTTATTAAAACTTTAAATTGTAAGAAAAAACATCTTATTTATGTTTTAGCCTTCAGCTATGACGTACAAGGGACTGCAAATATTGGGTTGAGGGAAAAAACTTTTAATTCTATTTCCCTTTATCATACTTAACTCTGGTCTGAGTTCTTTGGAAAGCTAAATCCTTGTTTATTAATTTTAAACCCGCTACAAGGATTTAAAAACAGTTAATTCTGTTGATTTTTTTTTTTAATTTAACACGAGAAGAATCACAACTGCAGTTTGGTTTAAAGCAGAAACTGTTTACTTTAAAAACCTGTATCTTTCACCTCAGCATTAGAAAATTGAATAAAAATGTCAAAAGGATTAATTAAAAAAAAAAAAAAAAACACGTACATAACTTCTCTTTAACAATGTAATAAAAGTTTTTTAAAGAGGATTACACCTGAAATAATATAAAGAGAAAAAACTAAAAACCAAAATAATCTGAATGAGAAATAAAGACAGTTGGAAAATTAGCAGTAAGAGAAATTTTCTTTTGGTACATAAAACGAAACAACAAAAATATCGTAACCGACTTTTAAATAGATTGGACTAAAACGACGTTTACATTTGCCAGTACAGGTAGGACAGTAGCAGTACATGCAAACTTTTTCACTAATACGTACACACTTTTTTAACTGTCTTGTCTACTACTGTCTGGCAAATTTCGCAGACAGTCAAATTGGACAGTGATTTGACATTTGTTGACATTAATTTGAAAAAAAAAAAAAATAAATATATTCTGCTTTGATATTTAATATTTCAGTTAAGGGGAAACCATTAATATGCAATTGCATGTTTTTTCTTGAGCGACCAATGAAGGCAGAAACAATATATTTATCCGTTTTAGAGCTTTTTATGAATTTTGGCACCTTTTTGTTAGTGCATATTTTTGCATATTTTACCGGTTGCAGTATGTTTTTGCATAATTTAGTTAAAAAAGCCATTTTCAGCGTTTTTATAGTTTATAGCGCATATTTTGCCGTTTTGAGGCATATTTTAGTACATATCAAATTTTTTTAGATGCTTACATGAGCTTTCGCCAAATAATTTTTTTTTTTTTTGGAAAATTTTGGCTTTTCTGTTTTAAATATCTATCTGTATACCCAATTTCGCCATCTTCATTTAATTTTTACTCAAACACTGTAAGGCAAAGCATGTTGTTACATAACATGGTCGAATTACCATGATATGTGCCAATAGGGATGAAACGATACCTCTAAGGTATCGATACTTTTACTCGATATTGTATCGCTCGTAAAGTATCGATACCTACTTAGTATCGACAAAAAAGTATCGATACTAAGTTACTTGTATCGGTTTGTATCATAAAAGAATAGAAAGCAGCATTTAAAAACTTTCTTATTAGTGTTTTAGTACTATACAATAAAATAAGAAATACGACCTATTAGAATTTTTGTTCAAAACGATAAGTGTAAAGATTGAGACCACTTTTAGTTACCACCTAGTACCAATTTCCTTTCGAAAAATCTTTTTTTATCTTAGGAAACAATATTTTATAGAACGTTCAGGATAACAACCTTCATTCACCTTTTATTCCAGAAATCAACAATGTCACTATGAATTTATTTTAAATGTAAATATGTATTTTATTTTTAAATTGATAAATATATCGAGACATAACCGCAAAAAAAGCTTAAGTAACACCATTTTCCATTTTCGAGTTTTTTAATAAACGACTTTATTGGCAACACTTGCATCATCTCCTAAAATGTCATGGTCACATAAGGAACCGTTACGATTTTATAGCAAAAACAATTTTATCTCAAGCGACAATATTCCATACAAAGTTTGTATGAAATAAAATAAAAAAAACCCTCTCCTGTAAAATTTTGTTTTTGTCACTTAAGCTTTTTTTGCGGTAATGACTCGATATAATAAAGATTGGTACAACCATAATGCATGATGTTAATTCTGAGTCACACCTTAACATCAAGTTTTTTGCGCAACTTTAATTGACCTATCTTTGTTTCAGTATTTGACAACTTCTACCATTGAGAGGTACACAATTGAGCAGCGCGTTAAAGCCTTATATGAAAATGGGCGTTCAATCAAAATGCATTTCGTGCACATCGTGATTTTTTTGGTCAGTATAATCGACCAAATGTTTCCACAATCGGGAGAATTGCGCGTAAATTTCAGCAATCCGGGTCTGTAGGAAATGGGAAAATATATGTGCATGCTCCCGAGCTAGTTCTGCGGCTGGCGGCGTCTTCGAAAATGAGGTCGGCCAAGCAATTATCGTGAATGGTGTTCGCTATCGCGGGATGATAACGGACTTCCTATAGCCATAAATTAAGGAAATGGACCAAGACGATATGTGGTTTATAGGTGTTGACTAGGGTTGCCAAACGGGACCAGGTTTTTTTAAAACCGGGATTCGGGATTTGTAATTAAAAAAAAGGGATCCCGGTCGGATCGGGATTTTTCGGGATTTCATATATAAAAGATAATTTTTAAAATTTATATAATTATAATTTAATGTTAATGTTAGAACAAAAGTTCTAAACACGGAAAATAATTACAAACGTAGATTTATGTTGGAAATGTTACAAATTATGAGAGTACCGACAATCTCGAGAATTAATTTCAAGTCAGATACTGAAAATGTAGACATTTAATTTATAAAAATTAAAACGGAATTAAATATTTATGTTTATTGTAATAGATCTACACAGAAAAAATGGAAAACATTAAAAATTGTCTCTAATCACCAAATTTGTTCCAAATTCATATAATCAAGCAACCCATTTGTTGATTTTGCAACTATTACCAAAATGATTATATTGGTTACTAAAAATTGTAAGAATTTAATATTTTGAATATTTTTTTCTCAATAAATAATATTTTTAAATTTAATTTAAAAAAAGTTAAAATAAATTTTGCCGTTTCAAAAAATGGGTTGATTGATTTCGACAATTTCCAACAACAATTTCACAAGTTTGAATTATTTTGTTTTAAACGAAATAATTTTTTGTTATTAAATTAATTTTTTAATTCAAAATTTATTTAAAAACAACTAAAATGTTAATAAAATCAAAATTATATTTTTAATTTTCATTCGACAAAAAAAAATAATTGATTCAATTACCACATTTATTAAATTTAAATACTTTTTAAATAATATTTTTGATTGATAAAAAACAACCAATAATTTTTTCTGTGTAGTTTGTATTGAAAAATACTTTTATATTCAATTACAAAAAATTTTTTAGTTTTGTCATTTTATTGTTAAATTTGTTTTTAAAAAATTGTTAATTTTGTTAAAAAGAAAAAAACCCTGAAGAAGGCACCCAAAGGAAGTGCCGAAATATTGGTGTGAATAAATTTATAAAAAAAAAATAAATAAAAAAGTTTTTTATATAAAAGAATAAGACCTTAAGCTCGAATATTTTTAATTTATATATTAAAATAGTAAAGGTCGAATAAAATACATATTATAAATATTTAATTTACTTATCTCAAATAAATATGCAAGTATTAATCTAATAAAATAAACTTATATGTGTCAAAAGACCTTTGGTAGAACCCCCTAAAGTTGTTAACATGTTAAAATAAATTAAAATAGATAATCATTCAAAGCAAATTTCGATCTACCAAAGGTTGAATACAATTTGGTTTAAGGATTGATGTTTGACTAATGACGTCAGCAGTCGTCGATGGCTGCGAGTGTTAAACGGCAAGCCCTCTGAGGAGATTGAGTGGTTGCAATCGAAACATGTCAGGGTAACCTGTCCGTAAACACCTGGGTCCGAGCCCAGATTGAGTCAAGAATGGAAAATTATCAATAAATTTTAATTGATTTTCATGTTGTAAAATTCCTTTCTTCATAAAAATAATTTAATGAAAATTAAATTTAATGAACTTAAGCCTAATTAAAAAAATTTGGATTAAAAACCATAAATAGTTCAATAAAATAACCACAATACTAATAGTTGTTAACACCTTTTTGCACAACTTGCATTTTGCGTGCGCAGTTCTATTATCATCCACTTAGAAAATAGACCCACCTTCTAATTTTGTTTTCTTGGTACATAATGCATTGCATGTAACATTTATTCACTTGTGACTTTTTTTGTAACCAGTTAAAAATTAGATTCATTGCCAGTATAATTTAATATTGAATTTTTACTAAGCCCAAAATCTCGGGATTTTATGTCAAACCCCAGGATTCGGGACTTAAATTTTTAGAAATATCCCGGGATTTCGGTATTCGTGATTGGCATCCCTAGTGTTTACATGTCAAATGGTTTCTTGATACCGTTTCTGCTGCTCCAGCTTTGAAAAATAATCAAAAATTTAAGATTAATTTCAATACCAAAGTGAAACGATTACTTTTGACCGATACCGAGTATTTTTTACCGATACTACTTGGTACTCGGTTGCTAAGTATCGATTACAAAAATACTTGGTACTTATATAAAAGTATCGAATATGTACTTGTATTTACTCGTATCGTTTTATCCCTATGTGCCAAACCAATAATGAGCTGACGTAATGTTATTTCAACTTTAAAATTGTATATGGGTCATTCTACGATAAGAGGTTACCTGATATTATGAATGGCGGCGTAATAAAAATATTTAAAATTATGATTTTTTTCAATATAATCGTAATTAATCAGGAAGTTTGAATGCATGTTTAGTAATGTCCAGTCAAGTTATCTACTTTTTCCGGTATTTCAAATAACCAGGGGAGATACCACCAGGATAAGATACCTTACTTTAAGCGGAAGGATAAATTGAAAACAAACCTTATTTTCGTAAGAATCAACTTTAATTATTCAATATTTGATGATAGTTTAAAACAAAACAAAATTTGGATAACTCCATAGAGTATTTTTTTATGTTACTTAAAAACAAAAATTCTTAACATCTGCTTACATAAACGTAGTCGAAAAAAAGCTAATTATTTCATTTCCTTCGTTTACAAGCTGGTATGCCTTCTCGGTAACTGCTTGAGAACAATACTGAGAAGATACTTTATTAGTGGTTCGTCTTAAGATTCTCTTTCAGGCCCATATACATAATCAATAGGGTGGGTCGAAAAAAAAAGTTGTGCCAGTCACCTCCTAGAATGAAAGATATGTCAATGAAGTTTCTAAAACAGGAACAATTTTTTTTTGCCACGCCCCAAAATACAGCACTTTTGGTTTTTTATATGTAGCGCTGCCATTTAAAGTCCGATCTCATCATATCGCATATCGTTGTTGATGGCTTGAAAGTTGCTTCATTTTTGTCTTTGGTGACTTTTCAATCCGACCTGAGATTCTGGACACCACTTATGCCACCTCGGATCCTTCCCCCAAATGTCCAATTTTTTTGACGGTCCAAGAAAGTCCTTATAAAATTACGTATGTATCGATTTTAATATGCTCACTTTTTTGACACACCTCCAAATTAAGGCATTTTTTTCTTTTTCACACACATACTACATTAAACCAAGTAGAAGCCAATACAAACCAAAAAAATGTTCATCAGTCACGCCCTAGAATAAAAGGTATATTTATTAAGTTTTAAGAACTTTAAAAAAATTGTTTTTGCCATGCCCTAAATTACTGCCCTTTTTGTTTTATATATACAGCATCGTCAATTAAAGTCCAATCTCATCGTATCGTATATCATTGTTAATGGCTAGAATGTGCCTTTCTTTTCGTATTTAATGCTTTTTTAAACTAACTTAAAATTCTAGATGGCAATTATGATATCTCGGATCCTTCCCTCTGATGTCTAATTTTTTCACGTGCTAAGAAGTCCCTCTTAAACTTTGAGTCACCTTGAGTCTAGCTAAGATTTATATACACCGACTGCCCAATTTATAATTTTTCGCATACATGTTTTAAGGCATTCATTTTTATGCATTTAGATTATTTTTATACCCTCCACCACAATTAGTTGTGAAGAGGGTATATTCAGTTTGTCATTCCGTGTGAAACTTTTTTACTATTCATCTCAGACCCTATAAAGTATATATATTCTGGGTCCTTGAGTAATTTTAAGTCGATTTAGCCATGTCCGTCTGTCTGTCCGTCTGTCCGTCTGTCCGTCTGTTGAAAACACGCTCACTTTCGGAAAACTCAAAAGAAATCAACAAACTTGGTGTCAAATTGCTTGTAGTTATCCTAAGCAGTTTGGGATTGAAATTCAGCAAAATCGGTTCAATAGGATCTGAGCTATGAATCAAAATGTGGAACCACCACCTAAAAAAAATTGATAATTTTGTTACAAAAACTAACATAAATGGTGGAAAAATGCACAGAATGATATAAGATTTCGCAGCAATTCGTTTTATTTAACTGGAAATCACGCTGTGAAATTTCGTGAAGATCCGTCAATAATTTACCCTAGGCCCCATATAAGCCCTACTCCCGGAAAACAGTATATTAAGCCTAAAACCCTAACTAACAATGCTATCATTACAAATTTTGGCAAGTCACAGTTACATAGGACTAGAAATTAAACTGCTAAGTTTCGTGAAGATCGGTCCATAATTTACCATAGGCCCCATATAAAACCTACTTCCGGAAAACAACTTAGTACGCCTAAAAACGTAAAAAATAATGCTATCATAACAAAATTTGGTACATCAAAGTTTTATTGGACAAGAAATAAAATTGTGTTATTTCGTGAAGATCGGTCCATAACTTACCCTGGGCCCCATATAAACCTTACTCCCGGAAAACAGTTTAGTACGCCTAAATCCGTAAAAAATAATGCTATCATAACAAAATTTGGTACATCAAAGTTTTATAGGACAAGAAATAAAACTGTGTAATTTCGTGAAGATCGGTGCATAATTTACCCTGGGCCCCATATAAACCCTACTCCCGGAAAACAGTTTAGTACGCCTAAAACCGTAAAAAATAACGCTAGCGTAACAAAATTTGGTACGTCACAGTTTTTTAGGACAAGAAATAACACTGTGAAATTTCGTGATGATCGGCCCATAATTTACCTTGGGCTCCATATAAACCCTACTACCGGAAAACAGTTTAGTACGCCTAAAACCGTAAAAAATAATGCAATCATAACAAATTTTGGCTCGTCACAGTTTTATAGGACTATAAATGATACTGTGAAATTTCGTGAAGATCGGTAAATAATTTACTCTAGGCCCCATAGAAACCCTACTCCCGGAAAACAGTTCAGTACACCTAAAACCATAATTAATAATGCTATCACAACAGAAATTGGTACGTCACAGTTTTAAAGGACTAGAAATGACACTGTGAAATTTCGTGATGATAGGTCCATAATTTACCCTAGGCCCCATATAAACCCTTCTACAGGAAAACAGTTTGGTTGGCTTAAACCATAATTAATAACAAATCGTCACAGTTTAAGATTATAATAACATCATACAAATATTACTCCTTAAACATTCGAACTGTCGGTGGAGGGTATCAAAGATTCGGCACAGCCGAATATAGCACTCTAACTTGTTTTTTTTCATTTTTAGAATTCTGCAGTTTCTTTATATTTTTTAGTTCTTGTTTTAACTCTGTATCATGGTCTCATATATGACATTATGTTTGCTTTTACAAATGTCTTAATTTAAATTTTTAATTTGAGTTTCACAGTCCAGCAAAAAAAAAATGGCACGAAAAATTGCACAAAATATGAAAACTGCCAAAAAAAAAAAAACGCTAGTAGTTTAGATCAAAAAACTTGTCAATAAATTCATCCGTCTCACTTTCATTAAAATATGAGTAGTCCACTTGAAAACACCGCTTAGTTAAAAAAAACCAAAGGCTAAGAAACAGTTTTTAAAAATTCAAATGACAAGCCATAGAGGGTGGTTTTCAGGATTATTGAATAATTAAACAAAAATTGCGCGTAACTTACAGAGTTTTGTACGAGATTGATGATGGCTTAGGGAGCCATTAAAAAAAATGGAGGCTTTTACAGAATTTTTATTTTGCCATACATCTTAAACAAAAAGGGCTGTTATTTAGGGCGTGGCAAATTTTTTTTTTAAAGTCCTTAAAACTGTATAAATATACCTTTTATTCTAGGGCGTGACTGAGGAAAATTTTTTTGGTTTGTATTGACTTCTACTTGTTTTAATGTAGTATGTATGTGAAACAGAAAAAGGGGCTTTATTTGGAGGCGTGTCATAAAAGTGACATATTAAAATCTCAACATACGTAGTTTTATAAGGACTTTCTTGGACCGTCAAAAAAATTGGACATTTGGGGGAAGGATCCGAGATGGCATAAGTGGCGCCCAGAATTTTAGGACGGATTGAAAAGTCACCAAAGACAAAAATGAAGCCACTATCAAGCCATGAACAACGATATGCGATATGATGAGATCGGACTTTAAATGGCAGCGCTACATATAAAAAACCAAAAGTGCTGTATTTTGGGGCGTGGCAAAAAAAAATTTTTCCCTGTTTTAGAAACTTCATTGACATATCTTTCATTCTAGGGGGTGACTGGCACAACTTTTTTTTTTTGTATGGAGGTCGACCCGGTCTAATAATCAACATTAAGGCGCGGTTTGGTTTTCATGAAAGCAAAATCCAAGGTGCAGACCACAAAATACTTGTATACTTCAAGATCACAGAAACAGCTTAAGCTCTTCATTGTCAACTTATTGGGGCATCCAGTAATTTGTTGGACCTTCATAGTGGCTGAGAAGCTTTTAGAACTTTTTATATTAAGTCCCTCTTCTTTCTTTAAAATGTCTTCGTCATCAATTACATTTGGACAGCGATGAATTGTCATTCCCAGCTCCAACAAGTCTATCAGTAGTCCTTTTGCACGTCGCACCTACTCCATCAGGCGCGCCCTTGCCGTGACCGGCTTCGTGGTAATTCCACGTGAATTTTACTTAATTTAGGAAAAGTTCTTGCAATTTGGTTGCCAGTGCATAAAACATAAAAAACGAATATTGGATTTGATTAAAAAGTTGGTTAGCACGATTTTGTATAAATCTTGAATGTCAGAACGTTAATATGGCAACTAAAGAAAGAACTTGATTACCTTCTATTATTTTATAATGCAACATATGTATGTTAGTAGTATGAAACTAACTTAAACCAAAATTCACATTAAATAAGGCATACATACATTTTTGAAGCGTTAAAACACGTATAACGTATATAGTGGAAATGTGTTGGTTTAACGTAAAATACTAAGAAAGAATTAATTTCTCAATTCCTTATCTACCCTGGACGCAAAATCTTTACCCTGGCATCTGATGAAGCAGGGGAAATACGGCAGGGGAGAGATGTTTTCCTTAAAAAACTAGCATAATCGGAAAAATATGTATTGTAACGAAAAATCAAACTAACACAGTAAATTATACTGAAATTAAAATAAATCAATATTATAAACAAACTTTAACCACAAATAACAAGTGAATAAAACTCTCCAATGGAGATACATTAATCACTGACACGTGCGAGTAACCCGAGTGTTTTGGTCGAATTATTGGCCCAATAGGAACACGCTAGTGGCTCGCGCGACTTTTATTGTTAAATGCACTTCAAAACAAATATTCTGCTATTTAAATTTGCAGCGTCAACGTATTTTAGCGGCATTTTTAAACGATCGAAAAATGTGCAGGGGAAGAGACTTAAAATACGAGGGACAAAAAATATGTAATTTTTTTCAATAAAATTTGAAAGTATTTTGAAAGTTTTTTTAAATGATTACCAATGTTATTTAAACTACTTTATGTAATAACTAACGATTAAATATTTTATGAATTAGTAATGTGTTAAATTTCAAATATTTTGTTACAGAATACTAAAGGGACAGGCCAGGCCAGGGTAGATACTTTTTTCTAGGTAAACATGAAGTTATGACTAAACTAAGGTAATTTAGGTATTGCAATTTATTGGTAAAAAAGTATACAGTATTTATTATTAAACGCGTTTGATATTTCCGCAAATTTAAAAATTATATATGATTTTTTAATGTAGCCGTCGATAGTACCTATTAACGTAGAAACACCCATATATAAGCACAATTAAAGGAAACATCAATTATATACGTTTTTGGCGATGTGTGTAATACATACAATTTATTTTTTTATTTATTTAATTTAAGTCTATGGACAAATTCCTTACAGACTATCTTAATGTATTAACATAATAATTTGTTTATCTAAGCAAAGAAAGAAAGATTAGTGTTACGATTGCACCTTTGTACAATTATAAGTAAAACGCATAAGAGTTCAATTAACGATGTTTATTATTCAAGGTATAAATAAGAACTAACTAACAAAAAGGAAAACAACATAAAAAGCGTTTAATTCAAATTGTCTGGCATTGCCAGATTAGTGATAGTACATTTTTGGCTATTGCCAACAATTAGAATAAACATTATTGATTTAAATATAATATGATACTGCTTTTTATGATATTAATGTTCAGGGAATAGTCGATAAAGTTATACATTTCATTGAAACAGCTGCATAATTTTCTTATTGGATCTGACATCGCAAAGTTTGTTCGGCATGTCCTAACATATAGAGGGTTGAAAAAACGAAATGAACGTTGAGGAATATTAAAAGTTACGTTACTCAATAAAAATTCGAAATGTGTACTACCATTTATAAGATTAACCATAAAAGATATATTTAGCATCATTCGCCGGCTTTTTAACGTTGGTAAATTTATTTCAGCTTGTCTTGTTGAATATGAAGGTAATGCCAGGCATCCTCTATATTCACTTCTTAAGCAGAAAATAAGAAATTGTTTTTGCACTGACTCGATACGATCACTATGAGTATTATAGATCGGGTCCCAAATAATGCTGTCGTATTCAAAAATTGGTCTGACGAGCGAAGTAAAAACACTTTTTGTGGTTAAGGGATCGTTGAATTCTACTGCCCATCTCTTAATAATAGACAGAACACTGCGGGATTTATTAACAGTCATCGTTATATGTTGAATAAAGTTAAGTTTTTTGTCTAACAATATTCCCAAATCCATTATTTCACTAACAGGTTGTAAAGAACAGCCATCAAGAACGTAGGAGTAAGCACACTTTTTTACTCTGGAGAATTGCAAATGTTTACATTTATTTAAATTTAGTTCCATAAAGTTTAGTTTACACGATTTGTCAAAACTATCCAGGTCATTTTGTAGATGTTGTTGATCACAAGGAAGTTCTACAGTCAAAAATAATTTTACGTCGTCTGCATACATCAGTACATTACAATGTTGAACCGCTTCAGGCAAATCATTAATAAAAAGAAGGAACAAAATTGGACCAATGTGGCTTCCCTGAGGTACTCCAGGTTTGACATTGATTTTTTCCGAAATTGCCGTATTAAATTTTTCAGATTGAGTTCTACATGACAAATATGATTTGATCCAGCTGAGGAAGTTACTATTGAAACCCATTACGTCCAGTTTTTTCAACAATAGCTGATGCTTAACTTTGTCGAAAGCCTTACTGAAATCAGTGCAAATAACGTCAGTGTGGTGTCCATTGGCAAAATCTCTATTAACTAACGTTGTTAAATGGAGAATGTTAGTCATAGTAGAGAATCCTTTCCGAAAGCCATGTTGACGTGGTGACAATAAGTCAGAAACTTGATGAGTGAGGCAATCCATTAAACATTTTTCAAAAAGTTTTGGAATATCACTCAGTTTGGCCATACCTCTGTAATTGCATATATCCGATTTATTTCCTGATTTAAACAATGGAATAATATATGAATCTTTCCAAACTTTCGGAAAGTAACCACAATTTAAAGAAGCGTTAAAGATAATAGATAAAGGTGTCGTCAAAGCAGTTGCGCAATTTTTTAAAACACAACTTGGTATGCCATCTGGACCACTAAAAGATGATGACTTAGTGTTTTTTAAACAGTTTAGAATGTGAGAAGTAGTGACAGTAAACGAAGATATATTTTCTGGACTAATCTGGACCGATCGACTCAGAATCACTTATCAAAGAAATCTTACGATGTCCATCCGTCCGTCTGGCTGGTTGTCTGACCATGTTAACCTTGTGCGCAAAGTACAAGTTACGATCTTGTAGATAATTTAAATAAAATTTGGTAAACCCATTTTAATTGTGTAACTTCTTTCCAAATTAGACATTTTGTGTCCGTAAACCATCTAATTATGTTGGTATTTAGATTAAATTCGCCCCATAAATTTTTTAGAGCAAATTAAATTCTTTTCCATTCAGTTCACATTCGCCCAAAGCTTCCATCTAAAAATGGCTTTAACTTCCTTTTAAATGTTAAATGTTAAATGCCTTTAAGACAAAAATCACATATGGATGTTGATATCTATCTAGATAGTCTTCGGCACAAATAACTTTGTTTTTGTGAGCCGATTTTTGCCCATCGTTTCAAAATAGGTTTAAATCTCGAAAATTCGTCTGTAAATACTATACATATTGTTTGGGCTTTACCGATTATAATTTTAGGATTTTTTTTATTAAATGGAACTGTTATTATAGTGTTAAATAGTTTGGTTCTTATTCATAGTCAAAATTTTTGGGGCATATTTTTATATTTTTAACTGCATATTTAATGCACATAAAACGTGTTTTAGAGCATATTTCTTGTTTCCCTGGTTATCTATGTTCAGACAATATATTAGTTTTGTGAATGTTTTAACTTGTTTAGTTCATATTTAACACGTTAAACTGGAACTTGCGCTACAGCATTCACGTTAAAATTATTTTAAAAGTGAACAGTCTAAATTACCGTCTGGACGCCTACCTTACGAAGACTGTCAATATTGTTTTTAGCAACTAATATGTTCACTGTGTAAAGCTCAGACTTAGCACTTAGCTTTATAAAAAACTTTCGACTAAAAAGCTGACTGATCTGCTCTAAAGATACACAAATATAAATATAAAACTAAACGTAGCCTAGATTAAATAGATTATTAACTTATAAACAAGCCTATTGCTATATGGGGCGAAACATGGATTTTGCAGGAGCCAGTATCGTCAACAGATATCTAAGGAGATTCATTAGCCAACCAACATCTATACGATAGGTGCAATCAAAAACCAAAGAAGGATGAAATTTAATTCATTTAATTCATTCTAGAGGTCAGTGTTGTCAAATTTTTTGGAGCTCCATCGCCAAGCCGGTTGTTAAAAATCGCCGAAAATCGCTTTAAGTAAGTTTTTAAAAAAATATTTTTTTATGTTAAAAAATTTTAGTTTTGTTTGTATCATATGGTCAAGTCCGACCATATGATACCCTGCACCATATTATTTAAAAACACATCATGCTTATGTGTCCATATAAATATGGATTTATCTATGTTTATAAACTTTATGAAAATTGCACCCTACCTCCCCTTGTGGTCCTATTTTTGAATAGGATATGGATCTGTCTATGGCTTAAATTTCATTAAAATCGGTTTGAAAGGCAAAAATTTACCATATCTTCCGTCATGGTCCTATTTTTAAAAAAATGCATACCTTTTGTGTCCATAAAGTTCGATCTATGTTTTAAATTTCATTAAAATCGGTTTGATAGTTTCTGAGAGGAAGAAATTTCCCCATATCTTCCCTCATGGTCCTACGACTCGGCCCATTTTAATAGGCTTAGTCCTCGTGCCAATAAGAACCCATACCCCAAATTTTGCGACCTGTACTTTGCGCTCAAGGTAACATGGACAGCCAGCCAGCCAGCCGGACGGACATCGTTAGTTCGACTCAGAAAGTGATTCTGAGTCGATCGGTATACTTTAAGGTGGGTCTAGGACCAATATTTTAAGGTGTTACACACATCAGCACAAATGCATAATACCCTTTCCACTATTCTGGTGCGGGTATAAAAAGCTTGTATAATATTGAATTCAAAAATCACCAAAAACTGAGAAAATAACAATTGCAGGCTAACGCAATTTTAACCATGAAAAGATACACAATCGAGCAACGTGTTAAAGTTATTTAGGCTTATTATGAATATGAGCGTTTAATCGTCCAAATGGGCGTACAATCGGAAAAATCGTGCAAAAATTTAAGCAAACTGGATATGTAGGAGATGCGAAAACACCAGTGTATGCTCGTACAGCTTGTACTGCAGAAAATATTGCTGCTGTTCGCGAAAGTGGGGCTAAAGATCCGTTGTGAGGCATTGAATATTTCCATTCACTTATACCTTGCGGTAATTTTTAATTTTTCACATTGATAATTTTATTTTATTTGATTAAATTACCTTTGACATTTATTTTCATTTGTTTTTTTTTATTTTTGAAATTTTTGTCATTGTGATGTGAAAATTTTAAAAGATAGTTTGTTTTTTTTTTAAATATTTTTTTTTTCTTGCTTCTTTGAAAAACTAATATTTTTTGTGTTTTTGTGCTGTAAATTAAAATTTTATTTATTTTAACTTTGGATTTTTGTTTCCTAAGGATTAATAGGAAAATCCGGAACATTTTTATTCAAAAGGTAAGAAAATGGTTTGATTTGCAAATTTTTGGTGTTTTCTTAGTCGATGTTTTTCTCTTCTTAAAGCTTTATTGTGGCAGTTTTGTTCGGAGCCCAATTTCTATTTCGAAATTGGGACAAACATTTCCTTGTTTGTGGCCAGAAGTTGGATTCAATTAAACTACAAGTAGCTTTGTTCTGCATACTTGGTTTGGTACATAGCGTTGTGAAACAGCATGCTTAAGCATTTGGACCTCTTAATATCCGTCACATACTGTATTTGTTCCTGGGGTTCTTTCACTTTAATAATAGACACGAAAACGTTAATCCACTTTAAGCAAATTATTATTGCGCACCGAATAAATTGTTTTTTTTTTAACCGTGTGTAGACTTTTTGCTACAATCTTGTAACAACCTACGGATATCGGATTTTTTTTAAATTTATTCCGGTCATCTAGTTGATGACCTGTCTGTCAACTCTACCGGACAAGTCATAGTTTTATTTTACCCGGATAATACAAATTAAGTAATTACATACATTTTTTCCCTTGAAATAAAGTTTTTTTTTGCTATTACTTTCATCAGTTACCATTTACATACGCATACAAGTCTTGAACTGTAATATGTAATTTCTTTATCTATTTAAAATAATGTAATTTTATCTTTAAAATCTAGCTTTGCTTTAAAATCATATTGTTTGTTTTTTTATATTTTTTTTTGTTTCAAATGTTCTTTTAAATAAGTTCTGTTAAAATCCAAATCAAGAATCGTATATTCATAATGTTAATCTAACATTTAAATTTTTCATTAACACTGCAATTTAACTTTACACATTAGTCTTAACATTGAGTGAAATTATATTAAATATTTAAAATTTAGCACTAACAAAAATATTAAAACCCAATTCCATCGACATCAGGCCTGAAGTCAACGTGGGACAAGAATGTGGTGAGTTAAATGTCAAATATATTTTTACTCTAAATTTTGTTTAGTTTTTTTTTATTATTCTTAGTCAATTCGAATTTAAATTTAATTGATGGTTCATAACATCAATAAAGTTATGTTAATAACATAACAATAATTTAAAAAAAAAAAAAAAAAAAAAATTGAAATAATATGTTAATTACATAAAATATTTTTTGGATTTTCTTTAACAGTCAACATAATACTTGAATAATATTTTTAATTTTGGATAATAACAGTTTTTTTTTTGTTTGCTAGTAAAATTTGTTTAAATTTTTTTTTTTTTTGTTTGTTTTGTATATCATACATTTGAAACAATTTATTCTTACTTCCGTTATCATTTATATAAATTTTTATGTTTTTATAATACTTTATAATCAGTATTTACAATGATTGATTCACACAAAAATAAAATAAATTATGTTAACAATATGGATGGTTAAATTTTAGTTTTTTTTATTTCACGAAAAGTTAAGGTCAGTTAGAAAGTAGGGCATATTTGGGCTATCTGGGAATATAAAAGCATAGATAGCACGGTTGGGAGGGTTAAGACATTTTGAAGAGGGACTTACACCTTAACCTCTTCAACTAGATTCACTCAACTAGATTCACTCCATTTTCTTAGATTTACTTTTGTGTTTTGTTTTTAGTTGTCTTTCTGTTTCTTTTGGTCGGTTTTATATAAAAGCTACCTAATTTTAAATTGTTTGTGGTGAACCATAATTTAACTCAATAGGAGCAAGAACCATCCCAATTTCCATGAGCACGGCCGGTATTATTAGGTAGCAAAGCACCTTGAGAGTTAGGCCTTTACGGTGGTTCGTTACACCGTTCACCTCAACTCGTCGTCGTGGCCAACAATTGGACCTCTCACGCTCGTCGTTGATGAAGATTATGCATAAAGACTTGCATTTACACGCTGACAAGTAGTAATTGACTCAAGAACTAAAGCCTTTTGACCATTCCAAACGTCGTCAATAGTCAAATGGTATCAAGAAATGGCAACAGTGGATGATCAGTTTTCGAAGAAAATCATCTTCAGTTATGAGGCACATTTTCACCTCAGTGTATTCGTCAATAAGCGGAATTGCCGCATTTGGGCGAATGATAATCAAGAGTGATTGTCGAAAAACTAATGCACCCACAAAGATTGAATGTTTGAAGCGGTTGGAGGCATCATTAGGCCGTATTTTTTCCAAAATGAGGCCGGTCGGGCAGTTCCTGTGAATGGTGTTCGCTATCTTGAAATGATAACGAACTTTTTATGGCCCGAATTGGAAGATATGGATGTGAACGATATGTGGCTTCAACAGAACGGTGCCACTTGCCACACAGCTATCGAAACAATGACACTTTTGCGCGACAAATTCAATGGCCGTGTTATCTTACGAGGTGGCGATGTCAATTGACCGCCAAGATCATATGACTTGACACCACTGGACTTCTTTCTTTGGGGTTATTTGAAAGAAAAGGTGTACTTCGATAGCCAACAACAATTCAGGAGCTAAAGGATGAGATAATTCAGCACATTAACGGCATAGAACCTCAATTATGCCTCAGCGTCATCGAAAATTTGGACCGTCGGATGGTGGTGTACCGCCGAGGTCGCAGCGGCCATTTCGCCGATATTTTGTTCCACACACAATTGAACCATACCAATATTATCATAATAATAAGAAATGACAATAATTTCCTAATAATTTGTGTTTTATTCAAAATCAATATCGGCCCTTAAAATTTTACCATTCTTTACATAAAAATAACAGAATAAAAATTATTTATTTTTTTGTATTGACTTTAACGATTCTTAAAACAAATTCATAACTTATCAATATAAGCCAACAAAATTGCCAACTGTTTTATAAGTCGCCAAAATACCACCATATCATCAAATGGAAAATCTCGCCGCCAAACACGTTTTGCGACCAATAGCCTGCATCTGCATCGAATAAGTTTTTGTTGTACACGAGAAGCTTATATTTTTCGAGTAAGAACAAGAATATGTTCTTAAAAAATTGAACTTATGAAAATGTGAACATATAAACAGATGCACAGTAGAGATCAACGATCCCGTAATTTTTAAGGAGCGTCGTATTTAGTTAATAAGTGACGATGTTTTAAAAATCACTGTTCCTCTCAAATTTGCGATTGTGATGACGGTTTGGTCAGTAGTATACCTCTTTCAGATCCATGCTTTAAATTGATTTCAAATTACCCTTAATCATAAAAATCAAACAAAATATTTTTGTATTTTGTATAAGATAGACCCATAAAATATTTCTACATGGTCCTTTTTGGCAAACAGGACATCGCACAATTGTGTGGTATAGATCAATATCTGCAAAGAACCTTCGAACTGATAAAACATAGTTTGGAACTTTTCTAGCGTTTATTAAACTTAAAAAATACAGATACTTTAGTTTCAAGTTTTTGTTCCATCTTCTAATTTTTCGTTACATTTTTCTCCCTATGCTTATTCCGAGAAGCTCTACGCTTGCCTGCAGGAAGCCAGAGTCTCTGGCAGGAATCGAAACCGCAGCCCCCTCACTGATAGCCTATCTCACTACCATCTAGTCTACTGGCTATCACTGCCTATGTGTCCTTCCATTTCACAACAGCTACAATTTCGATATTGGTAAATTGGGATATTCGCCCCGACTCATTTCTTTGTCCAAAGGTAATTTTACACAATTTTTGCCATTTTTGTACCTGTGGCTAGCAACCCATCTGGTGTAATGCTTCTAACAGTGGTATTTGTGTGAAAAGTCGGTCCGATGTAAAGGGTGGTTAAATTGTAAGGGCCGATGTTGAATGTGAACCACACCTAAACGCCAAGTTTTTTTCCGAATTTTATTTGACATTTCCCTATTTCAGACTTACTCAATTAGAACCATGGAGAGATACATAATCCAACAACGTGTTAAAGTTATCCAGACTTATTATGAAAATGGGCGTTCAAATCAAAATGCATATCGTGCACTTCGTGATTTTTTTGGTCAATTTGATCGTCCAAATGTGCGTACAATCGCAAAAATCGTGGAAAAATTCGAGCAAACCGGGTCTGTAGAAGATGTGAGAACACCAGTGCATGCTCGTACAGCTCGTACTGCAGGAAATATTGCTGCTGTTCGCGATAGTGTGGCTGAAGAGCCGTCCACCTCAACCCGTCGTCGTGCCCAACAATTGCACCTCTCACGCTCGTCGTTGATGAACATTATGCATAAAGACTTGCATTTACACGCTTACAAGGTGCAATTGGCTCAAGAACTAAAGCCTCTTGACCATTCCAAACGTCGTGAATGGGCAGAATGGTGGCAAGAAATGGCAACAGTGGATGATCAATTTTCGAAGAAAATCATCTTCAGTGATGAGGCACATTTTCACCTCAGTGGATTCGTCAATAAACAGAATTGCCGCATTTGGGCGAATGAGAATCCAAGAGTGATTGTCGAAAAACCAATGCACCCACAAAGAGTGACTGTTTGGTGCGGTTTATGGGCTGGCGGCATCATCGGGCCGTATTTTTTCCAAAATGAGGCCGGTCAGGCAGTTACTGTGAATGGTGTTCGCTATCGTGAGATGATAACGAACTTTTTATGGCCCGAATTGGAAGATATGGATGTGGACGATATGTGGTTTCAGCAGGACGGTGCCACTTGCCAAACAGCTAACGAAACAATGGCTCTTTTGCGCCACAAATTCAATGGCCGTGTTATCTCACGTAATGGCGATGTCAATTGGCCGCCAAGATCATGTGATTTGACACCGTTGGACTTTTTTCTTTGGGGTTATTTGAAAGAAAAGGTGTACGTGGATAAGCCAGCAACAATTCAAGAGCTAAAGGATGAGATAATTCGGCACATTAACGGCAAAGAACCTCCATTATGCCTCAGGGTCATCGAAAATTTGGACCATCGGATGGAGGTGTGCCGCCGTGGTTGCGGCGCCCATTTGGCCGATATTTTGTTCCATACATAATTGAGTAATACCAATATATCATAATAAAATAAAATTACAATAATTTCCTAAATAGTTTGTGTTTTATTCAAAATCAACATCGGCCCTTGAAATTTAACCACCCTTTATATATTAATGGATATAAACGGTCCACGACCAAGACCACAATCTTTAATCTACAACATTTTAAAGTTCACTACAACACCTCTAGAAGTAGCATAGATAAGATTTCTCCACATAACGGGTTGTGGTTTGGCCTAATTACTTCAAGTGCAAGACATCTTCCCGTAAAAAATATCATCTGCCTATCAATTAGGGCCCCTATTACGGTTTACAACTCAACTCACCTGATTAAAATATGAAACTTTGGATAAAAAACCATAAACATCTTACGTGGATGTATTAAATCGACCCTTCTCTGTGGAAGCAAAACGTTGATGACGTTAAAACCATTAACTCAACGATAATAAATTTATATTTATAAACAGATGCTTGCGCATGGCTGCCAGATTTGACGATTTATCGTCCTTTTGACGATTTTTTGTTCCGAAGTTATCAAAGTGCCGATTTGCTGATTTTTTTTCTAAAAAGTGACGATTTTTTTAAGTCTCCAAAGTCTGAGTAAAACATTAAATTTTCTGAGACGATCGTTTTCTAATCTTGGAACAGCTGCACGTTAACAAGAGCAGAAGGCGGAATATTTTCTTTCGCTTAGCTTTTTACGCCATTCCTAAGCAAGAGCGTTAACGTTTTCTTTACGAATAGTAGTGTTAGCTTTCTTATTTAAAAAAATCCACAAATTACAAAAAAAATACAGATAAAAACGCTAGATTGTTCAAAAAATATCTAAATTGCCATTATTAATTAACAATAGCAGCCAACTTCGCTATTAACGAGCTGTCAAAATCGGTTTTTCCAATTTCAAACGCTTGCCGCTTTTGTTTAGGTGCGGCTGTAATATGCAAGACTTAAAAAAAATATATATTTAAATGATTATTTTCAGATTACAAAAACAACAATGTTACACTTAGTTTATTTTCGGCAAACCACTATCGAATGAACCTTTTACGACTTTTTACGTTAAAAAATGCGGTCATCGACGATCAAAGACGCTCTTCATGAGACTCCCAGTGCCTCTTACACGATTGCAAATGCTAGCTGGTAATGAAGTAATTATGTTTTTGTTTTTCTGTTTTTTTTTAATCGAACAAAAATTGCTAAAATTAACAAAATTTTTGTCCGACTTTTTTTCAACGATTTTTCGAAACGTGAAAGACGATTTTTTTATTTTTTCTCAGGAAATTTACGATTTCCTCACGAATTTATCTGACAGCCCTGTGCTTAAGCAATAATATGTCGCATATTCAGGCCCGATACAACTGCAAATACAGACCTTCGGAGAGTGGCAATTAAGGAACTAATAATATGGCAAATAACAAGGAAAAATTTAGTTGGATATGACATACTCTACGCAAGTGCATGAACAACATATCAAGGAGAGCCTTAGAATAAAATCCTTAGGGTAGCCTTTGACCTGCATATCTTAACAATACCTGGCGAAGAACGATGATAGGCGAACTTTAGAAGAAATTCTTTGACGAAATAAAATTATTTTGCCATTTTTATTATTTTTTAAATATTTTTTCGAATGCGCTTTTGTCCGTTAAATTCAATTTTTAAAACTTACTTACAGTATTTATATAATTCCCATATTATATTTATTAACTTGCCATGATAAAAATATGTACAAGACTTTTGTGGAAGACCGTGTTCCCATGTGGAAAAGAAATAAAGAAAAAGGAGACAATCAAAAAGTTTTTTTTTTTGTGTAAAATTCTCAAGCTTAAAGCAAAAAACACTAAAAAAAGTCAAGTGTTTTTGAACTAATTTTTTGCTTCTAAGAAACCTAAAGTTTAAACTATTTATTTTTTTAGAGTATCTATTGTGTGGTATTATATTCAGCCCTGGTCTCTCTCTTTCCCTGTCGCTGTCCGCACAAGCAATAATACATTTAACGATTTTGTTGATTCCTGTCCATCGCGTGTGAGAGTGTGTAAGTGTGTTGACTGTATTTGTATTGTTGTCATTTCCTGTTTTATTGTCAGTATGACAACATTTTATCAGTCAAACAATGAGTAGTTTTTGTTTTCACCATTTTTTTATGTTTTTTGTTTTCTTCTTCATTTTTTCACACAAAGTCAAGAGAGCACTGCAGGCATCGTGTACATACATATAGAATGAAACGTACTACAACGTTTTGGTGATTGCAAGTGCAAGTGCAATGGCATAAAAACAGAATAAAACTTTTAAAAACACATGTATTTAAGAGTGTAGTGTAGTGGTAGTTGTAGTCTATAGTTTCATTGAAAAATGGTTAAAAGCAGAAAGTTTTTTTATGTGGATTTTTTTTTTGTTTTATAAACACTTCGCTAAAGCAATTGAAAAAAATTTATTATCTGCCATTAAAAACGACCACCAGCAAAAGCCAACTTAACCGTTAACAGGATCGTAAAGGGAATAAAATATTATAACAAAAGTAGGGTTCAGTCTAATTGGGCCGAAACTCTGGAAACAAGTTTAAACAACAAAATGTGAAGTGTAAAAACAACAATTTAAAAGTTGTTAACAAAAAGCTGGAGGAGAGTATAATTTGTTTATGGATAAGAATAAAAAAAGAATGGAATTATTTTTTTTTTTTTTTTACCAAGTTGTAGATAACTTATTTGTGGATCTGGGGAGATTACATTACATTTGCTAATTAATAGTTTTTATAAGAGACAAAAAATAGTTCATTTAAGAAAGAAATGTAACCTGCATCGCTCTGTAGTAATTGGTTGGGGAGTTTTACTTCAAAGTCCCAATCCATAATATGAAACATTTGCTGCGAAACAAGTTTGTTGATGAAAGGGGAAAGACGAATGGAAAAGTGTAATTTGTTTCATGTTCAAGCAGTTTTTGTTTATGTTTGTTGTTGAAAGAAAGAGAGAAGGCATAGAAAATGACTCAATGCAAACAAAATTTTTATTCTATGGACACGAATAAAGTTTTGAAAAGAGAATTGAAGAAAGTTTTCGCAGCAAATGTTTCATAATATGGACGAGGACTAAACATGATCTAGAAGAAAACACACAGTCATAATTATTTGACTGCAAAAGACGAAGAAAAGATTTTAACTAATTTAAAAAAGTTGCGTAGCGATATCTTTCTTTAACGGTATATGAATAGCAACTTATTTGATTCCCTTTGTTGAAATGTAAACAAACCAACAGCCGAATGATCGTCATGTGCATTCACACGAACAATATTATAGTGTACGTGTGTCGACATCGCTGCAGTAGAATTTTTTGCTCTTAACTCACGAGTATAGGAACATGAGTGTTGGGTGTCACTGTATTAAACCGTTTATCACCTCTCGTAAAGGATATTATAGATAAGCAAAATGAGCAAGATGAGTAAGAGAAGGAAGATCATGTGCAGATAACATTGCAACGCTCGGAATTATCATAGAACAGACAAAAGATCTGGGGCCTGATTCTGGCAGTCGTGATCGAGTATTTTCTCGATTTGAAAGCAATTTAATATCTTATTTATTCGACTGAAAGAATTAGAAATAAAAATGCTTTCGAATCGAGAAAGTACTCGATCACGTCTGCCAGAATTAGGCCTGATCTCATCGTTGTATGTACTATTAATAGATTTTGAGCGTGCCTTTGACACAGTGCAATGGGATTTTATACATATAGAAGATTCTAAGGAAAAATCATGTATCAGGTAAACTTATTGAAATTAAATTTATCTACAAAGATCCACCAACTGCCTGTAATACAAGAGAAAAACTTCTCAGAATCTGATAATAGCCGAAGGTGTTATAAGAGTAATATGTAATAAGAGAAACCAACAGCGCCCCTCCTCATGGCATAAAATAGAGACCGTTTTCGAAACTAGATAAACTGGAATACGCAGATGACCTTTGCTTTTTGGCTCTCAACTTCGAAAACAAATAGTATATTCTTTAAATTAAGCCGTAGGAGTAACAGGGGTGTTCTGGAAATCGAAAACGCCAAACGCAAAAATTGTATTTTTCGATTAAACAAAATTTTATAACAAAAACTATAAAAATTATATTAAAAGTGTATTTAAAACAATTTACAAATTCTTGTGTTTTGCTTTTTTGATTTTAAGAACACCCCTGTAAGGGTGCTATATGTGGCTATTAAAAACCTTGACCATGTTGCGATAAGAACAGAAAGTTTTATAAATAAAGTTCTTTAAATATAAATAAATCTATCCCGCTCACATTTGTCGGTTGTTGTGTATTGATAAAAAATGTGATTGTAAATATTTTTAAAGCCTTGGCTCTTGCCCTTCTCAAGATATACATTAATCTATAATGTCTTTGTACTGGAGGCGCCTATATATAAAATTCCGCAGATTTTTAAAAAGAGGTTCAGTTTAAACGATGAAACAGAATTGAGTCTTCAACTTCAGCTGCTGAAATCACTGTTGGAAGTCAAAATTTTGTTTATTCTCTTTTATTATTTCTGCGTCTATTTTGTTTTATTTCTGTTTTTGACATTGTGCAATGATTTTACAAAAACAAATTGCTTGTAGTTTTTGTACAAGTTGTACTTGTTATAGTACCGGGATTACCTGGGATGAATTTGCCTTAAGCAGTATAATTAAAACGTCGGCAGTAACTTCAAGTTCTCTCTTATTTCTTTCATTTTTATTTTGTTCTAATTTGTCTTTGTTTACAAAAATGTATGAAATTTAATGAATGTTTGGTATAATTTTGAAGAGTATAAGTCTCTATATGTGAGAGCATTAGAAAAAACGTCCTCAATATAAAATTTATTTTATTTTACGACCGCATTCTCTGGCAAAATTTTACGTCAAACTGCATGGAAAACATCGTTCAGCCCCAATTCTGTTACATCATTTAATAACCCAGCTATGTATACCAAAGTTGGGAAACTTTTCACTTACAGTTCTTTCGATATAAATAAACACCCACTTCTTCACATCCGTCTGTAATTTGTCGGATATTGTGTATTGATATCCCAAATTCTTTTACTTAATTTGGAAACTTTTAATCTTGCTGTTTTCCAGATATGCAACCAAAAAAAAAAAAAAAAATATAAAAAAAACAACAAGAACAACGGATATATGTGTGAATCTCGAGGCAGTCGTGGTTTTTACTGATTTCTCAGCCATTTATGGACCGATCAGGTTGAATTTCATTAATAAACTAAAACGATGTATATGTGACGGACATATATAACAACACCTATTTCAAATTACACAAGGATAGACTTACTAATCGGCTATTACCGAAAATTGGTTCCTGCAGCCGAACGTAGAATAGATTTCCAAGTGCTTTGATCTTCTCTAATTTGTGACACCAAGTTTCGTGATGCCTTCCTCGACCTGATATTTCCCCTGGAGTTTTGGTCTTCCCTACACACGGACAGATGGACATTGTTAAATCAACTTCTCTACTTATAAGAATCCATAAAATAGGCTGAATACCAAAACGCCAGTTGCAATCAACCAAACGAAGTCATGCATTCCTATATGCAACCATTTAAACATTGAAACGATTAATTTTGTAGAAATTACAGACAGAACGTCAAACTTGTATATACGCTGATGTATTTTGACATCGGTACTATGCGAAGTGTTTTTGTTTTTGAACCCCTGACATATTTAATCATTGTGATGTCAGCCTTAACATCACTTGGCCAAATTGTCATCAGGTGAAATTATGTCATTAAAGTAGGCTTGCCATTTCTATTTTGAGAAAAAGAGGACGCCAGCATAAAAAATGTAGGACATTTGCTTGAAAAAAGAGGACACTTTCTAAACAATCTAATTTTAATAAAATTAACGACGGCATAAAAATTAACAACCAAAATTTGTTTTTACACAAAAACTTAAGTTGGGTAATTCCATGTCAAATCGACCTAGAGTGGGACTTGACCCCTTTCGATTTGAAAGAGAGGGTTTCTTTCATCCCATAAATAACATATATCAACGAAAAACAATTTTTTTAATTTTTTTCAAAAGTCATATTCAAAATGTCATAATTTCGCCGAATAAGCCGAATGTGTTGTGTTTATTTTTTTTTAATACCTCGAAAACTACTTTACATACGAAGATGATTTTTGTCAGTTTAAAGAGAATACTTGAAGCTACAATAAATATATTGAAAAAAATGTCTTTGCAACATATTAAATTTTAACCCTATTTTTTGCTGATTTTTTTTTATATAATACTTCAAACTGTTCTTTTAAAATCCAGAAACTTTGGAGGATGTACTTTTTTTAAGATATGATTTTTTATTTCTTTCCAAAAATAATCTTAAATAAAATTTTAATATGGTAATTTGAGCAATAAGTATTTATTTGAACAAAAGTAACGACATTGATAAGGTTGCTTTTGCTTATTTTTTTTTTGTCACGTTACGTCCCCAAAAATTAAATCATACCTGTCTTAAAAAAAGAAAAAAACCAGAGCACCTAAATCTTTTTTTAATGAATTTTGTGACCTGTGATTTAAAGTTTAAATGCAGGTAAAAATTTTCAATGAAGATGTAAAAAGCCGGACAACCCCGGACACTTGATGAAAAAGAAGTAGGACTGCCCCGGATACCCAAAAAAGAGGACGGTGTCCGGGGAAAAGACGACGGATGGCAACCCTACATTAACGGGATGATAGTTTTGTAGAAATTACAGACGGAACGACAAACTCATATATACGCTGATGTATTTTGACATCGGTACTATGCAAAGTGTTTTCGTTTTTGACTTCCTGACACTTTTCATCATTCTGATGTCGGCATTAACATCACTTGGCCAAATTATCATCAGGTGAAATTATGTCAATAATGGGATGACATATTGGCATCACAGAAATGACGAATCGGAGTCAGTGTAATAAAAATAAAAAAGAACTCATTAGGCTTTATAATACACCAGCAGCATGCCCAATTTGGTTTTGGTAATCATTCTGCTTTTAAAATTTGATGTATTTAGCTAAATAATTTAAACAAATAGAATATGGGAATTTTTGCTTCTCATTTTACTTTTTAAACATGAAAATAATGTTGTCAAAATGTGTCATCGAATTGATGTCCCTGTAGTCATAGCATAATAGATGACGCATAATGTATGACAACGTTCGTCATTGGATTGATGTAAATTTTTGCCCTCATTGATGCCACTTGTAATAACATTGATGTCACAATTCTGATGTTAGGGCCTCATCAATATGAAGATGAATTTTTCTATGAGTATGCTTGAAATATGTAATTCAGATATTTAAAAACTATTTCTAGTAATTTACAAGCAGTGAAAAAACACGTTTAAATATGGTCACCGACAATCATATTATGGTTGAATTAGTCCTCCATCAAATAGACACAACCATATTATGGTTGCCTCCAAACATGTTATGGTTAAATATGACAATAATTTGTTTTTTAATTAACAATAGTATTTTCCTCTTTTCCAAGAGCTACATGCTATTGTTGAAAACCAACCATGCTATTATACAGTAGTTTTGACTTAGCTGCACAATCTCCTTTGCACGATTTTTTGTACAGGTAAATCAAAAATGCAGTTAACTTAAATGCATTTACCTGCCTTAATGTGCAGGTACACAATTGTGGTTACCTGCACAAAAGTGCAGCTAAAGTAAAGTGTTTGATTTAAAAGTAGAATAAAAAAATTATTTTATTAATACATAAATTTATATTTTATTAAAATTTTATTCCATTCCAGCTAGCATTTTCAATCGTCTAGGAGTCTACTGGGAATCTCACAAAGAGTGTTTTTGATCGTCGACGAGCTCATGTTTTAATTGTTGACAATTCCTCGCACGGGAGAAACTTATCTAACGAGTCTTTCAAAAAGCATGCCAAGAGTCGTATGACACTCATGTAGGTATTATTTTACAACTCGTGAAATGCTCAGCCGTATGACTGAGCTAACTAATTAAGGGAATCAAGCGTATTGTTCATGCCAAAACTTCTAATTTTCATACAACTTCTATAAAACAAACCTTTAGGTCGCGAAATCAACACCTTCCTGTCGGAAAATCCTTTTTTACAGATCCTTAGGCCGGTTTTTTTTATTAAAATTGTATTTGTAAAAATAAATAAAAATAAAATTGTAAGATTTAAAGACGAGCGTGTCAAAAAATAAATAAAAAAATAATAAATTAAAAAAAGTTTTATGGTGTTTTCTTTTCAACAAAAAAATGTGACATTTTATTTAAAAAAAAATGCAAATTGGTGTCTGTTTCTTAAAAATTTTTTAGAATAAAACAAGCCACCCTTTATGGGAGCAAATTTTTTAAGAAACATACACCAATTTGCATTTTTTTTAAATAAAATATCACATTTTTTTGTAGAAACGAAAACACCATTAGATGTTTTTGTTACTCGTCAGATAATCATCAGAAGATTCTTTTAGGAGTTGTACATTAAACATAATCGTCTAACAAACAGCCTATGCTAGCTGGGAAATAACAGATCGTGTTATACATCTATGTATGTTTATTTAATATAAAAGAAACAAGAAAGAACATAAAAATTTATGGGGAAAAAAAACAAAATAATTGCGATTTCTATTTTTATAAACAGCTTAAATTGGATATTTATGTGATAAAGTGGCCACCAAATATTTTTATGTGTGCAGCTAACTTTGATGTTTTGTTTGAAAATATTTTAAAGCTGCCCAAAAATATGAAAAATGTGCAGGTATACAAAATGCACGTAAACAAGGATTTTTGAAGAATAATTCCTGAAAATATGTATTTTGGGCAGTTAAGTCAAAGTGCAGCTAAGTTAAATTTTTATGAAAATAATTTTAAAATGCCAAACATTTTGTGCATTTATCTGAAATGTGCAGGTATAGAAAGTGCACTTAAAAAAGGAATTTGTATGGAATTATAAAGAATAATTCCAACAATTATCAATTTTGTGCAGTTAAGTCAAAAGTGCACGTAAACAAAAGGCGGTTAAGTCAAAACTACTGTAAATGTTAAAAATGTTCTATTTATTTTTGACCATAACATGTTCGGAGGCAACCATAATATGGTTGTGTCTATTTGATGAAGGACTAATTCAACCAAAATATGGCTGACGGTGAAAATTATATTGTTAAATGAATCATAATATGTTTAAAATTTATTTTAGAAATAGTTTTGTTGGAGGTGAACATATTTTAACCTGTTTTTTTCTGGATGTATAAGTGAATAGGATCAAATATAATTGTAATTAGGCTGACTTAATGAGACGAACCATGTAATGGCAAAGGTTATTCAAATGTCATTAATTTTTTCTAATTCTGCTTAGTAGAATAGTAAAAAACTTTTTTTTTACCCCCAATATATATTTATATATATATATAGAGGAAATGCATTTTTTTAACAAATTTTATGTCCGCCTCTGTTAATCAATACCAGAGTGTAGGTCAATAGAAAAAATGAAAAATTGTTATTATTTCTGCTTGAACATGTTATTTTTAAATTGACCAAATACTAGACACGCTAGTTGTATTTGCAGTAGCAACAATAATAATTGACAGTTTTTCTGCATTAAAGTAAAACCATCATCGTCGTCATCATCATCACAATAGCAAACACATGATTCTATAAACGAACGTGCCGTACCCAGCAGTTTTGAAAGACAAAGTATTTCCTTTTAAAATGATGTCATTGTATTGTCTTCAATTTATTTAAATATTTAAATCTTTATATTATTATCAGTATTTAAATTATTTCTTTATAGATTACCTGGTAATAAGTAACGTAGCCAATTATTCGAATCTTTGATAATCTTAAAAGCTTAAATTTTCTTAAATCTGACAAATTACACTGTGCAACAAAAAAAAAAACCAGCCTCAACACTTGCAACGCGAAATGAAAGTATACTACTAGTAGAGCAAATCTGCCAAAGGGTTTTGAAAAGTTAGCTCGGGTTCCCTAAATATGGGCCCCTTAAGTTTTTGAATTTTTTTGAAAAGGCGTTTGGTAAAAGTCAAAAATATATACTAAATGTACTTCCGAGCTAAAAAATAATTTCAGATGTCTGCAGTAGAAACGTATGGTGATTCTTTTCTTGGAATTTATTAACCCTCCAACTCTTATTTTAAGGGGTAATTTTTTTGCCTCCTCCCAACTCTTACACAAAAGTATACTAAAACGGCACTTTTAATGGTTAAAATATTCCATGAATATTTTCTGCATCAAATTTCACTAGGGGCCTTCTAAGATTAAAAGTTCGTGTGATGTATTTAAAATGGAATTCGAAATTTCGGGCATTCAAATTTTAGAATTTCTTAAAAAGGCGTTTGGTACAAGTCAAAAAAAATATACTAAATGTACTTCTGAGCTAAAAGACTATTTTAGATGTCTTCAGTAGAATTGTAGGCGATTCTTTTCTTTTCTCTAACACTCATTTTAAGGGGTAAGTTTTTAACTTCCACACAAAAATATACTAAAAGGGCGCTTTAAAGGGTTAACATGTTTCTCGAATATTTTCTGCATCCAATTTCATTAGGGATCTTCTAAGACTAAAAAATCGTGTAATGTATGTAAAACGGATTTTCCAAATTCCAGGCTTTGAATTTTTTGAAAACCCGTTTTACATACATTGCACGATTTTTTGGTCGTAGAAAATCCCTAGTGAAATTTGATGCAAAGTTTCCTCTGGCCTTTTAAAATTCAACAAAACTTACGAATCGTTCGTAGTAAAATTTTTTCGTTATGTTAAGATACATTTTCAGTTTCACGAAAAAAGTTTCGTAAAATCTTTTAATTAGAAAATAAATTTATTTAAATTTTTATTTTTTTTAAGTTACATGTCGAAGGCTTATATTCAAGTAGTGCTATTTGTAGAGATGCAAACGATGCATCGATGTTTAGAAAACATCGATATTAACATCGATGTTTCGATGGACGATATATCGGCGATACATCGGCGTCAAAACTAAAAAACATCGACATCGTCCATTTAATATTTGCATTTATTTAAATTTTTTTAATAATATTTTTACTTACCATTTTTAATTTTCATTTTATTAACTAAACCCGTATTTTAAAAATATAAAAAGCGTATTTCAAAGCATAGCAGTACAAAGTAGGTACGTAAATATGTATATGGGTAATTCCAAAGTGTTGAACGTGACAGTCGTACGCATCAAAAATGCATTAACGCTTTTAACAACAAATATTTTTACGTTATCTTAACCCTTAAATTATAGCCCTAAGAAAGCACTGCTATCTAATGCTAAAGTGTATGGAGGGCGCGATTCTAGGTGAAAGATAATGGCAAAAGAAGTAGCGGTTCGAACGTGAAAAAAATAGAAGTAGTTTTTGTGGTCATGTATAAAAAGGCGTAATTCAGCGAAACCTGGCACAATTTTTTAGTCAAACTACTTTCAGAATGTTACGTAGCAATGTAACATTAAAATGTCTTTGGTTTGATTCTTCTCTGTATTTTCTTTTTTTAAGCCAAAATCTGGGTCGATACGTGACATTTAGAACGTGAAATTTTTTCCATAATAATTGAACTGATTAAGGATTAAAATAAAATAAAAATTTACCGTTAATCCGAATAACATATTTCTCTTTTTGGAATAATTTTTATCATATATCACCTCTTTTAAGAAAGATAAAGATTAAAGAAAACATACAATAAATCATTCTCACAAATAAGAAATTACGTTTGCAGAACTTTGCAGTCGGATTGTTCATCTAAGTGAACAAATTTATGAGTAAACTAGCTTAACCCGTGCGCTTCGCTACACTGCTTTAACCACTTCTTCAGTTGAGAGATACTTAATATATGCATCCTATGGGAGGTATTTCCCCCTGTGCCTACCGGCTTTATTTTTATTTTCAAAAGTGTAGCATACCATAAGAGTGACTTTTACAAAGTTTGAACATTCTCACTTAACAGTTCTTAAGATATGCGATATTAAACATTGGTGTCCCATGGGGGGTAACACTTCCCCCGCTGCTATTTTATTTCAGTTTTGGGGCTCTGAAGATCCTACTATCAAAAGTTCAACAAAATCCGTGCAGTGGCTCTTAATTATATTTCTATCTATGAGGGGTACTGCTCCTTCTCTGTCAACCCCGCCCATTTTTATATTGAAATTTAAAGTTAACCATAATAGTAGCTTTAACCACGTTTGAAGACTCTCCCTTTAATAGTTCTTCAGTTGAGTGATATTTAATATATGCATCCTATGGGAGGTATTTCCCCCCCTGCGCCTACCCGCTTTATTTTTATTTTCAATAGTGTAGTATACCATAAGAGTGACTTCTACAACGTTTGAACATTCTCACTATAACAGTTCTTAAGATATGCGATATTAAACTTTGGTGTCCTTTTGGGGGTAACACTTCCCCCGCTACTATTTTATTTCAGTTTTGGGGCTCTGAAGATCCTACTATCAAAAGTTCAACAAAATGCATGCAGCGGCTCTTAATTATATTTCTATCTATGAGGGGTACTGCTCCTCCCCTGTCAACCCCGCCCATTTTTATATTGAAATTTTCATTTTACCATAATAGTAGCTTTAACCACGTTTGAAGGCTGTCCCTTAAATAGTTCTTCAGTTGAGCTATATTTAATATATGCATCCTATGGGAGGTATTTCCCCCCTGCGCCTACCGCTTTATTTTTATTCTCAATAGAGTAGTATACCATAAGAGTGACTTCTACAAAGTTTGAACATTCTCACTGTAACAGTTCTTAAGATATGCTATATTAAACATTGGCGTCCTATGGGGGGAACCACTTCCCCCGCTACTGTTTTATTTAAATTTTGGGGCTTAGAAGATCCTACTACCAAAAGTTCAACAAAATGCGTGCAGCGGGTCTTAAGATATGCGATATTAAATATTGGCATCCTATGGGGGGTACCAATTCCCCTGCCCCGATTTTGGATTTCAAAATCAACTAACCATCATCACTCCTCCCTGTACCTTCCCTAAAAATTTTATGGCAATCGGTCGAGCCGTTCTCGAGTTATGGAGTGACAATCAAAATGTACACTTCTTTTTATATATATAGATTTATAAAATTAGTAAAATCTAAATATTTCTCTATAACAATATCGTACAATAATCATCTTTTAATAACTTTTAAATTTTTTGACGGAAATGCCCATATGCATACTATGCATTGCATAAGTATATGTAAAAGGGGACACCTCTTGTATAATCTGAAGAAATGTTAAAACAACTTTGGAGCTTTTGCAAGTGTAAAGGCCCAACTATAACATGTAAATCATATGTGTCAAATCATGTTGTACTTAAGAAAACTTTTTGTTAAGTTTAATGAATCTGTCGTTTTCTTAAGCAAAGTGTGCAACTGATTGCACTTTCTGTGCGGAATCAAATGTTTTTTTTATTTTGTTTTTAAATGCATTTGACAGTTTTTTTGTTCAGTTTTAATGGAAGCTTAAGCAAGCTTCTGCATATTATAGTTGGGCCTTAAGATTTTCAGTAGCAAAGAAGAATTTGAGTAGTCCATAAGTATTACTGCAATTAAAACTAAAAATATTTATAATATCGATGTTGTAACATCGATGTATCGTGTTTCTTACCGATGTTTTTTAGTATCGATGCTTATCGTGGAAACATCGACGTTTTGAAATATCGATGTTTTTTAGAACGATGTTGCATCCCTAGCTATTTGACATTTTATTGAAATTAGTTTTTACTAGTGTTTACTAGGGTATACAAACGATTAACCGTAGTTCGATTAATCGATTAATTTTGGGTGACCAACTGTTCGAATAATTTAAAATTACTTATTTTCGATTAACGAATAATTCGAATAATTTATGACGATTAATCGTAAATCTGGTTTTCTTCACAGTACTACCAGCTTAACATTTTTGGTATTTTTTTTAAATATGTAACATATCGAGGAATAATATTCAAATAGTGCTATTTGCCATTTTTTTAAAATAAATTTTTTTATAGGGTATACAAACGATTAACCGTAGTTCAATTATTCGATTAATCGATTAATTTTGGGTGACTAACTGTTCGAATAATTTGAAATTGCTTATTTTCGATTAACAAAGAATTCGAATAATTTATGTCGATTAATCAAAAATTAGTGTTTTTTTCTTTTGTATAAAAATAAAAGAAAAATAAAAAATATTCTTAAATAAAGTATAGTAGAAAGACTGAAAGCAAAGAGTTTGAGAATAATTTATTTGTAAGATTAAGGCCCGTTTTCACAACTTACTGATAGCTAAAGGTAGGATTTTATGCGCCGTTTAAAAAGTCTTCTATTATTACAACTTTACTTTTACCTACCAGGGCCCTATTCCACAAACCAACTTATCAACTTTTCACTTTGCACTTTTCAAATTTTTCGTTAGTTTGCAAAACTTTATGTGCCACAGAACTATTTAATTTGATAAGTGATAAGTTGAAATTGATAAGTGAAATTTGCAAAGTCTTTGCAATTTTTATATTCTCTTTTCAATTTCTGTTCCACGTACGTTCTCTTGTGCAAAGTGCAAAGTTATTATTGCAAAGTGTAATTTGCAAAGACTTTGCAAATAATTATGCTGTTTCGTTCCACAAAAATTGTAAATTCTATTTTTGCAAAGCAAATTTTGATAAGTTTGCCAAACATTTGCAAGGTAAACGATCTCTTTGCAAATTCATATTGTTATAGCTAGTGAAGCTTTCAAAATGTTAAGACGCGAGTTTATGTTTTACAATAGTGGAGACGTGGACATAATAAGAAATTATAGGGCCCGAATTAATTTTTCGGGACTACAAAATTTTAATTGATTTAAGTTGATTTCATTTTAAAAAAAATTAAAGAAGAATTAGAGCTCAATTAAAAGCGCAGTGTGTAAGCTGAAAATCAACTGCTACTGTGTGCTTCTGCTCGGACTGAAATCAGCAGTTTACAGAACCATCCATAGAGTTGTCGATGTTTTAGTAGACGCATATGTCCATGTTTTTTGGACAAACACCAGTTGCAAAGATTGGGCTTTTTTCAAAACTTCCTTTTATGTATTATTTCTTTTTATAAGTTATTTCTATTATATAAACCATTTTAATTTTTCGAATGTGTTCAATGATTTCAATTTATAATTTATATGCATATGTACATATCTATAGCTTCAATGTTAAGCAAAGGTTTGCATAAGCAAATATATGTGAACAAATGAAGGTATAAGACTATTACAAGGAAGCTTTATAAATTGAAATTTGATTCATTGAACACATTCGAAAATAAAATAATAAAATAAAATAAAAATAACTTTTAAAAAAAATAACTCTTATATGCTATTTCCAATAATTTTATAAAAAAAAAAACTTACTAGAAAATAAAATATCTTTTTTTTACTGTAATAACATGTAACACTGCAAGTATATTTTCCATTTTACTTTTTAGCTCATTTTAATAGTTTATATTAAGCAATGCAAAGTGAAAAGTGATAAGACAGAAATGCAAAGATGATTAAATCCTGTGTGGAACACTTTGCACATTCACTTTGCAAGAGAGCGCAAGGACTTTGCAAAAGACCGCAAAGAGTTTGCAAAGAGAGCAAAGTCTTTGCAAAAACTAGCTTAGTGCAAAGTGAGATTTGCAAAGAATGTTGTGGAACAGAAACACTTATCACTTTGCCAAAAAATGCAATTTGATAAGTGCAAAGTGAAAAGTTGATAAGTTGTTTTGTGGAATAGGGCTCTGGTAGGATGAATCTTAATCTACTTTATCGCTCACTTTAGGCGTAAGTACGGTTTTAATAATGGAACACTTTTTATAAGGCCGGTTAAAGTCTACTTTTAGCTATCAGTAAGTTGTAAAAACGGGCCGCAGAATGTTTATTACAGACTTTTACCACAATAATCCAAATGAAGGAGATGATTTTTGAAGACGAAAAAAAACAAACTTCTACCAGACTTTAACAAGACAATTAAAAGCAGTGTTCTAAAATAAACATTAAATAGCGCTCCTTAGTGGCCGGTTCGGTAGATTTGTGGAAAACACAAACGCTAATATTGTTTGTGTAGAAAATCATTAAAAAAAATAACGTTTCCTTGTTTGTCATCTTTCGAACACAAAATAATACTGTTTTTATATAACTTAACAAAAAGAAGAGAACATTTAATTTCATTCGGTTTTTTTTTCGAAAAACCACAAACTTCATTTTGTTCGGTTCAATTCATTAGTTCGTTCGTTTCAGTTGTGCTAAGCGCTTTTTGGCTTAACTCGCCGTCACGATCATATGATTTGACACCGTTGGCCTTCTTTCTTTGGTTATATTTAAAATAAAAAGTGTACGTCAATAAGACAAGAACAATTCAAGAGCTAAAGGATTAGAAATACATCCAGAAAAAAGTAATTATAGAAGTTGTTATACATGTAGTTATAGAAGAAAGCTACTAAATAATGAGTTAAAGAAGCTATTCGTTTTGAAAAAGTAGGCGAAGTTTTTACTGGGTTAAAATACATTGAAATAAATTAAGAATTGATAAATCTTAGAACATTTTAAAATCGCGAAAATTTAAAAGAAATTCATAACGTAAAAATTAAAAAAATCGTCAAAAATATCTTGATAAAAACAATTCCAAAAACCTAAAAAATAATACAAATAGTTGTAATAATTTTATTAAATAGCAAAATTTTAAAGAAATCACCTGGTCTAAAAAAGGAATCATTAAACTAAAATCGCAAATACTTGAAAAATTTTTTAATAAAAAAAATTCGCTTAAATGCTGGAACATCAACAACATAATTCAAAAATATTAGATTAACAGAAAATGATTTCACTTTGCATACAATGAAAAAAGCAAATGTTATTATTCTCTCAATAGTTAAGTTTACAATATCTTTATATGAAATAATAAAATAATAACCACTTCGTAAAACAATTGATTTACTCTGCATTAGTGATATTAAGTAAAAATTAGCGGGTTTTGATATATGACATTGCGACAGCAATCTTTTGACTTTAGTCACATAACAAAATCTTTGAAAATCTCAAAAAAATATTTAAAAAAAATAAAATCGCTTGAATTTACATCTAAATAAATCGCAAAAATCAGTAGAGGTTTTTAAAATACAAAAAGTGGATCTAAGGAAATATTAAAAATATGTTTAGCTTGAAATCCCAGAAATAAGAAAAATATATAAATAATGAAAAAAATCGCTTGAATTAATTAACAAGGCTTCGTTTAAAAGTGCTAAACTCCCATTTCATACTATTGATAAACTGAAACTTATTGTTGATAGGATAAGCTATTCCTATGCGCATTTCACTTGTTGCTTAGGCTAGTTCATCAATAAATGTCATCCAAAGATTTTAGAAAAACTTAAGATATCACACAAATAAAACTGTTAAGCGAATAAAAATTGCACCACTACGTGATAAAAGACCAAACAAAAAAAGACCTGTGTCTCCAAGTTTTGCCCAAAGTCATGCACTTTTTTTATGGGCCCCCAAAGATTTGGGGCCTCGGTGGCATTTTTGAAAAAAGTGATAATTTTCTCTGAAACAAAGTTGTAGCTCTTGCCATAAAGAACATATAAAATCAAAAAAACTTCATCTTCAAGATAAAAATCGAAAAAAACCAAAGGTTAAATTCAATTTGGTTTAAGGATTGATGTTTGACTATTGGCGACAAATCCATCTGAAGAGATCGAGTGGTTGCGATCGAAACATGTCATGGTAACCTGCCGGCCAGGGTTCGAGCCCCGGCCACGGACAATAATGAAAGATTATCAATAACAATTTTAATTAATTTTCATGTTGTAAAATTCCTTTCTTCATAAAAATAATTTAATGAAAATGAAATTTGATGAACTTAAGCCTAATTAAAAATATTAAAAATTTGGATTAAAAACCACAAACAGTTCAACAAAATAACTACAATACTAATTAATCGCAAAAAACTTTAAAAAATTCGATTTTTTTTTACCTTTTTTCCCCTGTTCAGGTCCATAGGTAGCAAACCGTTCAAAATTCAAGGAAACAATCAACCACAAAAATGTACCCAAGATCTCAATAAACAACTTTGTAGAACATATCGTCGTTCCGGAGTTATATTGTCGTATGTCACAAAATCGAAAAAAAAAATGAGATAAGACCGTTTCCTTTGGTAAATTTAACAGATCTATCGATCTGCGCAATACTCACGTCTCTATCTCTTATGGTTAATGAGATATTACGAAGCCATTTTGTTGTATATCCACTTTTGCGATTTAATGCGTTATATTATCGTATGTAGCATAATTGTGGATATACGACAAAAAACGTATGAAAATTTTTAATTAAAAAAATCTTGCGTTATCTTGTTGTATGTGAACAAAGTATATTAGGCATGTTACAAAAAAGAGACTATCTTGTTAATATTACTGATATTTAACATTTTTCTTTTTATATGTAAAGATATTTTACGGACGAATTACACAACGGCCATTTATATTGATGAACTATTGCCTAAATTCACTTTATTGTTAAGCAGTTAAAGGTTAAATATTCAGTATGGTCAAACCATAGTGCACAATGTTAATTGTGAATAAAACAAAAAGTTTTTAGAGAATTATCTGAATTTTTTATTATTATAAAAGGATCTATGATAACTAGGTGTGAGACAAAATATCGGCCAAATGCTCGTCGCGGCTTCGGTAGCATACCTTTGTCCTATGGTCCATATTTGCAATGCCTCTGAGACCTAATTGATGTTCAATGTCCTTAATGTGTCAAATGATCTAATCCTTTAGCTCTTGAATTGTTCTTGTCTTATTGACGTACACTTTTTATTTAAAATATAACCAAGGAAAGAAGGCCAACGGTGTCAAATCATATGATCGTGACGGCGAGTTAACATCGCCATTGAATTTCTCGAGCAGAAGAGCCATTGTTTCGTTGGCCGTGCGACACATTCTTTTGGAACTAGGTACTTATCGCCCAGGTCCATACCCTCAATTTCTGGCAAAAAGAAATCCGTTATGAGCTCGCGATAGCGAACACCATTCACAATAACTGCTTGGCATACCTCATTTTCGAAGAAGTAAGGCCCGATGATGCCGCCTGGCCATAAACTGCACCAAGCATGCATGCAGAGGCTTTTTCACATTTTCTACAGAGCCGGTTTGCTAAAATTTGCCCACAATTATCCCGATTGTGGACACATTTGATCGATTATGTTGACCAAAAAAATCAAGATGTGCAAAAATGTAGTTTTGATTTGAACGCCCATTTTCGTAAAAGGCTTCAGCAATCTTAACGCGCTGCTCAATGCTGCAACTCTCCATGGTTGAATTTGGCACTGATACCAAGAAATGTCAAATTAAGTTGGACAAAAATTTGATGTTACGGTGTGACACACAGTTATCATCGTGCAATATGGTTAGTCCACCCTTAAGTAGTAATAAACCTTAAAATTATTCATACATAAGGAAATTCGATAATATAAAAACTATAACTACAGTACTTTTCGCTTATAGTCACATACTTTAGTTGCAACCATAACGTGGACTTTATCGCTAATGTGACTATATGGCTAATTCACATATGTATATGCCACTGTGACGCATATAACCGAATTCGAATATAATCAAGTTATGTGAATAGAGGAAATAAAAAATGCATATAAATTACACCGGCATCAGGCTTATGGTTTTACAACAGAGTTGCATACTGCTTTAAAATAGTCAAAATAATAACAAGATATTTCATAACTGATACCAACGGTAAAAACTAATTTTTTACGAGTAGAGATTTAAAGACAAAAATAAAATGATTTAATTCATTCTTTCTTTGGATGGATTTTTGAATCGAAAACTAAAAAGAACTTAGTAAATTTTGCTAATGTGACTATAACGCCATTAATTTGCTTTACTTTTCCCTTTGACTACTGTTGGTAAATGGCATATATGGCAAATGTGGTTATATCGCTTAATCGCATATAACGTTAATACTTTATATTAAATTAACTTACAGCGGCAAAATAAGCAAATATAATGGACTATATCCCTAATGTGACTATAAGCGTAGTGACTATAAATGAAAAGTACTGTATACGTAAATATATTTGTCACTTGCATACATTTTCGTTTCGAAAATTATTATAACTTAATTTTGAATATTGGTAAAACACGCGAATGTAGGTTTTTAATACCTTATTTTGACTTATATCCCACAAACTAAAAAATATATCGCAAAAAGTGGCGTACACGACAAAATTGAAAAATTTTTTCAAACGTGATAATGGCTATAACTTAAAAATTTTTTTTCATGACTTTGGATATTTTTAACATAAATCGATAAAGAACTTCAAACACAATATCTGACAAAAATATTGGACGACTTTTTTCACGTACATTTTTGTGTATAAAATTTTGAACCTTAAAATTCGATTTCCCAAAAAAAAAATTTTGTGATATACGGCAAGATAACTTCGGCAGAACGATATGAACTTCCTAGGAATGATTCTTAGCACCGTTCACCGTTAACCGTTAAATATTTTTGGGAAATTTTTCACTTATGCGGCTACCTAACCGCTACCTAAACGGTGTTAAGAATCATTCCTAGGAAGCTCATATGCTTTTGAAAGTTGTTAATTGAGCTCTAAGGTACATTTTTGTGACTGATTGTTTCCTTGAATTTTGAACGGTTTGCTACCTATGGACCTAAACAGGAGGAAAAAGGTAAAAAAAAATCGAATTTTCGGGAAATTTTTCACTTTTGCGGCTATTTAAACGGTGCTAAGAATCACTCCTAGGAAGTTTATATGTTCTTTAAAGTTGTTAACTGAGATCTCAGGTACATTTCTGTGACGGATTGTTTCCTTGAATTTTAAACGGTTTGCTACCTATGGATTAGAACAGGGGAAAAAGGTAAACAAAATCGAGTTTTTTAAAGTTTTTTGCGATTTTTATCTTAAAGATGAAGTTTTTTTGATTTTATATGTACGCAATTGTTGTTCTTTATGACAAGAGCTACAACTTTGTCTCAGAGGGTAAATCAAAATTCCGAACGGTTTGCAAGATATTCACTTTTTTGCAAAAATGCCACCGAGGCCCCAAATCTTTGGGGGCCCATAAAAAAGTGCATGACTTTGGGCAAAACTTGGAGACACGGGTCTTTTTTTTTTGGTCTTTTATGACGTAGTGGTGTCCGTATATGGCTTTTTTTTCGTGTTCCACTGTGTTATAAACCCCACTTTTACTTGTAACAATATCAAAGCTTAAACAAAACCCACAACAATAAACAGTAAGTTTATCTTTTCTTACAGTCCCGACTTTAAAATTTAAATCTAAGTAAAAATAAATTAAATAATTTCTAATCTGAAAAAATGCTTAAATTGAAAAAAATAACCACATAATTAATATTCAATTCACAAAGTGTTCCATTGTGTCATATTGGTTGTATTTGCTATCATTTTATAAAAATCACATTCATAAAATTATAGCAAACACAACCATTACGATACAATACAAGACCCTGTTAACTGTCTTAACCTTAAATAACATGTAAAATAAAAAATTGCGAATGTCGGTAGAAGTTTTTAAATAAAAACAAGTTAGAGTGCTATATTCGGCTGTGCCGAATCTTTGATACCCTCCACCGACACTTCGAATGTTTAAGGAGTAATATCTGTATGATGTCTATTTATTATTATAATCTTTGTAAAAACAGACATCTGCATTAAAATTTGTTGCGGTTTAGACCTATATAAAATTATTGATCGACAATCAGAATCAATTTTAAAAAGTTTGAGTAGAATATCAGTTTAAGATGAACTTAAATGATTTTCAAGAGAACAAATTTTATAAAACCCATGTTAAGCTATGAACCAATCATCCCAAATTCTGCAGAACGATTTCTGGTATTAAAAAACATAAATTTCAATACAGCGGTGCAATCAGTTTAAGCGTTTGCAGTAAATTTCAGAAGGCTGCTAAAATGGAATCTAAGAAAAATTATGGACCGTATATCACAAAATTGCATAACATTTTTTCTGGCCATATGAAGCTAAACTGGAAGAAAGTTTACGGCGTATTTAATTATTTTACCAGAGTGGGCTTTATATGAGGCCTATGGTAAGTTATGCACCGATCTTCACCAAATTTCACAGTGTCATTTCTAGTTCTATAAAACTGTGATGTATCAAATTTTGTTATGATAGCGTTATTTTTTACGTTTTTAGGCGTACTAAGCTGTTTTCCGGGAGTAAGGTTTAAATGGGGCCTAGGGTAAATTATGAACTGATCTTCACGAAATTTCACAGTCTTATTTCTAGTCCTGTAAAACTTATATGTTCCAAATTTTGTTATGATAGCATTATTTTTTACGGATTTAGGCGCACTAAACTGTTTTCTGGAAGTAGGTTTTATATGGGGCCTATAATAAATTATGGACCGATCTTCACGAAACTTAGCAGTTTCATTTCTAGTCCTATTTAACTGTGACATCCCAAAATTTGTTATGATAGCATTGTTAGTTAGGGTTTTAGGCTTACTATACTCTTTTCCGGGAGTAGGGCTTATATGGGGCCTAGGGTAAATCATGAACGGATCTTCAAGAAATTTTACAGCGTGATTTCTTGTTAAATAAAACGAACTGTTGCGAAATCTTATATCATTCTGTGCATTTGTCCACCATGTATGTTAGTTTTTGTAACAAAATTATCAATTTTTTTTAGGTGGTGGTTCCACATTTTGATTCATAGCTCAGATCCTATTGAACCGATTTTGCTGGATTTCAATCCCAAACTGCTTAGGATAGCTACAAGCAATTTGACACCAAGTTTGTTTATTTCTTTTGAGTTTTTCGAAAGTGAGCGTGTTTTCAACAGACGGACAGACGGACAGACAGACGGACATGACAGAATCGACTTAAAATTACTCAAGGACCCGGAATATATATACTTTATAGGGTCTGAGATGAATAATAAAAAAGTTTCACACGGAATGACAAACTTAATATACCCTCTTCACAACTAATTGTGGTGGAGGGTATAAAAAAAATAATATAAGTAAAAATTAAAAAAAAATAACTTGAAATTAGAGAAATATCCAACAATACAAATTGCTTAAATTTTAATCATATCAAATAATTTTTAATTATAAAAATGCTTCATTTGAAAACAAACAAAATTCACAAAGTGTTCTATTAATAAATATTTTTATATAAGTTAAAAAATATCTAGATCAGTGTTCGAAAATAAACAGTACATTATTTAACGTTCGCCTCACACACCCAGGAACGAAATCTATTTTTTTTAGTGATTGTGTAGACATACACAACCCTTAATACCGTTCGCAACTATTTTCAAGAAAGAACCGAACATTGTAGTGATACTGTAGAAAAACATTATATTTTAATGTTGTATAATGTTTTTTTCGTGTGTGTATTTTGTTTTTGTAACCAGCCAAAAGGGACGAACATTAACGAGCCGAACCGAACACATTGAAGTTTGTGGATTTTCAAAAAAAAAAAAAAAAAAACCGAAAGGAATTAAATGTTCACATCTTTTGTTGCGTTTGATAAAAACAGTAATATTTTTGTGTTCAAAAGATGACTAACAGGGAAACGTTATTTTTTTAATGATTTTCTACACAAACACTATTAGCGTTTGTGTTCTCCACAAATCTACCGAACCGAACATTAAAAAACGATATTTTGTGTTTATTTTCGAACACTGATCTAGATTACTAAAAACCGCTTGAATTTTGACTTTAATAAATCGCAAAAAGTTAAAAAAAGTTTTTTAAAAACCAAAAAAAAAAAAATATCGCAGAGGAGTGGGTAGAAAAAAAATCCATAAATTAAAAAACAACACAAAAAAAGAAAAAAATCGCTAGAATAAAAATAAAAACAAATCTAGTAATTTCAAAGATGGTTTTTTGAGTTGCTTTAATTGAAATCAAATTTTTTATATAACTTTGTCGAAACTTTAAAACACTCACTAGAATTTGGCTTATGATACGTTAGTCGGAAAAAGTGTTTTAAACAATTTATAGAAGGAAAGACCATTTATCTCATAATTGGAAAAATTGCGATAGACTTTCAAAATCCGTTTTAAATTGCAAAAAATTTATAAAAACTGAAATAACGATGAAATTTTAAGCCGACGCAAATCTATTTTTTCAAGTTTCCTGTTTATTTTCTAAATGTCATTTGAACGATTTGAAGTCCTTCATTTGATTATCTTTTTGAAAACCATAAACAAGAGAACATTGAAATAAAGCGATAAGTTGAACAAAAATACAAGTATGAATTACTAATAATATTAACCAGTAAACGCACCAACCACACCTATTCAGTAAATACTCTGAAGACTAAACTCTATGACAAACACAACATGATTGTAATCATCACAGTCACTCTTATTATCCCGACCGCCTTCCAGGTCTAGCGGCAACATCATAATCCTCATCATTATCATCCTAATCATCATTATCATCGAGATGAAAATATACACATAATTTTATGACTTTTATTAAGCCCTGAGGTGTCCTGACGGCCATAATGTCAAATGTTAAACACAGTCATTTTTTTGTGGGTTTCTTTAATTTATTTTTTTTTTGTTCAAACAAACACACAAACATTTACATACACAGACATAGATATGAGTATGTAAATATAAACAAAAACCCCTTTAAGGCAAGAACTTAGCCTTATATGTAAATGTATCAAACACATACATTTTCATGTTGATATCCATAGGTATCATTAAATGTACATAAATGTGTGTAGATGTATTCCCTCAAGTTTAATCCAATGCGAGTTGTATGCTTTAGTTCATTATTAATTCTTTTTACATACAGCATTTATAATTTGAAATATTAATTAATTAGCTGAAGTAAATGTTTTTACATTTTATTTGAAATTGTTCTTGTTTTTATTAATATAAAAACCCCTTTTTACCCCCCCCCCCCCCTGAATTTTTTAACTTGTTTTTGTTTACTTAAAGTGTTTGTAAATAAACAAATAAAATAACAATAATAATCAAATTATAGCAATTAGCACAATTGTTTTATTTTTGAGTTTTCTTTTTTTATTAATTTGATGACAACTTTTTAGAGTTTAGTTAACTTCTTTATTATTCAAAACAACAAACAATTTTCGTTAGTAGAAAAATGTCGAAATGATTTTTGAAGAGTTTAAGTTTTACAATAGTTCAATTGAATTATTTAAAGTTTGATATAAATACGAAATTATTTTATTGTTTTAAGGACATTTTTAAGAAAAATTGACTATTAAAGGGACATTTTAAAGTAAAATTTTCAATAAATTGGAAAATTTCGAAAAATTTACTATAAATGGGAAACTTTCGAAAAAAAATGAAAAATGTTTGTGTGTTTGTTTGTTTGTTTGTTGGCTTATAGACTCCTGAACTACTGAACCGATTTTTCTGAAATTTTTACAGTAACATCACGTGAGGCTTAAAAATAAAATAGGCTACTTATTTTTTCGATAGGGGCAGGGGAATTGGTACCCCTAGTGGATGCCAATATTAAATATCGCGTATCTTAAGAGCAGCTGCACGCATTTTGTTGAACTTTTATTAGTAGGATCTTCTAAGCCCCAAAATTTAAATAAAGTAGCAGCTGGGGAAGTGGTTGCCCCTATGTTTAATATCGCATATCTTAAGAACTGTTATAGTGAGAACGTTCAAACTTTGTAGAAGTCACTCTTATGGTATACTACACTATTGAAAACAAAAATAAAGCGGGTAGGCGCAGGCGGGAAACACCTCCCATAGGATGCATATATTAAATATCGCACAACTGAAGAACTATTAAAGGGCGAGTCTTCAAACGTGGTTAAAGCTACTATTAAGGTAAACTATAAATTTCAATACAGAAATGGGCGGGGTTTATTGAACTTTTCATAGTAGGATCTTCTGAGCCCTAAAATTTAAATAAAATAGCAGCGGGGGAAGTGCTACCCCCCATATGACGCCAATGTTTAATATCACATATCTTAAGAGCTGTTATAGTGAGAATGGTATACTTAACTTTTGAAAATAATAATAAATCATGTAGCGAAGCGCACCGGGTTAAGCTAGTATACTATAAATAGGAAACTTTCGAAAAATATACTATAAATCAGCGATGGGCGCTGGTTTGCCTGGATTACGAAGTTTTTCGGGTTTTTACATTTACTAATCGTGTTTTTTTTTTTAACCAGAGCTGCTAAAAATGCAAAAATTTCCCTACTAAGGTATTCCTTTAAATCCCCAAAACATACCAAACAATTGTTTTATAATACTACTTTTTAACTTAAAAAAAGTAGGTTTAAAATAGAGAAACTGAATAAGAAACTATTTTTTAGCAGTCAAAACAAGAAGAAACAACAATATTTACATTAAAATCAGAATGTGAAAAAATTTACCGTATAACACATACACGTGTTTGTGTGATGTTGTTTTCGCTAATTTACTACTGCCCACAAACTGAAAATCTTGAATTCATGTTTCATGCATAAACAGTTACAAAGGCAACCCGAAAAACAAATACAACAGAACAATAAAAAGTAAAATTGTATTCAGTTGCTTAATAAATTTCAACAAAGCATGACTGTTGCGCATGTTGTTATTTTGGCAAATTTGGCAATTTCGTAGTGGTACACTGACAATATATTTATTGTGTTGTGATCAAGCTCTGCTTAGGTATGTTTTTTTTCAGCTTGTTTTAAAAACTTTTCAGCAATCATGTGGGATGATGAATTATATAATAATCGAGATTTTTTATTGAATTTCTTTTTTTACATATAAATAGTACACATTTTGAAGTTTTTGTTCATGGTCTTTTCGATTTCAGGTAACAATATGCATATATATATTTTACCGTTAAGGAAAACTTGATGAATTATATAATAATAATATTTTAACTAAACTTTTTTTTTTTTGTTTTGCAAACTCACATACAGTTTGAAAAACTTTTCAAAAATTTCTTTAAGTGTAAATCAACTAATTTACTCTCTTTTATTCAATGTTCTCTATCTGCCCTTCGCTGCTATAAATACAGTTTCCTATATTAAGTATATTTTTAATAAATCATATATACCTAAAAACCAGATTGCGGAATATTTCCAAAACAAAAAAATTTTCGAAAATTTTCCTATAAAAACAGATTTGTAACATTTTTTCTAAAAGCCTAATTTCCTGAAAATTTCCTACAAAAAACTTATTTCTGAAAAATTTAATAGAAAAAACTAATTTTCGGAATATTTTCTATAACAAAAAAAAAAAAAAAAATTAGGGTAATTTTCTACAAGAATTTTCTTAAGAAGAGTTCCTATAAAAATTTTCGAAAAGATTACTATAAAGACAGTTTCCTATATAATATCAATTATTATAAAAACCAGATTGCGGAATATTTCCAACACAAACAAATTTTCGAAAAATTTCCTATAAAATCAGATTTGTAAAATTTCCTATAAAAGGCTAATTTCCTGAAAATTTCCTACAAAAAACTTATTTTTGAAACTCTCGCGTCGAGAAAGTTTTCGATTGAAATATGTGAAATGAAACAAAAATGCCATAAATCTCACTTAACTGTGCCTGTAACTTTTTTTGGCGAGTACAAGCTGTCACGTAAGTAAATTACTAGCTAATTTACAGAAAAAGTGTGTCTGTAACATTTTGGTGAGAAAAGTTCCCGCTTTGAACTGTCAAATAAACTTACGAATAAAAATGGAGCGAGAAAAAATTTTAACACTAAAAAACAATAAAAATTCCAAATTCAAAGAACAATAATAATATATTATTATCGGCACATTTTTCATTGTTTTATTATTTTGCTTTTAACATTTTTATAAAATATACGAATGTCTTCAAAGCTCGTTTGCAAACTACAAGCATTAAAGTCGCTCTTTACACAATTTGGTGAAGCCGACGGTAGTGTTTTCGCCGCCGTCGTTGAAAAATTTTAAGTTTTAGCAAATTTTCGTCGCCGTCAACGATTGGCGTTCTGAACGTCTGCAATGTCACATCGGCTTCGAGGGCAATATTATGACATTTATAACGTAACGACGTAATCTATTTTGATAGTTTTCGGCATGATTTACAGACACACATTTTTCTCACTTTTCAAGAAACGATGGAATATTTTGTTTCACATCTTTTCGATGCAAGAAGTTCTCACTAAAGTTACAGAGCATTGGTACAGATTGCGGAATAATTCCAACACAAAAAAATGTTCAAAAAATTTCCTATAAAAGCAGATTTGCAAAATTGCCTATAAACGGCTAATTTCCTGAAAATTTTCTACAAAAATCTAATTTTTGAAAAATTTAATAGAAAAAACAAATTTTCGGAATATTTCCTAAAGCAAAACAATTTTAGGGAAATTTACTATAAAAAGACAATTTTAAGAAAAGTTCCTATGAATAGGATACTTTCGAAAAAAAACTATAAATAGTAAGTTTGATAAGATTAGAAATTTTCAAAAAAAAAGTTAACTATAAATAGGAGATTTTCAAAAAAATTTACTATAAATGGGAAACTCTTGAAAATATACTATAAAAAGAAATTTTTTTAAAAATTTGCTCTACTTTTCGAAACTTTGATATATATTAAAAGAAAATTTACGAAATATTTACTATAAATAGGAGATTTTTGAAAAATTTACTATAAATAGAAGATTTTCGAAAAATTTACTTTAAATATGAGATTTCCGAAAAATTGATTATAAATATGAGATTTTCGCAAAATTGACTATTTTTTTTTTTTTTTGTCATTATTTTTTATTGAATCTTCATATATTAAATATGAACTAACAATAATTAATCAAATCTTAACCTAATACGTTATTTTATCTCCTGCCAGTGCCAGACAAAATTTTCTTCATCACGGGTTATGTTCACTTTTATAGGTGTTTATCGCTCATCTAATTGGGTAAGTGCTGCAGTGTCTCTTCTTCTTAAGCGAGTGTGGCCGCCATGATTTAAAATATTTCGAGCTAGTGGATTTGGGTGTTGTTCAAGCCTTTTTAAATATTTTATTGCATATTTTGTAATCATCGATTTCACTAATGGCACATTGAGATCCTTATGAATGTTTGAGTTTTTAACATACCAGGGAGCGGATGTGATTATTCGAAGAAGTTTATTTTGGCGCCTTTGAATTTTGTCGATATTAGAGGCCGAGGCAGTGCCCCATAGTTGAATACCGTAGCACCAGATAGGCTTTAAGATAGAGTTGTAAAGTAGAAGCTTGCAATCGAGACTAAGGACAGAATTTCTTCCAATAAGCCAATGAATTTGAATGGCTTTTAGTTTCATTTGAGTTAATTTTGCCTCTATATGGCATTTCCACGTTAATCGCCGATCCAGATGTATACCGAGATATTTAACATGCGAATGTTGAGGAATTATTTGATTATTGATTGTAATAGGGGGGCAAGATTCCCGGCGCAAAGTGAATGTTATATGTACACATTTTTGCTCATTGACCATTATCCTCCATTGTCTTAACCATATTTCTAGTTGAAATATATGATGCTGTAAGTAACGCGATGCTTCATAACGATTTTCGTGGACGCTTAGAAAAGCTGTATCGTCTGCAAATGTTGAAGTTTGTGTGTAGTTGCTTGTTGGCATGTCCGAAGTATAAATTAAGTATAATAGGGGGCCCAGGATGCTGCCTTGTGGGACTCCAGCGGCAATGGGCTGAGGTGAACTTAAGAAATTTCCTTCTTTAATAATAAATTGACGACCGACTAAGTAGCTTTCTAGCAGCTTGTCTGTGTTTGCTGGTAAATTTTGCTTCAATTTGTGTAATAAGCCTTCATGCCAGACTTTGTCAAAAGCTTGCGAAACATCGATGAAGAGTGCTGAGCAATATTTCTTTTCTTCAAATGCTTTTCTTATGACATTTACTATTCGATGAGTCTGCTCGATTGTGCTGTGTTTTCTTCTAAATCCGAACTGATGGTTTGGAATACATCTATTTTCGCTTAAAATTGGTGTTAATTTTGAAACTAATAATTTCTCAAACAGCTTTGACATATTTGATAATAAGCTAATAGGTCTATAAGACTCAACTTTTGTATGATCTTTACCTGGCTTTGGTATCATGGTAACTAAGGAAACCTTCCATTTTTCAGGATAGTATTCAAGGCGTAAAATAGCATTAAAAATAAAAAGAATAATTTTCTTTGCTATGCGAGGTAGCTCCAAAAGCATTTTATTACTGATTTTATCAATACCAGGTGCCTTCTTAGTGTTTAAGTCACAAATAGCCTTTTCGATTTCTCTTATCTCAAATCTGAGGGGAATAGCTGCTCTAGCATCAACAGGTGGTAACTCGACCGCAATATTGTGAGATATATTTGGTGTAAATACGTTTTTCAAATGATTTACAAACAGGTTTCCTTTTTCATTATCATTTCTTGCCCAACTACCATTCAAGTTTCTTAATGGTGGTTTAGATATAACTGGCCTTTTTAGATTTCTAGCTGCACGCCATAATGAGTAGTCAGATTGTGGAGTTGCATCAAGTTCCTTAAGATATTTTTCTAGAGAAGCCGTTTTCTGATTCTGTAGCAACTTTCTTAGCCTTTTTGTGCATTCTTTTAATAAAATCTTAAGTTGCGGGGATCTGTAAAGTTGCCACTCTCTTCGAACTCTCCTTTTTTCAGTCAAGAGCCGCTCGACATCTGAAGAACATATTTTATTATTTTTTATTTTTTTTGGGGGTAACGCTGGAGTGTTGAACAGCTAGTTTAAGATAACTGTCAAAGTTAACAAGAGAGAGATCCACATTCTCCCGTGTACTAAGCGGAATATTTTCTGTGCAATGGGCACTGAGAAATTTTTTATATTTTAACCAATTTATTTGTGTGGCTGGCGTCGCTAAGTAACCTGACGGAAATACAATTCTATTTGGGTTCGATATAGTAACAATTGTAGGTGTGTGGTCGGATGATAATTCTAAGGAAGCTTCAACATGAATCGTTTCTGTGGGGATGTTTTTAACCACGCCAAAGTCGATAACATCTGGAATTTTTTGCTGATCAGTAGGCCAATATGTTGGTTGCCCGCTCGCGACCACATTTAAACCCATTTTAGAGATTGTGTTAAACAAAACACGACCTTTTGGTGTTATAAGTCGTGACCCCCAGAAGGTATGTTTAGCGTTATAATCGCCAGCGGCCAGAAAACAGGGTCCTAATGATTTATAATATTTATAATATTGGCCTTCTGATATGGAAAATCTAGGTGGAGAGTATAAAGAAGAAATTACTATGTTTCGATTTAGCTCCTCAACACAAATAGTCGTTGCTTGCAGATAGTCTTCACGGTGATCACACATAATGTAGTGTTTGACTCGAGTTTTTATTAAGATGGCAGAACCTCCACAAGCTCTATCTCGAGGGTCCTTGGTATCATATAGTATATAACCATTGATTTTAAACGTATTTCTTAAGGTCAAATGAGTTTCAGAAATCATCATGACATCAATTTGTTTATTTTTAAGAAAGTATTCTAATTCATTTTTATGTTGGCGAATGCCGTTTGCGTTCCAAAAACAAAATTGACTATAAATAGGAGATTTTCGAAAAATTTACTACAAATAGGAGATTTTCGAAAAATTTACTTTAAATAGGAGATTTTCGAAAAATCGACTTTAAATATGAGATTTTCGCAAAATTTACTATAAATAGGAGATTTTCGAATAATATACTATAATAGGAGATTTTCGAAAAAATTTACTATAAATAGGATATTTTGAAAAATTTACATAAATAGGAGAAAAAAAAACTTTACTATAAACAGGGAAATTTTCGAAAAATTTACTTTTAAAGGAAATTTTCGAAAAATTTACTATTAAGGGAAATTTTCGAAAAATTTACTATAAATAGGAAGTTTTCGAAAAATTTACTATAAAAATATATTTTAGAAAAATAATAGGAAATTTTCGAAACATTTCCTTTAAATAAGAAATTTTCGAAAAATTGACTAAAATTAAAAACTTTCGAAAAACTTACTATAAATAGGAAAATGGCGAAGGTGTCAGCAATACTGCAACGATACAGAAACAACAGAGACTTTTTTGCATTGCATTGTTCTTGTCTATGCCTAGAAGAGTTAATCAAAACATTGTAAAAGCAAAACGAATTGTTTCGAACTATTAAAGTTGATCTCTTTTCGCTGCCACCTGATATAAATTCGCCTTGCGTAATAAGAATTTTTTTTAACTTATACTAAAAAATAAAGGTTTTTATTTAAACCAATAACAAAACTTAACAACAACAATTGCTATTGTAGAATGATAATTTTGATAACATGTCACATTCGCTTTAAATCCGTTTTTTCTTCAATTATCAAACTTAATACACGCAATTGCTTAAAAAATAATTTTTACAGAAAACCTAAGAAAGTAGCAGCCAACGCCACATTCAATCGATTTATCAAACTGTCTGTTAAACCAACAAACTAAATATTAAAAAAAAAAAATGTGATCAGGTGAGCCAAAAAAAAAAAACAGGAAATCAATTAATATGACAAGAAATTTAATAATTAAAATTCAATTTTTTGCATGGAACTAACTTTAACCAACCAAATTAAAAACAAAACAAATTCTACAAAAGTGCAATAAACTGTTAATGGTATGAACGAACGAACCGATAGATAGACAGACCATACACCATACACAAACACGCGTGCTAAAAGGCAATTGAAAGAAATAAAAAGGCACAGGAGTGTAAAAAAAGAGTGCCTTTTGTTATTCAAGAAGCCACGCGTATTTCAAATAGCTGTCAACTGTCAGTTTAGTGGTTGGCATACGCTCTTAATAACAAAGAAAAAACAGGCGGAAAATACCACAACAAAAATGAATACAATTTATTATGGCCATAAGGCTGAAGGACTTCACTTCCAAGGTTTCTACAAACAAGTGACTTAAAAATAAAAGAATAAGAAAGTGAAATGAGAACGAAAGAAAAACATTAATCTCTTTTTGGGATGGTGGGTAAAATTAAAAAAAATATGAAATATTGGTAAGGGAAGTGTTTGTTAACCGGATTAATTTGTTGTTTTTTTCACTGCTGCAATTATGGTTTCCCAACTGTCAACACTATTAAATTAACAATATTATTAAATAATGGAATTTGAGAAGTTAGCCTTTAAAAAACCGAATTAAAAGCAAAAATTTTGAGAATTTAGCTATTTTCCCCTCCAACTCTTATAAAAATATTTATTTGCATTTTAAAAGATCACAATTTCACTATTTTACATTAATTTCATTGCTTAAAAAAAATATGCTGGAAAGAAATGCAAGGTCCTAAAACATGCAACAGCTAATTTAAAAGTAGACAATGTTAATCATAAATATTTGTATACTCTTTACCATTCTCTGAAATGGTTAATACTTATATGTAAGCTTGTCTTGCCGTTTGCAATTTATAAATAAAGAATATAAATTAACATACTCGGTCCTTATGAGGTGCAAAGTGGATTTAACGATTTTCGTCTGCCTATTTAAATGAGTTTTCTGACAACTCCAAATAGGATGGGGACTTGGTTGGTATTTACTTATCTTGCATATGCTTCGCTAAATTTTGCTATTCAAATTCAGCCTGATGAAATGGTAAATTTTTTTCTGTATACAAGCATTTTGGTAAGCAATTCAAAACATAAAATAAATGTGGGCGGGATTTGATAATTGTGGCACAAAAAAGATTTATTTAAATAATAAGGACGGTATTTTTGTAACTCTCTGTCCTTATCGCACCATGGTGAAGGGTGTATAAGATTCGCTGTACCCAAATATAGCACTGTTACTTCTTGAATTTAAAGATTTGTACATTTGACCAGAGAACGTAACAGTAGAAAAATTTTCGGAAAATTTCCTATAAAAAGCGAATTTACGAAAAAAATGCTACAAAAAGAAAATTTTTGAAAATTATCTTATAAAAAGTTAATTTTTGCAATAAATACAAATTTTCGAACAGTTTCCTATAAAAAGTCAGTTTAAAAAAAATCATATATAACACTCAGTTTGCGGAATATTTCCTAAACAAAAAAAAAAAAAAAAAAAAAATTTTCGAAAAATTTCCTATAAAAAGCAGATTCGTAAAATTTCCTATAAAAAGCTTATATCTGAAAAGTTTTCTATAAAACACTTATTTTTAAAAAATGTAATATTAAAAACCAGTTATTGGAATATTTCCTATAGTAAAAAATTGTTCGGGTCATTTCCTATAAAAAGCCAATTTTTAGAAAAGTTCCTATAAATAGTAAATTTTCGAAAAAGTTTCTATTAAAAACAAAATATCTGAAAATTTCTTTTAAAAATAAATTTTCGGAGAATTCCCTATAAACAGAAATTTTTTGCAATTTTTCCTTAAGAAAAGCTTATTTTCCGATAATTTTCTATAAGCAAAAATTATCGGAAAACTTCCCATAAGAAAAAATTATCGGAATATTCCTTAAAATTTTTGGAAAATTTCATTTAAAAAGATAATTTTTTAAAATAAATAGCAAATTTACGGAAAACTTTCCTATACTTTCCTAAATTTCGGAGCGAAATTCTGGAAAAAAGCCTATAACACAATTATAAAACACTTATCTTTAAAAAAATTTAATATGAAAAACAATTTTCTGGAATATTTCCTATAACAAATTAATTTTCGCAAATTTCCTATAAAAAGCCAGTTTTTAGAAAAGTTCCTATAAATATTAAATTTTCATAAAAGTTTCTATAAAAAACAAATTTTCGGGAAATTTCCTGTAAAGAGCCAGTTTTAAAAAAAGTTCCTATAAATAGTAACTTTTCGTAAAAGTTTGTATAAATAACAAATTTTCGGGAAATTTTCTATCAAAACAAACAGAAATTTTTGGGAAATATTCTGTTGAAAATAAATTTTCGGAAAATTTCCTATAAAAACAAACTCTCGGAGAAGAAACAGAAATTTTTGCAAAATTTCCTAAGAAAAAGCAAATTTTTAAACAATTTAGCAAACATTTTTTAAAATTTTCTATAAGCAAAAAATTAAAAATTTATGGAAAATTTCCTTTATAAATAGCTAATTTACGAAAACTATGCTCTAAGAAGAATATTTCTGAATAGTTTCCTAAATTTCGGAGCGAAATTCTTAGAAAAGGTCCTACAACAAAAATTACATATAACAAACAAATTTTTGGAAAAGTTTATGTTACAATCAAAAAGTTCCTATAAAAAACTATTTGTCGGAATATCTTCTGTATCATCTATCAAATTTCCAAAAATTTTCTTTTAAAAACGAACTTTAAAGAAAATTTTCTATAAAATTCTAATTTCCTAGTACTTTCAATGAAAAGCAAGTTTTCACAAAGTTTGCTATAAAAACTAATGGTTTCGGAAATATCCTACAAAATAAACGTTTTTTTTTTTTTGAAAATTTTCTATAAACTTTAAATATACCGGGTGATTTTTAAGCTATCATCTTTTTGGCAACACTGGTTTAAACAGCTGATGTACGTTTCTTGTTTTGTTTTACTGTCAAACATCTTCAGTTTGGTCTATAATTTTACCATGAATCGTCTTACAAACGAACAACGCTTGGAAATTATTGAATTTTATTATCAAAATGCGTGCTCTGTTAAGAAAAATGGCATCATTGGACCGTACTTCTTCAAAGATGATGCGAATCGTAACGTAACTGTGAATGGTGAGCGCTACTGTGAGATGATATCCAACTTTTTTTTGCCCAAAATGCAAGAGCTTGACGGTTTCAACAAGACGGTGCCACATGCCACACAGCACGCTTAACAATGGACTTATTGAGAGGCGAATTCGGTGAACATTTTATTTCACTATCGGGACCGGTCAATTGGCCGCCTAGATCGTGCGATTTAACGCCTTTAGACTATTTTTTGTGGGGCTATGTTTAAGCTCATGTCTATGCACACATGCCCGCTTCAATTGACGCATTGGAAGACAACATTGAAGCATTTATTCATGAGATACCGGCCGAAATGTTGGAAAGAGTATGCCCAAATTGGACTAAGCGGATGGACCATTTGAGGCGCATGAAATAATCTTCAAACATTAAATTATATGGACCGTACTATCGATTCAAATAAAGATTTCATGTTTTTTTCTGAATTTTATGTGTTTTTTTTAAACTTTCCTATAGCTCTTAAAAAATCACCCGATATATATAAAACTGCTATAAAAACCATAACATATAAAATAATACAAAACTAAAATTTTGAAAAAATGATATTTTGAAAATGGGAGTATACAAATAATAATTTTTGCAAATGGCGAGTCTATGTCAACAAGCATCAGACTCTTGAAGTCCTCGAAGCGAGTATCCATCAGGAATGCGAGAGAACTTATCGCCAGTACTTCCGACAAGAGTGATTGAAAACTACATAAATCGGGCCCGTATGGTTATCAATTCTGGAGGCAGCTAGCCACTTTGCCGATATCATTCTTTTCATCTACTAAAAAAAATTTCGACATAAAATAATCCAAAAATAATTAGTATTGTGGTTATTTTGTTGAACTATTTATGGTTTTTAATCCAAATTTTTAATATTTTTAATACGGCTTAAGTTCATCAAATTTAATTTATATTAAATTATTTTTATGAAGAAAGGAATTTTACAACATGAAAATTAATTAAAATTTACTGATAATTTTTCATTCTTGACTCAATCTGGGCTCGAACCCAGGCGTTTTTTACGGACAGGTTACCCTGACATGTTTCGATTGCAACCACTCAATCTCCTCAGAGGGCTTGCCGTTTAACACTCGCAGCCATCGACGACTGCTGACGTCATTAGTCAAACATCAATCCTTAAACCAAATTGTATTTAACCTTTGGTAGATCGAAATTTTTAAGTTTCATGTCAGTTGAATACTTTTGCACCACCTCGTACTTTAGTTGTACAGACAAACATCTTAGATGTAAACGTGTCCTGCTCTTTAAAAACACGGAATGGCAAACTTAATATACCCACTACTTGAGGCGAAGCAGGTAATGATAATCTACGAATCAACCAGCAAAAAAATTAATAAATATGTAAATAAATAAACAATCAAAATGGAAAAAATAAAAAGAAGACAACTAGTGCGGGTTGATACTCAAATTCACCAACAAAAAGTCCTTTTTAAATAAAAAAAAAACATAACAAAAGAATCGTACTCCTACATATGAACAAAAGAGAGTTACACAATTACATTTAGTTAAATTTTCTTGAACCTCCTTATGGTACAATCAACAACCATCAGGACAAAGTCAACATTTTTTTTACGTCTTTTTGTTTTCCAACCGGAAGTGGACAATCAAAAGAGCAGAACAGGTCATTATTGCTGTTGCTGTTGTTGGTGCTTTTATTACGAAATTAAATTGTCGTTAATATAGAATTTGCATATCAAAACCTAAACGAAATACGTTCATATTAAATATTTTAATAAAAAAAAAACAAGTTAGAGTGCTATGTTCGGCTGTGCCGAATCTTATATACCCTTCACCATTGTGCGAGCAGAATACAGTGCAACTAGACAAAAACTAAATAAAACTGGTAAATATTTTTTTTAAATCGTTTTTAGAACATAAAAATTAACAGAAAAATTCTCTTTGAAAAATTTAACCAGAGGACTAACAGTTTCTAAACTCAACCCCCTAGACGACTGAACCATAAACGAACGTTGTTTGAATATCATTAAAATGAAACATGGCCCGAATAAGAGACAGCCGGTTTTGAACTTTATAAGGTGTAGGATCAACATTGTAGAAATTACAAACGGAATGACAAAGTTGTATTTACCCTTTTTACCTTCGGTGAAGGGTATAAGAAGAGTAATTTTTGGGAATTCAGTATTTCGGTTATAACTCAGGCATTTTTTAACTGATTTGACAGATTTATATACCGACGTGTTTAAGATGAAATTTGCCATTTACTTGAGTTATAAAGTTTGGACTCGGGGAGATCTATGGTTCCCGAAAGTGGTTATTTAAAAAAAATAAAAAAATAAATCTGGTCATAAAATATGTTCTACTAAAAAAATCCGATATTTTGGTATCTAAGGCATATCCATAGGACGTATGGCAGCCCTAAAATTTAGGTTTTTATAAAAGTTTTGATGTTTTTTAGCCCATTTTTGAAGTATTTTGCTCATAAATTACCCATTGTCTAACTTATTTTATAGTTTTATATACCGACGTGTTTAGTTTAAGAATTCTACCATTTACTTAATTTATATTTATATATAAACATTTATATATGCTTGTATACATATATTTTAACAAAGTTAATTATAAAAAAGAGTAATTTTTGGGGATTCAGTATTTCGGGTATAACTCAGCCATATCTTAACCGATTTGACAGATTTATATACCGACGTGTTTAAGAAGAAATTTGGCATTTACTTGAGTTATAAAGTGGATATTTAATTTTGGTCATAACTTTTTTGTATCTGAACCGATTTTCCCGAGTTTTTTATATTTTATGTTGTATGTTTTATGTTCTACTAAAAATTTCCGATATTTTGGTATATAAGTCATATCCATAGGACATGGCAGCCCTAAAATTTAGGTTCTTATACAATTTTTAATTTTTTTTTGTACGGGAGGTACCACGCCCACTTCTCTAATCCCGCCCACATTTTGTAGGATGGTGTGTATTGGCAACATAAATGTGTGTACCTAATTTGGAAAATTTGGCTTTTGCCGATCCCCAGATAATCAGCAAAAAGTAATAAAAATACAACAACCACAAGTGATTATTGGTAAAAATTAGAGGTAGTCGTGGTTTTTTGCTCATAACTCAGCCATTTGTGGACCGATCTTGCTGAATTTCAATAGCAAACAATTCCGGACCATATGTGACATAAATGTGTAACAACCTGGCCCCCATCATATATGGGGTCTTCGAAAAACCAATTTCAACGGACAGACGGACATGATTAAATCAACTTCGCTCCTCATAAGGACCCAGAATATATATACTTTATAGGGTCTTAGATCAATATTGTAGAAATTACAAACGGAATGACAAACTTATATATACCCTTTCTATCTTCGGTGAAGGGTATAAAAAAAAAATTGTTAGGAAATAAGAAGACAAATAATACATTTTATACATATAAATAATTGAAGCAACAACAAAAAACAAAAAAAAAAAAGCAGAAGCAGAAAAAAGTCAACAAAAATAATAATTTTGTATTCAAGTGTAGGAGTCTACCAGGGTGGAGGTTGTTAAATATAAAATAAAATACAATTCAAAGGAACTATGGTTACAGGCTTCGAGGATCTACATTTAAACAGAAAATTAAACCAAAGAAAAATAGTTTGCGCAATATTTCGTATAAATAAAAAAAAGAAATTCTTTAAATTTTTCTAAACATAGAATATTTTATCGGAAAAAGCTTATTTAAGGAAATAAAAACTTGAAGAATTTCCAAAAATGGCAAATTTCACAAAATTAACCATAAATATGCAAAATTAATACCAAACTTCCAAAAAGAGTGTGCTATAAAAAACCAATTTTAATTTAATTATTAAAAATAAAACGATAAAAATAGCAAATTAATAAAAAGGATAATATGGGCAATTCCATCATGTCGTACGTGAGCGTCGTACACATTTAAATTGAAAAAAGTCAACATAAAACGGATTTTTATTTTGACAATAGATTTAGCTTATAGCTCTTAATAAGCCTTAAAATTTTCAAGGTAAATGTAAAAAATTAAGGCATTCCCACGTGAAAAAATACAGAAGTGGTTTTCGCGGCCACCAATTCAAACCCCGATTTCAGTGAAACCAGAGGCAATATTTTAATGCGACAAACATTAGAATTTTATGCACTAATAGCTCTTAAAAATGTTTTTTATTTTACCCATAAATTATTTAACTTTTTCAACAAATAGAATCTGGGAATTTATTTCTCATAGTGATAGTGCTTAGAAAATATTCCTGGAAAATATTGAAGGAATAAGACTATTAAAGTATAAATGCTTTTGAGGATTGTAATTTGACTTAGAATACACATTAGAATAATATGAAAATTTATATAACTTTTTTTAAGTAAGTTTTTATCAATGTCGCATGTGACAAGTCGCTCGTGACATGTGTTTCCATCATTATATTTATGTTGTTTCTGTTCCTTTTTTAACAAAATAATATATACGAGCTTAGTTAAAAATTTTTTTAAATGAACGTAAGTACTAAAGCCCTGCACGAATGCATTTGTTTCTTTTTCACAGTTCCCCACGCCAAGTTATTTTTGTGTCAAATACTGTGTTTTTTTAAAATCAGTTGGTTTCAAACAACTCGTTGGTAAGCAGGGGGGTTACCGCGTATTTCGATTCGAAAGAAATCATTTACGGATTCGAACAATTTGTACTGTGTATTACGATTTTCGTAATATTTGTTTCGAATAAACGGACGTTTTTCACACTTTATTGAAAACAAAAAATCACTTTCTTAAAAGAGACTCTCTATTACGAACAAATATTGTTCATCAAATTTCCCATTTTTTAAAAAATACAACCTCTGTCATCGTTTCGAACGATTACGAAAATCGTAATACACAGTACAAATTGTTCGAATCCGTAAATGATTTCTTTCGAATCGACATACGCGGTAACCCCCCAGTAGTTTAATTTAAAAAACAAATCAACGCAATCAACAACAATTGTGAGTCTATAATAGGGAATTCCATTTCTTTGCACAATTGTGTATACCATTACTAACACATATTTTTATGCTCATCAATTCAGTCGTCGATGAGACTTCGACAAGTGTACAAAATGTGTAAAAAATAAGATAATTCATATCACCTACTTTGTTACTGTTGTTTGGTGTGATTCGTTTGATTCGTGCGATTCGTGTGATTTGGTGTAGTCTGTGTTATTCGTTTGTTTCGTTGTTGTGTGGCGTTTATTTCGTGCTCTTTTCACTTCGTATTTGGTCGTTTATAACACACTAATTTAAATTCATTTGCATTTGGGTGTTTATATTTTTTTCGTGCTTTATGTGTTTTTCACAATACAGAATTTGATTCGTTAGCAAAAAGCAATCGACAATTAGTAGTTGAAAAACAAACGAATGTTTTGAATCGGCATTCAAATGCATTCGTGCAGGGCTTTACCAGGTTCGCCCGGTGGCCGAATTTCGACTATTTGACAGTTACTGCAAAAATAAATCTTTACCCCTTCATACCATGTAAGTATATATGTTAATATGTATTTGTGATTCCTGCTTCAAATAAGGACCACTAAAATTTACGAAAAAAATAACAAATTGCTTTCCATATAAATATCCTTTTATTCGTGACTTTAATTTCTCTATAAAATCATAAAAAAACTGTAATTCATCAAAAATTATTAAAAATTTTATATTGTTGATGTTCCCTGAAAAAGTCACACATAGGCGTGACGAAATATAGTCTAAAATAAATCAAGTAATTGTATAAAAAACAACAGGCCTCAAGCTTAATAAATAAATATTGATTAAAAATAAAAATATATATATATTTTTTTAATTTATTTTTATTATTGAATCTTATCGAAATTTACAATATGTATTCAAACCTTAATTCTACTTGTTGTTTATTAGTTGTTACCAATGTAACCACTAACTGCTGTATTCAAATTTTAAAAATGTCTTCTAGTTAGGCTCAAAGTATCGGTTCTTTTTAGCCTCTGGTGACCTTCGAACTGAAGCAGACCCCGATCGAGGTAGTTAGGGTGGACCATTAGTTTATCTATGTAGCTAAATGAATATTTTTTAATTTCCTCCTGGATAGTGGGGACGTTGAGATCTCTGTGGATAATATCATTACGTATATACCATGCGGCGCAGACAATTTGTCGTAGTATTCTAGACTGTCTTCTTTGAAGCTTTTGGATGTTAGATGCGTATACAGTACCCCATAATTGGGTGCCATATGTCCATATTGGTTTTATGATGGACTTGTATAAGAGAATTTTGTTGTCTAAAGACAAGTTTGAGTTTCGACCGATTAGCCAATGTAGTTGAGCTGCTTTGAGTTTCATAGCCGTTATTTTCGCGACGAGACCAGGTCAAGTTATTTATTTTTACAGCTGGGCACGTTTGTCGTCTGAGCGTGAAAGTTAAGTGAGCACATTTAGCCGGGTTAACCTTTATTCTCCATTTTTCTAGCCAGGCCTCTAGTTCATCTATGTGGGACTGCAGATTTTGCGATGCGACTTTTGGGTCATGGTTAAGGCTAATAAATGCTGCGTCGTCTGCAAATGTAGAGGTATGCGTGCACAGGTTTGTTGGCATATCCGCTGTGTATATTATATATAGAAGCGCTCCTAATATGCAGCCTTGGGGGACACCAGCAGTAATTTTCTTGAGGGGGGAGTATTTACTTGCGACCTTACTATGAATGTTCTGCCTGTAAGATAGCTCTCCAGAAGCTTGTGAGTGTTTTGAGGAAGCATTCGTGTTATTTTGATGAGTATCCCATCATGCCAAACTTAGTCAAATGCTTGGGAAATGTCTATAAACAGGGCTGAGCAGTATTGCTTTTTCTCAAACGCCGATCAAATTAGGGTGACAACTCTATGCACTTGTTCTATTGTACCATGTTTCGCTCTGAATCCAAACTGGTGATCCGGGATGATGTCGTGTTCATTTAGATGAGGAGTTATACTTAAAACGAATATTTTTGCGAAAAGCTTCGATAGGATTGATAATAAGCTTATCGGTCTCTACGACGCAACCTGGCTACCATCTTTTCCTGGCTTGGAAATCCGAACAATTATAGACCTCTTCCATGAGGATGGGAAGTATCCGACTCTTAAAATCGCGTTAAAAATGAGCAGTAAGATTCTAGAAGCAGACGATGGTAAGTTTCTTATCATTGACCCTGTGATGCGGTCAGGTCCGGGGATTTTTCTAATATTCACTTTTTCTATTGCAGATTTTACTTGAGTTATGTTAAATTTTATTGGATGGTTTACCTTATCAGAAATGATTGGACGACAGGAACAAGTATGTGCATCATGTGGCGTGAAAACTTTCTCAAGGTGGCCCGCGAAAGCCTTTAATTTTTCATTTGTGTTTTTGGCCCAAGTGCGGTTTTCCAGTCTTAATGGAGATTCTTGGGTTATAGGGCATTTCATATGCCGTACAGCCTTCCATAAGCTGTAATTGGAGTTTTTTGTGGCATCTAGGCTGTTTAGATAGCCTTCAATTGCAGACTCGTGGTTCTGTCTCAATTTGTTGCGAAGAGTTGTCAGGCATAATTGTAGTTGGGCCTAAGTGGTTGGGGAACGACTGTTTTGCCATTGTCTTCTTAACTTCCTTTTTTCTCTGATAAGGGTCTCGATTTCCGTCGATGTATTCTAAGGAGCACGTTTAATTGTCCGCTTGATTGGGGTTGCATTTCTTGCTGCAGAATCCAAGAGTTCTGTAAATCGGTCGACAGCTATTTGGATGTTAGATGAATTTTTTAGGGGAATGCACTGTGATAGGTGAGAGCTCACATACATTTTATACTTTAACCAAATTGTGTTTCTGTTTGGATAGGAAATAAAGTTTGCAACTGCGGCGTCAGAGTTGCCTTTTAAAATGAGGATTGAAGGTGAATGATCAGCCGATAGATCATAGGAGGAACTAACTAGTACCTGATCGCGCTTGATGTTTTTAATTACAGCAAAGTCAATAAGGTCTGGTAGCTTGTTGAAGTCGATTGGCCAATAGGTAGGCTCACCACTCGATACGACATCAAAATTATTTGCAGTTACGGTATTGTATAGCTGAGTACCTCTAGTACTAATAAGTCTGGAGCCCCAATATGTATGTTTAGCGTTGTAATCGCCAGCAGCAATGAATTTCTGGCCCAATGTGGAGAAGAATTTGAGAAATTTATCGTGTACAATTTTGTGCCTCGGGGGACAATAAACGGATGACAACGTAAGTTTGAAATCAGTAAGATTTATAGATGTGGCCTGGATACAACCTTCTTCGAACTCTGGCAATGGTAAGTGTCTGATGTGTTTGTGCACAATTATGGCTGTGCCACCACAAGCACGTCCGCTGGGATGTTTTGCGTCATACGTCCATTTACACTAAAGCTGTTTTTATAAAAATAAATGACTACAACCAAGGACTACACTGCAGCATAACAGTATATTATTTCGAGAGAACCGGTGCGCTTATGCAATTGTGTACATGTGTGTTTGCAAGTAAATGTATGTATTCACTTAAATAAATCATTTATATAAAATAATAATCTTCCAATTTTTTAATTTTGGCACTTACGATGTCGCACGTGACCATCTTTATATAAGTACCAAGACTACAAACCTTCTTTTTCTTAAGCAAGTTTTCTTTTATTCTAATTTTATAAAAAATCTCTGTTTGTTCCCGATAATTGATAAGCTTTCTGCATTTACTTTCGACGCACTGATATAAAATCTTGATTTTTAATATCGCACGTGACATCGAAATATGATAACACAAAGAAAAAAATTACGGTTATTTGCAATCGCATAGTTTCTTATTTATTTTTTTTACTCTTTTTGCACCCACCAAAAGCTTTAAGATAGAAAAAGTCAATGCAAAATGTCTCTGTTAAAGAGCCTTTTTTTAAAAAAACAAAACGTACAATTGAAATATCCAAATGACAAAAATTGCACTTGTTGGACTTTGCATTACTAAATCTTGAAATAGGTTATAAATAAATATACATTTTTTAACATTAATTTAATTTGATTGTTTCTATGTAAAAATATGCAAAAACAAAGGCGCCTATTCATAAATTATTACCAAGTGTTAACTTTTTTAAGTACCTATTTAAGTTATTCACAGATGATTACTTTCAGCATAAAAAGTTTACACTTAATTATAGGTTAAGCTGTAACTAAATGCTAACTAACTAATTTATTCAAAGAACAGCTGATTGATATCATTTTATAATTTATTTCAAAAGTACAACATTTTTGAAGTGGTTATAAAAAATAAATGAAAAAAATTATAAGAGATATTCAAATAATATCAGATAAAAACATGGCAAAAAATAGTTAAGACGTATAAAACACGCTGCAATCCATTTGAAATGCATTTCTACTGCATCCAAAAAACATTCATACAAAAAAAAAAATAAACTAGAGAGAACAAAAAATGGGTTTTTAATTGTTTGATAAGCTTTTTAATTAATTACAGAATATATCGTTCAAAATATTATCGACATTTAATTTTCTCTACATGCCAATATGCATGGTTGCATTTCTTCTATCAGCTGAGAGCTGTTACAACGTTAGTTATGAATTGTGAATAATATCTATAAATATCTATGAACTGTTTTTTAGTTTCTGTTTTTTTAGTTACAACTTTTGTTATGATTTCTGAATATGCGCCAAAGTCTTTTCAATAACTTTTAATATTCTTGTTTCGCAGGACCTATCGGTGGAAATGTCCATATCGACATATTTAAAATTTTTTAGAAATTCCCTATAAATAGCAACTTTATACAACGTACAGCAGTCTCGACATGTCTCTGTGACTGAAGTTGAGACGACGCTCAGAGCGACCTAGGTCGTATGTGGGCCATGTTACTTTGGTAGCCCTGCAGCCATGCAGTTTCTTCCATTTATCGTCAGTCATATCCAGTTAGTGTCTGAAGATTTTGCTTCTGATAGTACCCAGGGGTGTTGCGACTGGCACACCTTGTGTAATATCAAGAGCGACTCCAGTCTTGGCCAGCCCATTTGCCTGTTCATGACCGTAATGGTCCCTTTGCGCAGGGATCCAAATTAAGGCAATCTCAGATAGGCTGCCCAGTCTGGATAGTTCTTCCGTACACTAGCTGACGAGAATGCTCAGCTCTTCTAAAGAACTACTACGTAGAGCGCCTGTTATTCCGGAACATTCGGAACATTCGGAACATGGCTTATCATGGAACCGGCAAACAAAAATTTTGTGATGAAGCAAGAATTCTTTTGAGGGTTCTTTGTGTCGAATATTATCTAAATATCAACACTTTTTTAAAATTTCATTGTCATCAAGCGGTTTTGGAGAGGGGGATTATGTGGGACCTATGGTAATTTTTGGACCTACCGGTACAATATTGCTATTATATAGAGTAGCTATTATCAAATAAATCGTTGACAAAATTGTATATCAGTACCAACATTTATAAGGAGGTTATGGCACTTAAAGCGATTTTCGAGAGTGGTATTTGTATAGAAGCTAATGTCAAACATGGACCGATTAAAAAAAAAATTGTAAGACCATTAATATTGCATTATAAAATCGAACAAATTAAATCCTAATAACAACATAACAATATAGTTTTAGGGCACAAAGACTCTTCCGGATGAAGTTTGCCATTTTCAATATTCTTTGTCCTTATGACAATTAAAACGTAAGTATGTACCAAATTTTATTAAATTATCTTTAAAATTGCGTCCTGTACTTTGCGCACAATGTTAAATGGTCAGACAATCGGAAGGTCGGACGGACGGACATTGTTAGAACGACTCTGGTACTTTTCTGTTCTTCAAATGGTACTTTTTGAATTGTAGTTACTATCTGACCTAGAAACATAAAATTAAACATTGAAGGTCCTGAGTGATGAGAATCTGTAAGAAAAAATCAATATGCAAGGTTCTCAGTGAATGAAACCTGTAAGTGGGACCATTTTGGTACTTTTAAGTTCTTTAACTGGTACTTTTTTAATTTTCGTTAATATTGCACCTAGAAACATAATATTTAACATGCTAGAATCTATAAGAGGGAACTTTTTTGTCTTTCAACTGGTACTTTTTGAATTTTCCTAATTATTATACCAAGAAACATAAAATTAATCAGGCTTGGTCCAGAGTGAATGATAATCATATGAGGTATATTTTTGGTACTTTTTCGTTTTAACTGGTACCTTATGAAATTTTATTAATACTGAACCTAGAAATATAAAATTCAACATGCAGAGTGATTAAGAAACTATAAGAGCATACTTCTTGGTACTTTTTTATTTTCAAATGGTACTTTCTCTTTTTTTTTTGTATTATGACTTACAAAATTAAATTTAACATTTACGAATTTGAGTGGAAGATAACATATGGACCGGAGGTTGGTCTGTCGCCAGATCGATTCAATAAGACGAAAAAAACAAATGCTTAAAACATGGAAATTCATGTATACTGACATGTATGTTTTCTTCATATTTGCATTAATAATTATGGTCGAATTTCGACCACTGGGAAAACACTAGTAAAACAATAAAAAGCTGTAAAATTATGTGTGGTTTATAGAACACGAGCGCAAAACTCGTCCGTTTAACGTCCATTTAAAACAAAAACAAAATTTCTAAATTTAATGATACGGGGAAAACCCGTGGACTTCTTGTGGTTGGTAGGGTATAGGGTAAGAACGGGGATATCGGTAATTGCGGGTAACTGGTTGACAGGGACCCATGTGATGAGGATGGAACAATGTTAATATGATAACTTCAGAAGTTGTCATGATAATGAGGAGGAACTAACAGTGTTGCACTTTCTCTGCTAATGCCCTGTTCTTGAGGTTATAAGGATGATTCAGTTAGGGAGAGGGACTTAGGTCGATCTCTTTTTTTCTACAGGAAATCGAAACAGGTCGAGGCTGCAGTGATATCGGATGAGTTATCTGATAATACAGGCTTGACTCTGGTCACTGGCTCAGAGACCGCTATAAGGAGCCAAGTGAGACGTCCTCGTGTCGCGACAAATATAGAAAAATAAATCAGAACTGTTAACACACACCCGCGACATTTTAAAAATTAGCTGTTAAACTAATCCCAATAAGCACAAATTTTTTGTGAATTCCAATGTTGGAAATCCAGTGTGATTCCAAGCTTGAATTACATTTGAAATCCATCCTCTTTCCAGTCTTTTCAAATTTGTTTAAAGCATATGTTATATATGGTACAGAGTTGTTGCAAAATCATTGGCGGCGGTGATGATGATGATGATGATGATTTTATAATAAAATTTATGCTTACGAGTCGAGCACAAAAATCTGACGAGTCGAAAACAATTTGTGCTCGCTAGTTTAAAAATAAATCTCGCGAGCACAAATTTGAAAACAAGTGAGTTGACTCGAATTGTGCTCACGAGTCGAATTTTTTCCTACCCTGGTAAAAACACTATTTAAATACTGTTGTAACATTGCTTGAATAACACTGAAATTCCATGCTTGAATTCAACGGTAAAAACAGGTTCGGTTCGACTTGAATTCCACTGCAATTCCATGCTTGAATTCAAGTGTAAAAACAGGTTCGGTTCAACTTAAAACACACTGGTAATGCTTTGTTTGACTGTAATTCAATGGTTAATTTTGCTGGATTCGCTATTGAATTCAACTGTGTTTCAACTGTAATTCAACACTGAAAATTGGAAATTGTGACTGGATTTCAAATGTAATTCCACTTGAATTCTGGCCAAAATGCTTATTGGGATGTTATAATATAAAGTGTTAAGTAGCGTAAGTATTAATGCAGTATTTTCAGCTGACAAACCTCCTGACTGGCAATTACAACTTTATAGAATTAAAAATGAAGTGAACGCTTACCTTTCTTTTATTGTTTGGCTATATTCCTTAATTTATAATATGTTTCTCATGAATTTGCTAGTCCTGATCCTTTAGAAGTTTGATGAAAATTTTTCATTTGCTTTGAAAAGTTATTGAAATTCTGAAATAATAAAAATCCATAAAATAATTTGAATTTAATAAAAGCAAGTAAGAGTGCTATATTCGGCTGTGCCGAATCTTATATACCCTTCACCATTTTGCGAGCAGAATACAGAGCAACTAGACAAAAACTAAATAAAACTGGTAAATATTTTTTTTTTAAAATAAGAGACAACCGGTTTTGAACTTCGCTTTTCATTAGGGCCCAGAATATATATACTTTATACGGTGTAGGATCAATATTGTAGAAATTACAGTTATATATACCTTTTTTACCTTCGGTGAAGGGTATAAAAAGAGTAATTTTTGGGAATTCAGGGGTCTAATCACAGCATTCGATACTATCGTATCGAATAAACTATTGAATTTTTTTGCAAACGATAGACACTGGCGTATCGAATGAAAACTCGATACATGTAATGTCGAGTTACTCGATGTCGAATGCTATTATTTCAAATTCAATACATTTCATTCGATATGGAGTTTCAAGATACAAAAATAAATAATTTCGATGAATTTTGCTCGATATCGTATGCGGTGATTAGACCTCAGTATTTCGGTTATAACTCATACAAATTTCCGACATTTTAGGTTTTTATAAAAATTTTGATGTTTTTTAGCCCATTTTTGGAGTATTTTGCTTATAAATTACCCATTACCTAACCGATTTGATATTTTTATATACCGACGTGTTAAGGAAGAATTTAACCATTTACTTAAGCTATATTTATATATAAACATTTATATTTACTTGTATACATATATTTTAACAAAGTTAATTATAAAAAGAGTAATTTTTGGGGATTCAGTATTTCGGTTGTAACTCTGCCATTTTTTAACCGAATTGACAGATTTATATACCGACGTGTTGAAGAAGAAATTTACCATTTACTGTAGTTATATAGCTTGGACTCGGGGAGATCTATGGTTCCCGAAAGTGGGTATTTAAAAAATTTTGGTCATAACTTTTTTGTGTCTGAACCGATTTTCCCGAGTTTTTTATAAAATATGTTCTAAATTTCCGATATTTTGGTATGTAAGTCATATCCATAGGACATATGGCAGCCTTTAAATTTAGCTTTTGATAAAATTTGTAATTTTTTTTGTACGGTAGGTACCACGCCCACTTCTCCAATCCCGCCCACATTTTGTAGGATGGTGTGTATTGGCAACCTTAATGTGTGTACCTAATTTGGAAACTTTGGCTCTTGCCGTTCTCAAGATATACAGAAATAAAAAAAATACAACAACAAGGGATTTTTGGAAAAATTTAGAGGTAGTCGTGGTTTTTTGCTCATATCTCCGTCATTTTTGGACCGATCTGGCTGAATTTCAATAGCAAACTTAATCGGAGTATATGTGACATAAATATACATCAACCTAGTCCACATCATTTTTGGGGTTTTCGGAAAACCCATTTCAACATACACACGGACGGACGGATGGACAGACGGACAACCGGATTTGAACTTCGCTTTTCATAAGGACCCAGAATATATATACTTTATAGGGTGTATGATCAATATTGTGGAACATACAAACGGAATGACAAAGTTATATATACCCTCTTACCTTCGGTGAAGGGTATAAAAATAGTGACTGACAGCAAAAAGAAAATGAATAAACAAATTGCAACTAGAGAAATTACTAGCGAAAGGTAATGCAGAAGGTCATTAGATTTTTCTTTAATAAAGAATTTTTTCCCAATGTTTTCCTACACAACTGTTTTTATTTTGCCGTATGTGTTGTTGGGTGTGTTAAAATTCTTAATGATTGGCAATTGTTAAGCTTGTCATGTTTTCAATTCAATTCATTTTTCTTTATTCTTTCGATTCATTTTTTCTCTTATTCCTCTGTACATGTAGAAGTCTCAATCATATGGCGCATAAATGAATGAATAAATAAAAGAATAATTTTATGCATGATTGTAAATGTATTCGAAAAATACACACACGCACACACATATGTGGGAAGAAAAAGTTTCACATTCTACATTCTAGGAATTACCCATAACTGATTGTTTTTATGTGTAGATGCATCGGCAGGATAACTGAAAATATTGTTTGCATTTATTCGTAAAACGTAATACCTATAAAGACCTAAGACAAAACGGAAATAATTCCTTTTTTTAATATTTTCGAAGTGGGTATTATTGTTAAGCATCCTGGTAAATAAAAAAATAACCCCTAACCAGATAGATGGAAGTGAAGATTAGATTTCCGCTTAATCATAGACTTAAAAAAATAATAATAAAAAAAACAAAAAAGATTTTATTACAACTTTGGAAATAAGTAAAAAAAATCTTTTTTTGGAAAGAAAAATCATTTCCAAGATTTTGAAAATTTGATATTTACTAACAAATATGGCTAAGAATTATAAGAAAAAATTGGGATAAAAATATTGAGATTCATTATATACAAAATTTATTTAAAAACTCTAAGCCCATATTAAAGCGGGGCTGAGTTTGCGAAAATACAAGAGTTTTTAATAAGCATATTAATAACTATTAAGAGAAGTTTTAGTTAGCGAAGCCGGTGATTGTTTTACCAAAGAGGAGAAAATCCTTGCCCCTGCCGAAGGCCCTCTATCCAGAGTAGCTTTACTGCCTGTTGTAAAACACGAGAGCAAGACTCGTTTGATAGGTAGCAAAGCCGCTGTTTGTTATTTAGGAAATATTTATTTTTCAACACTCCTATTGGAATAAACTACACAAGTATTTACCTTGTGTACTTCCGTTGTATTTTCATGTAAAATTTTGTATAAAAAAAAATGTAATTGGAGTTAAAGAGTTAAAAATTTTGACAAAGATAATGTATAATCAGAAAGAAATATTCTAAAGCCTAAAAATGAGAAAAATATTGGCCATATAGTTTTAGAAATGTAGCGGAAAATCGCATATGTTTTTAAAAAAAATTTTAAGCTCCATAGCTCGAAAACTATGAGTTTGCGCCACTTTTTAATATAAGCTTAGGTACTTTTTTATTCGGTGCTTCGTCGGTAAATTAGATTTGATCCAAATAAATAATAATTTAACAAAAAGTACATTTTTAATAAAAAGTACCTATTAACAAGAAGTACCTTTTAAAAAAAAGTACCTTGTTAATAAACAGTACCTTTTTAATAAAAATTACATTTTTAAAAAGATGTACCTTTTAAATTAGAAGAACTTTGTAATAAAAAGTACCTTGTTAATAAAAAGTAACTTTTGAATAAAGTAAGGTAATAAATATCTATTTAATAAAAAGTACCTTTTAAATAAAAAGTACCTTTTAAATAAAAAGTACCTTTTAAATAAAAAGTACCTTTTAAATAAAAAGTACCTTTTAAATAAAAAGTACCTTTTAAATAAAAAGTACCTTTTAAATAAAAAGTACCTTTTAAATAAAAAGTACCTTTTAAATAAAAAGTACCTTTTAAATAAAAAGTACCTTTTAAATAAAAAGTACCTTTTAAATAAAAAGTACCTTTTAAATAAAAAGTACCTTTTAAATAAAAAGTACCTTTTAAATAAAAAGTACCTTTTAAATAAAAAGTACCTTTTAAATTAAAAGTACCTTTTAAATAAAAAGTACCTTTAAAATAAAAAGTACCTTTTAAATAAAAAGTACCTTTTAAATAAAAAGTACCTTTTAAATAAAAAGTACCTTTTAAATAAAAAGTACTTTTAAATAAAAAGTACCTTTTAAATAAAAAGTACCTTTTAAATAAAAAGTACCTTTTAAATAAAAAGTACCTTTTAAATAAAAAGTACCTTTTAAATAAAAAGTACCTTTTTAATAAAAAGTACCTTTTAAATAAAAAGTACCTTTTAAATAAAAAGTACCTTTTAAATAAAAAGTACCTTTTAAATAAAAAGTACCTTTTAAATAAAAAGTACCTTTTAAATAAAAAGTACCTTTTAAATAAAAAATACCTTTTAAATAAAAAGTACCTTTTAAATAAAAAGTACCTTTTAAATAAAAAGTACCTTTTAAATAAAAAGTACCTTTTAAATAAAAAGTACCTTTTAAATAAAAAGTACCTTTTAAATAAAAAGTACCTTTTAAATAAAAAGTACCTTTTAAATAAAAAGTACCTTTTAAATAAAAAGTACCTTTTAAATAAAAAGTACCTTTTAAATAAAAAGTACCTTTTAAATAAAAAGTACCTTTTAAATAAAAAGTACCTTTTAAATGAAAAGTACCTTTTAAATAAAAAGTACCTTTTAAATAAAAAGTACCTTTTAAATAAAAAGTACCTTTTAAATAAAAAGTACCTTTTAAATAAAAAGTACCTTTTAAATAAAAAGTACCTTTTAAATCAAAAGTACCTTTTAAATAAAAAGTACCTTTTAAATAAAAAGTACCTTTTAAATAAAAAGTACCTTTTAAATAAAAAGTACCTTTTAAATAAAAAGTACCTTTTAAATAAAAAGTACCTTTTAAATAAAAAGTACCTTTTAAATAAAAAGTACCTTTTAAATAAAAAGTACCTTTTAAATAAAAAGTACCTTTTAAATAAAAAGTACCTTTTAAATAAAAAGTACCTTTTAAATAAAAAGTACCTTTTAAATAAAAAGTACCTTTTAAATAAAAAGTACCTTTTAAATAAAAATTACCTTTTAAATAAAAAGTACCTTTTAAATAAAAAGTACCTTTTAAATAAAAAGTAACTTTTAAATAAAAAGTACCTTTTAAATAAAAAGTACCTATTAAATAAAAAGTACCTTTTAAATAAAAAGTACCTTTTAAATAAAAAGTACCTTTTAAATAAAAAGTACCTTTTAAATAAAAAGTACCTTTTGAATAAAAAGTACCTTTTAAATAAAAAGTACCTTATAAATAAAAAGTACCTTTTAAATAAATATTACCTTTTAAATAAAAAGTACCTTTTAAATGAAAAGTACCTTTGAAATAAGAAGTGCCTTTTAAATTAAAAGTACCTTTTAAATACATATTACCTTTTAAATAAAAAGTACCTTTTAAATAAAAAATACCTTTTAATACAAATTATCTTTATAATCAAAAGTTACTTTTTTAATATAATTTTGTCTTAAGAAGTACCTTTTTTGTACTTTAGCAAGAAAGTAGTTTAAAATGTACCATTTTACTAAAAAAAATAAGGATACATTAATATAAATAATATATTTACTGCTTAGCGTAGTTTTTACAATAACTAATTTTTACAAAATAGTATTTTTTTTACAAAAAAGTTTATTTTTTACAAAAAAAGTTCTTTTTATAAATACGTGCTTTTTAAATATACCTTTCTACAAAATAGTACCATTTTACAACAAACTATGTTTTCACAAAACAGTATCGTTGCAAAAAATAGTACCGTTTTACACAAAACTCACTTATTTTTTTTTTGAAACTATTTTCCTACTAAGGCAACCATTTTAAAAAGTACTTTTTAACAAAGAAATACTTCTGGACAAAAATGTGTTTTTTTTGCAAATCAGTTACCTTTCAAAAAAAATTATTTTCTTTACAAGATGAGCCCTTTCAAAAATTTTACTATTTAAAGGAGTCATTTTTTACATCACTTTTTGCTGAAATGTACCTTTGCTGAAAAGTGTTTTAAGTACATTTTCTTAATTTTATACACACTTAAAGTTTAAATCTTTAAAATTATTATTTCACATTTGAGTTTCTTGAAATTCCCAAGTTAAAGAGCCTAAAAGCTTTGTGGGATTTCTTTTACAAATAAATACAATTCGTATTGAAAAAATCATTAAATCGTGTCCTGATTTCTTGCATGTCCTGAATATTGAATACTTTGGTTGCATTTCTTTTTGTTTTTATTTTGGCATGAATGCAATTACGATGACGCTAGTGACCTCAGGATTTTATTAAATGTACACGATTTTCATCTTCCATGTTCTCCTTTCGAGTGTTTTCATACTTCGACAGCACACAGTAAATATTCATTAAAGTGCGAAATCTTGTATTGGCTGTTTTGGCCTTAAATACATTTTTTTTTTATACATTTTCTCTCTTTTGAGTTAAAATGCAGATTGCATTGCCGTATTGTTAATTTCAGCAGAGGGTTTTTTTATTTTTAATTTAATTGTACAATTGTTAATTGTATGAAAACGAGCGAGTATATGGATGTGGGATTAATAAACTGGTGTTTGTGAAGGTGTTTTTGTATGTGAGTGTATTTGTAAATTTATGTTTAAGATTTTTTTTTTAATGTTAATATTTGCACTTCGTTAGCATATTTCTGTTTAATGACAAATTTGAATTTTTATATGTAAACAAAATGTACAGTGCTGGAAAAAATAATAGGAACAAATAAAATTATCAAAAGCTTCTTAAGTTTTAATTGAGTTATCCATAACAAGATAAAATATTTACATGAAACTAAGCCTATTCAATTGGTCATTATCAAAAATTAAAACAATTTTTAAAAAAATGTCTAAAAAATAATAGAAAAATTTCAAATTTGTTATTTGTGCTACCAAATCCAAATATTACATTAATATTTGGCAGAATTCAACGAAGCATCTCCGCTTCATTGAATTCAAGAGATTGGCGGAGGTATCGAGGAAAATTTAGTAACAAGCTTCGTGAACCTTATGTTACATTACCTGGGGCCTGATTCTGGCAGTCGTGATCGAGTTCTTTCTCGATTCGAAAGTAATTTAATATCTAATTATTTCAGTCAATACTGAACGAATCGGAATTATTTTTTCAGTGTTGTAAAGCATTAATTTGGGTTTCACAATACTGAAAAAATAATTTTTATTTGTTCAGTATCGACTCAAACAATTAGTTATAAAATTGCTTTCAAATCGAGAAAATACTCGATCACGACTGCCAGAATTAGGCTGCCGCTTATTTGTCGTTTAAATCGACCATTTTTATTTTTTGCAATTCCCTTCTATTGGAATTTTACAGTGAGTTTCATTAATAAAAATGCAATGCAAAATTTTGTACAACATGTTATCTTGGAAGGAAGATATGGTTACTAATAATTTTTCCGCCACTGTATGTTTTTACTGTAGATGCATTAAATAATTTTAAAATGTTTTTGTTTGATAAATACTAAAAATATTTTTCGCTAAAAATGTCACAAACAAAACACTTGTAAATAAAAATGGTATAATTTGTAGTTTAAAGTTCTTTTTAGCATGAACTTTACAATTGAGTTTTCAGCTTAAAAGTACCTTTTTTAAGTACAAATATTCTTTTGTAATAACAAGTTCACTTTTTGTTAAAAACACATTTAAAAGGCACTTTTCTGCATTTTTTTTTTAAACCAAAAAAAAAAAAAAAAACATTAAAAGCCATATTCAAAAAAATCACTTTTCAGAAAAAAGTACTTTTTCACAAGAAGGAACCTTTTTGGTTTCGTGAAAAACGTGTTACTAATAAATTTATTTAAAAATGAAACAAGTAAGAGAGTTATAATCGGCTTTGCTGAATTTTATATACTCTACGCATTGGTGTTCTTTAGATATGAATAAATCTATTTTGCTGCCCGCCCACTTCTCCACTCACACCCGCCTACATTTTGCCGGAAAATGTCAATTGATAACCAAGGTGATTGCACATAATTTGGAAACTTTGGTTCTTGCCGTTCGCTAGATATACAGAAATTAATAATGTCTTTGGACGGGAAGTGCCACGCCTACTTCTCCATTCGCCCATATTTTTAAAGAGGTTGCGTATTGTATTGTATGTGTACCAAATTTGGACAGTTTAATTTGTTGCCGTTCTTAAGATATAAAAAAATCTATTTTGTGCCACTCCCACTTCTCCTTTCCCGCCTACATTTTGGAGGATAATGTTTATTGATAGCCAAGGAGATTGCACATAATTTGGAAACTTTGGCTCTTGCCATTCTCCAAATATAAAGAAATATATAATTTCTTAGAATGGGAAGTGCCACGCCTATTTCTCCAATCATGCCCATAGTTTGTCAGATGTTGTATATTGATAGCCAAGATGCTTGTTTCTTATTTGGAAAATTTGCTTCTGGGTTTTCTCCAAGTATACATAACAAAAAGTAAAGAGTAAATGTATGCTCAACGCATATTCGATTATTAATGTATGCAGATGATATTGTAGTCCTAGCAGACGATATCGTAACAATGCAAAATATGATTAATCAACTTGAGAGCTACTGTAAAATGTGGAATCTGGAAGTAAATCTCAGCAAATCAGAAATTATGATATTTAGAAGAGGAGGTAGAATTTCTAAACGTGAAAAATTGATATTTAATGGAGCGCCTATGAAAAATGGATATTTAATGGAGCGCCTATAAGAGTCGTAAATGAGTACACGTATCTGGGTGTTACATTGATAACAAAAATGTCATTTAGAAAACACTTAGAGAAGAGAAACTTGTCGGCAAAAAACTGCATAAACTTAACGTGGAAAGACTTTCTGGCCAAAAGAGATATAGGTATAAATGCAAAATGGAACTTGTTTAAATCAATATGCCGTGCTATACAAACGTATGGTGCACAAATATGGGGTTTTTCGTTATTTGAAGACGTAGATAAGCTACAACGATATTTTGCCAAAAAAGTTTTGAAATTGCCACCATTTACACCCACATATGCTTTGATGTTAGAAACAGGTATGGAAAATAATTACATTTACATACTCGATCTACACCTCCGATATATCATAAAAACGTTATATGAATACGATAATAATCGACTACCAAACCAGCTTACAAAACATGTAATACAGAAAGGAACGAATTGGTATGAGCACATTGACTCGTTGTCTAGAGACGTTAACGCACCTGGAATATCACAATGCGTAACAAGAGAAAGTTGGGAACTTCTGAGAAGCAATATTATTACTGGCTTAAAAATTAAGGAGATGGAGTTGTACTTACATAAGGCAGCTAGTACAAGTCGTTTTTATTCAAAACTGAAGTACATAGAGCCGAAATCTTATTTGGAAATTAGAAATATGACAGAATTAAGTTATATGTATATTTAAAGCTAGATGTGATTTAATTGAGTTGAATGGTACAAGGTTTCAGCAAAACAGACCCCGTATATGCTCCTTATGCAATCTTAACGAAAATGAAAACATTCTGCATTTTATAGCCAAATGCCCTATATTAGGACAAATAAGATTCCAAAACTTTAAAAAAACTATCTTAACAGAAAATGAGTTGATTAATATTCTAAATGGTAAAGACAATTTTAAAAATTTATCCCGCTATATTATAAATGCGATAGGCTACAGAAAGATATTAATAACTGAATTTAATTATTAATTTTTATGTAACATAAAACAATATTTGTTATACATATATATATAATAACCTTTTCCGACAGACGACGTCATGTCATAGTCGTATGTTCAATTTTGATTACTGAAAATGAATTCAAAATAAAGAACAATTAACTAACTAACTACATAACAAAAACAACAACAATTAGGGCAGTCGTGGTTTTTGCTCATATCTCAGCCATTTGTGGCCAGATCTTAAGTTATTTTAGAGCTACCTCATTTTGGACACAGGCTCTATACATAACAATTTCCATATGGTGCATATATTTGCAATACTTTTTAGTTCTATCAAATAAACTATCTTTCTATCATTCAAATCAGACAGCTGGTAAATTTCGTTTAAAGTTGAACGTCGCTAAGATTTGTTCGACCTTTCTCGTCTGCTTGCACCCTTGGCGTTATATAATAGCGCTCTTTGGCATATATTGTCATCTTCTCTTCTCAGTTTGTGCCCTATACTGCCAAGTTTATGTCTCCCAATTTCACAGTTAATGCCCTTCATATTTTTTATGGCGAGAACAGCGACTTTAATCAAATCTGCGGTTGTAAGGGATCCCATATACTTATCTCCGGTCTATTTGTATCTAATAGTAGTAAACACCCTTGTCTAACCCCAGACATTGCTTTAAATGTAACACAGTGCATTCCAATGAAACGTACGTAGCTCGTTCGTATCATGCGTATTAGTTTATCCAGTACGACAAAGTTGGTTAGCTCAGCCCGGTACAGGACATAGCAGGTATGAAGCCAGCTTGCACAGGTCTTTACTTGGTATCTTATAATATTTTCATGAGTATTTTCATCCAGCTGAAAGAACCGTTGTACCTCACCAGTCACGCTACGTCTGGTCCTATTATAATGCCATTCAGCATATCCATGGGGTAGCGTTCTATCTCCCATATTTCATAAAAAAGTGGGTAAAGCATTTCAGAGAACATATTGGAATCCGCTTGAAATATATTTCTGCTGAGATGTTATCAACACCGGCAGCGTTTTTAGTTTTAGGGCTTTTATTGTTTTATATATTTCCGATTTCATAGGGTGGTTGTTTGTATGGGAAGTGGTTCAACGTGTTCGTCATGCGTTACTGCAATTCCAAAAAGCTGGATATTCATTAACTCTCTTCTTAGAATCCAGAATATATGCACAAATATACTTTCTAGCGTCTTAAATCAATATTGTAGGTATTACAAACGGAATGACAAAGTTATGTATACACATTTTTCCTTCGGTGAAGGGTATAAAAACATTTATATTTTAGAAAAAAATGATTTTCTCCTCAAAATTTAAAAATGTCACTTTAATAAAAATGTTTGTTTGTTTATCAAATCAAATATTCCAAATCTAAAAGCAGCCATTGTAAAAGATTTTTTAAGAATTATCATTAATTAAGCTCTTAACAATCAGTCAATTTTATTTATATTTATGTATGTAACGCAAATAAATGTGTATAATTATATATTAAAATTATTACGAAACATGTTGTGTGTTAATAAACTTTCATTAAAAAATGTTACAAAAACATATTGAGCAAAAATATTCAATATTTTTTTATTTTATTTTTAGTGATGAAATCATTTATGCGCATAATTCCGAGTTGTTGATGTAACACAGATTTTACTTGATTTTCAGTCAAATAAATCAAAACGGACATTTATAAACATGTTGAAGTTTTTTGCTACAAGGATGTAATTGTTCATTTTGAGTTAATGTTTGTAAGAAAGTTTTTGTTGTCCACCGACCGTATAATCAGTACGAATTTTTATGTAAATATTAATTATACGCACCAATGCCCGCTATCAATAAGGATGGAGTAGAAAAAAACTAAAGCATACTGTTAGGAGCACACATTTAAAGTATATTTGGCTATGAAATGTTATTTACGTTTCACAATTTTTAGTTTATTCTTGATGATTTTTTTATGCGTTAACAAAATTTTAATTACAGAAATTCATTTTGCATAAAAAAAAACAAATTTTTGTGATTTATTTTCTAAAAGATTTTTTAAAAATATAACAACAAAAAAAAAAAAGTGCTTAAAGAAGTAAATAAAAACGAGTTTGCTTTGGGACTAACGGACAGTGTTGAAAATTATACTTGTAATAAATAAATTTTTAGCACTTCTGACGATTGTGGTGACCATAAACCAGCAAACAATGGAATACAAAATGTAATAAAAGCCCTTATGTGTGCATATATACATTTTACTCATTTCCTCTTCAAAAAAAAAAAAAAAAAAAAAAAAACTCTAATCTATTTTTACATTTATATTTCTCTATAAAATAGTTAAAATTGCAAATTTTATGACAAATATAAAAAGCAAATATGGCTTCGAGGATGCTGGCTAAAAACATAAAAAAGAATCTGTAGAAATGTAAAAAATTCATCAGACATTAAATTTTATGTGTGTTCGCATTTAACAAATATTTTTCGGAAAAACTTGAAAGAAGCGTGACCAATAAATTCTTGAACTAATTTTTTTCTTATTTCTTTTTATTGATTAACCAAACTTTCTGTGTAGCAAAATTCATAGAAAAAATGTCATTTATAAAGTGTGAAAATAGTGTTAGAACCAGAAAATGGTGTGTTAAATCTACAGTAAAAATAATGGTTACCAAAAAGTGGCAAAATTCGAAATTTGCTTCGAATCGTTATTTAAAAGAAAAAACTTCCAAAAATAAATATAAGCAAAAAGCCAATTAAAATATGACAAAATCAATTTATTAAAAAAAAAGATCGTCAAATCATGAAAATTTTAATTAAAAAAATTTACACTCATAGAAAATTCTTCATATTATTTATTTAATAAGAGTTATAACTACAATTACAAATTATATTCAAACTCAATTAACCGAGCAATAGTCACGTAGACCTTCAGCCCGTTGTAGTGAAACAGACCTAGTCACTGGCGGGAATCGAACTCGCAACCCTCGCACTTAAAACTAGCTTACTACACGCAGAGAAAAAACATGTTTAAATATGGTCACCTCCAACAATACTATGTTTAAGGAAAATTTTCACCATATAATGGTTAATTTAACCATATTTGTGTCACCGACAACCATATTATGGTTAAATTAGTCCCCTATCGAGAAGCCACAACCATATTATGGTTGCCTCTAAACATGTTATGTTTAAATATGACAACTATATGTTTTTAATTTAAAAAATAGTATTTTTCTCTTTTACAAGAGCAATATGTTATGGTTGAAAACCAACCATGCTATTATAAGTTTTAAACATATTTCAGTTATTATTAACCATAATATGTTCGGAGGCAACCATAACATGGTTGTGGCTTCTTGATGGAGGACTATTTTAACCATAATATGATTGTCGTGGACAATAATATGGTTAAATTTAACATATTATGGTTACAATTTTCTTAAAACATAGAATTGTTGGAGGTGACCATATTTAAACATGTTTTTCTCTGGGTGTACCAACTATCGCCGGTAGGCTACCATATCTTCATATTGATGATGGCCTAATATCAGGATTGTGCCATCAATGTTATTTCAAATGGCATCAATGAGGCAAAAGGTGACTTTAACACAATGACGAACGTCATCATCAAATTTGGTCATATCTTATGCGTCATCAGTTATACTAAGACTAAAGTGATATTAAATCGATGCCATATTTTGTGTATTGTTAACATTATTTTCATAAGAAGCAAAAATTTCCATATTTAATTGGCTTCAATTATTTAGTTAAAAACATTAATTTTTTGAATTTTCAAAATTTCAAAAAATTTTATATGAAAATTTTCTCAACGCAAGGTGAAGTGAACAACAAAATTACCCCCTAAATTTTCAAAGTATAATGATTACGAAAACCATATCGGACAGGCTGTTGGTGTCTTTTAATTGAGAGTTCTTTCGTAAAGAAAGGACGGAATACAAAAAAGTGAAACAAAGGGCCAAAAAAAAAATGAAAAATGACGCAAAAAGCATAAACGAATTTTTTTCCCAAAAAAAAAAAAAAAAAAAAAAAAAAAATAAAAAAATGAAAAATTACCTAATTTGCAAAAAAGATTTTACTATTCATATAAATTTAGTTACATACAAATGTAAGTATGGCAGTATGGACAGTAATTCTTATTTGAGCCCTCCGCCAAACTTTGTGCACTCTTCAATAGTTAAATATTAATTAATCACTGCATAGTTATAATCAATTTCTCAAAGCAGAATATAGCTTTTTGCAAGGTGGCATGTCATAACGTCCAGTGTCGTAGTGTCCATGGACACTGTGACACTTTTGAAAATGTCATTATGTCCGTGGGCATTAAGACACTTTGCAAATGGACATTATGTCATTTTTAAAAATGTCATATGGTCCATAATTACTAAAGATGTTAAATACAAAAAAAAAAGATCTACATACTCGCAGAGAAAAACATGTTTTATTATGGTCACAACCAGCAAAACTACTTTTAAAGAAACCTATTTTACCATAATATGGTTGTCGGTGACAATGATTTGGTTAAATTAAATATAATATGGTTAAAAATTTTTTTATAAATGGTTTTGTTGTTTTTTCTCTGGGAGCATATGTTAAACATATAACTAAAACACTTTTGGGCGCAAGGATTTTCTTCCCTATGGTGCAACAAATACCGGCAGCGCTTACTAAAGCGTCTCGGCATAGCCGGCCTTTGGCCGGGCGCAAGGCTTTTCTACTCTATGGTATAACAAGTACCGGTTTCGCTAAGTAAAGCTTCTAAAATCTACCTTGTTTCCGAACGAAGGCCGACTTCGCAGAGAAGCTTTAGTTAGCGAAGCCAGTATTTGTTATACTATAGAGGAGAAAATCCTTGCGCCCGGCCGAAGGCCGGCTATGCCACGAAACTTTAGTTAGCGAAGCCGGTTTTTGTTATACCATAGAGGAGAAAATCCTTGCGCCCGGCCGAAGGTCAGCTATTCTTTCGAGTTTGTAAACATGTTGTCGACATTATGACACTTTACAAATAACATAACGTCCACGGACATTATTGCACTACTCTAATGGACATTATGACATTTTTAAAAGTGTCATAAAGTCCATGGACACTGTGACACTTTTTGAAGTCCCTGGACGTTATGACATGCCACCTTTTTGTAATATGTCCCGTTATTTTTACAAATAACATTTAGGAATTCCACGTATAATGATAACGAATGATTAGGCAAATAGTATGTAAGATTTGGACAAAATTTTAAAAATGAAAGATGGCCCGAAAAATGGGCTATTTTTTATACAATATTTTTGGGTGATTTTTCATGATGAAAAATGTTTTGCCCTCTTTAGCAAATTACTGAGGGAATATTTTTTTTTAATGTTTAAATGTAAACATTTTTATTTTTATAATTCTTTATTTTTCTTTTTATAAATATAATTTATGTAATTCTTGAAGAATATAACGCTCATTTACATCAATAGTGACATAACTTAAAAGATTATTTATATTGTGTATTCAAGCTTTATCTTTATTTATATTTTCCCCGTAAGGAGAAATGAAATTTTTGAAATTTTTATTAAGTGGTTAGAGCAAATTGAAAACTTTAAATGTGTTTATCTCGAAATGGATTTTTTTTTTGTTATGTCACTATTGAAGTAAACGAGCGATATACTTTTGTCAATGTAAAATTTAACTTGTCTGATTCTAATACTGTGGTTTATACGATTTTGTGTCTTGTTGTATAAGAAAATCAAATTAATAAATACAAAGTAAAAAAATGCAAATTGTGAAGAAGTTCAGCGTGATGGCAGCTCTGCCTAGCACTGATGGGATTTGTGGTACAATTGTACCAAATTTGGTACAATTGAAACTTTGTTGGTACACTGGTACAATTCATGCTTTTTGGTACAATTTAATAAAAAAGAAATCCCAACGGAATTTATCATTTCTTTGAAGTGGATTAACTCACTTTTCTTTTTAATAATAAAACTTCTTTTTTCTTATCTCCAGCGCTGACCAGTTCTACCAAAAATTGCATTATTTATGTTCATGATATAATAAAAATTCAGGACATATCGAGCCCTAACCGCGAAAATAACGTAAGCGACATCATTTTCAATTTTCGTTTTTTTTTAATAAATTACTTTATTGGCAACACTTGCTTCATCTCCTAAAATTTCGTGGTCACATAAGGTACCGTTACGATTTTTTAGCAAAAACAATTTTATTGTAAGCGACAAATTTCATATGAAATAAAACAAAAAAAATCTCTCCTGTAAAATTTGGTTCTTGGCGCTTACGTTATTTTCGCGGTAAAGGGCTCGATATATACATACGTATTTGCACTCGTATCCCTGTAGGAAGCCTGCGTGCAAGTGTTTACAAATTGCCACTTTTGTCGATTGTTTTGGCGACACTGTCAAAGAAGCGTCTTCACTTCCCAAGGGCGAATTTTTCAATTACAGAAGCGATGATTCTCGCTACTGTAAAATTTGGTTCTTGGCGCTTACGTTATTTTCGCGGTAAAGGGCTCGATATAAACATACGTATTTGCACTTGTATCCCTGTAGGAAGCCTGCGTGCAAGTGTTTACAAACTGCCACTTTTGTCGATTGTTTTGGCGACACTGTCACAGAAGCGTCTTCACTTCCCCGGGGCGAATTTTTCAATTACAGAAGCGATGATTCTCGCTTCGTAGGCAATTGGAAGGCGTCCTGCACACTTCTTCGCACACATTATATGCAGACAGTGGGCAGCCAATACACATTCTCGCTTACGTCGTGGGCAAGTGGAAGGCGTCTTGCACACTACTTCGCACACAATGTAAGCATACAGTTGGCAGCCTATACACATTGCCGCTTACTTCGTGGGAAAGTAGCAGGCGTCTTGCACACTACCTCCCACATATTGTAAGCAGCTAGCTTTTTTAGATTTACGCGTTATTTCAGAATTGTTTTTAGAAAACGTAAACAAGCGAGTGACTGAGTGAGAAATTACATTGAAAACAACAATAAGAAACGAAAATTTGTTTTTGTTTTCTATATAATTTCTCACTCACTCACTTGTTTATGTTTTCTAAAAACAGGCAGTAAATGTCTTATATTTCTAGAACTAAATCCTTTTTTATAATTTTTTGTGGACATTTTTTTAAACTTTTGGACACTATTTTTATATTGTTCCTTATTGCACAACAGTCGGCAAACATTTGAATCGCAATTTAAAATAAACTAAGCTACAAAGTAGCGAATGAAAAATAACGGGACAAAACAAAAACCTGCACATACGTACAGAATATATCAGCACATTTACCCACTGTAAAAATTTTAGTTCAATTTCTCTAGTAGTTTGGCAAAAAAAAAAAAAAAAAATGCTGGGGGCAAATCGCGACATTCGATATCGATCGAAATTGCAATACAATTTACATGGGAATTTTGATCGATATCGAATGTCGCGATTTGCCCCAGGTTTATTAATCATCAAAACGATCTTAAACGATTTGGAAATCGATTTTAACATCGAAATCAAAAAAGTTGATCGAAAAATCGAAAATCGATTTTGGAATCCATTTACCATTCCCTAATATGTGAAACACTAAAATATATTGGTCCTAGACCCAATTTTTAGTATACTGATCGACTAAATGGGAGTCAATTTAACAATGCCCCTACGTCCGGCAGGATGGTTGGTTGTCTGTCCATGCAACCTTGTGCGCAAAGTACAAGTTGCAATCATAATCATGAAGAATACTGAAAAAGGTGAGATTCGGTCCATAATTTCACATGACCTCAATACAAATTACTTTTCGGAATAGTATCTGTGCCTATAAACCTGTTGCTAGGTCCAAAATTAACCATAGATCCTCCTTTTTAAAATCAAGTAAGGGAAAACATATCTCATATAGATGAAGATATATAAATAATATTCTGCACAAATAATTTTACATGAATCTTAACCTTGTAATATAATTTTGTGCTGGCGGGTCCATTGTTGCCCATGGGTATCAAATGGTCGGGCTTGACCGAATATACTTCCTACTTGTTTTATTAAATAAAAAGCTGTTTTACATTTTTACTTTGGATGCTATTTTATTTTGTAGCCAAAATTTGGTACAATGTATGTCAATTTGTTACAATTTTGCCATTGAATTGGTACAATTTAAGAGTTGTCAGATCCCAACAATGCTCCCTAAGTGCTGTTGCTTACTTTATAGGTTAACAGATTTGTGCTTTAACTTGCCGCCCCATGTGTGTGTAGTGTTATGTCCCATTCACGCATTGTGCAAACCAGGCAGGTTCTTACATAAATCCTTACAGACGTATTCATAATGAAAATTTGGCATAAAGTTAGCAAAAAGTTTATTCATAATACACTAACCAAACTCTGGCTAACGATTTGCTAAACTCTTGTTAACGAGATGCCAACTTGTGAAAAACAGCCGTTTAATGTCAAACAATTTTGTTGTTTTTTTTTAAAAAACTATTGTTTTTTAATTTACTGTCTTTTCTTAATTTATTTAAATTTTAAAAACTTTTTAAAATTTGTATATGTGAAGGGAAAAAGAAAAAAATAACAAATTCAGCGATGATTAATGCAAAACGTGTTGCATTTTTGATTAATACAATGTGGCATCATAAAAATTCAGAGTTGTTTTATTAAAAGTTGGCAGATGGAGAAAAATTCGTTATGAATTAACTCTGTGCCAACAAGCTGCTAAGCTTAATCGCCATTCTAAAGGGTGGTTAAATTTCAAGGGCCGATGTTGATTTTGAATAAAACACAAACTATTTAGGAAATTATTGTAATATTATTTTATTATGATATATTGGTATTACTCAATTATGTATGGAATAAAATATCGGCCAAAGGGGCGCCGCGACCACGGCGGTACACCTCCATCCGATGGTCCAAATTTTCGATGACCCTGAGGCATAATGGAGGTTCTATGCCGTTAATGTGCCGAATTATCTCATCCTTTAGCTCTTGAATTGTTGCTGGCTTATCGACGTACACCTTTTCTTTCAAATAACCCCAAAGAAAAAAGTCCAACGGTGTCAAATCACATGATCTTGGCGGCCAATTGACATCGCCATTACGTGAGATAACACGGCCATTGAATTTGTTGCGCAAAAGAGCCATTGTTTCGTTAGCTGTGTGGCAAGTGGCACCGTCCTGCTGAAACCACATATCGTCCACATCCATATCTTCCAATTCGGGCCATAAAAAGTTCGTTATCATCTCACGATAGCGAACACCATTCACAGTAACTGCCTGACCGGCCTCATTTTGGAAAAAATACGGCCCGATGATGCCGCCAGCCCATAAACCGCACCAAACAGTCACTCTTTGTGGGTGCATTGGTTTTTCGACAATCACTCTTGGATTCTCATTCACCCAAATGCGGCAATTCTGTTTATTGACGAATCCACTGAGGTGAAAATGTGCCTCATCACTGAAGATGATTTTCTTCGAAAATTGATCATCCACTGTTGCCATTTCTTGCCACCATTCTGCCCATTCACGACGTTTGGAATGGTCAAGAGGCTTTAGTTCTTGAGCCAATTGCACCTTGTAAGCGTGTAAATGCAAGTCTTTATGCATAATGTTCATCAACGACGAGCGTGAGAGGTGCAATTGTTGGGCACGACGACGAGTTGAGGTGGACGGCTCTTCAGCCACACTATCGCGAACAGCAGCAATATTTTCTGCAATACGAGCTGTACGAGCATGCACTGGTGTTCTCACATCTTCTACAGACCCGGTTTGCTTGAATTTTTCCACGATTTTTGCGATTGTACGCACATTTGGACGAACAAATTGACCAAAAAATTCACGAAGTGCACGATATGCATTTTGATTTGAACGCCCATTTTCATAATAAGTCTGGATAACTTTAACACGTTGTTGGATTGTGTATCTCTCCATGGTTCAAATTGAGTAAGTCTGAAATAGAGAAATGTCAAATAAAATTCGGAAAAAAACTTGGCGTTTAGGTGTGGTTCACATTCAACATCGGCCCTTACAATTTAACCACCCTTTAGTTAGCAGCTCGTTGTACGTAGTGTATAAACTATGGCTAACTTTTTGTTATGAATACGTTGTTAATGTTTTAAAACATTCTACAACAGCTGATTTAATTCAACGACCGCATTGTGCATACTGTTTTTTATTTGTGCGAAGAAAGGTCCTAAGTATGCTTGAATTCTTAAGTACACATATCATTCTTTCAAGGGGATTAACAAACGAAATTGTTTTTTTTTTTTTTTTTTTTTTTTTTTTTTTTGAGAAAACTATAAAGCGGATTTGCCAGCATATGGTTGACAAATCTTTGTTGTTTGTACATTGATTTTAAGAGCAGCTAGAACCACAAGAATATTATTTGCTACAATTATATTTTTCTTAAGCTGAAACTCTTTGGCATATCGCTAAATATTAAGAACACTACGAATGGAAAACTAATGGCAAGATTTTAAAATTATGATTTCTTAAACATTTTCCTAAAGTCCAAAAACAAAACAAAAACCTCAAGAAACATTTTTTAAACATTAAAATCATAAAAATAACATAAACAAATTTAAATATCTTTTAAAATAATCGTTATAATTCGTACGACTGTCCAACAGCTCAACTGGCTGTTTATATAAAAATTTATTTCGTTAGTGTTTCTTGAAGCAATTAAACACAATTTACTTAATTTTTTTTTTTTATTATTTTTTAATACAAAATTTCCTTGAATGCAAATTACTTTATGCACTGTTTCTGTTTAGTTTATTTCCAACAAAAACATCTGCCAAAAGTGAGAAAATACGCAAACAACCAGACTAGGAACAGTGATTTTAAAGTCAAACAGAAGAAACCTCAAAATCAAAACGCTTAAAAAAAATTAAAACTTTTTTTTTTAAATTTTAATGGTTAATAGAAAATAATGTCTACCACAACTTTTAAGACAATATTTAGATGTTAACAAAAGCAAATATTCAAAACTTTTATCTACGAAATAAAACTTCTACTAAAAACCTTTAAAATCCTAGCGAAATTTAGAAACTCCATAGCAATATTTATTTCCAATGCGACCCACTGTGCCATACAACACCATTACTTTTATTCGCAGATACGTAAAATAAAACGATTGATGTGTTGTCGCAATTATTTGATTTGTTTACCGTCTACATTTATTTGTTTATATGAGAACATACGATCGCACATGCACAGGCAGCCACATAAACGCGCTTAAATCTCGAGCACCTGCACACAAGAAAACACACACATGCACGCAAGCAAATAAAAGAGCTCATGAATCCATAAACGAGAAACGAACATACATAATTTAGTTTGATTATACTTGTTTAGTTTGTTGATATTTTACGAGTTTTATCTTTAATTTTTGTAAACAAATGAAAAAAAAAAAATAAGGAAATAAGACATTGTAGACATTTTTGAAAAGAAAGTATTGAAGATTTCTTAAAATGAAAAAAATACGAAATGAAGATAACTTGTTATAGAACCTTCCCAACAGAGCAAACATGTAAATGAGTTGTAGAATAAGCTTTTCATAAGAGATTTCCTACAACATGAAAAACAATATGATTGCAAATTACTTATTCACGCAATAGTTTTGTAAGTGTTTTTGAAAAAGATGTTCCGTTATTTGAATTTCGTGTTATAAGTTTCAATATTTGTGTTTTGTTCGAAGAGTGCAGTGTTTTAAAGAGTTTTAAACAGTGCACAATTTAGAAAAAAGTAAAAACTTTTTGTAAATATGCCATATAAAATAAAGAATTTAATCTTTTTATATATATTAGAAAAGTAATTTTTTGAAAGCTTATTCTATAATTAGACTTCGAAGCTTACATTATATTACAGACAAGTTTTATTATTGCAAGGAATCAGTTTTCATTATTAAACAAATAATAAGCCTTTTATAATAGTAATCACAACACTTTTCTTAGCTTAAGGCTTATATTAGTAAGTTTACTACCAGTTCTTTCTATATCGTTTTGATTTGTTGGTTTAGTGCCCATTTACATTATACAATTTTTGTCGCGGCAACTTTTGTCGGTTCTTCTTTAAAATTGATTTTGTGTTTAGATTGTGTAATTTTTATAGCAGCGACTTTTTCAGTGCGACCGAATTTAAATACGTTTTTCGTAAAATAAGGGAACAATGAGAGAAAGAATGAGCGAACAAAACGAATCGAAGAGTAAACTCTCTTGTGTAGTACCCCGTTTAATTCCTCTTTCTCCACTCGACCACAGAGAAAGAATCGCAGCGATAAAAATCATTCCATGTAAACGGGCACTTAAATAGACGTACAAAAGAAAATGTATGTAATAAATGTTATTCACCATGAGAAATAATTTCCCAGATTCTATTTGTGAAAATAATTTTCTCTACAATCAATTTGCGATATAGAAAACCCTTAAGAAAATTAGTCTCTCTATAGAAAATTTACATGCGAACAATTTCCTGATTTGCAAAGTTTTAATAAAATATTTTTTGCTCGAAAAAATTGTTAAAAGAATAATGTTCTCTACAAATGTTGAAATCATTTACGTGAGCACCTTATCGCAGTGGTGGATCTTAGCCACGAAGTGAAAAACTATGTGTTAACCAACCGCTTTCTTGTGTTCTCCTCAAAAAGACACACACACACACACACACAGGTAGCAATTTGAGTGTATAAATAGATGAAAATTAGATACCCGTCCCTTGTTTAGGTGCCATCTCACCTTCTTTGCCTAAGGAATAGCCAGGAGCATCTGTTGAATAGCAACAATACCCAGGAGGAACCACCGCAAGCCAAACTTTTCCCTTTAAAATACATCTCATATAAGAGTCAAAAACGAACGCAAAAGCAGCAAACACCAACGCACCTCGACACCCCAAACTTTCATCTGCTTTCTATGGCAGTGTCTTCAATAGTCTATATCCAGTCCCTCGACCTTTCTCTCTGCTAACAGACTACTTAATCTTTATCAGCCATCATTCCAACGCAATAGCCATCATAAAATGTGCTCCACACCCGTTTCTAAGAGCGTATGCCGTCGGGTTGCTCACCCAACAGCCAGTTTGTTGACTTGCTCACAGTGGTGCTACAGACTCCCATGGTTCTAGATCTGCCATCGGCAAAATCAGGGCGCCGCGTTTTCTCTTTTATTCTCTTGTATGCTCTTTTATTACGTACATGTGCACACACATTGCAGAGAATTTAACAACATTAACAACAACATATGTAAAATTCGTACAACGCATATAATCGCAAAATGTAATAGTATAGGTTGCCGATGGCAGTTCTAGATAGATGGGGTCAGCCTTGGGTCTCAGGAAATTAAGAAGATTTTAAAAGCCCTATCAATTTGAATCTTTGTCGGATTCCAGGTATGACTGAACCTGATTATACCTCGAAGATTGCAATACCAAAAGGTGAAATACATATTATCTTTAAGATGATACGCTCACCCCCATGAGAAAATGCTCTCTTTTGATAGATATAAATAAAAGAATAATTTTCTTTACAGAAAATTAAGAGGAGAAATATATTTAAAAAAAAAACTTATGTGAGAACAATATTCGCTATAAAAGATTAAAAAATAGTCCTTTTTGCAAAACGAAATTGTGAAGAGAACAGTTTTCTTTAACTTTTCATTATAATAATTGGAAAATTGTAAAAATAACACTTTTCTCTAAAGAAAATTTAAAAAAAAAAACAATGTTCTTTTTACAAAATTTTTAAGAGAACATAATTTCTTAACGCAAATACCCAATTGACCAGATTGCCGTTGACGACATCGTCATCAATGATGTATGCACGACTTGTCCCCTGTTGTTTTGGTTTTCTAGAAGACAATTTACAGGAAATCGTAGTTCACTACAGTTTGAGCGACGTTGTCTTGTAAGTTGTCTTCTATTTAGCTTTATATGGGACAGTATGAGCGACTTTGTCTTATAAGTTGTCCTCTATAAACTTTGTGTGGGACAGTATGAGCGACACTGTCTTATAAGTTGTCTTGTATGAAAGCTATTGACGACAAAGTTTTCTTGAATGCTATTCAATCACTTGCTTGGTTTTCTTAAAATTCTTACATTCTTTTTTTTTATTGCTGATTTAAATACCTACAAAAAATTTACAAGTTAGTTAAACCGTAAAAACAAAAATGATGATGAAATTACTCGCGGGCTGGAAAATGGATTACGTGCAGTTAGTACTTCACTGCCAACTTTAGGATTTCCCATAGGAGTCGAATACAAAACATATAACAGAAATTAAAAATCCAACTATACAAAAAAACTGTCTGAATAAAGATAACCATATAATAATTTTTGTCGTGGACGTCCAAATAGACGACATTATCATGCAGGTAGTCGTTAATGATAAAGTAGGCGACATTGTCTTTCTTTCTGTCGTGCACGATTTTCGAAAATGTCGTTGACGATTTGTTCCCGCTGTCCCTCACATGCCGTGCAGTAATTAACATTGTCGTGCACCCGTCTTCGAGGATTTCTTAAAGACGTGGCCAACTGGGTGTTATCAAGGCATATTCATAAGGTAAACTTGCCGCTCTCATACACATTTTTTAGCTCATACACACGAAATAAAAAAATTTTGACAATTTGGAATTGAGTGCGCCTGGCTCTCTCTGATGCATATAAATACCTTTTTAATTTGCTTAGAATAATCTCTTTAGAAATTTTGCTAAAAGAATATAATTTTCTCTATAGAAAATTGTTAAGAGAATATTTTTTCTCTAAAGAAAATATTTAAAAAAAAAAAAAAAAAAAAAACAATATTAATGGAACATGTTTCTCTTTCGAAAATCGTTAAGAAAAACTCCCCTTTAAAGAAAATATTAAGAGAACAATTTTCTCTAATTGAAAAATTGCTACAGAAAAAAATTATTTAAAATTACAGCCAGTGTAAATACAGATTCCTTCAACAACGTCAGCAGATTTGCAAATCTTTCATTAATGCCCCAAATTTCAGAACAACAACAACAACAACAATAACAAACACGAAGATCATGTAATAAAATAATTTGATTTATCGCTGATCAACACAGTCATGACCATTTGAAAGGAAGATAATGGAGGTTTCGCACTAACACAAACGGAAGTTTATAAAAATAAATTTCAGTTGGAGCATCACTCGTTTCAATGCCACAATCGAATCACTATCATAAACGAATCATTTCTATAAACAAATAATAAAAAATATTACAATAATAAATGGACTAAAATAAAAATTAAAATTTAAAACAAAATTTTTCACCACGAATGATTAACATTTCCTTGTAAAGATTTTACAAAGTAATTAAACTTATTGATGTTTAAAAGAAGAAGACAGACAGATATCTTGAGGCAACACCTCACACTTCGTGTCTCATTAAGACAGCTAAATTAGTAACGGATGACGTTAGTTCAACAATTAACTTGTTTGAAGTTTATTTTAAAATTTAAGGAAAAAAAAAAAATCGAAAATTTTCCTTACAGAAAAGTGTCAAGCGAATAACGTTTCCTGTAGAAATTTGTTTGGAGAACAATTTTCGCTACAGAAAATTCTTAAAAGCTTCAGAAAATTGTTAAGAGAACTATTTAGCAAATTGTTGAGAAAACAATTTTCTCTATAGAGAATTGTAAAGAGCACAATTCTTTCTCTGTTTACAAAATTGTTAAGAAAACCATTCTCTCTTAAAAAAATTGTTACGAGAACAATTTTATCTTTAGAGACATTTTTTGAGAAAACAGTTTAACCTACAGTGAGTTATTAACAGAAATATTTTCTCTATAGGCAATTGTCAATAGAATAATTTTTCATAAAGAAAATTATTAAGAAAAAAAATTTCTATAGAAAATTGTCATAGAGAAAATTGTCGAGAGAGAAATCTTCTCTATATAAAGTTCTTTAGAAAACCATTTTCTTTATTAAAAGTATTAAAGAGAAAAAAAGTTTTTTCATAAAATAGATAAGAAAACAATTTTCTCCATAGGAAATAGTGAAGAGAACAATTTTATTTATACAAAAAATTATTATGAAAATATGTCAAAAAAAGTGATAAAAACAATTTGTCTGTAGAAAAAAGTTAAGTGAACAATTTTCTCTATAGAAAATAGAAAAGTGAAAAATGTTCTCTATAGAAAATAATTAAGCTTAGTTTCTATATACTTGCTTTCTCGCTAATACTATAAGTAAAAAAAAACTGAAAACCAACTGATGCTTTTTGCTAACTTATTCTCTTCCACAGAGTCAATTTTTCAGTTATGATTTTTTTACATAAAACATTGCCCTCTTAAACTCTGCCCTAGGGAAATTTGTTAAAATAGCATCTCTAATGGTAATTGCTGGACGTATAGAGATGTTTTTTCTTTTATTAATTTTGCATAGAGAAAATTTATTTCTCGATAATTTTCTGTAAAGACATCTATGCGATGAGGATGGACCAATGTTATAATGACTACTGTTGAAGTTGTCCCCATGAGGAGGAGACGTTGTGTCACTAGGCCATTTTTGGCGACCAGAATTGCTCTACACAGAAAAAAATAAAAATCTATTTCAATTAAAACAAGTAAGAAAGTATAGTCGGTCAAGCCCGACCATATGATACCCTACACCACAGTATTTAAAAAAACACATCTTGCTCATGTGTCCATATTAGTGCTGGGAAACTATCGATATTTTCTACTATCGATATTTATCGATAGTTCAGATTTCACTATCGATATATCGATATTACTATCGACTGAATGTTTGTACTTGTGCAGGAAAACTTTAATTATTTTTTTGTAAGGCTACAGTTCGTTGTTTTTATCACTTTATTGAATGTATGAGACGTATGAATATACGCACGTTATTTTAGATGGCAGTTTTTTAAAAAATGAAAAGTACCTTTATGAAGGAACCGAAGTAACAGAGACTATAAGATATTCCATTGCAACTTAAAACAAATTTTCTAAATTCTAAACCCAAAAAGGTAATCAATCTAGCGGACTTATCCTCTAATGGTCGTTCATTGTTTTGTCCTATGCTTGCAATTGCATTTGGACTTGCATTTTTTTTTAACAACATTACAAAATTATTTGACACTTTAGTCCCTATATAAACATGTAAAAATTTCGTGGTAAAGGCCTTTAATTAGCAGTAAAAGGCACTGCTAAGCGATCCATTCCACTTGCCATTCTTGTTGTTTGTATTCATTGCTGTAATTCAGCGCGAATTAAAAATAGCAAGAACAAATTTGCGGCAAAAAACTCTGTGTGTATAGCTGCTATTAGATGTCTTCATAGATGTATTTTAAGTAATAAAAATATCGATATTTATATTTTTCCTATCGATATTTTTGATATTTCAAGACTATCGATAATATCGATAGTCTATCGATAGTTTCCCAGCACTAGTCCATATACATAAATATGGATTTATCTATGTTTATAAATTTCATTAAAATCGGTTGGATAGTTTCTGAGAGGCAGAAATTGTCCCCTATCTCCCCTCGTGGTCCTATGATTTGGCCCATTTGCAATAGGTTTGGTTCTTGTGCCAAATTGTCAAATTATCTCCAAATTTGCGACCCGTACTTTGCGCACAAGGTTACATGGCCAGCCAGCCTGCCAGCCAACCAGCCTGCCAGCCGGACGGACATCGTTAGATCAACTGAGAAAGTGATTCTGAGTCGATCGGTATGTTTAAAGGTGGGTCTAGGACCAATATTTTAAGCTGTTACACACATCAGCACAAATGCATAATACCCTCTCCACTATTGTGGTGTGGGTATTAAAATTGTGATATTAATTATGAAGTTAATTAAATTTGCACCAGCAAACAAATAAATAGTATGCATTATAAATTTTTTAATAAGAACAACATTTTATTAAGCAATATTGTTGATATAATTAAACGTTTAATTCACTTGATTAAATTTTTAATTAAAACTAATTTTATTTTTGATTAATATTTTATTTGAAAAAAAATTTCGAAATTTTTTTTTGTGTATCTAATGTAGGACTTAGGTCGATTTGCTCTGAAGGCAGCCGTCATGGTTCAAGGCTACAGTGGTGTCGGAGGAATAATCTGGTGAACACTACCTCAGAGTATCACAAGGTGATCGCTATAAGAACCCAACAAAATTTCCCATTGAAAAATCTGTTTTACAGACAATTTTTATAAAGAAAAAAAATTTGTTACGTCAATATATTGTTTAAAACTTTTATTTTTTTTAAAAAGATATTGTTTTTTAAAAAATTTGTATAGAAAAAAATCTTTAATTATTTTTAAGAAATTTGTTGTCTCTTAAATTGCCATAAGATAATTTTAGCTCCACCACGTATAAAAAATTCTCGCCAATTTTTTTCAATGAAGCAGTTAATCAAAGATAAGATCAGTCTTAATTAAAACTTTAATCAAGTGAATTAAACGGTTACTTATATCAATATCATTACTAGAGAAACTGTTGTAAATATCAGCAAATATTTAAATCTTATACTTTAAAAATGAATCAAGATGCTTAAGGTCACTTAAAAATTTCCTGAAAAAGATTTCTAACGGAAATCTAAATATCGAAAATAAAATTTTTTTTAATTAATTTCATAAAAAGTGACCTTAAGCGTGATTAATTTTTTTTAAATATAATATTTAAGAAAAAAGGTCGAAGAAATATAATTATTACAAATATTTAATTGATATTATTAATTTGTGTTGCAAATTTAATTAATTTCCGATTTAATTAAAATTTGTGATATTTTTTAATTGAAATTTATTTTTTTTTTCTATGCAGAAAAATTGAGAAGGTATTATGCGTTTGTGGTGTTGTATGTTACACTAAAAACTATGGGCCCTAGACCTGTATATACATATATACCGCTCGACTCAAAATAACTTAGTCTGGGTTCACACTATGAAAGTTTTCTTTCAGAAATTCTGAGTTTTTAGATGAGAGGGGAAGAGATCATGCTTTTTTCTCTCCTCTCTCACCCATAAACTCAGAGTTTCTGAAAGAAAACTTTTATAGTGTGATCCCAGACTTACTGAAATAATCGAACGCAGTCTACCCGTCCGGCTGGCTGTATGCTTGGCTGTCCTTGTAAACCTTGTGTGCAAATTACTCGCGACGAGTCGCGACCATTGTGTTTTATTTCAGTAAAATAAAAAGAGAAAAAAATGTTGCAAATAATTTCATTAAAATGAAAAAAGTGTTCAACAGACAGTTCCAAAAAGTTGCAAAAGTATATCTGGGGCTAAAGAGGACACTTTCAGCTTTCTAATGGTTTCAAAATCTCTTTAAACCCTTTTCACCCTAACAAGTTCTATTCCCTTTAATTTCGGATTTAACTAAAATATAGAACTTAGGGAAACTTTTAATAACACCTCAGGTATAAATGATACAGAGATGTAACGAACCATTTCTTAAAGACTACTTACTATCCCACTTATATGTATAACAAACAAAAATTTCGACTTATTACACTGTGCAACAAAATTCGGTTCATCGCCGCTAGCCTCAACACTTACAACGCGAAATGAAAGTAGACTACTAGTGGAGCAAATCTGCCAAAGGGTTTTGAAAAGTAAGCTCGGGCTTCCGAAATATGGGCCCTTAAAGTTTTTGCATTTTTTGAAAAGGCGTTTGGTGTAAGTCAAAAAAAATATACTAAATGCACTTCTGAGCTAAAAAATAATTTCAGATGTCTGCGGTAAAACCGTGTGACGATTCTTTTCGTAGGATATATTAACCCTCTAACACTCATTTTAATGGGTAATTTTTGTCCTTTTTTAACTTCCTAACAAAAGTATTCTAAAACGGTACTTTAGAGGGTTAAAATATTCCACGAATCTTTTCTGCATCAAATTTCACTAGTGGCTTCTATGACCGAAAAATCGTGCAATGTATGTAAAACGGGGTTTCGAAAAATTAAAAAAATTCAAGGCCCGGAATTTCGAAACATTTTAAACCTCTAACGTAGCGTTTTAGTGTAGAAGTTAAAAAAAGAGCAAAAATTACCCTTTAAAATGAGTGTTAGAGGGTTAATATATTCTATGAAAAGAATTGCCATACAATTCTTCTCAAGACATCTGATACTATGTTCACACTTGAGTTCTTAAACGCGTTTAAGCAGCTCGAACGTGATTTAGCTCTAATCACTTCAAAATCGAGATGATTACCCATACATTGAAGTGATTTGTTAATCGACATGATTACAACTAAATCACTTCATAAACCACATAGAATCCACTGAACATACCTAATAATGTAGAATCGCCAACATGTCGTGTACAACCGGCCAAGATTTCTGCTTAATGTTTTTATTTTTTTCCTTAAATTATTCATAAATTTTCACAATTTCATCATTAATATGATTAAAATAATCTTCTGATAACTTTATAAAAGTGTTTTTATCCATTTTTAATACTTTAAAGAAATATAAATTTGTTTGATTTTTTTTTTGTGTTTGTTGTGTGTTTTTTTCTTAATCATGTGTCATCTTAATCATCTCAAATGTAATGTGAACGGCTTTGATTAGCATGAAATAGTCTTTCAGGTCAGAAGTACATTTAGTATATTTTTTTGACTTGTACCAAACGCCTTTTTAAGAAATTCTAAAATTTGAATGCCCGAAATTGCGAATTCCATTTTAAATACATCACACGAACCTTTAATCTTAGAAGACCCCTAGTGAAATTTGATGCAAACCCTTAAAAGTGCCGTTTTAGTATAGTTTTGTGTAAGAGTTGGGAAGAGGCACAAAAATTACCACTTAAAATAAGAGTTGGAGGGTTAATTAATTCCAAGAAAAGAATTGCCATACGATTCTACTGCATACATCTGAAATTATTTTTTAGCTCAGAAGTACATTTAGTAAAATTTTTTTGACTTAAACCAAACGCCTTTTCAAAAGCAAAAACTTTAGAGGCCCATATTTCGGAAGCCCGCACTAACTTTTCAAAACCCTTTGGCAGATTTGCTCTACTAGTAGTCTACTTTCATTTCGCGCTGCAAGTGTTGAGGCTGGTGTTTTTTTGTTGCACAGTGTTATTGATAACAGTTTGCGAGAAATCATAATTTAGTGCTGTACCCATGTTCTGTAACTTTAATGCGAACTTCTTGCATCGAAATGATGTGAAACAAAATATTCCATCGTTTCTCGAAAAGTGAGAAAAATGTGTGTCTGTAACTCATGTCGAAAACTATCAAAAGAGATTACGTCGTTACGTTATAAATGTCATAATATTGCACTCGAAGCCGATGTGACATTGCAGACGTTCAGAACGCCAGTAACACATATCGTTGACGGCGATCAAAATTTACTAAAATTGAAAAATTTTCAACGACGGCGGCGAAAACACAACCGTCGGCTATACCAATTGTGTAAAGAGCGACTTTAATGTTTGTTGTTTGCAAACGAGCTTTGAAGACATTCGTATATTTTATAAAAATGTTAAAAGCAAAATAATTAAACAATGAAAAATGTGCCAAGAATAAAGTATTATTATTATTATTCTTTGCATTTTGCATTTTGCATTTTTAATTGTTTTTTAGTGTTAAAATTTTTTCTCGCCCCATTTTTATTCGTGAGTTTATTTGACAGTTCAAAGCGGGAACTGTTCTCACCAAAATGTTACAGACACACTTTTTCTGTAAATTGGCGAATAATTTCCTTACTACCCGTCTACAACTGACATGATTTGCTTTTATAAGATGATGTTATAAAAGCATTGTTAAAACATTTGCATTAAAAACCGTGTTATAACATGAGAAAACCTCTGATATGATGAGTCTATACTTAACACTTACATCATTTTAGTGTTAATGTTAAGCATTTCATGTCAGTTGTAGACTGTATGTGAAGTGACAGCTTGTACTCGCCAAAAAAAAGTTACAGACACAGTTAAGTGAGAAAAACAGCTGTTTGTTTCAATTTATGGCATTTTTGCTTCATTTCACTCATTTCAATCGAAAACTTTCTAGACGCGAGAGTTACAGAACATGGGCAATGATCAAATTTACAAAAATTTTATTTTTTCTAAAACAACATAAAATATTTGTTTCCAGCAGCATGCCACACCCACAATTACCAATATTTTGATGCAGTTTTTTTGGATACCTTAGTTCTTATATGTTTGGCGATAGCCAAAAATTGGACTTTTGGCCAATGAAATTCAATTTTCAGCCAAATTGCGTCGTAGTTTTTAAGATAGTTTAATGAAATTAAGTACATAAGTTCAAATTGGAACAGGGATCAAGCCTGCTGAAAATGGTTAGAAGCGGTCCATAATTTCAAATAGCCCCCATGGAAGATTCTTTCCGAAATAGGGTCTTTGTGCCCAAAGTACCCTCTCCACTATATGAAAAATTTTGCCAGAAAAGGCAAAAACGGATTTACAAAATAATCAATTAATTCTTTTTTTTGTAGGGTTTAACATGAAATTTCGTGCAAATAATGATCGAGTATTTGCTTTAAAAAAATTTGAATTTTATTTAATAATGAAAAACATGACGGGAAATCTGGAACACACTTCAAACAGACATTCGAATGTAAATAATTTTCGTGTAGTCTTTATCAACGTGCATTAAAAACCATCATCCATCTCATCAACAAAATCATCACAAATTCTATTGATGCTGACGTCAGTCCGATTTTCAGTAAGTTCTTTATGTTTTCTTTTTTTCGTTTTTTTTTTTTTGTAGTTGTTGCTGCACATAGTTGCTTTGCTGTTTTTCATCTCAGTAAAATTATGAATGGATTTTTAGTCTTTGCCTTTTTATTTTTGTCTACCTTTTTTTTTTTTTTTTTGTTCTTTTTCGACCAAACACGAACAAACGAAACATTTGTTATTTTCATTGTGTAAAAAAGGGGAAAGACGGAAAAGATTTTCCATTTCTTTATACAATTTTCAGTTTTTCCATAATTTTCTAAGCAAATTCAAGTTTTTTATTTCTGGTCTGTCTTATTTTGTTCGTTTTACGACATTTTCGTTTGTGTTTTTATTGTTTGGCTCAGTTTTTGTTAGCAAATCATCTGTAAAAAGTGTGTGTCTGTGTGTGTGTGTCTATGTGTTTTTTTTTTTTGCTTTCAAAGAAATACATTTTTAGAAATTTAAAAATGAAACGAAAACAAAAAACCGAAATACGTTTTATAAATAAAATTATCGTAAATATTGTAAGGTCATGGATTTCCAGGTGTGAATAATTCTGTAAACAAAAAATAATAAAAGAGCAAAATTTATTCAAAGAAAATCATGTTTTGTGGAGCGTTAAAAAAAAGCAGCACATAAAATGTTGAAATTTTTAACACAAATAATACGATTTAATGGAGGTTTTTATTTTGTTTCTATTACGGCAAAAAAAAAATGTTTGTAAAGAAAACATTTTATAGAATAATTATTTCCACAAAAAGTTATATAGAATTGCTAAAATACCCTTTTTTATTAAATATTATTTAGAAAGACCAATTTTCCTTTCAGCAAATCGCAAAGAGAACAAATTTTACAAAAGAAAAATGTACAAAAAAAAAAAAATCACAATTGTTCTAAAAACAATTTTCTGAAATGTAAAACTTAAAATAGAGATTTCCCAGGAAAAATCTTAAAAAGGAACTCTTTCTCTATAAATCATTTACCCAGAAAACTATTTTTACACAAAATTTTAGAAATAATGGGTGATTTTTTTTAGAGATATAGGAAAGTTTAAAAAAAAAACAAATAAAATTCAGAAAAATGCATGAAATCTTTATTTGAATCGATAGTACGTTCCATATAATTTAATGTTTAAGGCAGTGCTCGAAAATAAACAGTACATTATTTAACGTTCGGCTCACACACCCAGGAACGATATCTATTTTTTCAGTGATTATGCAAATATACACAACCCTTAATACCGTTCGTAACTATTTTCAAGAAACAACCGAACATTATATAATGTTCGGTTCTTCGTTAAAAAACAGAACAATTGTAGACAAACATTATATTTTAATGTTCTATAATGTTTTTTTCGTGTGTGTATTTTGTTTTTGTAAAAATGTTTTTTTACCAACCAAAAGGGACGAACATTAACGAGCTGAACCGAACACATTGAAGTTTGTGGATTTAGAAAAAAAAACCGACGGAATTAAATGTTCACATCTTTTGTTAAGCTTGATAAAAACAGTAATATTTTTGTGTTCGAAAGATGACTAACAGGGAAACGCTATTTTTTTAATGATTTTCTACACAAACACTATGAGCGTTTGTGTTTCCCACAAATCTACCGAACCGAACATTTAAAAACGATATTTATTGTTTATTTTCGAACACTGGTTTAAAGATTATTTCATGCAAATGTTGACCGTGACTGCGCCTCAAATGCTCCATCCGCTTAGTCCAATTTTGGCATACTCTTTCCAACATTTCGGCCGGTATCTCATGAATAAATGCTTCAATGTTGTCTTCCAATGCGTCAATTGAAGCAGCGGGCATGTGTGTAGACATGGGCTTTAACATAGCCCCACAAAAAATTGTCTTAAGGCGTTAAATCGCACGATCTAGGCGGCCAATTGACCGGTCCCGAAAGTGAAATAAAATGTTTACCGAAATCGCCTCTCAATAAGTCCATTGTTAAGCGTGCTGTGTAGCATGTGGCACCGTCTTGTTGAAACCACATGTCATGCAAGTCAAGCTCTTGCATTTTGGGCAAAAAAAAGTTGGATATCATCTCACGGTTGCGCTCACCATTCACAGTTACGTTACGATTCGCATCATCTTTGAAGAAGTATCATTGGGCCGATGCCACCAGCCCTTAAACCGCACCAAACTGTGACTGTTTCTGGATGCATTTGTAGCTCTTGCAAAGCTTCTGGCTGATCTTCACTCCAGAATCGACAATTCTGCTTATTAACGTACCCATTGAGCCAAAAATGAGCTTCGTCGCTGAACACAAGAAGCGCGCGATGAACTTTCTTAACAGAGCACGCATTTTGAGAATAAAATTCAATTATTTGCAAGCGTTGTTCGTTTGTTAGACTATTCCTGGTTAAATTAGAGACCAAACTGAAGATGTTTGACAGTGAAACAAAACACGAAACGTGCGTCAGCTGTTTAAACCAGTGTTGCCAAAAACATAATAGATAAAAAAAATCACCCGTTAGAAACAATATTCTGAAATGTTAATCTTAAATTAGAGATTTCCCAGAAAAAATCTTAAACAGGAACTCTCTCTCTATAAATCATTATGCAGTAAACTATTTTTTACACAAAATTTAGAAATATAATTTTATTTTGTAGTAAACTTTGCAATAGATAGGAAAATGTTTTTAAAGAAAATTAATAAAGGGAACAATTTGCTTAGATCCAAAATGTCTGTATCAAATGTGTAAGAAGAGCAATTTTCTCGATAAAAATCTATAAAGAGAAAAATATTTTTAAGGAATCTAATTAAAAGAAAAATTTCCTCCCCAAAATAACCATCTTTTCGAAAGAAAATTGTTTGAGAAGAAATATTATCCTGCAAAAAATTATTAAAAAAGTTATTTTCTCTATAAATTTTCTATTTCTTGAATAGAAGGTTTTCTTAAGATATTTTTTTTTTGGCTAGAGAAGTGCAAAAAAACAAAAATAAACTCTTTCTATAAAAAATCAACTGTCAGAAAACAGAAATTCTCTTCAGAAAATTATCAAGAAAACAAAGGGGAAGAAAATAAAAGCCAAAAAAAAAAAATTCCTATCAGAAAAATTGTATTTTAAAGACATTTTAATCGGACAATTTTCTATACAGAGAATTGCTAAGAAATCAATTTTCTGTATTGGAAATTGTTAAAAAGGAAATATTTCTGATAGGAATTTGTTGAGAATTCTTTTTTTTTAATAAATTGTTAACAAAACAAAACTTTTGAGAATTTCTTAACACAAAAAAAAAAATATATACTTAATTTTATATACAAAAAATAAAAAAATAAAGTTTTTTTTGAATAAATTTTTTTTCTTTTGCAATTTTTTGTATAAAAGATAAAAAATTTTTTTAATTAAGAAATACATTTTTTAGAAAATATTATGAAAGAAGAATTTTGTGTATTGAAAATTGCTTAAAGAACTGTTTTCTCTAAAGAAAATTGTTAAGAGAACAACTTTTTCTATAGAAAATTGTTAAGGGCACAATTTTTTCTATAGAAAATCGTTAAGAGAAAAATTTTCCTCCGTTGAAAATTGCTAAGGAAACAATTTTCTCTATGGCAAATTGTTAAGAAAACCATTTTCTATATCGAAAATTGTTAAGACAATTTTTTCTATAGAAAATTGTTAAGACAATTTTTTCAATAGTTAAGAGATCCTTTTTCTTTAACAAAATTGTTAAGGGAATTATTTTCTGTATTCAAAATTGGTGAAAGAGAAATTTTCTTTACAGAAATTTTTAAGAGAACAAACTACTTTTTAGAAAATAATTAAGACAATACAATGGCTTCAGATAAAAATTTTGTCTATAAAAAATTTTTTAAGATGAACGGTTTTTTCTTTAAAAAATTCTAAAAACCATATTTTCTTATAAAGAAAGCAAGAGAGCAAATTTTTCTAAAGAAAATTATTAAGAGGACAATTTTATCTTTAGAAAATTGTTGAAAGAACAAATTTTTGTTATCAAAAAGTAATTTAAATTTTTGGGAATACAAAATTTTAATTTCAAAAGATTTTGTTATTCGTGCTTAATTCCCAGTTTTTATTCTTGATAAAAACACTTGAAATTTATTGTTGATGGGATAAGCTATTCCTACACAGAAAAAAGTAAAAAACGGTTTTGATCACCAAAATAATTGAAACAAGCAAAAAATTGTTTAATTTTGCACCTATCACCGAAATGATTTTACCAATTACTCAAATTTGCAAAAATTGCAAAACAAGGATTTTTTTTTCCAATTAAAAAGTTTTTACATTTTAATTACAAAAATAATTGAAAAAATTATTAATATTAAACAATATTTTAATTGAATGAATTAACAAATTAATTTAAAAAAAAAATCAATATTTTAATTGAATGAATTACTAATGTAATTGATTACAATACAGAAAATTAATTATTTTAATAATTGTATTGATTAAAACAGTGATTGAATTTTTGCATTAAATCGATTAAATTTTTAATTGAATAAATTAAACAGTGTATTTGAAATACACTCTAAATTCAATTACGCAAATTATTCAATCAAACAAATTAATAATTGAATAAGTTTGTTAAATCAATTCAGTTGATGGTTAAATGATGCAAAATAATAATATTTAAAATATATGTTTTATTTGAATATGGTTTAAAAATAACTTGTTTTATTTGTTTAATTGTAATAGCTCATGCTTAATTGTACAAATTTTGGAAGATTTTTTTGACAGAGGAATTTCATACATACAACTTTGTATAAAATTGTAGAATAACTCTGATTCTTCAGGGTATTCAAGATTGAAAACAAAAAACTGTTTTTGTTGTGTAATTTGGCTGTACTTTTTTCACCTATTCACTTTAAACGCACAACATGAAATGACGCCAAAAATAATTCAAGAATTAACAAACAAAGAAAATAAACACCAAATTTCGATTGCGACCATAACCACCGTCAACACTGTGGTCAGCCACAAGGCGATTTTTTATTTTACGCATAATATACATACATACATACACATGTATGTAGGCTCATTATTGACATTGGTGGTGGTCATAATTGTAATTAGTCTATAACAAATCTCAGTTCATTTTTTACTTGTTGATAGTTGTTTTTTGCACGCGACGCTTACTGTTGTTTTTGATGACAAAAACATGTGAGTTTGTGTGTATGTACCCTGCAAATAATAGGACCAGTCCAAACACGCGTGTAAAGAGTAGCCCACAAGGGACCAGGACTAGTCCAAAAGTAACCCAAAGGTATGGAAAAATATGGTCTATTTAGCATTACGATGTCCTAGGGGAGGACCATATAACCCATCTTTGGACTACTTAGGAGTAGTTTTAAAACTACTCCATGGTATACACAAGAGGATTAGTTTTGAAGTCGTTTAAAAACGAAAGCACGTCGATAAAAAACGAAGACATGTCGTCTCACTACAAACACTTTTTAACATTGACATGGTCCATGCTTGCATAACATCGGACCAGTCCATGGAGTAGTCCATTTTATCAAAATGGATCAGGTGGCCCAATATTATTTGCAGGGTACATGTAAGGGCAAAGGCAATAAATTTATAAAAATTTTGGTTGCACTTGTAACATTTTTGCAAACTGTTGATGAGGGAGGAAAGCAACAAGGTGTTCAATTCAAACAACTGAGTTGATTGATTCAATTAAACTTATAATTAAAATTAAGCTTAAAATCAAGTAAAATTTTAATTGAAAAAAATATTTTTTTTTAATTCAATCAATTAAGAACGTAATCAAATTTATTTTAAAATTCAAAAATCACTATTAATTGAAAAAAAAACTGCCAATAATTTTTTCTGTGTATGCGCATTTCACTGGTTGCTTATTGCAGATCATCAGGAAACTTCATCCATAAAGATTTTAGAAAAACTAACAACATGCTTTTGTAACTTGTTGTTGTTTTTATTTTGTTTTTCTAAACCTACTTACAACTACAATTAATGTTGAGAGAATTTCAACTTATTGTAGTGGGGAATGTAAGATGAGATAAACCTACTGTTTATTGTTGATGTGTTTTGTTTAAACTTTGATATTGTTACAAGTAGAACTGTTGCTTATAAGTCTTATACGTTTAACAGTTTTATTTGGTTTAATATCTTTAGTTTTTCTAAAATCTTTATGGGTGAAGTTTCCTGATGATCTGGGCTAAGCAACCAGTGAAATGCGCATAGGAATAGTTTATCCCATCCACAATAAATTTCAAGTGTTTTTATCAATAATAAAAATTGGGAATTAAGCACGAATAACAAAATCTTTTGAAAACACATTTTTGCGTACAAATTTTTTAAGTGAACATTTTTCGGCATAGAATATTGTTAAGAGAAATATTTTTTCTATAAGAAAACAAATTTTGTAATAGAAAATTGAATAGAAAACAAAAACTGGAAAGCAAACAGTTTTCACAACAGAAAATCGTAAAGAGAAGACAATTTTCAAGAAAACAATTTTTTCTTAAGAGAATATTTAAGAGAAGAAATTGCTTTAGAGAAAAATCGTTAAGAAATCAACTTAAATTTTCTTTATATAAAATTGTTAAATGAGATTTTTTTTTCTGCAGAAACTTTTAAAGAGAACAATTTTCTCTTTAGAAAATAATTAAGAAAACAAATTGCTTCAAAAAAAAATTTGTCTAAAAAATTTTTTTAAGAAAACAGTTTTATCTTTGAAATCGTTAATAGAACCATCTTTTCTTTAGACAATTGAAGCACAGTTGCGTTGTAAACGCCACATTTTGCAAAAACTGTTTTTTTTTTTGCAGATAACCGTTGGCATTACTCTCTTACACAGTTTAAACATCAAATCAACCAAAACTATGCACCTTAACGCCTTCAAAATGGCGTACAGAGTGTCAGCCAGTGGAAGAACATTGCAAGTTACTAACAAAATTATGAAACGACATGGTTTTGCAGTGCGGGATAATGTTTTAAAAGCATTTTGCATAAAAGTTTTTATTATCATTATTTTAAATAATAGAAAAAAAAAATTTTAAAACAAATAATGCTGCCTATCAAAAAACGTTTATTTTTTTGCTCACCTGAAAAATTATTATTTTGTGCTTCAATTATAAGGTGAATAATTCTCTCTAAAGGAAAGTATTAAGAGACCAAATTTTTCAACATAAAATTATTAAGAGAACAATTTTCTCTTTAGAAAATCAGTAATGGACAGTGTTACCGTCGGATATTTTAAAAAAGTACCAAAAAAGGGGATATCAACAAAAAAAGTGGCACCAAAAAGAGGATTTAAAAAAAATGGGCGCATCTTTTAAAATTAAAATAAGTACACCACATTATGAATTTTTTACGTTTTTTTCTATTTATTATAATTTTAAATGGTATAAAAACATAACAAAAAACATTATATAGTAATTAAATACACTAAAAAACAATTGATCGTATTACAATAGACATACATTTTTACTAACAAATGGCTCATTTGTTGTAAAAACTAAAATAAATATTTTGTAAATATTTCTCTGGAGAAGTAATTTTTATAAAACATTTACTTTAATGTTTTGGTAATTCAAAAACGTTAAACTTGTTTTCTGCCAAAACATGTTTTTTGGATTATGACATTGTTGCAGCGAATAGAAGATATTTTAGGTGTTAGGTGTTTTATAAATACATTTATTAATATATTTCTTGTCCTTTTTCTTTTAAACACATGTTCCAATTTCACGCCAAAAATCTTCAGCATTCGAAATTTTAAATATGTGTTCATAATTCGTGTCATTTACTTTACTCTCTTGAAGTTTAAATTCATGTATAAATGCATCTGGGTCAGTTATAATATGTTTGACCTCAGAAACTAATTGGAAGTAGTTTATATCTTCATTAGACATTATATATAATGGGTCTAAATACTTCAATATATTGAGCTTTTTGCTTTTTATATCAATTCTTGTTATCAATTCTTTACACAATTTTTGGTTTTTAATGTCAATTACACAAATTTTAGAAAAGTTTTCGGTACACAACAGTTCGTTTTCTGCTTCACGACCAATATATATGAAGGGCTCAGAGCTGAACCGAACCAAGTCATAAAATATATCACGTATATGTATTTGAAATCTGGTGCGAAAATGTCCGCAAAATTTAACTCAATCCAGTTATGTAATGGGGTAAATCAAAAACAGTTTCGTTCCTAAGGTAACGGTAATAAACCCAAGTCAGTGGCTCCAGTAATTAATGGCAATTTACTTACTCAAACTCAATATATTTTCGAATTTTCTTTTTTGACTTGGTTCGCTTCAGCTCTGAGCCCTCCATATATGCGAGATATCTTTACCCCCTTATTCATAATAAATAAAACAGGTTAATAGAAAGTTTATTCCACCAATTTTCAGCTAACCACGCATGACAAGAAAAAAATTCTTATAAAAAGTGTCTTTTCTAAAGCATTTTGTGGCGGTTGGAAAAGACTTGAACCCACCAAGGACGCTAATTTCTTAGCATATATTAAAGCTGGGAGTTATTATAAAACAGAAAGAAAAAAAAGTATATTTTCCTTACGTAAAAAGTACCACAAAAGTGGCAAGAATCACAAAAAGTACCACATTTGGGTGCATTTTGTAAAAGTGGCCAAATAGTATCCAAGCAGCCGAAAAAGAGGCAAATTGCCACTTTAGTGGCACCAACGGTAACGCTGGTAATGGATCAAGTTTCTTTAAAGAAACTTGTTAAGAGAATAATTTTCTCTACAGAGAATTTTTAAGAGAACAATTTAATCTTTAAACCAGAGCCCGGCAACACATACATGCTGACTTTTTGTTTTTTGTGAGAGAATAATAAATCTCCCTCTAAGAAGCACTTAAAGAAATGTTTGTGTTATTTTCTTGTTTTTAAAATCAATCTGGCTGTTAATGTAAAAACTCAAAACATAAGTGTATATTTTATATAAAATAAAAAACAAAAAATCATTAAAATTAAAAAAAAAATCACAATCTTTAAGAAAAATAAAAAAACTATAAATCATTTAAACGTGTTAATCTATTGAAACAAAACAAAATTCAGAAATTAATTTCTTGCGTTCATTAAACTTAACTTAAACTTAAACGATTCTTCAAGAAAAATACAAAAAAAAAATTATAATTTCATTAACATTCGGGCTTGCCAAAAAAAATTTCGGCAAACAATTAAATTCCGATTTTTCTTTAAACATTTCTCGCAGAGGAATTCTAAAGCAAAAGTTAACAGAACCTTCTTGTTTGAATGTTATTGTGAGAAAAAAGCACGGTGTAGTACTTTTGCCGGTCTCTGCTTTAAACAATTGTTTAGAGAATAATTTTATCTATAAAAAATCGTTAAGAAAAAAGTTTTTCTGTTTTAAGAGAAAAGTTTTCCCTAGAGAAAACATAATTTCTAGAACATTTCGTCGAAGATTATTAAGGCAATAATTTACATTACAGAAAGTTATTAAGAAAGAATATTTGTTAAGTGAGAATTCTTAAAAAAAAAACTTCAAAATTTTCATTGTAGAAAATTTTTAAATTTTATTTCTTGTACTCTCATATTTTTGTTATAATAATTTCGCAATAATTTTATTTAATATTTGTATGGATGTATTTATTTACGCATTAAAAGTATTTAAAAATATTTATTGTCGGGTCTTAAGCGATTTAAACTTTTAAAACAAATATAAATTTATTAAAATTGTATTGCAATTTAATTTTTAATTTGTTAACACATACACATGCAGTTGTTGAAAATCCAACAACTATATTTATGTATTTGTGTGTGTATTTAATCCGTGCAAATGAATTTAAATGAATATTTTTTTATTTTCAATAAAGTTTTTCACATCAAATGAAATGAAATTGTTAGTTTTATATGTATGATAAAAATAAATTATTTGCAATTCATTATAAAAGAATTTAAATAGTTTTGATAATTCGATTTGTTATGACAAGTGTTTCAGATATTAATTTTAGAAAAGAATTTTTTTTTAATGGAAAACCCACTTAAATTTGTATTAAGGAATTGAATAAAAGAGAAACAAATCAATTTCCTAACAACGAAGAATGTTATTTGCGAAATTTTATAAGGCTTTCCATATAAATAAGTTGTTAATACAATTTTTTAAAGTTGTTTCTTTAAGCTCTAAAACAAACTTTCTATCATGCAAGACTGATCATACCATTTTTCTTGCAGTTGTTCTAAACAATAAGCTCTGTTCTTTTTACAACATGACAGCAAATGTTCTTATTTAGGCCTTGTTTTCTTTTTAAACTTTTGCATAATTTTGTATTAATTTAAAAACTAAAAGTGTTGCCATAAAACTACACACACACGCTTAATATACCCTGCAAATAAAATTGGACAACCTGATCCATTTTGAAAAAATAGACTACTCCATGGACTGGTCCGATGTAATGCAAGCATGGACCATGTCATTGTTAAAAAGTGTTTGTAGTGAGACGAGATGTCTTCGATTTTTAACGACGTGATTTCGTTTTTAAACGACTTCAAAGCTAATCCTCTTGTGTATACCATGGGGTAGTTTTAAAACTACTCCTTAAAAGTCCAAATTTGGGTTATATGGTCCTGCCCTAGGACATCGTAATGTTAAATAGACCATGTTTTTTCCATACGTTTGGGTTACTTTTGGAGTAGTCCTGGTCCCTTGTGGGCTACTCTTTACACGCGTGTTTGGACTGGTCCTATTATTTGCAGGGTACTGAAAACAAAAACTTTGTCACACGCACACGAAATATCTAAATAACATTAAAAATAAAGAAGAGACCTACAGTTCTGCATTTTAAAAATTTCTTTTCTTTAGAGACATTTTTGCTCTTAAAAATTTGCTTTAAAGGGAAATTGGTCTCTTAACAGTTTTTAATATACAAAAATTGTTCTCTTAATTTCATAAAAAGAAAATTAATATCTTAATGATTTTCTATAAAAAAAAAATTCACTTAACGATTTGCAATAAAACAAATTTTTCTTTTTTAAATTTGCTATAAACAGTGATGTTGGCTTAAATGTACTATTGAAGAAAAAACCAAGTTTTTACAGAAAAAAGCTATTCTCTTAACGATTTCCTATAAGGAATATTGTTGTAGTAATAATTTACTATAAAAAAGTTCTTCCTTAAGAAAATATTGATCTCTTTATAGTTTTCTACACTGATAGAAAAGACGTGATAGCGCTGATATATTTTGACATCAGTACTATGACAAGTGTCTTCGTTTTTGACCACATGATACTTTTTAACCTTGTGATGTCAGCCTTAACATCACTTGGCCAATTTGTCATCTGAGTCAAACATTGAAATTATGTCATCACTGACATCGGCATCACAAAAATGATGAATCGAAGTCAGTTAAATAAAAAAATAATTAGTGCGATGACTCAGTAACATCAGAGAAAGGACTCATAAGGCTCAATTTAAAGACAGTTTGTCATTGGGATTGACTTAAGTCAAACTGAGAGAATATTTTTATACACTTACCGGTTACACATCTTTGTTTCACTTTCCGCTTTTTGTTTACAAAATAACTCTCAATTATAAGACAACAGCAGTATGCCCGATATGGTTTTCGTAATCATTTTACCTTGTAAATTTGATGTTCTTAACCACATAATTTAAGCCAGTGTTCGAAAATAAACAGCACATTATTTAACGTTCGGCTCACACACCCAGGAACGATATCTATTTTTTTTAGTGATTGTGTAGACATACACAACCCTTATACCGTTCGTAACTATTTTCAAGAAATAACCGAACGTTATATAATGTTCGGTTCTTCGTTAAAAAACAGAGCAATTGTAGTGATACTGTAGACAAACATTATATTTTAATGTTCTATAATGTTTTTTTCGTGTGTGTTTGGTTTTTTTTACCAGCCAAAAGGGACGAACATTAACGAGCCGAACCGAACACATTGAAGTTTGTGGATTTTCAAAAAAAAAACCGAACGGAATTAAATGTTCACATCTTCTGTTGAGTTTGATAAAAACAGTAATATTTTTGTGTTAGAAAGATGACTAACAGGAAAACGTTATTTTTTTTAATAATTTTCTACACAAACACTATGAGCGTTTGTGTTTTCCACAAATCTACCGAACCGAACATTAAGAAACGATATTTAGTGTTTATTTTGGAACACTGATTTAAACAAATAGAATATGACAACATTTTATGATGACGTTCCTTATTGGATTGATGTCACTTTTTGCCTCACTGATGCCACTTGTTATAACATTGATGTTAAAATTCTAAAGTTAGGGCTGAAAACATTGAAAAATCCTTTTGTATTTTAGGATTTTTAAATAAAGAAAATTGTGTTTTTTACCGATTTTGTTCTCGTAAGAACTTTGAATAGAAAAAAATGTTTTACTTTAAATTATCTTAAAAAAATCCTTTTCTTTACAATTTTTCTTATTCTCTTAACAGTTTTCCATAAACAAAAATTGTTCTTTTACTGATGACCAATTTCATCAATTCTAGTTAAATATTAATTCATATTTAAATATAGTTTTTTTTTTTATTTTTCTTTAAATACATTTTTAGTATTGTGGTTATTTTTGATGAAATGTGCCCATGTTCTGTTACTCTCGCGTCGAGAAATTTTTCGATTGAAATGTGTGAAATGAAACAAAAATGGCATATATTGAAACAAACAGCTGTTTTTCTCACTAAACTGTGTCTGTAACTTTTTTTTGGCGAGTACAAGCTGTCACTTCACATACAGTCTACAACTGACATGAAATGCTTAACATAAACACTAAAATGATGTAAGTGCTAAGTATAGACTCATCATATCAGAGGTTTTCTCATGTTATAACACGTTTTTATTAATCATGTCAGTTGTAGACGGGTGGTAAGGAAATTACTCGCCAATTTACAGAAAAAATGTGTCTGTAACATTTTAGTGAGAACAGTTCCCGCTTTGAACTGTCAAAAAAACTCACGAATAAAAATGGGGCGAGAAAACAATTTTAAAAATAAAAAACAATAAAAAATGCAAAATGAGAAGAATAATAATAATAATAATATTTTGTTCTTGGCACATATTTTCATTGTTTTATTATTTTGCTTTAAGTGATTTTATAAAATATACGAATGTTTTCAAAGCTCGTTGGCAAACAACAAACATAAAAGTCGCACTTTACACTATTTGGTATAACCGACGGTTGTATTTTCGCCGCCGTCGTTGAAAAATTTTAAATTTAAGTAAATTTTGGTCGCCGTCCACGATATGGGTTACTGGCGTCCACAGCGTCTGTAACGTCACATCGGCTTCGATTGCAATGTTGTGAAAATTATAACGTAACGACGTAATCTCTTTTGATAGTTTTCGACTTGAGCTACAGACACAGTTTTTCTCACTTTTCGAGAAACGATGGAATATTTTATTCGCATCTTTTCGATGCTAGAAGTTCTCACTAAAGTTACAGAACATGGGTACTGTTTATGGGTTTTAATCCAAATGTTGATATTTTTAAACAACTGAAACATATCGAGCCCTAATAGCGAAAATGATGTAACCAACAACATTTTAGATTTTTGTTTTTTGATCAAAATCGAACATTTTTGATCATTTGCATCATCTCTTAAAATATCATATCTCTGGGAAGTACCGTTACCAAATAAGGGCAAAAGCAATTTCAAACGAAAACCCTAAACTTGAAGCAATAATATTTAAAAAAAAACCTTCTCCTATAAAATTGTATATGTGTTGGTTACATCATTTTTGCTCGATATAAAGCTGGAGGTGCATAACACGCGTTTTCGCCTCCACGCAGCGCATGCCTTTATAACCTTACTTGCGTTCTACGTTTCAAGTTACATGCAACGCTTTTTATGCAGCAGCAGCACAAGTAAAAATAAAATTTAATTTGTCAAAATCAGCTGATTTGTTCGAACGCTGCTTCTTTTCGCCTCAAGGCATCTACGCTTAAGTGCATGTTACGCTGGGTCTCCACGTAGCAATTTTTATTGCTAAGTACAAACAATAACGTCGGCAGAACAATGACAGAACAATGCAGCAATAATTGCTAATTATATTGCTGGAGAACACTTGAAATTGCTTTGCCATAAATCAGCAATTTTCACCGCGAGTAGTTGTATAAAGTTTTGTGGCTGTTTATAACGAATGTTTTATGTTGTGTTTTGAAGTGGTTGTTTAAATCTTTTTTTTTTTTAATTAATAAATTATATTTACAAAATAATTAATTTTAATTGTCAAAGCTGTGTTTTGTATTACTTTTTTGATTATTTGCGTTTGCTTTTGTTAATATTGACGTTTATTTAAAAATATTTTTGTTGAAGTATTTTTTCACTCGGCGGCTTTTTCTTGATTGCTTTTTTAATAAATAAACACACTAATAAATTAACAACCGTACAGAGAAATGAAATGTCAGATAAATTACGACTGATTTGACAGCAGATTGCAATGCAATAATTGCTCAAGCAATAAGAAGAGCAATCATTGCGCAATGGATTGCCACTCATGGCAATTTGCGGTCTATACGTCGCAAATTTAATGGAGCAATCAAATTTGACGTTTGCCGCAATAAATATTGCTACGTGGAGACCCGGGGTAACTTACTACCTATAACTAAACAGATTCTCCTTTTTTGACAGCTGCGTATGCTGCGAAAAAGCGAGTAACGCGTGGTGTGGACCTCCAGCTTAAGGGCAACGTGTACGTTAAAGCCTGGGTTCGAGCACCGCGGCAGTCAAGAATGAAAAATGTTCAATGAATTTTAATTAATTTCATGTTGTTAAATTTCTTTCTTCATAAAAATAATTTAATGAAAATTGAATTTGTTGAATTAGCCTATTTAAAAAATATCAAAATTTAAATATGTATTTAAATAAATTGGTGAAATTGGCCATAATTCTGTTTGTATTCAATTCAATTTTACGATTTTTTTAAAGTTTTTTAAATTGATCTCTTACAAAACTAAAAGAATTGACTTAAGCCCTTTTTTCTTACTGCCACAGAATTACAGTTTAACTTTTTACTCATAGAAGTGAACAAGTCACAACAGTATGATTTGACTTAAAGAACCCTGTAGGCTCTATGAGAGTTTATGTTTAATCCTTTACGAAACATAAATGTGCAAGAGTGTTTGTATAAAACAATATTCACACACACATATACACTTAGCCAAATTTACAAATATACCCTGCAAATAAAATTGGACTACCATGGACTGGTCTGATGAAATGCATGGTCCAATGCATCGTCATTGTTAAAAGGTGTTTGTAGTGAGACGACATGTCTTCGTTTTTTAACGACATGCTTTCGTTTTTTAACGACTTCAAAACGAATCCTCTTGAGTATACCGTGGAGACGTTTTAAAACTACTCCTTAGTGGTCCAAAGGTGGTGGTCCTCTCCTTGGAAATCGTAATAAATAGACCAGGTTTTTTCCATACGTTTGGGTTACTTTTGGACTAGCCCTGGTCCCTTGTGGACTACTCTTTACACGCGTGTTTGGACTGGTCCTATTATTTGCAGGGTACGTAAGCTTATTCATAAAGGAATATTACACAAGAATCGTAGCAAAAGCTTAAAAGAACAATAACATAATTTTTACAAAAATAAGTTTCTACAAAAGGCATACAGACAAGTTGTAAAACAATCTCATTACAATCATGTTCCGAACAACTTTAATGCACACTTGCAGCCACACACACGCATACACATGCAGAAACACATTTGCATTTGTTAACATGTATTGTTACGCATTCATAAAGGAATTAAAGTAAAAACATACATGTACATACTTTTTCCATACACTTTTCTACATGCAGCAACACAAAAGATCATGTTTTACAAAAAAAAAACAAAAAAAAAAAAAGAGAAAAACTTGTTTCTTGAATTAAAGTTAACACACACATTTTATCTCAATTTTTCGAAGAAGAGTATAGAGAATTAAAAGTTTAAAAAGAAAACATTTGAAAAAGATTTTGATTTAAGTTAAGTTTCTTCAACTGATTAAAGAGACATAAAAAGACTGCTGACAATGACAGGCAAACATTTTAAACAATATGAAGCCAATGAAATTTATTAAGAAATTTTCTTAGATTATTTTATTAGTTATTTCAATAAATAAAGGAGATCTTGTAAAATAATCTTTTTAAAAAGTAATTTGGTTTAAATGGTTAGGATTAAAGCGATTCTTTTCTTTAGTTTCGACAAAACTTGAAAAAATTCTTTTACTTATCGTAGATCTAATTTCTCAGTCATTTTCTCAGTCTGAAATTTTATAAAAAATTTACTGATCTTAATCTTTTTCCTATTAAATATTACTTTTAATACATTCCATGTAATTTTTCATTAATATTGTAAAAACAAAAAAGTTTACTGACTGTTTTTAAACGCTTGCATAGATTTCCATATGGAGTATAAAGGGTGGTCCAACCATAATGCACGATGTTAATTGCAAATAAAACAAAACAATGTTCAGTGTACTCTACGGAAATTTGCCATGTAGACGAAAACGTTTCAAATTGTGTAAATTTCGGAATTGTAACATTTTTAAATTGCGTATGATTAATATTGAATATTATTTTTGTAAATCATACACAACCATGTAAAGTGGTTTTTATACCCTTCACCACAATTAGTTGTGAAGAGGGTGTCCTAAGTTTGTCATTCCGTGTGAAACTTTTTTATTATTCTTCTCAGACCCCATAAAGTATTTATATTCTGGGTCCTTGAGTAATTCTAAGTCGATTTAGTCATGTGCGTCTGTCTGTCCGTCGGTTGAAAAACGCTCACTTTGAAAACCTCAAAAGAAATAAACAAAGTTGGTGTCAAATTGCTTGTAGTTATCCTAAGCAGTTTGAGATTTAAATCCAGCAAAATCGGTTCAGTAGGATCAAAGTAGGGTATTCATTTAATCGACTTTTTCCTTTAATCGCTCGATTATTTAACCGAGGTTTTGGTTTAATCGGTTAATAATCAGTTCATTTTGTTTTTGATCGGTTAACCGATTAATCAAATTTTTTTTATAAAAATGGTAATTTCAGTATATAAAAATGCAGTATTTGTTTATTATTTGGAGTTTATTACTAAAAAACAAAAACATACCAAACACAACAATTCTTGAACTACAACGAGCAAACAAAAAAACAATTCATAAATTCATAAATAAATACAATTACAGTAGAATCCCGATAATTCGTAATCGCAAGGGACCGGCCATTTCTTACGAATTATAGGGGTTTTCGATTTAGCGGGGTTTCGATTTAACGGGGTTAAAATAAAATAAATACGAATAAACGGGGTTTTTCAATTTATTTACTAAAACTATAAAAAAACATAAAAAACAATTGTTATAAATAAAATATATAAAAATTATAAATAAAAATTACATGATCTTAAAAAAATTAATCCACACACAAGCAAAAACCCACGCAAAAATAAAAAAATGGTAAGCAAAAAAGCATTCTTTCCATGTTTTTGTTGTTTTTATTACGAATTATAAGTGGTAGTTAGCAAACAATTACGATTTATAAGATTTTATTTTATTTGAAAAAAATTACGAATTAGCGAGGGGACCAAAATGTATAGAAATTTTACGCATTAACGAGATTTTTTCAAGCGACCGACAGTTTATTACGAATTATCGGGAATTACGATTTATCGGGGTACGAATTATCGGGATTTGACTGTATTTAAAATAAATAAAAATAAAAATTTTAATGCTGTGTTCATTGATTCGTCCTAACTGTACAGTAGTACACAGCAGTCATATCGTCGGCTTATTATGCAAACTTGCTAACTCACTTTCAGCATATTTTACAAGAGAGAGGAAAAATTTTTTATTTTCCCTATTTGCAGCTTGATAGAAAATTAAAAATACAGTTAGTCTTTCACACTTCAAGACTTAAATAGAAGAAAAACTACATGCGACGAGGCTTATCTTTCTCTAACACACGGCGTTAACATCTCAATTTATGTACATAAACAGTGGATTTAGCATGTTTGCATATTAAGCCGACGATATATATTTCTTGTTATTATTTTAAGACATAACACTTTATGACTTCCTTGTGAATCCCTCAAATATGTATTTAAAAAAAAAAAAAAAACTTAGATAATTTTATTAGTTATTTCAATAAATAAAGGAGATCTTGTAAAATAATCTTTTTAAAAAGTAATTTGGTTTAAATGGTTAGGATTAAAGCGATTCTTTTCTTTAGTTTTGACAAAACTTGACTTGGAAAAAATTCTTTAACTTATAGTAGATCTAATTTCTCAGTCCTTTTCCAGGATTTCTCTAAACATATAACATACTCCATTATGCCATTAGAATTTTTTAAAATTTTTAACACTTCTAATTGTTTCGGTTAATTCTATTAAAAAACTGATATTAGAAGATATGTATGAGAAACGTGAAAAAAAAGGTGTTGACAATCAAAAATTCAATCCATTTTTCGCCACATTCCTGCTGATCGATGATGAACATAAAAAAATTGTAAAACATTTTAATTTTAGGCACCGGTCGGCGGAAAATTGGTTTAAATGAAGGTCACTGAATACCATCTTTGTTTGTATAAAATATACATTTTGTATATGAGACGAAGCAAATAATTAAAAACACAAAAAATATATTATAATACTACGAAATATTGAAATTTTTGTTACATCGGTTAATCGTGGCGGTTCCACCAAATGCACGGAATGATATAATTTTTTGCAAAAATTCGTTTTATTCGACTCACGCTGTAAAATTCCGTGAAGATCCGTCCATAATTTACCCTAGGCCCCATATAAGCCCTACTCCTAGAAAACCACTTCCAGCTAAGCTTCATATGGCCAGAAAAAATGTCATGCAATTTTGTGATATACGGTCCATATTGAAATTTATGTTTTTTTATTACCAGAAATCACTCTGCAGAATTTTGGGATGATTGGTTCATAGCTTACCATGGCTACAATATAAATTGCCCTCCTAAAAATTATTTAAGTTCGGCTTAAACTGTTACGAATCATGATATTTTACTCAAGATTGTCGATCAATAATTTCCAAGTCCAAGCCGCAACCAATCTTAATGCAGATGTCTGTTTTTATAAAGATAATAATAATAAATAGACATCATACAGATATTATCCTTAAACATTCGAACTGTCGGTGGAGGGTATCAAAGATTCGTCACAGCCGTATATAGCACTCTAACTTGTTTAAACAAAAACTGCCGAACTTTAAGAGTTGTTGAACATTAATTCGTTCTGATTCGTTCTGATTTGGTGAATCCTAATAAAGAGTGGGTGAATTTTAAGGGTGGATGTTGATTTTGAATAAAACACAAATTATTTAGGAAATTATTGTCATTTCTCTTTATTATGATAATATTGGAATAGTTCAATTATATTTGAAACAAAATATCGGATAAATGGCCGCGGCACACCTCCATCCGATGGTCCAAATTTTCGATGACGCTGAGGCATAATTGAGGTTCTATGCCGTTAATGTGCCGATTTATCTCATCATTTAGCTCTTGAATTGTTGTTGGCTTATCGACGTACACCTTTTCTTTCAAATAACCCCAAAGAAAGAAGTCCAACGATGTCAAAGCACATGATCTTGGCGGCCAATTGACATCGCCACCACGTTAGATTTTTGTCGCGCAAAAGAGCCATTGTTTCGTTAGCTGTGTGGCAAGTGGCACCATCCTGTTGAAACCACATATCGTCCACATCGATATCTTCCAATTCGTTATCCTCACGATAGCGACCACCATTCACAATAACTGCCTGACCGGCCTCATTTTGGCAAAATACGGCCCGATGATGCCGCCAGCCCATAAACCGCACCAAACAGTCATTCTTTGTGGGTGCATTGGTTTTTCGTAAATCACTCTTGGGTTATCATTCGCCCAAATGCGGCAATTCCGCTTATTGACGAATTCACTGAGGTAAAAATGTTCCTCATAGCTGAAGATGATTTTCTTCGAAATTGATCATTCACTGTTGCCATTTCTTGCCACCATTTTGACTATTGACGACGTTTGGAATGGTCAAGAGGCTTTAGTTCTTGAGTCAATTACAACTTGTAAGGGTGTAAATGCAAGCCTTTATGCATAGTGTTCATCAAGAACGAGCGTGAGGAGTGAAATTGTTGGGCACGACGACGAGTTGAGGTGGACGGCACTTTAGTCACACTATCGCGAACAGCAGCAATATTTTCTGCAGTTCGAACTAAACGAGCATGCGCTGGTGTTGTCACATCTCCTACAGACCCGGTTTGCTAAAATTTTTGCACGATTTTTTCGATTGTACGCACATTTGGACGATTAAATTGACCGAAAAAATCACGAAGTGCAGGATATGCATTTTGATTTGAACGCCCATTTTCATAATAAGCCTGAATAACTTTAACGCGTTGCTCGATTGTGTATCTTTCAGATTGAGTAAGTCTGAGATTGAGAAATGGCAAATGAAATGCAGAAATAACTTGACGTTAAGGTGTGGTTCATATTCAACATCGGCCCTTAAAATTTAACCAGATGGAAGATTTTTAAAATTAAACTGTCCCAATTTTTATCAAAAAATCATCTTTTAGTCTTTGATTGACTTAAATCCAATTTTTTTTCTCTTTTGTTGGGCTTAAATCACTTCGGTCTAGCACAACTGCTTCTAATCGCTTTCATCTGCTCTTCGGAAAAAAGTCTACGACCAAATAAATAATTTTCAATTTAACATAACGAAAAACTACAGTTTCTGACTTAAGACATTCTTGCCAAATGCCAAAGAGATGTCAATTAATATCCGATAAAGCTGACCACACACTAGTGATTTGGGCGTGTGATTTGTTCGCGTACTATTTTTCCTCACAGGACGAACAAATTGCAATAACCTTAAACGTCAAAAAGACAACAATTGTGAGACGGATTTTTGTATACAACAAAAAAAGAAATTAAAAAAAGAAAAATCGAAGAAGATTACAAAAAATTTTTGTATGCTAAACAACTCCACAATAGATACAATTCGACGTTTTGAAAAAAATAAAAAAAATTTTAAAATGTTGGCGCACAACCCCAATAACACATCAAACAAATCACAAGAAATTGAGAATTTTCAGTTGCTTGTGATTTGTGCGCGCATAGCCCCATAAACAAATAATAAAAGGTCGAACACAAATCACAAGTACAAATCCCTTCTTTGTGGCCAGCTTAAGTAAGGCAATGTTAAATATTTTATGCTCTAAAATTTTTAAAGACGAATAGTAAAAATTTATGGAATTTTTAATTTGTTTAAAGACCCATATTCATTTCTTTTAAACGGAACAAATTTAATCCCACGTGCTTTAAAAAATGTAATGATTTTATATGCAGAGCAGCTGCAAAAAAGATTTTTCGGATAAGATTCTGTAAGAAGTGATGACAAAAGGTTTTAATAAAGAAAACGCTTATCGATTCGAAGAAAAAAAATGTTTTTCTTAAAAGGATTTAAAAGTTTTAAAGAAAGTGCTAAGAAAACTAAAAGTTTCTAGAGAATATAAAAAGTTTATTTGACCAGAAAGGAAACGTGTTTTCTCATTGAAATCTTCTGCTGTTGGCTTTGAATTTATTCTGTGGCAATAAGTGCTTAAGTCTATTTGAGTAAAGAAGTAAAACTCTAAATGGACACCAACGACATATGGTTAGACCAGGGGCCGTAATAGTTATTCCTTTTTTCATAAAAGTCAGATGATAACAGTAAGTCTGTGTTCATACGGCTCATGCCTTATTGACATGATTGCTACTTTATAGGCGCTCAGCATTCACAGTTACGTTACGATTCGCATCATCTTTGAAGAAGTACGGTCCAATGATGCCACCAGCCCATAAACCGCACCAAACTGTGACTTTTTCTGGATGCATTGGTAGCTCTTGCAATGCTTCTGGCTGATCTTCACTCCAAAATCGACAATTCTGCTTATTAACGTACCCATTGAGCCAAAAATGAGCTTCGTCGCTGAACACAAGAAGCGCGCGATGAACTTTCTTAACAGAGCACGCATTTTGATAATAAAATTCAATAATTTGCAAGCGTTGTTCGTTTGTAAACCGATTCATGGTTAAATTATAGACCAAACTGAAGATGTTTGACAGTGAAACAAAACACGAAACGTGCGTCAGCTGTTTAAACCAGTGTTGCCAAAAAGATAATAGCTAAAAAATCACCCGATATATCCGATATTATCATGTTTTATACACCTTTTTCCAAAAGTAACTTTTAGAAAAAGCACCTGTTTGAATAGTTTCTTTATGATAAAGTACCTTTTTAAAAAAGTACCTTTATGAAAGAGTACCTTTTTAAAAGAATCCTTCTAAGAAAATACGCTTTTTAAAAGTTAATTTACGAAAAAAAACCATTTTGAAAAAGTGCCTTTTAAAAAAGCCTGTTTTTTTAAAAGTACCTTTTTTAAAAAGGACCTTAATGAAAACATAACCAGAGTGGCAATCGATTGGAACCCCCAAGTAAACATTGTTCGATGCTGAAAATTAGCCAACAAGGCCAATCGAAAGTGATTGAACTTTGCTCATACACTCATAAAATTATTACAGTAACTGATTGTGGGTGACAAAATTCGTTTTCCGTACGGTTAAAATAGAATAAAAACTTTTACGTTTGTTGTTCAAAAAATAAACTACCAAAAAATAATTTTTTTCGTATTTATTTTGTTATATAGTTTGATGTTTGTCGGTTAAAATACAGTGAACTCTCGGTTCACCTTTGGTGAACAAAGATTAATGGCTATAAATAGTGGAAAAACATTTTGGCGATTTTGGTTTATTTTCTAATTTTGGGAATTTTGGGAAACATGCATATATACTTTGAGATTTGTTAATGAAGGTCATTTGTCTTTCGTTAAGTATAGAAATCGCTTAAGCTTTATATTTCTTCGTACACACCTGTGTAGTAACAAATAATATTTATAAAAGTGGTTTGTTAAGATGAGAAATAAAAAACTTCCGAGAAGTGGATTGATGCTGAAAGAAAAAGCGAAACAGCTACATTCCACTTTAAATAAAAATGGGCACGACTTCAATGCCAGCGACGGGTGGCTTCAAAATTAAAACAGATATGGATTCTGACTTTCAGAGAAAAGTTTCAGCGCAACCTCATCTGGTGGATCCTTTTAAATTTAAGCTAAGAGCAAAGATAGATAAACTCGGTTTATCAAATAATCAGCTTTACAATGCAGACGAGTCAGGCTTATTTTGAAAAATTCTTCCTCAAAAGACGTATGTTACATCATTAAAAAAAAAACGCACCAGGTGCGAAGATGAAGGGGCAAACAGATACATTTCTTTGCTGTACATATGCATCTGGGGCATGATTCTGGCAGTCGTGATCGAGTACTTTCTCGATTCGAAAGCAATTTAATATCTAATTATTTCAGTCAATACTGAACGAATCGGAATTATTTTTTCAGTGTTATAAAGCATTAATTTGAGTTTCAAAATACTGGAAAAATTATTTCGATTCGTTCAGTATCGTCTGAAATAAAATGGCTTTCGAATGGAGAAAGAACTCGATCACGACTGCCAGAATTAGGCCCCAGGATTCCATAAAACCAAACCAAGAGTTTCGATACTCTCTAGACTTTTTTAAGCAAAAAAAAAAAAAAAAACAGTATGGCGCTTCAAATTTTTACCATCGAAAATGTGAACAAATTCGATAATGTGAACTACCTTGGTTTTTATTAGTTCACATTATCGCGAGTTCACTGTATATTTTTTAAACGTAAGAACTATTCAATTTTAAGCAACATGACGCTTAATAAATAAAAAAAAGTTAAAAATTAATGTAAAAATCATTTGTTTTAAATGAAATGAAAATGATTCGTTTTTTAAATGAATTTTAAGTTGTTTTAAATGAATTTTCGTTTGAATTTAACTACATAATTTACTGTACTTTAGTGTTTCATACGTTGGAAGTATGGAAAACACAAAGGCTAATAGTGTTGGCGTATTCAATACCTTCGATACCTGTTTGTGATCTTCGTTTATAATTAAAAATACTGTAATAAATAATCTCAACATTAAGATGAGAACATTTCAAAACATTTTTACAAAAACAAAGCGTGTGCACAATTCACACACACAGGCTTTTCGTGCTGTGGTCAAGCAAATTATCGAGCAACAACAGCAATACCTATGAAGCGTTGACAAAATTTTTTGTTTGCTCATTCCTTCTCCAATGTGAAAAAAAACACTACAGAACATTAAAAATTATTCGTTTTATAAATGAATTTTAAGTTGTTTAAAATGAATTTTCGTTTGAATTTAACTACATAGTGTTGGCGTATTCAATACCTTCAATACCTGTTTGTGATCTTCGTTTACAATTAAAATACTGTAATAAATAATCTCAACATTAAGATGAGAACATTTCAAAACATTTTTACAAAAACAAAGCGTGTGCACAATTCACACACACAGGCTTTTCGTGCTGTGGTCAAGCAAATTATCGAGCAACAACAGCAATACCTATGAGAAGCGTTGAAAAAATTTTTTGTTTGCTCATTCCTTCTCCAATGTGAAAAAAACACTACAGAACATTAAAAATTATTAATTTTATAAATGAATTTTAAGTTGTTTAAAATGAATTTTCGTTTGAATTTAACTACATAATGTTTTAGTGTATATATGTAGACTCCCTCTCTCTCTATATCAGTGTGCAAAAATGTCCATTATGTACTGTACTTTAGTGTTTCATACGTTGGAAATATGGAAAACACAAAGGCTAATAGTGTTGGCGTATTCAATACCTTCAATACCTGTTTGTGATCTTCGTTTACAATTAAAATACTGTAATAAATAATCTCAACATTAAGATGAGAACATTTCAAAACATTTTTACAAAAACAAAACGAGTGCACAATTCACACACACAGGCTTTTCGTGCTGTGGTCAAGCAAATTATCGAGCAACAACAGCAATACCTATGAGAAGCGTTGCAAAAATTTTTTGTTTGTTCATTTCTTCTCCAATGTGAAAAAACACTACAGAACATTAAAATGATTCGTTTTTTAAATGAATTTTAAGTTGTTTAACATGAATTTTCGTTTGAATTTAACTACATAATGTTTTTAGTGTATGTATGTAGACTCCCTCTCTCTCTATATCAGTGTGCAAAAATGTCCATTATGTACTGTACTTTAGTGTTTCATACGTTGGAAATATGGAAAACACAAAGGCTAATAGTGTTGGCGTATTCAATACCTTCAATACCTGTTTGTGATCTTCGTTTACAATAAAAATACTGTAATAAAGAATCTCAACGTTAAGATGAGAACATTTCAAAACATTTTTACAAAAACAAAACGAGTGCACAATTCACACACACAGGCTTTTCGTGCTGTGGTCAAGCAAATTATCGAGCAACAACAGCAATACCTATGAGAAGCGTTGCAAAAATTTTTTGTTTGTTCATTTCTTCTCCAATGTGAAAAAACACTACAGAACATTAAAATGATTCGTTTTTTAAATGAATTTTAAGTTGTTTAACATGAATTTTCGTTTGAATTTAACTACATAATGTTTTTAGTGTATGTATGTAGATGTATGTACTGTACTTTAGTGTTTCATACGTTGGAAATATGGAAAACACAAAGGCTAATAGTGTTGGCGTATTCAATACCTTCAATACCTGTTTGTGATCTTCGTTTACAATTAAAATACTGTAATAAATAATCTCAACATTAAGATGAGAACATTTCAAAACATTTTTACAAAAACAAAACGAGTGCACAATTCACACACACAGGCTTTTCGTGCTGTGGTCAAGCAAATTATCGAGCAACAACAGCAATACCTATGAGAAGCGTTGCAAAAATTTTTTGTTTGTTCATTTCTTCTCCAATGTGAAAAAACACTACAGAACATTAAAATGATTCGTTTTTTAAATGAATTTTAAGTTGTTTAACATGAATTTTCGTTTGAATTTAACTACATAATGTTTTAGTGTATGTATGTAGTAGAGTTGTCAGCCGATTAAGAATAATTCGATTAATCGATCAAACAAAACCAAAATCTTGTTCGATTAATTTTAAAATGGCGATTTTCGAATAACGAATAAATCGATTAATTAATGTCGATTAATCGAACAATTTTTTTTATTAAAAAATAAATAAAAGCTTAGAATTTGATTTATTCTGATACGTTTTTAATGATTTTATAAGGGGCGGACCAACCAAAACGCACGATGTTAATTGTAAATAAAGCATAAAGTTTTCAGAGAATATTTTTTATTGTTATAGAAAGAACTATGACAACTATCTTTGAAACAAAATATCGGCCAAATACTCGCCACGGCTACAGTGGCATACCTCTTTCCGATGGCCCATATTTTCAATGATTCTGAGATAAAATTAAGGTTCTATATCGTTAATGTACTTATCCTTTAGCTCTTGAATTGTGCTTGGCTTTTTGACGTACAATTTTTCTTTTAACACGACCATTGAGTTTCTCGCGCAAAAGAGTTGGATCCACATATCTTCTTTTAACACGACCATTGAACTTCTCGCGCAAAAGAGCGCATGGAACCACATATCTTCTATGTTTATATCCTCAATTTCTGGCTACAAGAAGTCCGTTATCATGTCGTGATATCGAACACAATTGTCGAAGAAATTCGGCCCGATGACGCCACCAGTCCAACCAACGAGCTGCGCGAGCATACACAGCTGTTTTCACATTTCCTACAGACCCGGTTTGCTGAAATTAACGCACAATTCTCCGGATTGTCGACACATTTAGTCGATTATGCTGACCAATAAAACCACGAAGTGCCCGAAATGCATTTGGATTTGAACGCCCATTTTCGTAAAAGGCTTCAACAATCATTACGCGCTGCTCAATTGTGTGCATTTCCATGGTTGAATTTGTCAAACACTAAAACAGAGAAATGTCAAATTAAGTTTGTCCAAAAAATTGAAAATAAAGTGCGACTCACAATTGACATCGTGCATTATGGTTGGACCACCTTTTAAAAACACTGAAGAAAAGTTAAAAAATATTGTAGCCATAGCCCTAATTGTAATTAATCTCAGTGTTTATTAAGCAAAAACCGTGTTAAGAACTCATAGTATTTCAATAATGTATTTTATGTTCTTATTAAACAAATATTTGACAAGCAATTATAAAAATTAAGAAGATAGTTGTAGATGAATGGAATGGAATGGTATCAATTTAAAAAACGTAAATTTTTTGTTATAATAATATTTTTTATTCGTTATTCTCATCGATTAATCGAATAATTATTTAGATTAAATCGTTTGATCGAACGAACAAAAACAATTATTTGAATTATTCGAACAAAGTTGAAAGGCGAATAATTGACAACTCTAGTATGTAGACTCCCTCTCTCTCTATATCAGTGTGCAAAAATGTCCATTATGTACTGTACTTTAGTGTTTCATACGTTGGAAATATGGAAAACACAAAGGCTAATAGTGTTGGCGTATTCAATACCTTCAATACCTGTTTGTGATCTTCGTTTACAATAAAAATACTGTAATAAATAATCTCAACGTTAAGATGAGAACATTTCAAAACATTTTTACAAAAACAAAACGAGTGCACAATTCACACACACAGGCTTTTCGTGCTGTGGTCATGAAATTATCGAGCAACAACAGCAATACCTGTGAGAAGCTTTGCAAAAATTTTTTGTTTGTTCATTCCTTCACTAATGTGAACAAAACACTGCAGAACAATAAAATATAATGTTTGTGTACAGAACCACTACAAATGCGATGTCTTATAACGAAAAACATAACACTACATAATGTTTGTTAATGAAAATTATGTATTCCCAAAAATAACTTTGAATAGTTTGTTACTTTCGTTAAAAATAGTTACCTACGTTATTAAGGCCAGTATACACTATTCTAGATTGTTCTTATCTAGTCATGATAATGGTTTAAAAACATTTATTTTTTGGCATGGCCTCCACAACAACACACATAAATGTGTAATATATCAATAAGGGGCCAAAATATGGCAGTCGTGATCGAATACTTTTTCGATTCGAAAGCAGTTTTATTTCTAATTCTTTCTGTCCATACTGAACGGATCGAAATAATTTTTTTGTATTGGTAAAGCACTTATTTGAGTTTTCACAACACTGAAAAAATAATAACGATTCGTTTAGTATCGCCTGAAATAAAATTGCTCGTAATGCTTTTGAGAATTTGCTATTGAATTTAAAAGCTAAAGTTCGCCCACGGTTTATATTAAATGGTATATCGCTGGCTCGGAAATTTAGAATTCTTTTGCAGCATAAATTAAGTAAATCGGAATTTAAATGGCTGAGATGGAACAAAAATTCTTTTTAATTTGGCAATAAATTAAAAACCATTAAAATTGTTATAAAATTATTAAAATTTAAATTTTTGGCACTCCAGTATGACCTTTTACTTACATATCAAGCGATAAGAACTTTCCAGAAGAAAATATATCGCAAAAAAGTCGGAAAAATGTGTCCAATAAAAGAGGTTCAATAAACACATTTTAAACAATTTTATAACCCAGTTAATTGGTACATTTTTTTATACCGTCGGTATATAAATCTGTCAAATCGAAATAAATTGGTCGACTTGTGACCACAATACTGAAATTGTTCTCATCGAACTTTGATTATCAGTAACTTTTGCTTGTTAAATAAAGGGTGTAACCCCTACTGGCTCGGAAGGCTCCCAATCTTTTACCAAATTTCTCAATTACGTTTTTCAATAAACTGTTGTCAATGGCTGATATCTGCTCAATAATGTTTTTCTAATGCTCTTGAACTGTTGCGGGATTATTGCCGTACACGTTCGCTTTCAAAAAACCCAAAAAAAATGTTCTAAAAATGTCAAATTGCACGATCTTGGTGGCCAATTCACTCCTTCTCCACAAGAAATAATGCGAATTTCCAACTTTTCTTGTAATGGGTTAATTGTTTTCTTGCTGTGTGGCAAGTGGCACCATCCTGTTAAAACCAAATATTCTCTACGTCTAAATCATAAATTTTCCGCCACAAAAAGCTTCGGATCAACTCCTTGTAGCAATTTCTATTAAGCATTGATACCTCAAATTTGTAACCCTTTATAAATTTGCTTTTAAATTGTACAGATTAAAAATGAGTTGAGGTGAAAGGAAAAACCAATCTACACCAAGTGTCGGTAAATAAACAATGACTTGAAAATAATATGTTAATGCATTTGAGAAAACAAATTATGCAATAGAAGAAAAGAAAAAAAAACGAAAATTTTAAATGGAAAACATATGAAAGCAGTATTTATATACCTTAAAGTGTATAAATATATTAATAGGACTCCAATTTTTCATCGCCATTTCTTTAATTTAATTTTCTGCAGAGAATTGCAAATAAGAGAATAGAGTTAAGTGCTGTTTTTAGGAAAAGACTTGAGTATTCATTATTTAAGAGATTAATTTTACAAAATCCAACCACCCTATTGTTAATATTTAAAACATGAGCATCAATTATGCATGTATGTACATACAAGCATACGTATGTATTTTGTTGTACATGCAAAAAAAAATTAAACTTTATGTTAACGCACAGTGGAAGGTAAATAAATAGCATGAAATCGGCATTGATCTAAGAAAAATTTCCAAATTAATGTTTTTTAAAGGAACATTCTCTCTTGTAAATAGCTTCGCTTAATTGTTGACAACTGGTCTTGAAATACGACCATAACTGTAAGTGCTATTAATGCATTAATTCCTAGAATTTTGCAAAGTAAGTGAAATTAGTTTTTAACTAGTACATACATACATACATACATACATACCCTGTATGTCTCAAAGTATTTAAGGAATATCTAAAAAAAAGGAAGCAAACAAATTCACCTTTACATTGTTAAAATTAATTTAAACTTGTAAAACATCTTTTCTGAGGGCTACTGCTTTCATAAAGGTCCGTTTTCGAAATGTTTTGTTAAATGGTACTTATTTAAAAAGGTACTTTTCTTTAAAACATACTTTCCTTAAAAAGGTACTTTTCTTAAAAAGGTACTTTTCTTATAAAGGTACTTTTCATAAAAAGGTACTTTTCTTAAAAAGGTACGTTTCTTAAAAAGATATTTTTCTTAAAAAGGTACTTTTCTTTCAAAGATACTTTTTAAAAAAAGGTACTTTTTTTAAAAAAGTAATTTTTTTAACAAGGTACTTTTCTTATAAAGGTACTTTTCTTAAAAAGGTACTTTTCTTAAAATATTATTTTTCTTAAAAAGGTACTTTTCTTAAAAAGGTACTTTTCTTAAAAAGGTACTTTTCTTAAAAAGGTACTTTTCTTAAAAAGGTACTTTTCTTAAAAAGGTACTTTTCTTAAAAAGGTACTTTTCTTAAAAAGGTACTTTTCTTAAAAAGGTACTTTTCTTAAAAAGGTACTTTTCTTAAAAAGGTACTTTTCTTAAAAAGGTTCTTTTCTTAAAAAGGTACTTTTCTTTAAAAGGTACTTTTTTAAAAAAGGTATTTTTCTTATAAAGGTACTTTTCTTAAAAATGTACTTTTCTTAAAAAGGTACTTTTCTTAAAAAGGTACTTTTCTTAAAAAGGTACTTTTCTTAAAAAGGTACTTTTCTTAAAAAGGTATTTTTCTTAAAAAGGTACTTTTCTTAAAAAGGTACTTTTCTTAAAAAGGTACTTTTCTTAAAAAGGTACTTTTCTTAAAAAGGTACTTTTCTTAAAAAGGTACTTTTCTTAAAAAGGTATTTTTCTTAAAAAGGTATTTTTCTTAAAAAAGGCACTTTTCTCAAAAAGGTACTTTTCTTAAAAATGTACATTTCTTAAAATGTGCCGAATTATCCTAAATTCCCTTTTTATGTTCTTTCTGAGTAACATTTTGTCAAAGAATTGCGACAGTGATTAAAACTAACTTAAAAAAAAACTGTGAATCATTTATGGGTAAAATCCAAACCATTTTAAAGAGATATTCACCCCTATTCTGCATTTCGATTACGTCTCCGCATTCAGTTCCGTTACGATCGAAAATTGGTATTCTGCAGAAAAACGGAATCGAAAGAATAAGAAGAAGACAACAATGTTTACAAAATCAATTGTATCAATGTGGAATGTGGAAATGAAACAGCAGAATAAGCAAGTCTGTTATCATTTTCATTAACAAATGCTAAATTTAATAAAACAAGTTCTGTGTATAATAAAGTAAATTGTTTATAAATTTAATGAAAGAAAAATATTGAAATAAAATAAAAAAAGAAAAAGGTAAAAATAAGTTTTGCATAAATATATAAGTGTGTATAATCTAGTGAAGCTGAAATTAACTAAAAAAAGTAGAAAATAAAAGTGTTGTGGTTAAATATATAAAGACAAAATGTTAATAAAAATTGTTTGGAAAGAAATAATTTAGTGAGTTGCATTTTTGTTTAAAATTTAAGGACAAATGGAGTCTATTGCAGCTGCATGCAATAGAACTTTTTGTTGGAGGCCCTAATGCATTAAGGACTTCTGTAACTTCCTCCCAGAATGCTGCTACTTCTTCCTTTGAACGCTGGTGATACCCACAAGCAATGTTTATGAATTAGTTTATTTTATTAGCTACACGTGGTTTAAAGCATTAAACTCTCGACCTCTAGAACTATTTATTTTTTTTTTTTTTAATGTCAAAATTTCTCGGAAATTTCCTACTTTATAGAGCATAAGTCCTGCCCGTCAAAACGCGTCAAAAAAAAAATCTATACTCTCTTGTAGTCCAGAATCTAACCTACATTTCTATACCCCATTGTACACACGTCTGGATACGACCTTGCGAACTACAGCAATTTCTGTGGCCCAAGGTAAGATATTCGGTTAAAAAAATAAGTCCTGCAAGGACACATTACTGAAATTAAAAAAGATGAGTCTTAAAGAATTTTCGACAAATAAAGCAGTTCAGGCCACATAAATTATCTAGCACGTCAGGTTATCAATTAATTTGGAGAAGGTAAAGGTATTGCCATTGTTATGAACTTATTGTGCGTGAACGGATGCTGCAAAACGAATAGGCGACATAAATAGACTAACACGTTAGATTTCTGAGTAAGCTAAAAGGTTAAACATTAGTAAATAGCCGCAACATAAACTACATAGTTTAATTACCTGAAAATTGCAACTTAATTTAAAAAAATGGAAGAGCAGGTAAATGGTAAAAAAACCAGCACGCAGTTATATTTTACGTGAAAAATGTTACCTGTTAATTTATTGCCGGTATGTTATCCTTTTAAAAAGTGTGAAAACAGGGGTTTTTTTTATGTTTCAAAGAAATGCTAATAAAAGATTAAATTTGTATTTAAAAAAGGGTTTATATGTTTCAAAGAAGTGGTAACAAAAGATCATTTAAAAAAAATTCTATCAAGAGTATAAAAATGCATGCATTCATAATTTTACCTTCATTATTGTTTAAACAATGGCTAAGTTCAGTTATAAAGTTCTCGCAGATATATATTTTCAACAGAAAGATGAAAAATATTTTGTGTTACACATAATGAATAATCCATTCTTTAAATTATGCAACGAACTCAAAATACATAAGAAAAAAATTAAAAATTTTTCATTTACATTAAGAAAACGGTACCTTAAATGTTCTAGAACAGTGATAACCACTCCATAGGCTCGCGAGTAAGTCAATAATCGTAGTTTTCATACAGACACGGTCGGCAATTCACATGTATACAACAACTTTGTTCGTTTCAAAACATCCGGCTATCATCAGTCTCTGCGACCGCAGCCAAATACATAATATCTTTGTGTGCGTGCGTTCGGGGCTTGGTTATCACTGTTCTAGAAACAAGAAAAAGTTTTACTTACGCAACGAAATATGGCTAACAAATGATCTGATTTTTTTTTACACTTGATGCTGACTGTTTAAAAAAACTTAAAAATTGCAGCATCACTTTATTTTCTAAATAGGGATGTGATGAAAGCTCTGGTCAGAAACAATACAAGCAATGTAATTCAGAAAACTCATCTGATGCTAACTTATTCATGGTATCTTTAGTTCCATTGCGTTTAAGAAAAACTTATATTGGCTTAGAGCCGTCAACCAGTAGCGTTACAGAAATGGATGTATGGAAAAATGAAATTCGCTCTTCAACAAAGTATTGCAGACCAATAAAGTTTGCTTACAAAAAGGAAACTAACGATGTTATAACTGAAGAAGTTCGAAAAATAAAAGATCAAATTAAAGAACTTCAACCGGCAATTTTTAAATTTGATGACCAATGCATTGAAATTAATTTTCAAATGTTCCTTACAATGATCGATGGAAAAGTTGCACAAGCATTAACCGAAACAAAGTCTGCGTCAAGCTGTGCCATATGCAAAAAGACATCAAGTCAATTAAGCCAACCCCCATCAGAAGACAATAGTTTCAATGAAGCATACGAATTTGGAATGTCCCTTCTTCATACCAGAATTCGTTTTATGGAGCATATTCTTAAATTGGGCTATGATTTGGAATTTGGCCCGTTAGGCGAAACAGTGAGAAAAAACAAAGAAAATGTGGAAAAAAGGAAGCAAACAAAAAAACAAATTCAAGAAAAAATACCTTTACCTAGGCCTTATAATTTATCAGCCAAAACAAGGAGAAGGAAATTCAAATGATGGAAACACTGCAAGGAGATTCTTTTCCGATCCAGAAGCTGCAGCATCTATCACAGGAGTACATTTTGAATTAATAAGACGATTCCAGATCATTTTACAAGTTATATCATGTAGCAGAAAGATAAATGCAAAAAAATTTGGCCAGTATGCAAGTGAAACAGCAATTCTTTATAACAAAAAATACTCTTGGAGACATATGCCAACCACAGTTCATACAATTTTATACCATGGGGAACAAATAGTTCAACACAATATGCTACCAATTGGATAGCTATCTGAAGAAGCGCAAGAAAAAAGGAACAAAGACTACAGATTCTTCCGCGAGCATCTATGTAAGTATATATAAAAATGAAAAATGTTTGTATGTTTGTTTGTTTGTTGGCTTATAGACTCCGAAACTACTGAACCGATTTTCCTGAAATTTTTAAAGTAACATCACGTGAGCCCTAAAAATAAAATAGGCTACTTATTTTTTTGATAGGGACAGGGGAATTGGTACCCCCCATAGGATGCCAATATTAATTATCGCATATCTTAAGAGCCGCTGGACGCATTTTGCTGAACTTTTTGTAGTAGGATCTTCTGAGCCCCAAAATTGAAATAAAATTGCAGCGGGGGAAGTGTCACCCCCATAGGACGCCAATGTTTAATATCGCATATCTTAAGAATTGTTATAGTAAGAATGTTCTAACTTTGTAGAAGTCACTCTTATGGTATACCACACACTGAAAGAAAAATGCTTCATATATTTAATGAATCATTTTCATAAAAAAATTTTCCTTGTGTAAATGAAAATTTTCATTGTTTAAATGGAATTTCATAGTTATAATGAAGTATTTTCGTTAAAATCGCTTCATTAGATTTCGTAATTACGTTAAACATTTTCATTGGATATATGAAAACTTAAGTTTGTCCAAGTTAAACAAAAAATTCTAATTGGGAACATAAAAAAACAATATACAAACATAACTATATTCACAAATTAATACAAAATTATAGTTTCCTTAAAAAAATGTTTAATTGTTAATTAAAAAATGTAAGATTTAATAATTTCATACATCTAATGTTACATGTATGCCATTAAATTTATGAAATCAAAAAATTTTTTTATAAAACCAACATATTTCAATAATTGCCTTCATAAATTTAAATTTTCATTATGACAATGAAAATGTCATTATAGTAATGAAACAAAAACTTTCAATCCACTTTCAATCAACGTTGTTTTTGTTATTATGAACAATTTAATCTCATATTTACGCTCTTAATTGAGTAAAAAACATAGTTTTTTATCCAAAAACTACACAGCCCCGGTAGACAAGCTGGTAGTGAGCTAGTCTATCAGCACCGAGGTTGCGTGATCGAATCCCACCAGAGACAGAAAAAAAATAAAATACAGTAAAATAAAATAAGAAAAAATAAAAAAAAAAATAATTAAAAAAATAAAAAAAATAAAAAATTTTTTTTTACTTTATTGAAAGTATTCATCCAATGAATAATAATCATAGATCTAATGTAATGTTTCATTAAATCCTTTTAATGAAACAGGTTTCATTGATCTAACGAAGCGCTGCATAGGTTCCTTTTTAATGCAATTTTTCATGGGGTTAATGTCAAAATTCATTGGTATTGCGAAGAAAATTCTTTCAGTGCACTTTTGAGAAAAAAAAATAAAGCGGGTAGGCGCAGGGGGGAAATACCTCCCATAGGATGTATATATTAAATATCTCTCATTTCAAGAAGTGGTTAAAGAAGTGTAGCGAAGCGCACCGGGTTACGCTAGTTAATATATAAAAATAAAATACACATACATCTCAAACCAAAAATAAAAGTTGAATTACCTAAAATGTTATCGATAGCCAAGAATGCTATTTGGGCATTTTTCATTGTATAAATGAAAATTGTCATTGTTTAAATGGAATTTCATAGTTATAATGAAGTATTTTCGTTAAAATCGCTTCATTAGATTTCGTAATTACGTTAAACATTTTCATTGGATATATGAAAACTTAAGTTTGTCCAAGTTAAACAAAAAATTATAATTGGGAACATAAAAAAACAATATACAAACATAACTATATTCACAAATTAATACAAAATTATAGTTTCCTTAAAAAAATGTTTAATTGTTTAAAAAAAAAAATTTTTTTACTTTATTGAAAGTATTCATCCAATGAATAATATTCATAGATCTAATGTAATGTTTCATTAAATCCTTTTAATGAAACAGGTTTCATTGATCTAACGAAGCGCTGCATAGGTTCCTTTTTAATGCAATTTTTCATGGGGTTAATGTCAAAATTCATTGGTATTGCGAAGAAAATTCCTTCAGTGCACTTTTGAGAAAAAAAATAAAGCGGGTAGGCGCAGGGGGGAAATACCTCCCATAGGATGTATATATTAAATATCTCTCATTTCAAGAAGTGGTTAAAGAAGTGTAGCGAAGCGCACCGGGTTAAGCTAGTTAATATATAAAAATAAAATACACATACATCTCAAACCAAAAATAAAAGTTGAATTACCTAAAATGTTATCGATAGCCAAGAATGCTATTTGGGCATTTTTCAAAATATTCCTTTTCAGTTTTATCCTTATAACAACTCGTCACGTCCCAAAAAAGCCAACCTTTGGCCCCTGTGAATATTGGGACTAAAAAATTAACAGGGGTCAAATATTGGCATTTTCTGACAGGATCTAAGTTCGACAATAAAAAAATAAGTATCAGTTGTAATACAAGAGAAATAATGATAAATTATAAAAAAATCATATTTGAAATATTCAACTTTTACACCGAAACTCAACAAAAAAATGAAAATGCATTTTGAACTCCCCATAACTTTTGCTCCTATCAGTCGAATTTTACGAAAATTAAAGCCTAACATCGCATCTATCGAGCAAAAAAAATCGCATAAAAAAATACTGATCCAGTCATTTTGAATTTTGACCGCCTTCTCGTAAAATTTCCCACTGTGCGACGGTCACGTTCGACATGATGGTAATGCCCAAATTTATTTTTTTTTTAAATATCGCATGCGATATGGAAGCTTTTAGAAAGGTAATTTCTTAAAAGAAACTTTTTTTTCAGCAAACTACTCCTTTCAAATATGTTCCACATATGCTGTAAAAGGTATTTTATAAAAAAAGGCATTTTTTTAAGAATTCACTTTTACCTTAGTTTTTAGGCAACATTTTTCAAAAGTAATTTATCAAAAGTTACTGGCCCTACTCATAGTCAAAATAATGTATACTTTAAACTAAAACCGTCTTTAAATGCTTGTGAACACCATTGTTCTAAAGTATACTTTGACTATGGTTATAGGCTACTTTCTTTAAAAAAAGTAATATTTTTGAAGGAAAAAAAAAACTATCCAAAAAGTATATTTTTCTAAAAGGTACTTTCACCTCATACTTCATTCGAAAACAAGCAGGTGCAAGAATCACCTTTTCAATAAAAAAGTTCTTTCCAAAATTTGTATTTTTAGACAAAAGCACATTTACAGAAAATGTACTCTTTTAGAAAAGTACTTTTTGAAGAAAGCACTTTTTAAGATACTTTTCAAAAACGTAGTTTTTAAGAATTTTTTTTTTTATTTTTGATTGAGAAACTTGTTGTTTTGCCCATTTTCTATAAAAAAAAATAAAGTACCTTTTTTAATAAAATAAGCAACTGTGTACACTATTGTGTGTTTACTTGTCTCACTAACTGTACCTTACTGTTTTATATTGATGGTTTCTGTGGTTAGAGGTTGTTTGATGTTTTGCACCCTTCTCGTGAGAAAGTATTTTTAGAGAGAACATTTCATCATAAATATTTTTTTCTGGTTTCAATTGTTATTATTTTTATATTTTTTGCATGCGTGCAAGTGTGGCTGTGTTTACGTGTTTGTTTTGGTTACATGTGGAAAACCCATTTCAATTACAACACAAGAGTCATATTTAGTACAAAAGTCATTGTAATAACAATAGTTTCGAAATTATTTATAAAAATAACCCTGTGGTATGATTGTACTGACGATACGAGTGCAAAATATAATTAAGTTTTATTTGGCTTGAGGGTTTGAGAAAAAAAAGCACTCGATACAAAAAAAAAGTACAAATAAATGCGTCTCATTATTTCGAAAATGTAAATAATATTAAATTGAAATTACTGCAAAAGTTATTTGAAAGTTTTTTTGCCTGAGGAAACAGGCTTGACTTTGAATTTTATGTAGGCAAAGAGGCATGAAGCTTTTCGCCTAAAAAACATTCAAATTTATTTAAGTTTTCCCAAGCCAAAAAGTTCAAATAAAAGTTTTGTCAACAGAAAAAATTTTCTGGCCATAAAAATATGTAAATAATATTTTAGAGAACATCTGCTTTCAGTTATTAGAAATTGAAAACTTGTTTTTATTTGTTTAGTAAACTTTTTTTTTTTTTTTTGATAAAAATTATCTTCAACTTACTTATTATTTTGTAGATAGCCGTCCTCTTTTATTTACTTAAGAATTACAGTTTTTCATCAAATTGACTTTCTACTACCAACTGAGAGCCTTATCATTATCAGATTGAAATTGTTTATATACACGAGGCGTAACTGTTTAGAAAGATCTGCAAAGAAACAATGAAAAACAATTTTGTGATTTGATGTTTTGATTGTTTAAAAATAGGTTAATTAAATAATTAATTTGTTTTGAAGTGGTTAAAACAAAAAAAAAAAAAAACATTTTTGTGAAAAAATTTGCACAAGGTTAAAACGAATCTTATATACCCTAGACCAGTGATAACCAAGCCCCGAACTAAGAAAGCCCCGAACGCACGCACACAAAGATATTATGTGCTTGTGTGCGGTCGCAGAGACTGATGATAGTCTGATGTTTTGAAACGAACAAAGTTGTAATATACATGTGAATTGCCGACCGTGTCTGTGTGAAAAATACGATTATTGACTGGCTCGCGAGTCTATGGAGTGGTTATCACTGCCCTAGACCAAAAGCAACTAAATTCCATTACGGTGATTCAGGGGTACTAGTTAGTCTCTATAGCGTTAAATCAGACGCAAAGGCCCCAAATTTACCATCAATTTAGCATCGACTTTTTTATTGATTCTGATGTATTGCATCAGCACAAATTTTTTAAAAAAAATTTCGGAATCTGTAGACCAAAATTTGCGATTTTATTAGCAAAAACCAAAAGGCCCTACTCAACAAACACGAAGTCAAACCTTTGATATGAAATGAATTTATCATTTGACATCAAACACAATTTTCAAACCCTTTTCAATTGTTTGATTTTAACATTTAAAATCAATCATTATGAATATAAACATTTAACATATGATGTTTTATCAATTTGATGTCAAATTGTTATCGAAGGTTATTCTCAAAACAAAAATAACTTGGCAGCACTGAAGCGAAAATTTATTTAAACACTTAAAAATGGCAATTAAAGTTACATGAGTTACATGAGTTAAAGACAAGTTACATTATACGTGAATTTCAAAAAATTAATTACAAAGTGAAAGAATGTGAGTAAAATTAAACAGGAAAGTGAAGAAAATATAAGTTTGTTGAACGATCGCGGTGCTACGTCAAGACAATCCTCAAAACAAAAAGGAGCCAAGAATTTTGTCTTTCCAAGAATTAGAGGACGGAAAGAACACCAGCTATTGTGCCGAATGTTTATATCTCAGTTTATTTAAATAAATAATGAATTTTAATTAAAAAATAAGATATTTTTATTTATGTTCCACGTCTTCTTCTTCTATATATATAAAACAGGATGTGTGTATGTATGTACATATGTATGTATCGTAAAGACTCCAAACCGGCTGAGCCGATTTTTATGAAATTTTCAGGGAATCTTCAGGGGGGTGACTCTGTGAAGTTTGATTTTTGAATTTCGGTCTGCGGGCGGAGGGGCGTTGCAAAATCCAATTTTCATATTGAACCACCAATGATATATGCGTATATATATTTTTTTTTTTTTTGAATTTTTTTATTCTATTTTATTGTTTTGAAAGCCGTTGTCATGTTTTTCAAAACGAGATATCAAACTCTTAAATCGGCTATGTAGTTCCGAAGATATTTAAAAAAACCTATGGTAATAATGATCCAATATCAAAATTTGGATGATTTCCAACGATTTACCATTCCAATTCAAGCGGCTTCTATTCCCTTTGTGTCTTACCTTTGCTATTTCCATCAGCAAAGCACAAGGCCAATCATTGACTACTGCTGGTATAAACGGCCAGTTGTATGTGGTTTGCTCCCGAGTTTGCACGCCAAAAAATTTATACGTTTTTACACCAAATAAAAAAAAAAAAAACATTGTCTATCGGCTGGCCTTAAGATGAAGTAATAAATAAATATAATTTCCAATTTGCCTTAAATACATGCGTTTCTTTTTTGATTGAGCCCATATCTACACTATATCGAGCCCTTGTAGCAAAAATGATGTAACCAACAAAAATAATATTTTACAGGAGAAGGTTTTTTTTTAAATATTTTTGCTTCAAGTCTAGGGTTTCGTTTGAAATTGCTTTTGCTCTTATTTCGTAATGGTACTTCCCAGGGATATGAGAGTTTTAGAGATGATGATTCATCAAAAAACAAAAATCTAAAATGTTGTTGGTTACATCATTTTTGCTATTAGGGCTCGATATGAAAGTTATTCTGTAAAAAAAACTATTCCATGGATTTTTATTTAAAGGCCGCAAATTTCGTTAAAAGCTCAATTTAAATCGTGTGGTAATACAACACTAATGTTTGCTTAGGGCCAGCAACGCGGACCGAGTTAGCTAGTTGTACACGGAAAAAATTCTCCAAAATTTTTCACCAATTAAAGCATTAATCAAAAATAAAATCAGTTTTAATTAAAAATTTAATCAAGTGAATTAAACGTTTAATCAAGTAAATTAAACGTTTAATTAATACTATTAACTGGTTTAATTGATACTATTAATTTGTTTACTAGTGCAAATTTAATTAATATTTTAATTAATAGCACACATTTTTTAATTGAAATCAATTTTTAATTTTTTTTTGTGTACTATAAACCACAATAAAAAAACATTTGAGAATTATGTTTGAAAGCAAGTTGAAAATAAATGCATTTTTCAATTTGAAAATAATTTCCCCTTTTTGTTAAGGATGCTATGATTTTCAAATCATTATCAAACGTTTGTCATCGGAGAAAAGGTTTGATTTCAAATCACCTTCAATTTGAAATCAAGCCTCCGTGTTTGTTGGGTATCTACTAAAGATTTTATGGTAAACGCTTAAGGCCTTACTAACAGTTTATCAATTTATAATTTTTCTGTAAAATTTTCAAAATGTTAGATAGGGCCTTTTGCATTTTATACACATATAAAAGTTCTATTTTTTGTTTGTAACTGATAAACACGAAAACTTTAGCACCGATATTCCAAAAATAGCAACATCTTCTATGGATCTTCACTCAATGTCTTACTTGTAACAACATCAAAGCTTAAACAAAACACCAACAGTAAACAGTAAGTTTATCTTTTCTTACATTCCCCTACAATTGGTTGGCTTTTTCCGACTCGAATTTTGAAAATGTGTTTAAAAAAAGCTAATTTTTTGAAAGTAACTAATTCAACATATAAATTCCTTGTTGTTGCTGATTTTATTTATTTTCTTCCTGTATGTCTGGAGTCATACACAGAAAAAAATAAAAATTGATTTCAATTAAAAAATGTGTGATATTAATTAAAAAATTAATTAAATTTGCACCAGTAAACAAATTAATAGTACCCATTTAACCAGTTAATAGTATTAATTAAACGTTTAATTTACTTCATTAAGCGTTTAATTTACTTGATTAAATTTTTAAATAAAACTGATTTTATTTTTGATTAATGCTTTAATTGGTGAAAAATTTTGGAGAATTTTTTCTGAGTAGCCAAAATTTCCAAATTCCGGTTATCAATACTAATGAATATTTGGAGAAATGGGCGTGGCATAAAACAGATTTATTTATATCTTAAGAACGGTTTTGATAAATGTAACTTTCTGTTCTTGTCACACCATGATTCCGCAATGCTTTTCTTGTTTTAATTCAAACTATTTTTGCTGCAGACTAGTAAAATTGAGACTTTTTCCGTGTCCTATAAGAGGCAAGTTTTCAGAAAATTTCCTATAAACAGCAAATATGCTATAAATTCCAAATATTTGCTCAATTTTCAAACCATCAAATTTTAGACACAAAAAGAAAAAGTTTTGAATGTTTGGCTTCATTTGTGTCGTTGTGCTGCAGACCAGTGAATTGGGACGTTTACGCAAAATTTCCTTTAACAAGCAAATTTTCATAAAGTGTCCTTTAAAAGGCAAGTTTTCAGAAAATTTCCTATAAACAGCAAATATGCTATAAATTCCAAAGCCCCCTTTCACACTCGGCAAGTTACTTGCGCAAGTTACTTGCCGACAACAACAAAGTCTGTACAAATTTTTTTTAAATTTGTTTTTTCATTACAGACTTTGTTGTTGTCGGCAAGTAACTTGCCGAGTGTGAAAGGGGGCAAATATCTGCTCAATTTTCAAACCATAAAATTTTAGACACAAAAAGAAAAAGTTTTGAATTTTTGGCTTCATTTGTGCCGTTTTTTTTTTTTATTAACGGATTTATCTGATCTGCGGTAGGATTATGCAACTTTTCTAAGCGATATTAAACAATTATGGCATTAAGAAGTCTTAGAAAAAGGTATTTCAACAACCAAACAAATCCAAAAGAAGAAGCACTTTTAAACTACTCCTGTGTAGATTATTGAAAAAAAAAAAAAAACAAAGCACTGAAAGTAAATAAACTTTTAACCTACAAAAAATAAAACCTGAAAATAGTTTATTTTAAAAAGCAAATCATTTCGTTGAAAACCAAAATATTTATAATGAGAGAAATAAAAAAAACAAGTTAGAGTGCTATATTCGGCTGTGCCGAATCTTTGCTACCCTCCCCCGACAGTTCGAATGTTTAAGGAGTAATGTCTGTATGATGTTATAATTATCTTAAACTGTGACGATTTGTTATTAATTATGGTTTTAGGCGACTAAACTGTTTTCCGGTAGTAGGGTTTATATGGGGCCTAAGGTAAATTATGGACCGATCATCACGAAATTTCACAGTCTTATTTCTAGTCCTAAAAAACTGTGACGAGCCAAAATTTGTTATGATTGCATTATTTTTTACGGTTTTAGGCGTACTAAACTGTTTTCCGGTAGTAGGGTTTATATGGGGCCTAAGGTAAATTATGGACCGATCACCACGAAATTTCACAGTCTTATTTTTAGTCCTAGAAAACTGTGATGTACCAAATTTTGTTACGCTAGCGTTATTTTTTACGGTTTTAGGCGTACTAAACTGTTTTCCGGGAGAAGTGTTTATATGGGGCTTAGGGTAAATTATGGACGGATGTTCACGAAATTTAACAGCGTGATTTCCAGTCAAATAAAACAAATTTTTGCAAAATCTTATCTCATTTCGTGCCTTGTTCCAGCATTTATGTTATTTTTTGTAACTAAATTATCAATTTTTGTAGGTGGTGGTTCCACATTTTGATTTATAGCTTTGGTCCTACTGAACCAATTTTGCTGGATTTCAATCCCAAACTGCTTAGGATAACTACAAGCAATTTGGCACCAAGTTTGTTCATTTCTTTTGAGTTGTTCGAAAGTGAGCGTGTTTTCAACAGACGGACAGACGGAGAGACAGACGGACATGGCTAAATCGACTAAGAATTACTCAAGGACCAAAAATATATATACTTTATTGGGACTGAGATGAATAATAAAAAAGTTTCACACGGAATGACAAACTTAATATACCCTCTTCACAACTAATTGTGGTAGAGGGTATAAAAATATGAATACTCTACTTATTTTATAAGTTAAAAACTTTATTTGATGTTAACCAAAAATAAAGTTTTGTTATAAGAACTATGATGCACTATTCAGGGTTGGTCTATAACCAAAGCACTGATGAATAGAATGAGCATTAGGGTGGGTCGAAAAAAAAGTAATGCCAGCCACCCCCTAGAATGAAAGATATGTCAATGAAGTTTCTAAAAGAGAAAATACTTTTTTTTCCCACATCCCAAAATACAGCCCATCATATCGCATATCATGATCATGGCTGGAAAGTGCCTTCACTGTTTTGCCACGCCTTAAAATACAGCCCTTTTGGTTTTTTATATGTAGCGCTGCCATTTAAAGTCCGATCTCTATGTATCGCATATCGTTGTTCATGGCTTGATAGTGGCTTCATGTTTGCCTTTGGTGACTTTTCAATCCGACCTCAAATTCTGAGCGCCACTGATGGCGATGCTTTATAAACAAAAACAAAAAGCGCTGGAATTTAGGCAAAACAATTTTTTTGAAGTCTTAAAACTTAATAAACATACCTTTTATTCCAGGGCGTGATTGATGAAAATTTTTTTGTTTGTATTGGTTTCTACTTGGTTTAATGTAGTATGTAGGTGAAACAGAAAAAGGGGCTTAATTTGGAGGTGTGCCATAAAAGTGATCATATTAAAATCTATATATACGTAGTTTTAGAAGGACTGCTTTGGCACGTAAAAAAATGGGCATTAGGGGGAAGGATCCGAGATGGCGTAAGTGGCACCCTGAATTTGAGGTCGGATTGAAAAGTCACCAAAGGCAAAAATGGAGCCACTATCAAGCCATGATCGGGCTGAGAAAAGGGCTATATTTTAATGGGCGGCAAAAAAATGTTTCCTGTTTTAGAAACTGGCACAACTTTTTTTTGTTTTTTAAGAGCTATAGGAAAGTTTAAAAAAAAAACACATAAAATTCATAAAAATGCATGAAAACTTTATTTGAATCGATAGTACGGTCCATATAATTAAATGTTTGAAGATTATTTCATGCAAATATTGACCGTGACTGCGCCTCAAACGGTCCATCCGCTTAGTCCAATTTTGGCATACTCTTTCCAACATTTCGGCCGGTATCTCATGAATAAATGCTTTAATGTCGTCTTCCAATGCGTCAATTGAAGCAGCGGGCATGTGTGTGTGTAGACATGAGCTTTCACATAGCCCCACAAAAAATAGTCTAAAGACGTTAAAACGCACGATCTAGGCGGCCAATTGACCGGTCCCGAACGTGAAATAAAATGTTCACCGAATTCGCCTCTCAATAAGTCCATTGTTAAGCGTGCTGTGTGGCATTTGGCACCGTCTTGTTGAAACCACATGTCATGCAAGTCAAGATCTTGCATTTTGGGGAAAAAAAAAGTTGGATTCATCTCACGGTAGCGCTCGCCATTCACAGTTACGTTACGATTCGCATCATCTTTGAAGAAGTACGGTCCAATGATGCAACCAGCCCATAAACCGCACCAAACTGTGACTTTTTCTAGATGCATTGGTAGCTCTTGCAATGCTTCTGGCTGATCTTCACTCCAAAATCGACAATTCTGCTTATTAACGTACCGAATAGCCACTTCATTGGGTCGATTAAACTAACCATAAAACGGCAGAAGCGCGTGATGAACTTTCTTAACAGACCACGCATTTTGATAATAAAATTCAATAATTTGCAAGTTGATCGTTTGCAGGACGATTCATGGTTAAATTATAGACCAAAGTGAAGATGTTTGACAGTGAAACAAAACACGAAACGTGCGTTAGCTGTTTAAACCAGTGTTGCCAAAAAGATAATAGCTTAAAAAGTACCCGATAGGTCGACCCGGTCTAATGAGCATTCAAGAAAAAAAAACCCCTTTTAAAGATTAGCTTAATCTTTAAAGTCAAAAATTAAGTTAAGAAAATTCCAATAAGCCCAATTTAAAACCACAGTTGTCCCGGGACAATCTTTTTTACAGTTTTTTTCTTCTATTAATTTGTTTCTCACTTTAATTTCCTTTAAAACAATTCTCAGTTCACTGTTTTCCTGCTATTTGAAGCGTATTACAGAGAAGAATTTGACGCGTTGTTGTGCTTTTTATAAAAATTACACAGCAGCACTTTAATGACACTTCTCTAAATCCTTATCTGCATGAATAAATAAAATATAAAAACTTAACAACAAAAACAAAAAACAAAAGTGAATAAATAAAAAATTAGATACAGAATATAAATTAAATATTTATAAATTTTTTGTCAAGAGAAAACCAAAAGCAACAGAAGCGGTAAAAAGTAAGAAAGAAACTGTCCAAATATAAATCTTAGAAGAAAAAAAAAAAATTCCTCAAAATAATCTCAATTATTTTAAAAGATAAGTTAACAAGATATAAAAAAAAACTTATTAGATACACAAGTATCTACTGGTATTTTAAAATAAAACAGAGTAATTTGTATTTGTTACCATGAATGTTCTTGTTTGAATTTATTTATTTAATATGTAAAAGAAAAGATAGAAATCTGTATTGAAGTTGTAAGAAAAGAAAAAAAAAATTAAAATGACAAACATCAAAGATAAGAAAAGTATGAAACAAAGAAAAAAATGCAAAAATCATTACTATTAAGAATTCAGTAACCAATGGCAGAATTGAAAGTATAGACTTGTAGATACACGGACAGATACACTTCAGCATTTTTTAAATCGATACACACACATGTAGACCAGGGATGGCAATGAGAATTTTAAAATTGTACCAACAGCCTTTAAAAATTGTAATTTTTTGACATTAATTGTACTAAAGGGTGGTCCAACCATAATGCACGTTTCTAATTGTGAGTCACACTTGAACGTCAAGCTTTTGCTTAACTTAATTTGACATTTCTTTGTATCAGAGTTTGAAAAATTCAACCGTTAAGAGGTACACCATTGAGCAGAGCGTTAATATTGTTTAGGCCTTTTACGAAAACGGGCGTTCAAATTAAAATGCATTTCGTGCACTGCGTGATTTATTTACGGTCCGCATAATCAATCAAATGTGTCCACAATCGGTAGAAGTGTGCGCAAATTTCAGCAAACCAGGTCTGTAGGAAATGTGAAAACACATGTGCATGTTCGCCTAGTTCGTTATGGGTCTCCGGGCCGTACTTCTTCGAAAATGAGGACGGCCAAGAAGGAACTGTAAATGGCGTTCGCTATCGCGAGATGACAACGAACTTCTGATGATTTGACACCCTTGAAATTCTTTCTTTGTGTATAGATAAAAGAAAAAACTAAATTCATTAAATGGACAAATACAATTTACAGTGGAGGAGGAAAGCGATAACCAACTACCCTACTTACACGCGATAACCATAAGAGAAGGGAACAATTTAAAAGTTAACTGGTAACAAAGACCAACAGCCTCGGGACAATTGATCAATTTTTATTCCAAGCACCCTAGAAAAATAATTATAAATACATCATCAAATTTCATGCGACGAGTTTCTTAAATAAGTGGCACGGAATTCCATAAAAATAATATAGCAAAAATTACTAATATATTTAACATGAATGACTTCCCAATAAAGACAATTAAAAATCTTATAAAACATGCAAAAAACAACAGGCAGCCGTAGGAAAGAGAACCAAAAAGATATAAAAGCGTATCATATGTTTCTGGACTTTCTGAAAGATGGAAAAACTCAGACATTTATGATGAAGAAAAATTTGAACTAGCATTAAGAACGGACAACACACACTGTGAATCAGTTGTTTAGTAAGATAAAAGCGAAAATTAAAAAGCAAGAGAAATGTGGTGTATAAAATTCCGTGTAGTGGTTACGGGCCCAATATATGCAATAAAGTATACGTTGGGACGACAAAAACAAAGCTAAAGACAAGAATATCTTCGCAAAGATCTGACCAAAAAGCTAGTGACAAGGCTATTGAGCAAACAGCTGCCCACTGTACGCTGAAAAATCATAAACCACATTTCGAGGGAGTACAAATATTACAAGAAGAGAGGAATAACTCAAGAAGATATACACTTAAGATCCCTGCAGGAAATGTCACTAGTGAATCTGAACTGATTCACTATTGACACAGTCACTAGTACTAGTGACTTATTATACCCCAGGCAATGTTAATTACAATAGACATTTAACATGAGCGTGTCATTGGAAATCTACTACTGACGTTGGTAGTACTGAATACGTACTGACTAGGTAGTTCCTTTGGGAATATATGTAGACATTGAAACCAGAGAATCGCTAGTACATTTTAGCAAAAGTAGTCTACACTTTTTGGAAGAATACGAATTCAAAACAATCCTTTTTTTTATTATTTCTTCAACTTTTATAAGAATTGTACGTCTCAGTTGTTATTGATAGTGTAGACACTTCGTTGACAATGTCACCAATATAGTCGACAAAACTGGTGACTTGGAGACACTTGCACCCAGGTTTCCTACAGGGATGCTACATATCATTACCAGAACATCGTCTCAATCACCGACAGAAAATTGTGCACACACACATACAGACAAATAATAAACAAAAACATACGATCGAAAAACTAGATTTTGTTAAGATAATCTTAAGCTTAGTCTAGACGATATGTTGAATCAGCAAATTTATGCTTACACTAATATGCTTAAAAATAACAACAAATGCCCCTATCAGCATATTCAATATGTTAGGTGTCTAGACGATATGCTGAAAATATCAATTTTTCCAATTTCAACATATGCCAGCAAATGATATTTCAACATATAAAGATGTTGAATGTGAACCACACCTAAACGCCAAGTTTTTTCCGAATTTTATTTGACATTTCTCAGACTTACTCAATTTGAACCATGGAGAGATACACAATCCAACAACGTGTTAAAGTTATCCAGACTTATTATGAAAATGGGCGTTCAAATCAAAATGCATATCGTGCACTTCGTGATTCAGTGATAAGGCACATTTTCACCTCAGTGGATTCGTCAATAAGCAAAATTGCCGCATTTGGGCGAATGAGAATCCAAGAGTGATTGTCGAAAAACCAATGCACATACAAAGAGTGACTGTTTGGTGCGGTTTATGGGCTGGCGGCATCATCGGGCCGTATTTTTTCCAAAATGAGGCCGGTCAGGCAGTTACTGTGAATGGTGTTCGCTATCGTGAGATGATAACGAACTTTTTATGGCCCGAATTGGAAGATATGGATGTGGACGATATGTGGTTTCAGCAGGACGGTGCCACTTGCCAGACAGCTAACGAAACAATGGCTCTTTTGCGCAACAAATTCAATGGCCGTGTTATCTCACGTAATGGCGATGTCAATTGGCCGCCAAGATCATGTGATTTGACACCGTTGGACTTTTTTCTTTGGGGTTATTTGAAAGAAAAGGTGTACGTCGATAAGCCAGCAACAATTCAAGAGCTAAAGGATGAGATAATTCGGCACATTAACGGCATAGAACCTCCATTATGCCTCAGGGTCATCGAAAATTTGGACCATCGGATGGAGGTGTGCCGCCGTGGTCGCAGCGCTCATTTGGCCGATATTTTGTTCCAAACATAATTGTGTAATACCAATATATCATAATAAAATAATATTACAATAATTTCCTAAATAGTTTGTGTTTTATTCAAAATCAACATCGGCCCTTGAAATTTAACCACCCTTTAGGTTAACATACAATTTTTGTGTCTACACGATATGTTGAATTTCGTTTGTTGATATGTACATATGTTGAGTATTGATAACATTTGTTTTTTTAAAAATTACAAATAAATTTGACACTTCTCTTTTTTTATTATTTTATTTAAAATTTTTATAAATTATCTCATTTAGTGCAAAAATTAATATATTTAGTATATAATTATACTGAATCAGTAAGAATGTTATATTTGGCTGGGCCAAATCCACAGAGTTAGAATACTTCAGGAGTGGATCTTAAAATTATCAATTAAACCTTCCAGTTTTATTATTTGTTGCAGTGCTAGACCTATGGTAAATTATGGGACGGCCAGCAGAATGTTTTATGGTTTCGTTTTGATACCCACACCACCATAGTGCTTGTGACACCTAAGAATATTGGTCCAATTACCAACTTTTAGTGTACTGATCGACTCAATAATTTTCAGCGTCGATAAAACGATGTCCATCCGTCCAGCTGGATGAATGTCCACATAAACCTTTTGCGCAAAGTAAAAATCGCAATTATTTGGTGAAATTTGGTACATTGGTTGTATTAAGCGGTCCATAATACCTCAAAGATCCAATACAGACTTCTTTCCGGATTAGAGTCTTTGTGCCAATAAGCCAAAAACCTTATTTGGGCCAAAAACCTTATATTACAACCTAAATCTATAGTTCCCATACAAATACCGCTCCTAAAAATATTACCAATACCATAACTTCCTTAAAAATGTTGGTATTGATATAAAATTTGGCGACGGTAACTTTTATAATATTTACTATCTCAAGCTTCTCTAAAATATCTTTAAGACTAGCAAATATCATATAGATATCTGCATAATAGTAGGCGTAACAAATTCTTATGTTATTCATAAACTTATTTTGTTTTATCGGGCCCACGAGTCCCAAATTCTAAATTTGACCAAGTTTGAATAAACTATTATGATTTGTATTAGTTTAGCCGTATCAAAAAGAATTTTTGGGTCGTGTTATTATTTTTTTTTAATTGTTTACATGTTATTATATTTGTTAAACTGTGTTTTGTTTTTTGTTTAACATTAATAATAATTAGAAATTGGGAATTATTTCCTTGTGAAGGTTACTTTATATTATTAAATTTTTCTGAACATTCAATATACCTCATTGCTTTCCAAAGGAAGGCTAAGGTAAAATGTAAAAAGAAAATACAATATAATAGTCTGGTAGTGTATAAAGTCATTTCTGAAAAATTAAAGGAATAGAACTATTACAAAAAAGCTTTACAAAATACATAACTGAAATTTAACTCATAGAATAAATTCGAAAAATGAAAAAAATGTTTATATTAATAATAATTATTTTATGTATTTAAATATTTAGACCCCTGCAGTCGTATTCTGTAATTCGCTTAGCTAATGCTAAATCTCGATCGCTAAAATGCCTTAGAAAATACAAAACTTGAACATTTTGGCAAAGTCATTAAAAGCCAAAATTTTGGTGAATTAAATTGTATAGCATTGCCATATCTAGCAATGCAAGTTACAGACTTGCATTCGTAGCCAAAAATCGCAAAATCAACTTTATAGATTTCTAGCGATAGAGATTTAGATTTAGCGAATTACAGAATACGGCGGCTGAAGATGGTTAGAGACGCTAACCGAAATATTGGGAATTAATTTTTATTCATTTACTTGGAGCTGCAGCAAACAAAAACAACTAATAATTAATCTATTTGAACAAAGTCAACTATAAAATGTAAGCCAAGAACAATTGAAGAGATAAAGAAAGAGATAATTCGTAATTGCAAATATGGACCATCGGATAGAAGCATGCCACCGAAGCAGCGGCGAGCATTTACCCGATATAAAGTGTCAAACTAAATTGTCATAAATCTTTCTATCTTATGAACAAATATGAAAAAATTGGGAATTTAGCACGTCATACAGAAATCTTATATATAATAAATTTTTTATTCCCGAAAATAACTTTGAAAATATTAAGATAATTCTTAAAAAACTTTTTTTTTTATTTACAATTAATACCGTGCATTATGGTTGGACCACCCTTGATTTACACATGTAGGCATGCATGCATTTGCAGTAATGTGGGTGAAGTGATAAGTTGACATATAAACTAATACAACTAAGAAGATTCCTTAATTGAACAAGATCAGCCATTGGTGTGCCACTGTACTTTTCGAGCCTTAATAGCACCAAAAAAAAGTACAATATCACAGTACCAATTAAACCAACCCTGGTGTACAACAGTAAGATGTTGGAAGCACGCATGTTAAATATTTGTTAGTGCTCGACTACCATAGAGCTTGCATGAATGCGAGTCATTTATGTGTGTGTGTGTATGCGTGTGTGTGTGTGTGTTTCTGTGTATACCAAGCGGGAAAACTCAGAAGGCCTTCTCACTTCAGGCCTTTTTAAAGGCCTGCTTAAACATTTTTTTGGTTCAATTGCTATTCTTATCTAAAGGCTAAAGAATGCCTTATAGAAGGCCTCGGCTGTTTGGCACAAAAGATAAGATACACCTTCCACACTCGCTTCTATTAGAAGGGAGTAGAGAAGGAGTAACATTTTTGTATTGTGTTTTTCACAAGCAAAAGCAAAATTACGTTACGATTCGTCTGTTTCTGTGCCTGCTAAAGAAGCGGGAGCGGAAGGCCTACTCCGCAATGACAACGTGTGTAAAAATGATATGAGTATAGAATGGAGCGAGCAGGCCTTGTTTATCCAAAAGAAGGAGTACAGAGGACTTCTGGAAGGCATCCGTAATCCTTCCTTTTCCCGCTGGGTATTTGCGATGGATTGTAGTAGCTTTGTAAAGGCTTTGTAAAAATAATAAAAATAGCACAAGCCCTTTCTTTAAGAAATACGTATTTCAGAAAAATTATTTTCTCTTTTAATTTCTACACAAAATATTGTCCTTTTTAAAAATTTATGTGGCAAACATTGTTTTTTCTAAGAATTCCTTCAAAAAAAATTGTGCTCCTTAGAATTTCAATTTAGAAAAAGTTTTCTATTTTTATAATTTTTTAGAATAGAAATTTTCTTGCAATAATTATCTTTGTAGGAAATTCCATAAACTAATTTTTTTTCGATACAATTTTTTTCAACAGTATGTATTTTAGGAAAATAATTGAACTCATAAGAATTTCTTTGCTCACTTAAGATTTGGTTTTTTAATCCAAATTTTTAATATTTTTAATTAGGCTTAAGTTCATGAAATTTAATTTTTATTAAATTATTTTTATGAAGAAAGGAATTTTACAACATGAAAATTAATTAAAATTGTTATTGATAATCTTTCACTCTTGACGTGGCCCGGGCTCGAACCCTGGCCGGCAGGTTACCATGACATGTCTCGATCGCAACCACTCGATCTCCTCAGATGGATTTGCCGTCTTACACTCGCAGCCATCGACGACTGCTGACGTCACTAGTCAAACATCAATCCTTAAACCAAATTGTATTTTAACATAACAATTTTGATTAATTTTCATGTTGTAAAATTCCTTTCTTCATAAAAATAATTTAATAAAAATTAAATTTCATGAACTTAAGCCTAATTAAAAATATTAAAAATTTGGATTAAAAACCATAAATAGTTCAACAAAATAACCACAACACTAATTATTGTTAAAGCTAAGGCACGAGCTCTATGTGTACATTTGTCCTTCAAGTTGTGCTGAAAAAGGTCAACAGAAAAGAGAAAGAAAAATTGGAAAAAAACAAAAAAAAAAAAAAAAAAAAAAAGTACTTGGACTTCAAGAAAAATTCTTGACGAAATTACGAAAAAACAGAAGTAAAGGAAAAAACATGTAAAATCAATTAAAATGGATAATCATTCAGGAAAGCAAATTTCGATCTACCAAATGTTAAAATACATAAAAACCTTTTCTGCGATGCCGATTTTTGCGGTATTGCTTAAAAGTTTGCGGTAGAGTTATTGAATTTTTAGTCAACAACCGAGTTTGTTATTTGGCTAGCGACAAATGAAGAAGCGGAATAAATTTTTACTTTGATTGCAGTTTTTTAAACGCTGTCCTTTAGTATGATTGTTGTGGGAAACGCTTTCTTTCTCTTTCAGAAAAATTGTCGTTGCGAAAGTTAAAATTTTCCGTTGAAAAAATACTTTCGGGGATCACTTGGTGATTGTGATTTACTGCCCAAATTCGCGGGAAGGTATATCCTTAAAATCGCACTTAAGGGCTGACGGGAGAGTTTCGCCTAAAGGAGGACAATCCCAAGGTGCTGTTGCTAGTCAACAGATGGGGCTAGCAGTTTAAAAAAAGTAGCGGAGGTTAGATAGCTCCAGCTCCTAACTAAGGGGCGCCTCTATAATCTTGCCGGACCCGTTTTTGGAAATTTTGAATAAATTAAACAAAATTAATACTTTATTTTATTTATTTAATAATTATTTTTATTAATTATGATGTGCTTAATTTCCGATGTTAATTCATTGATAAATACACTAAAATTGATTGTTGATGGGATAAGCTATTCATTCCTAGGCGCATTTCGCTGGTTGCTAAGGCCAGATCATCAGGAAACCTTTTCCAAAGACTTTGGAAAAACTAAATTTATTATACAAATAAAACTGTAAAGCGAATGAGAATTATGAGCTATTAAAAAATGGACAAGAGCTGTAAAAATACTGTCTTTAATTTGATTCAAATATTTTTTTAGTTTATTAGTGAATATGAAGAAAAAGTTTATTATTTCATTATTAACAAGTAAGAGTGCTATATTCGGCTGTGCCGAATCTTATATACCCTTCACCATTTTGCGAGCAGAATACAGAGCAACTAGACAAAAACTAAATAAAACTGGTAAATATTTTTTTTTTAAATAAGAGACAACCGGTTTTGAACTTCGCTTTTCATAAGGGCCCATAATATATATACTTTATACGGTGTAGGATCAATATTGTAGAAATAACAGTTACCTTCGGTGAAGGGTATAAAAAGAGTCATTTTCGGGAATTCAGGGGTCTAATCACAGCATTCGATACTATCGTATCGAATAAACTATTGAATTTTTTTGCATACGATAGACACTGGCGTATCGAATGAAAACTCGATAAATGTAATGTCGAGTTACTCGATGTCGAATGCTATTATTTCAAATTCAATACATTTCATTCGATATCGAGTTTCAAGATACCAAAATAAATAATTTCGATGAATTTTGCTCGATATCGTATGCGGTGATTAGACCCCAGTATTTCGGTTATAACTCATGCAAATTTCTGACATTTTGGTATATAAGTCATATACATAGGACATATGGCAGCCCTAAAATTTAGGTTTTTATAAACATTTTGATGTTTTTTAGCCCATTTTTGGAGTATTTTGCTCATAAATTACCCATTATCTAACCGATTTGATATTTTTATATACCGACGTGTTAAGGAAGAATTTAACCATTTACTTAAGGTATATTTATATATAAACATTTATATTTACTTGTATACATATATTTTAACAAAGTTAATTATAAAAAGAGTAATTTTTGGGGATTCAGTATTTCGGTTGTAACTATGCCATTTATTAACCGATTTGACAGATTTATATACCGACGTGTTGAAGAAGAAATTTACCATTTACTGTAGTTATAAAGCTTGGATTCGGGGAGATCTATGGTTCCCGAAAGTGGGTATTTAAAAAATTTTGGCCATAACTTTTTTGTATCTGAACCGATTTTCCCGAGTTTTTTTTATAAAATATGTTCTACTATATGTTCCTATATTTTGATATATAAGTCATATCCATAAGACATATGGCAGCCCTTAAATTTAGGTTTTTATAAAATTTTTAATTTTTTTTGTACGGGAGGTACCACGCCCACTTCTCCAATCCCGCCCACATTTTGTAGGATGGTGTGTATTGGCAACCTTAATGTGTGTACCTAATTTGGAAACTTTGGCTCTTGCCGTTCTCAAGATATACAGAAATAAAAAAAATACAACAACAACAAGGGATTTTTGGAAAAATTTTGAGGTAGTCGTGGTTTTTTGTTCATATCTCCGTAATTTTTGGACCGATCTGGCTGAATTTCAAAAGCAAACTTAAACGGAGTATATGTGACATAAATATACATCAACCTAGTCCACATCATTTCTGGTGTTTTTAGAAAACCCATTTCAACATACACACGGACAGACGGACAGATGGACAGACGGACAGACGGACAGACGGACAACTGGATTTGAACTTCGCTCCTCATAAGGACCCAGAATATATATATACTTTATACGGTGTATGATCAATATTGTGGAATATACAAACGGAATGACAAAGTTATATTTACCCTCTTACCTTCGGTGAAGGGTATAAAAATATTACAGTGTGTTTGACTAGTCGCTGTAGTATTAGTGTATTTTATGGAACTTAGATTTAAGAGTTATTTGTGTAAGTATGCTTAGTTATATGGAGGAATGCATTCCTAAGCACTTACCACGTAACAAATCTGGCCCACCCTGGAATACTAAACAACTTTCGTCTCTTAAGAATTTAAAAACAAATACTTTAAAAAACATAAAACCACAAGAGTTATTTTTTACTATGAAAAATATGCAGTTGCGCGTGCAGAATATAATTTGCTTAACACAGAACTGTATAAGATTTATCTCCAAAATGTTAAGCAAAACTTTGTTCACGATCCCAAATCATTCTTTAAGTTTGTTAATACCAAAAGGAAATCCTCAGGATTTCCAAATGTCATGAAATACCTAAGTTCCGAGTCTAGTGATTAATTAAAAATCAGCAATATGTTTGCCGACTTCTTTGCTTCTACATATTCCGATGCTCTGTATGATGCTTATAATGTCTACCCTTACAAGATAATTTTTAAACAAAATATATGTTCGTTTACTATCACTATCTCTCACATTCTAAACTGTTTAAAAAAAACTAAGTCATCATCTTTTAGTGGTCCAGATGGCATACCAAGTTGTGTTTTAAAAAATTGCGCAACTGCTTTGACGACACCTTTATCTATCATCTTTAACGCTTCTTTAAATTGTAGTTACTTTCCGAAAGTTTGGAAAGATTCGTATATTATACCATTGTTTAAATCAGGAAATAAATCGGATATATGCAATTACAGAGGTATAGCCAAACTAAGTGATATTCCAAAACTTTTTGAAAAATGTTTAATGGATTGCCTCACTCATCAAGTTTCTGACTTATTGTCACCACGTCAACATGGCTTTCGGAAAGGATTCTCTTCTATGACTAACATTCTCCATTTAACAACGTTAGTTAAGCCTAGATTACACTATCTCGCAAGTCTTACGTATTCCATAATACTTTGTGAGATAGAAATCTAATGAGTTTTGTTGCGACTGTCAAAAAATCTAATGTAACATGACAGTTTGTGTTCACACCATCACACAAAGTATAAACACTCACACATGAAATAAAATGCAACCCTGATCCAATGAAAAATATTATTGTTTAGAAATTTTTCAAAAAACGAAGAAGTCGTATGGGATGTCAAACTTTTTTCTTAATACTTGTCATTTTCGTGACACATTGCATTCACACTATCACACTTTGTCATATTACTTCAGTTTTTGACATGTATTAATACAAAGTATAATAGTGTAATCTATCCTTTAATAGAGATTTTGCCAATGGACACCACACCGATTTCAATAAGGCTTTCGACAAAGTTAATCATCCGCTATTGTTGAAAAACCTGGACGTAATGGGTTTCAATAGTAACTTCCTGAGCTGGATCAAATCCTATTTGTCATGTAAAACTCAATCTGTAAAATTTTATAAGGCAATTTCGGAAAAAATCAATGTAAAATCTGGAGTACCTCAGGGAAGCCACATTGGTCCAATTTTGTTCCTTCTTTTTATTAATGATTTGCCTGAAGCAGTTCAACATTGTAATGTACTGATGTATGCAGACGACGTAAAATTATTTTTGACTGTAAAACTTCCTTGTGATCAACAACATCTTCAAAATGACCTGGATAGTTTTGACAAATGGTGTAAACTTAACTTGATGGAACTAAATTTAAATAAATGTAAACATATGCAATTCTCCAGTGTAAAAAAGTGTGCTTACTCCTACGTTCTTGATGGCTGTTCTTTACAACCTGTTAGTGAAGTAATGGATTTGGGAATATTGTTAGACAAAAAACTTAACTTTATTCAACAAATAACGATGACTGTTAATAAATCCCGCCGTGTTCTGTCTATTATTAAGAGATGGGCAATAGAATTCAATGATCCCTTAACCACAAAAAGTGTTTTTACTTCGCTCGTCAGACCAATTTTGGAATACGACAGCATTATTTGGGACCCGATCTATAATATTCATAATGATCGTATGGAGTCAGTGCAAAAACAATTTCTTATTTTCTGCTTAAGAAGTGAATATAGAGGATGCCTGGTATTACATTCACATTCAACAAGACTAGCTGAAATAAATTTACCAACGTTAAAAGGCCGGCAAATGATGCTAAATATATCTTTTATGGTCAATCTTATAAATGGTAGTACACATTCCGAATTTTTATTGAGTAACGAACCTTTTAATATTCCTCTACGTTCATTTCGTTTTTTCAACCCTCTATATGTCAGGACATGCCGAACAAACTTTGCGATGTCAGATCCAATAAGAAAATTATGCAGCTGTTTCAATGAAATGTATAACTTTATCGACTATTCTCTGAACATTTATATCATAAAAAGCAATATCATATTATATTTAAATCAATAATGTTTATTCTAATCTTTCTTTCTTTGCTTAAATAAATAAATTATTATGTTAATACATTAAGATAGTCTGTAAGGAATTTGTCCATAGACTTAAATTAAATAAATAAATAAATTTGGTTAAAAAAAGTACTTTAATAAGAAATCATTAAATAGAACAGTCGCACAAGCGGACGTTCGTAGTTGATTAAGTGTTTAAACTTTAAATAATGGAAACAAAAATAAAGTAGAACAATTATGTGTAGTTTATAGAACACGAGCGCCTTACTCGTCCGTTCAACTTACATTTAAAACAACAAAAAAAAACTTCGAAATTTTGTTTTTGTTTTAAATGTAAGTTGAACGGACGAGTAAGGCGCTCCTGTTCTATAAACCACACATTAATTAATAAAAAGTGAAATTGTTATAAAGTGGATTAAATTATTATCATCATAATATTAGCAAACTGTAATTTTGATAATATTTTCCATTGAATCAAATAAAAAGTTTGTTGACCTAAAAGTTTACTTTTAACAAATTGTGTTGTTAAAAATGTTCATAAAATACTTTTTTTCTGTGTAGAGTCACCAGACAACTCGTCAATAAAAGAAAGCCCGTATCAAGCGTGACAACAGGGAAATACTGAGATGGCTAGAGCCAGCCCGTTGAATTAAGATATTTCACCATATTGAAGAGCTTCACCCGCGATATCGCAGAGATTCCTTGTAGAAGGTAATTCCCAAATAATCCATGTCGTCTTGAATTAAACGCTAGGCAATCATAAAGGAAATGAAAACCTGCCTCTTAAGTTCCAGGTTCTCTGCAGCTGCGGCAGACAGAGTCTCATAGCGAGCCTTCCGATCATCCAGTGACCAGTGAGTACGTATACCAGTCTCGAAATGTCCCCGTAGCTGAAGTTAAAAAGTCAGAGAACTCAAGTCGTTTGTGGGCCACGTTACCTTGATAGCCCTGCAGCCATTCAGTTTTTTTCAATCTACCACTAGCCATATCCAGATAATGTCTGAAGATTTCGCTTTTGATAGTTCCCAGGTGTGCTGCGACTGGCACACCCTGCGAAATATCTAATGCAGCTCCAGTCTTGGCCAGCCCAGCCCGTCTGCCTGTTTTCTAAACAATTTTCCATGAAAAGAACCGTTTTGTTCGCAATTTTCCTAGAAAAAATACTTCTCTTAGAAATTGCCCTCTCTCTGTGAACACTACTGTATAAAATTGTTCACTATTATCTATTATTGTTGCATTATTGCCTTTGCTTTTGTTGTAATTTGTCTTGAGCAATGGCTGCAATACATTAAAGTAGTAGTCGAACCCAGTGAATGACGAATCCAACAAGTGTTTTTTGTCATTTGCAATAAAAACTATCCCAGCAAACATGAAGTCCAACCTTTGACGCACGATTCTTAAAAATTTTTCATAGTTTAATTTTAATGTTTGAATTCAAATTGTTCCACATTTGAAAAACATTTGAGACTAACGTTTAAAGGCAATTTGGGAAGAAATAATATCTAATAGTGTTTTGTTTTCTATAAAAAAATGTGACATTTTATATAAAACAAATGCAATTTGGTGTCTGGTTCTTAAAATAATTTTGCTCCCGAAAAGGGTAAGTTTTTTAGAATAAAACAATAAAACAAGAATTGCATTTTTTTTTAATTAAAATGTCACATTTTTTGTAGAAAAGAAAACACCATTAATTTTGAAACAATTTCCCCGTTTTTGTTGAGAATGTTAAGTTTTAAAAGTTTTCTAAACCATCCACCACCAGTGGTGAATGAACGTTTATTAAGTTTGTCATTCCGTCTGAAATTTTTGCTATAAAAATTAATATAAATGGGGGCGGAATGCTTTTATATAACTAATAATCATACTTTGATATACATTTCGTAAAGATCGGCCCCATAAAAAGCCAACTCTCGAAAAAATCTTTTTAGTACGCATTAAAGTTAATTTTCGTGTTGTAAAATTCCTTTCTTCATAAAAATAATTTAATGAAAAATTAAATTTCATGAACTTAAGCCTAATTAAAAATATTAAAAATTTGGATTAAAAACCATAAATAGTTCAACAAAATAACCACAATACTAATTATTGTTAAAGCTAAGGCACGAGCTCTATGTGTACATTTGTCCTTCAAGTTGTGCTGAAAAAGGTCAACAGAAAAGAAAAAGACAAAATGAAAAAACAAAAAAAATGTACTTGGACTTCAAGAAAAATTCTTGACAAAAGTACGAAAAACAGAAGTAAGGAAAAAACATGTAAAATCAATTGAAATGGATAATCATACAGGAAAGCAAATTTCGATCTACCAAATGTTAAAAATACAATTTGGTTTAAGGATTGATGTTTGACTATTAACGTCAGCAGTCGTCGATGGCTGCGAGTGTAAGACGGCAAATCCATCTGAGGAGATTGAGTGGTTGCAATCAAAACATGTCATGGTAACCTGCCGGCCGGGGTTCGAGCTCCAGCCACGTCAAGAATGAAAGATTATCAATAACAATTTAAGTTAATTTTCATGTTGTAAAATTCCTTTCTTCATAAAAATAATTTAATGAAAAATTAAATTTCATGAACTTAAGCCTAATTAAAAACATTAAAAAGTTTTTTATGATTAGAGATAAAAGCAGAAAACCTTTAGATGGTCGCTTAATAATTTAGCATTGGCCTTAACCGCAAACAATTTTAATACTGACATCAGTTTTAATAAAGATTTGTTATCGCCTGAAATATTCCAACTTTCGGTGGAGAGTATCAAAGATTCGGCAAAGCCGAATGCAGCACTCTTGTTTGTTTTTATAATCATTTTCAAACCTTTGTCGTTTGAGGAAAAAATTTGATTTTAAAATATTCTCAAATTGAAATCAAACCTTTGTGCTTGTTGGGACATGAACATCCCCATCCACACACAATTTACATGATACAATAAAAGCAAGAAAAACACACACACTCTCAACATTAAATTTTAAAAAACAATTGAAGAATAGTGAAAAATACGAGTAGAAAATTATTAAATTAAAACCAACAATTAAAACATACAAATTATTATTTACGAATTTACAAAATAATTGCAATGCAGTAAAAAGTGACGGGCTAATGAATGGCTGTGTTGGAAGCTAAGATCGAAGCTGGAATTTAATAGAAATTGCGAAAATCAGGCCTGTTCTGAAAATCACTTCAACTAAAATCACGTGATTTCAAATCACACGTGCTTTCTAAAATCACACGTGTGATATCTTAGTGACCCGTTTATGTGTGTTTTGGTGGGATCTTCAATTGCCGAAAGCACACCGAGAAACACAAAAACGGAATGACTATCAGAACACCACAAAATCACACGTGTGATTTCAAAGTGCCCCGGTAGGCTAGCTAGTTGTGAGCTAGTCTATCAACCCCAGGGTCGCGGGTTCGATTCCCGCCAGAGACTCTGGGTTTTCTCCTGCAGACAAGCGTAAAGCTTCGCGGGGATAAGCATAGGGAGTTTAAAAAAAAGCACGTGATTTGAAACCACGTGATTTTCAGAACAGGCCCGAATAACAACTTTTCGAAAGTTGGGAAATTTATTTATTTTTAAGTTCCACAATTTTATTCAGAATAATTTACCATATTGTTGTCATTTGTGTTTGTATACCCATTTCATACTTTTGTTGATTTCAGAAAGGTGGGTTGGTGTCCCTTCTTTCCTAAAGAGGTGATAGGGCTGCTATCGGTGTGACCAATCCCAAAAATGTATATATCGTTTACCTACTTGTCTGAGACGTGATAATGTATTTTGAACATTCAGGCTTCATGAGGGCAAAATTAAACCGCCATTTGACACAAGAACTCCTGACACGATATCGCTAAAACTATTTAAACAAAAACTATTGTACTCTCATCTAATTTTCTCGATGAAAATTTCTCCCACAATAATTTAAGAATGATTTTAAAATTATTCTTTCAGAAATTTGTTCTATTAACAGTTTTCTTATGCAAAAATTGTACTATTTTGGAAAACTGTTTTCTTTGCAATTTTCTATTAGTAAAATTTTTGTATGAACCAAATTTCTTTTGAGAAAATTGTTTTCTTAATAAATGACCTTAAAAACCCAAATCTTATTACTGAAAATATTTGTTCTGCCAAAAATAACTTTGATAGCAAATTGTTCTCTAAAATTTTAATTAAAAAAAAAAATTGTGCTTTTAATAACTTTCTATAGAAAATATTGTTCTATTAACGATTTTTTATAGCAAATGTTGTTCTCCTAACAACTTTCTAAAGAAAAATTCTATAGAAAATGTTGTTCGCTTAACAATTTTCTATAGAAAATGTTGTTCTCTTAAAAACTTTCTACAGAAAATTTTGTTTTCTTAACAACTTTCTATAGAAAATATTGTTCTCCTAAAAACTGTCTATAGAAAATACTGTTCTCCTAAAAACTTTCTATAGAAAATGTCGTTCACTTAACAACTTTCTATAGAAAATATTGTTCTGTTACCAACTTTCTATAGAAAATGTTGTTATCTTAAAAACTTTCTATAGAAAATGTTGTTCTCTTAACTACTTTCTATAGAAAATGTTGTTCTCTTAACTACTTTCTATAGAAAATGTTGTTCTCTTAACAACCTTCAATAGAAAATTTTATTATCTTAACAACTTTCTATAAAAATTTTGTTATCTTAACAACTTTCTATAGAAAATATAGTTCTCTTAACAACTTTCTATAGAAAATGTTGTTCTCTTAACTACTTTCTATAGAAAATGTTGTTCTCTTAACAACCTTCAATAGAATATCTTAACAACTTTCTATAAAAATGTTGTTATCTTAAAAACTTTCTTTAGATAATGTTGTTCTCTTAACAATTTTCTATAGAAAATGTAGTTCTCTTAACAACTTTCTATAGAAAATGTTGTTCTCTTAATAATTTTCTATAGAAAACATTGTTCTCCTAAAAACTTTCTATAATGTGGTTCTCTTAAAAACTTTCTATTGAAAATGTGGTTCTCCTAAAAACTTTCTATAGAAAATGTTGTTCTCTTAACAACTTTCTATTGAAAATCTTGTTCTCTTTACAACTTTCTATAGAAAATGTGGTTCTCTTAACAACTTTCTATAGAAAATGTTGTTCTCTAAACAATTTTCTAGGAAAAAATATATTGATCTATTATTGATTTAAAAAAAAAAACAAAATAGCATTCTTAAAAATTTTCTATTGAAAAACTTTTCTCTTCTTCTTCTTTCTCTCTTAACAATTTTCTTCTGTAGAAAAGCCTATTCTCCTAACATTCTACAATTGATAAAAAAAAAAAAAAATTCTTTTGAGAAAATAGTTTTCTTTTGCTATTTTCCTAAAACAAATTTGTGCTCTTAATAACTTTTTTCAAAGCAAATGGTTCTCCCAATATTTTTCTTTAGAAGAAGTTGTTCTCTTAAAAATTTTTGTTAGAAAAAACATTATTTTTAGTGAAAACTGTTCGCCTTACGTTGTTTTCTCCTTGGAAATGATTCTCTTAACAACATTTTTTAAAAGACAATTTATGTCTACCTCTTTCTCTCTTAAAAGCTTTCAAAAGAATCAACTGTTCTTTCAACAATTTTCAATAAAATAGAAAACCACAACTTTTTTCAGAGAACATTTTATTCCTAACAATGCGCTTTGAAGAAACATGTGCTCTTAAAATTTTTTTTAAATTTTTTGTTAGAGAATGATTAAAAATTATCACTTAATAACGTTTTTAGGAGTAAATATTTTGCTTACCTATTACTTGTAGCTAAATATTTCTATAAAAAAAAAATCAGGGAAATTATAGACAAACATTTTTTCTAAATAATTGTCTCTTGAGAGAATTGTCTTTGGTTTTTTTCTGTTGATTTTTTTTAAGTATCTTTTTGTATAACAATTATTTTTCAAAATGATGTTCTTTGTCATGACAAACCTCTTATAGATAAATTAGTATTTTGTAAGCGTGCAAGATTATCAAAAAAAAAAAAAAAAAAATGCCTATAAATAAGAACAGGGAGTTAAAGTCTACAAGTTTTTAGGTTTTATAGCAATTACTTTTTGTTTTATTTGTTGCCCTTATCATTGTTGCTATAATTACAATTGTTTTTATTACATATTTTGATACAAAAAAAAAGTAACGTAAAAAAATATGCGTAAAAACTCACGTGTTGCCCACTTATGTGCCCTGCCATAAATATCGTTTACTCGATAATATTTAATCACCCACATGCGAGTACTTTTGTGTATGTATTTTATAAAACAAAAAATAATAATAAAATAAAAAGGTAATCACTTGACTTAAGGACAACTGCACTGAGATTGTTGTGATGATGTTCGAGATAGCCCAGTACATTTGATGACAAAAATCTTGTGATTTAAGTTACCAGATCATGTGAGATTGTACTGATTTTCACTTGTATATAAGTCGTTGTTTTTGTCGTTATCGATATCGACGTTAATTTTGGGGTGCTGTCACATCAAGTCGAAGACTGCATCCCTTGTACGTTCATTTGATATTTTCTAAGAATTAAAAAAAAAAACTAAAGGTAAAGTATTCATCTAAAGGCTTTAGTAATTCAAATGTTACTCGGTAGTTGGCATTTGGTTGAAGGCTAAGATGTATTTTATATATTGTTACATTTTTACTTTATAAAACGCGTTTCGGTTTATTCGCGCTATAATAAATCTTTTCTATTCAACTTTCCAATCTTTTTTGAAATTCAGGCCTTAATTACATTGAAAGCAAAAACCAAATTCGAAAATATTATTTTGTTGTTGCTTTCTACAGAAATTCATGTTGCGTTTCAACATTTTCAAAACCACAAAATATGCAGTGTATGAAATTTAAAAAGTTTAATATTAATTTCTGTAGAAAGCAACAACAAAATTATAAAATATGTAGTTTTGAATTTTTTTTTTGCTTTCGAGGTAATTTTTGGTGTTGCGTTGCGTCCCTGCGGGAAAATTGTGTCAATTGGTCCAACAGACTGGTCTTGGGATTTGGGAAAATAGAACATGAATAAAAAAAAAGAACTCATGACCAGTGAAAGGAGAACCAATCATTTAACTGGTTTATGAAGAACAAAAAGGTAGAAAAACTAATGAATTACAGTACAGTCTTTACAGGTGGTGTGACACATTTTTTGTGACTTTCTAAAATTTGGTTCTTGAATTTAATTCTAGGACTTGTTTCATTGTTATAATACATCAATGTATAGAAATAATACTACATTGTAGAAACTGACACTAAACAAGTTCATTAAGAATAGATGTGTGACTGGTCAAATGGTGTCAACTGACTCCCTCCAATGACAACCCCATGTAAAAGTGAAAGGTCTTATTCATATAAAGTGTTAGAACTAGAACCGTTCCCTACGACCAACGACCTATCACGGGACTACTTTGGTATCAGTTCGCTTCCCTCTAGGGGTGATAAACAATTAGAGCCCAATTATAATGTTAAAAATATTGGTCCACTATTGTTAGTAACGAACTGTTTAATATCTCAAAACAAGCTAAACTAAACATTTATAAGTTAGCCTGTATTAATAGTTCACATCCATTCTAGTGGATTCAAGAACCAGTCTAGTCGATTTCAGAAATTTCCGTTCGAATTATTTTAAAATATTTTTTATATATCGAAATCTAAAGTTTATCTTTAGGCGTAACAAATTTTGTATTACAATTACAAAAAAGTTCCATACAGTGGAGTTTATAGCATTTTTAAACTAATACGACATAAAACTATAATTCACAAAATAAATCTTAGATAAATCTTATTTCGTCATGGTTTAAAAAACTGCAGCCGAAACCAAAAAGTGTCGATCAAAAAACGAAAATTTGTGTACAACTATTTGATTTTTGCGTTGGTTTGACAGCGAGTGTTTACATTACATAAATCAGAGGTAAAACCAATAGTTTTTTGGCCATTGACAAATTAAGAAGTGGAAGAAATGGCAGTTTTTCTACTTTGACTAAAGTTTTTTTTTAACGCTGGTGAGAAAACTAAACTTGACATTGACTATAACGTCATCGGGTTTAAAGCTGTTTTGAAACCGAGACATATGATGTTAAATTATGGGGAACAACCTCAAAACATTAAGGCCCTAAATTTGTTAAACGCAAACGCAATGCCAAAAATAACATTGAAAGCAAAAGCAATGTCAAAAATTTTCCAAAATTTTGTTGTTGCTTTTTACAGAAATACATATTGCGTTTTAAAATTATCAACGCCACAAGAAATGCAGCGTTTAAAATAAAAAAATTCAATATATCGCTCATTTGCTGCAAGACCGGCATAACTCAAAAAATGAAATTTTGGAGTTAGAGATGCAGAATTGTTCGCTTTGTTTTTCTTTATATTGTGTATTAAATTCATCTTTATATCTTTTATACTTTCCCAGTTTGAAGAGAATGTGTCTTCTTTTTTCTAAGTAGTTAGTGCAAATCAAAAACTTTAAATGCGTTTATCTCGAAATGGATTTTTTTGAGTTATGCCGGTCTTGCAGCAAATGAGCGATATGTACATTTCTATAGAAAACAACAACAAAATTATGAAATATTTTTGATTTTGTTTTTGCTTTCAATATAATTTTTGGCGTTGCATTTGCGTTTTACAAATTTAGTGCCTTAGTGATGTTTTATTTTATATGAAAAAAAAGCAATAATAAAACCCCAATTTTCCCCAAACTGTTATTTCAGTAAAAAAAAAAAAAAAACGTGGGAATGTCTTCTTACGATAAAAAAACACTCGGCAATTCGAGGAACAGGAAAAATATATCGCATACTTTTAGGCCAGTTATTAATTGAATAAAAGAACAATTTATAAACAACCGAGGCGAAAAGTGCATACGCAGAAAAAAATAAATATTGATTTCAATTAAAAACTTTGTTATAATAATTAAAAATTTAATTAAATTTGCATCTGTAAACAAATTCGTAATATGAATTAAATACTTTTTGTTATTTACAACATTATCTGCAGCAAAGTTTTTATAATTCACTTGATTATATTTTAAATTAACACGGATTTTATTTTTGATTAATGGCTTAATTGAAAAAAAAATTGGCCAGAATTTTTTCTGTGCAGAGATAATTAAATACGGTTTTTAGGATCAGCAAATGATTATAACGACATTTTGGTTTGATGTGAGTCAATTTTTTTTTATTCTAGAAAGTATACAAATTTAAGGACTTCTTGGGATAGGGAAAAAGTTTATCCGATTGTTTGGTAAATAAGCGGTAGGAGTGGGAGATTTCTTTGAAATTCTTTTTTTCTTCTTTAATTTAGTTAATAAAATGCTCGTTGATGTAGAACTACTCCTTTTAGCATTTGCACAAAAAAGTCTGAGGTCATCCCTCTGCGCGCCGTGGGATATAAGAAGTGAACATCCATTAAATTTTACTAGTGGCAGACGAATATCGATAAGTCCATTGAAGGTATTTTAAAAATATCCGAATCCGGTTTTTCAATTTCAAACGCGAACAAGAATCACAAAAGCTGAGCTTCCATCCCACTACGACGAGGTGCGTCTTAAAAGTCGTGCTCTCATGGAGTAGCTTTTTAATTTTACTACTTACTGTAAGGCCTATATAAGAAAAATTCAGTAACTAAATATAAAAGTATAAAAAAAACATTCGAGAAAAAAATCTTCAGAACTACAGGGTATTAATTTACAACAAAGGTATGTATGTATGTGAGTGTACCATAATTGAAGTGAATAATTTAAGGGCTTTCAAGAACCATAAATAGTTTTTATTTAATCTGTAATTTATTCAGTAACGACGTCACAACTCTTAATAAAAAATAAATTGTTATCGATAATTGTGACTTAATTCTGGGATTTGTATTAATTTGTATATGCTAACGGGTGGCGCATAAATAACGTTAAGATTTAAAGAGTGAATTAATTGCTTGTTTGTATTTTTTTTTTAGAATTAACTTTGAAAAACTGGGAAAATTTTTACCCAAATAACAGAGGGGGGGGGGGGGGGGGGTGGGGCTTTAATACCATGAGAGATAATCATTTGAATGGGAGATAAAGCCACCATGGCTAAGCTCACATTAGCAATATTAGAAAATGGCTTTATCTCTCATTGCAGTTCCGGAGACACTAAAGTTAAGTATTGAAATCTGGCTTCGCAAACTAAAGTTTTTCATGCATAACAATTTTCTGAAAAATTATGGCTTTATCTCTCATTTGCGAAAAAAATATGGCTATATCTCTCATTTCGCAAAATTTTAAATATGACCTTACTTCTCAATGATTGGGCAATAAGGCCGTTATGGCTTTATCTCCCATTCAATTGAGCAATAAAGCCATCATGGCCTTATCTCACGTGGTTTTAAAGCACCCCCCCTAACAGAAGCTGTTCAATTTTGTTTTGAAAGTCAGCATTCGATTACACAGGCCTACAAAGTTTGGAAAAAGTCGAAACTCTAGGACTAAGGCTTACTATTCTATGCCAAATATGTATTCAGAGTTTTTTCTATCGCATCAGGTTTTCTTGATATCTTTGCTTTTCGCTATATTCGAGACGTTATAACTCCGCGAATTAATCTTTTCTTATAAAACCTGATATTTTGTGTGAAATTCTTGCCAATTACTTTTATAATAATAAATGTTTAACAATTGTGATGTTACTTATGTTCCTTCTCCGAGATATCGAGCCCTATTTGCGTTTTTATCGTAAGCAAAATATTGTCGAAATTTTGTTTTTTTTTTTCTTGCAAATAGTTTATAAGTACTCGTTGCAATGACGAACAAATTTATAGAATTTGAATTTGTACTGTTGCTCAGAAACAGCCCATCTAAATCCAAATAATACTATTGGTACTTTTTGTCTATTTAATGAATTTGCTATACAGATTGCAAATGGTCCAGAATAATATATAAGATACTTTTAAGGGGTAAAAACGTATTTTATGGGGGCCTAAAATGAGAAAAATCTGGTACTCTTTTGCCTCTGATACTTTGTCTCTTTTCTATAAATTTGTTATGGCCCAGATTAAAGTATGGGGTATCTTCTGAGATGTAAAAACGTGAAAAAATTGGTACTACTGGTACTTTTTCTCTTCTTGATAAATTTGTTATACAAATTGCAAATGATCCAGAATAATATATAAGGTATTTTTGAGGGGTAAACACGTTTTTTATGGGGGCCTAAAATGAGAAAAAGCTGGTATTTCTGGTACTCTTTTGCCTCTGGTACTTTGTCTCTGTCCCTTTCAGACCTAACTGAATCGATTGTGCGGTCTGCCTTTGTTTGCCTCAAATTACATGAAATAATAATTTTTTGTCTATTAACCGGCAAGCAATGATTGTGAGTTCTTGTTTCTGTTAAAAAAAATAAAAAGAAAAAAACTAACCAGCAGAAATAAAAAACTACAGCTTATGTTTTATTGTGTCTTTCCACAAGTGTAAACATGCGTTCCCAAGTAAAGTGTTTTTGTAAAATAATATTGAAATACGTTTTTAGTTTTAGTAGTGGTAACTGTATAATGAGTATTTGCAACAATTAGGCTCTTTAGTGTTGATATGTGCATAGGAACAAGGAGTCAGTGCTCAAGAAAATACAGATAGCACAATTGTGATGATCAGACACAACATGACATTTTGTTTTATGCTCACGTTTGTGCTACCTAATAATTTTACAGGGGAATTATGATGTTGGGGCAGTTTTAAAAATTTTTAACGATTCTGATGCTGACATCAGTGTTGATGATAATGCTACTAATGAAACATGGATCCCTTGTAATGTAAATACTGATGCACAAGAAAGTTATGAAAGCTCATGTAATCCAAACACTTTCCCTAACACGATTGACCAAACAAGTACACCAGTTAAGCAATCATACTCCTCGGACCACCCAGATACAGCGTAACTATCATCAGTTTTTAGATCCAAAATACCAAACAGGCACGTTATATTGAAAAGTTTATCATTTCCGATAACTTTCATAACACCATTACAATATTTTGAAAGCTAATTTCTAGAAATATACCGAGGAAGTTGTGAAACAAACTTAAATGTATGTATGTGTTGAGCAAACTGGTCATGGCGTGACGTACCAGCAGATATAAAAAGATTTGACTGGTGCGCGATCATGATGGGGTTGGTAGCAACAGGTACAAGTATGGCAAATATAGTGTAAAATTCTCTTTGGACAAAGAAATGAGTCGGGGCGAATATACCAATTTACCAATATCGAAATTGAAGCTGTTTTGAAATGGAAGGACACATAGGCAGTAAAATTGCTAGTAGTGAGATATGCTGTCAGTGCGGGGGTTGCGATTTAAATTCCCGCCGGAGACTGGTCTCCTGCAGACAAGCGTAGAGCTCCTCGGGATTAGCATAGGGGGAAAAAGTAAATGTGGAAAGGATCCTGTAAGAAAAATTAGTAGATAGAACAAAAACTTGAAACTCCTTTGATTAAATTCTTTATTTCTTATAAGGCAGTAAAGTATCTGCATTTTTTAAGTTTAATAACCGCTAGAAAAGTTACAAACTATGTTTTATCATTTCGAAGATTCTTTGCAGATATTGGCCTAGACCGCACAATTGTGCTATGTCCTGTTTGCCAAAAAGGACCCTGTAGAAATATTTTATGGGTCTATCTTATACAAAATACAAAAATATTTTGTTTGATTTTTATGATTTAGGGTAATTTGAAAGCAATTTAAAGCTTGGGTCTGAAAGGGTTAAGAAAAAAAAATAGTAAAAACCCATCTCCTGTAAAATGTGTCTTTTGTCGCCTACGATATAATCGAAAATAGGGATCGATATCATAATCTGAAATATTAAGAATCAAATTTTTCTATACATGTTAATTTTTTCACAATTTTTTCAAGTTTTTTGTAAATTTTTTTTGTGACAAAATCATTCTTAATGTAACTGCAACGTAGATACAAAGCAAAACGATTGCAAGCGTTTCGTTCTGTTTATTTTCGTACCCTGCTTTTAATATTTTCGTATAATTTTTTTGTAATTTTTAGATGTTCATTTTAAAAGACTTAACGCTAAACGTGACGACAATCGTTAACGCGCACCGGGACGACTCGGACAACAACAACTATTGTGAATGAAATAAGCTGGGATAGTTTTTATAGTATTCATACAATTTTATTAACGTTTTCAACGACTTCAAAACAAAAACAAACAAAAAAAAATTATATAATTTTTCCAACAAAAAATATTTACATTTTCAATTGTTTATTTATCGTCGATTTAAGAAAAATGTTTTTTTTTTTTTTGCTGTTAAACAAATTGAAACAGAAAAATTAAATTACAAAATTGCTCTTGTTGCAATACAATTTACTTTTTCTTCTATTCTCTATTGCAACAAAATTATGTAAATTACTTTTAAAGAAAAAGAAAATAATACACAAACATTTTAGCGCAAAAATTGTCTAATTTAAATGAAAACAATAATAAATACTTCAACATGACAGCAAATACGAAAATACTGCAACCACTTTAGTTTGTGAAAGCAGAAAAAGATAAAAATTTACGTTTTTTTCTCTCCAAGTTTGTGATTTTTTTTTTAATATTTACTAGATAAAAAAGTGATAAAGGTCAAAAAAATTATAATATCAAAAGTAAAAAAAAAAATCAAAATTAGCACAAAAACTACTGAAATACAAACAAAAACAATAAAAGAGCAACTAAACACACCCAGAGAAAAAACATGTTTAAATATGGTCACCTCCAACAAAACTAATTTTTAAGAAAATTTTAAACATATTATGTTTAAATTAACCATATTATTGTCACCGACAAACATATTATGGTTAAATTGTTCCTCCATCAAGAAGCCACAACCATATTATGGTTGCCTCCGTACATGTTATATTTAATAATAACTATCGGGTGATTTTTAAGCTATTTTCTTTTTGGCAACACTGGTTTAAACAGCTGACGCACGTTTCGTGTTTTGTTTCACTGTCAAACATCTTCAGCTTGGTCTATGATTTAACCATGAATCGTCTTACAAACGAACAACGCTTGCAAATTATTGAATTTTATTATCAAAATGCGTGCTCTGTTAAGAAAGTTCATCGCGCGCTTCTTGTGTTCAGCGACGAAGCTCATTTTTGGCTCAATGGGTACGTTAAGAAGCAGAATTGTCGATTTTGGAGTGAAGATCAGCCACAAGTATTGCAAGAACTACCAATGCATCCAGAAAAATTCACAGTTTGGTGCGGTTTATGGGCTGGTGGCATCATTGGAACGTACTTCTTCAAAGATGATGCGAATCGTAACGGTACTGTGAATGGTGAGCGCTACCGTGAGATGATATCCAACTTTTTTTTGCCCAAAATGCAAGAGCTTGACTTGCATAACATGTGGTTTCAACAAGACGGTGTCACATGCCACACAGCACGCTTGACAATGGACTTATTGAGAGGCGAGTTCGGTGAACATTTTATTTCAGGTTTGGGACCGGTCAATTGGCCGCCTAGATCGTGCGATTTAACGCCTTTAGACTATTTTTTGTGGGTCTATGTTAAAGATCATGTCTATACACACATGCTTCAATTGACGCATTGGAAGACAACATTGAAGCATTTATTCATGAGATACCGGCCGAAATGTTGGAAAGAGTATGCCAAAATTGGACTAAGCGGATGAACCATTTGAGGCGCAGTCACGGTCAACATTTGCATGAAATAATCTTCAAACATTAAATTATATGGACCGTACTATCGATTCAAATAAAGATTTCATGAATTTTTCTGAAATTTATGGGTTTTTTTTTTAACTTTCCTATAGCTCCTGAAAAATCATCCGATAAAATATGTATGTTTAACACTTATGTATAATAGAATTGTTGTTTTTTAACCCTAGCATGTTGCTCTTATCAAAGAGGAAAATACTATTGTTAATTTAAAAACATATTATTGTCATATTTAACCATAACATGTTTAGAGACAACCATAATATGGTTGTGGCTTTTTGATGGAGGTCTAGTTTAACCGTAATATGGTTGTCGGTGACAATAATATGGTTAAATTAAACAAAATATGTTGAAATTTTTCTTTCAAAATAGTTTTGTTGGAGGTGACCATATTTAATCATGTTTTTTTTCTTTGCGTGCAGGCACAAACATGTTGCCTAGGTAAAAAAGTAAACAAAACCCCTTGCATACACGCGCGCATACACACACACACACACACACACACGCACTCAATCTCCACACGAACAACAAACCAGGATAGTTAAAAGAAAAATTAAAACAGAGGAGACAGAAAACTCAAAATAAAAGCAAACTTTAGAAAAACGTTGGATTAGGGCAACACAAAAGTAATAACAACAAGAATGGAGAAAAAGAAAAGAGCTAAATTAACTCAATTCTTATTTTCTCTGTTAAAACTGTTGTTGTCAATTAAAACCGGATTAAATGTTAAGGAAAAAAAAGAGAAAAATGGATGGGGTTTAATTCGTAGCATTTTAACAACCAACCATGGTTGCCACTTCATAGATATGCATTTGCCTGAATTGGATGTAGTTTATGCTATCGTGGGTAAGCTTCGTACAGACGGTGTTCAGATCTAACAATGTTGTCATTACAGTTGCCTTAAAACGTCTTGCAACTGTGTGAACCAGGGGTAATAAAGTTAGTACAATTGTTTTTTGTCAGTACTATTTGCATTGCAAAAGTACTGAAGTACTCCAATGACATATTTAGTACAATTTAAATATTTCCAAATAACAGAAGAAGTGCCAAAGGAATATTGTCTATACAACAGTCGTCGGCGAATATGGAAAGGATTTGTTCGTAGCAAAATATGATAAAAGAAATAGAGCGAAGAAACCGCATTTTTGTGATTATTGCATCGAATTTAATTCAGACAAAAGATTTACTACAGTCTAATGAATCTTGTTGCTATAAATAAACGAAATCTTTTAATCTTGATTTCTTAAATTGTGGTGATACGGGGTAAAGTGCGGCCCTACATGCAGCGACTTGTTATACAATTCGTTCAAGTTGTACAACCACACCTCTAGGTTGGTCATCGGTAGAATAAAAAATCAATTTGATTTGAGCTTTCAAATTGGTACGTGTGATGGCGATTTTTTCTTTCGTTTTTCATTTTTATTCTGACGTTTTGAAAGCAACAGCGTAGCGTGCAAAGTAAACAATATTTTAGAAAACTAATACGAAATTCCAATGCACAATTTTAGTAAAGAAGATAAAAACTACAGGCACTATTCAGGCATGTTCTGAAAATCACAAAATTTCAAATCACATGTGATTTTAAGATAACCAATGTGATTTAAGGGTGTTTTGGAAACCACAAAAGTTTTAACTTGGTTTAAAATGGTAGAAAAATATAAGCAAGAAATCTTTGCTCGGCGACCACTGGTTAGACCAGTTTAAAATTAAAATTATGAAAAAAAATTTTTTTTTTTTAAGAACACCTTTCTTGTGATTTCAAATCACTTTCACAAAAAGTGATTTTCAAAACATGCCTGATTATCTACTTTCTTATCTTGCTCTTCTTCTTACTTCACTTTATTTATCGCCACTAGTGCTCAAAAATCGATACTCATGTTGACTCTATTAAAATAATTTCTTAATAAAGCTTAATGAAAAGTTAGTTAACAAATTGTAGCATGTGCTGCGAACGTTCTGTAACTCTCGCGTCGAGAAAGTTTTCGATTGAAATGTGTGAAATGAAACAAAAATGCCATAAATTGAAACAAACAGTTGTTTTTCTCACTTAACTGTGTTTGTAACTTTTTTGGCGAGTACAAGCTGTCACGTAAGGAAACTACTCGCCAATTTACAGAAAAAGTGTGTCTGTAACATTTTGGTGAGAAAAGTTCCGGCTTTGAACTGTCAAATAAACTCACGAATAAAAATGGGGCGAGAAAAAATTTTAAAGAATAATAATAATAATAACATTTTGTTTTATTATTTTTCTTTTAACATTTTTATAAAATATACGAATGTCTGCAAAGCTCGTTTGCAAATAACAAACACTAAAGTCGTTCTTTACACAATTTGGTATAGCCGACGGTTGTATTTTCGCCGCCGTCGTTGAAAAATTTTCAATTTTAGTAAATTTTGGTCGCCGTCAACGATATGTGTTACTGGCGTTCTGAACGTATGCAATGTCACATCGGCTTCGAGTGCAATATTATGAATTTTATAACGTTACGACGTAATCTCTTTTGATAATTTTCGACATGAGTTACAGACACAAATATTTCTCACTTTTCGAGAAACGATGGAATATTTTGTTTCACATCTTTTCGATGCAAGAAGTTCTCACTAAAGTTACAGAACATGGGTACTGGTCTATTCAACTCAATTGTACGACCAGTTACAACGTGTAGGGGCCGCACGTCTAGACAAAAAGAATTGTCTAAATTCCTTGTTACGTATTTACTTAATGTTTTTTTTTTGTATTTCAAATACGTATGTACAAGTGAATTTTAATGTACATATCGAGCCCTAATAGCAAAAATGATGTAACCAACAACATTTTAGATTTTTGTCATCTCTAAAAATCTCATATCTCTGGGAAGTACCGTTACGAAGTAAAAGCAATTTCAAACGAAACCCTAGAATTGAAGCAAAAATATTTAAGAAAAACCTTCTCCTGTAAAATTTTATTTTTGTTGGTTACATCAATGGCACCATTGTCAGAAAAATAACAACATTGTCAGATCTGACCACCGTCTGTACGAAGCTTTTGAGCGTAAATTTTAAATTTTGATTATTAGTTTATTTTTCTTTTGTTTACGTTTTCTATAATAAAGCCATTATGAAGGGTGTTTTGTTTAAAGACGTCAACATAGCTGAAGTTATGTTGACTTGACCCCACCTTCTAGTGAATTCGCCTTGGTATAGAACTTACGATAAGGATAAAGGTCAAACTAATGAAGTGTGTTTGATTTTGTACTAAGGCCAACACCATGCAGAGACTTACGCCAGAGATGCGTTGACAAATTGTGGAATTTATGCCGAAAATTTGCGCTCTGTTCGCTAAACTTATACAGGTGGCAAATTATGGCAGTCGTGGTCGTATACTTTTTCGATTCGAAAGCAATTTTGTTTCTAATTCTTCCTGTCCATACTGAACGGATCGAAATAATTTTTTTAGTGTTGTAAAGCATTTATTTGAGTTTTCACAACACTGAAAACATAATTACGATTCGTTCAGTTTCGACTGAAACTGTCAAGTTTTTGGTATGTACAATCTTTCACCTGAGCAGCTTACACGCAATATGGATTGATTTATGACCAGTGCCCAAGTTCTGTATCTCCCGGGTCGAGAAACTTTTTGATTGAAATGCGAGAAATGAAACAAAAATGCCATAAATTAAAACAACCTGCTTTCGTAAAATCTGATTTTCGTAAAATCTCTACTAATAAACCAATGATCATTTAGAAGCAAACGAACTGGGATCGGGAATCCTCGAAAAAATAGTTCAAAATTGGGCCAACAGGATGACGTTCATAAGGCGCAGTCGTGGAGGTCATATAGCATTTTATATTAAATTCCATGAAATTTGTGAGCTAATTAAGCCAAAATTTTGGTCATTCTATTGAATTTGTTGTGTTTAAGTTAAAAAGTTTTATGCCTCTGAATAAAACACCTCTAAGACTGGAGGTCCAAAAGTACTGAAATGATGTCGGAGGTTAACACGACGCATAAGTGCTCATATTTAAAAATTTCTTTAAACTACAGCTATCAAGTGTTTTAGAAGCCGAAGTTTATTGAAGAAAATGAATCATTATGAATCGCTCATAAATCTTGTAACAAAGATAAAATAATAGTAAAATAAAATAATAATAAAAAAAAATAATAGTTGCAAAGCAGACGTGTTGAGTATAACATTGTTATCTGTCCCAAAGTGCACCAGAAAAGTTATCGATGTGTATGCATTAAGCAATCTGTGCATTGTTAAACTTGATGATATATTTTTGACTATGACCGCAAAGTTTTATGATGTTTTGGAACTCAGCCAATATATCCAATATAACAAAAAGTAATAAATTTTTTTTATGCATTTTGCAATTTTCAAATGCTTCAGTTAAGAGAATATTTGTAAAACTCATTTGAGAAATAGACTGTCGTCTACGACAATTACAGAAATTTTAGTAGCTACAAAAGGTATACAAAACATTTAAAAATTTGAAACACAGCAGTGTAATTTTGCTCTAAGCAGTTTATTTAAAACTTCAGATTAAATTAAATGTAAATGAAATAAAAGTAAATTTTAAATAAACGACTACAATATAGTTTTAATTATACCTAGGAAACAAGTTCACCCTGTATTTGAATCTGGGCCATATTTCTATAAATAACTTTTTTTATTTTTCGCCAACAAATACATATAAGTTTTGAGCAATCAATACTCTTGAACAACCGGCATTCAACTGTCCATATGAAAAGCAACGGTAAGTTTAATGTATATTCCGGTCACATTAATCTGTATACCAAATTTATCAAAAACAGAAAAAGTACCAATTTTTTTCGTACGTACATCATTAAAAGTACACTATATTTTAATCTGAGCCATATGCAATCTGTATACCAAATTTTTCGAAAAGAGAAAAATTACCAAAGATAAAAGATTACCAAAAGTATCAGCTTTTTCCTCATTTTAGGCCCTCAAAAAGTATAACACTGTATTTTAATGTAGGCTATATGTATGTCAAATTTATCGAATAGAGAAAAAGTACCAATTTTATCTCTTTTTATCAAAAGGAGAAAGAGTACCAAAGTAACAATTTTCCCCGATTTACCTCTTAAAAAGTACTCTTTATTGGAATCTCGTACTTTTTATATTATATTATTCATTCTAAAATAAACTTTTAGACTCAGGCTCACTTTTTGAGTCCATCTAACGATGTCCGTCCGTCCAGCCGGCTGGAAGTCCTTGTAAACCTTGTGCTGAAAGAACAGGGTCCCGTTTCTCAAAACTACAAGTTACAAATCTACAAGTAAAATACATTTGAAACAAAAATTGTAAAATTTTTGCTTTTTTAATGTATTTTACTTGTTGATTTGTAACTTGTAGTTTTGAGAAACGGGACATCTGAGGACAAAATGTTGTACAACTAGGTCCAAAAATAAACATATGTCCCAAGTAAACCCCCGTCCTAAAACCACTAAAAGGCAAACAACTTTCATATAGAGGGAGATATCTATATAATAATCATCACAAAGAACTTATACATGAATATTATCATCATAACATAACTTTTTTCTGGCGGGTAAATGGTTGCCCATGGATGCCAACAAGGGTACATTCTCGAAAATATGTTTTCAAACAATGTGGTATAGCGTATCTATGGTCGGGCTTGACCGAGTATACTTTCTTACTTATTTTTGCAGAAAAAAATGAATATCAAAGTAATTTTTGGGAATACAAAATTTTAATTTGTGGCGGTTCACACACGTCAAGTTTGACTCGTCAAGTCTTGAGCTTTAAGGAGAGAAGGGAAAAGAGAATGCCATTTCTGTTCCCCTCTCCCCTGAAAACTCAAAACTTGACGAGTCAAACTTGACGTGTGCACTGAAAAAATTTTCTTCACAGATCCAATGAAATTTACATTAAAATTCAACCTATGTAACCCTTCATTGGATTAATGAAATGTTTCATAAAATCAATGAAAATTTTGCATTAGTTTAATGACAAACGTTTATTTTATCCATTTTTTCAATGAGGATTCATAAAATCAATGAAAATTTTGTCATTGATTTTATTAATCCTTGATTAATCCACTGAAGAGTTACATAGGTTGAATTTTAATGTAAATTTCATTGGATCTGTGAAGAAAATTTTTTCAGTGTGAACCTGCACTTTAAGAGATTTTGTAAATGATTCTTAATTCCCAATTTTTTATTCTTGATGTTACAAATAAAGCTTTTGCTTATAATTCTTATTCGCTTAACAGTTTTGTTTGCTAAATATCTTTAGTTTTTCTAAAATCTTTGGATGAAGTTTCCTGACGATCTGGCCTAAGCAACCAGTGAAATGCGCATAGGAATAGCTTATCCCTTCAACAATAATTTTCAGTGTTTTTATTAAGAATAAAAATTGGGAATTAAGCACGCCTAACAAAATCTTTTAAATTAAAAAATTAATTTTTAAAAATGGGTAAATCTCTTGCTTCATCTCAAGTGTTATTGTGAATTTTGCTGTTGGTAACACAACATCTAACATACAAGAACAAACAGTTTCTTTGTTAATCCCTTCATTTAAGCTGGAGGTCTACACCAGCAATGCCAACTCAGCCATTTTCGGGCTCAATTGAGCCCTTTTTGACCTAAATGGCGAAAAGATTTTTAAGCCCTAAACTAAAAAAAAATCCGCAAGACCAATTGGCATCACTGCTCGTTAGGACGCGGCCAATGCGTTTATGCTTCTGTCAAAAATGTGAAATCTGTGAAAAATTGTATTGACAAGTTACGCAGCACACGCGTAGAACGCATACACGCATCGAAAGCATGAAGTAGGATTACACTGCTTTTACGAATGAGAGTATGTTTTTGAAAGTTCCATATACGTATTTTCAAAAAAATAAAAAAATTTTTTGAAAAGAAAATTTAATTTTTAACCCAAATATGCCCAATGACCTACCTACTAATACACTAAAATTCTTGTTTACATGATACGTCACGTTTATCAAAGTACCGTTATTATTGTTCATATACTCAGTACTCATCAATGGCGGTGCGCAAAATGACCCCAGGAAAAATGGCCCCAAAAGGAAAATGAAAAACGGCCCCAATTTTGGCGCAATTTTTTTTTTTGTTTCTTTGGGCTTATTTTTCATTTTTTCGTTAGGGTGTTTTTGCATTTTAAGTGGAATGAAGAATGACCCCAATATCAAGGAATGAAAAATGGCCCCAAATACAATCACAATTTTTACTTTGGGGCTATGTTTCGTCTACTAATAAAAAATGCAAATTTTAAGAAATCAAAAAATCACCCCAAACATTTGTACACAAATTTTACAAAATTTTATGTAAAAGTTTCTAGGAATAGTATAAGAAACCCGAATTCTTATACCAAAGTAGAAAAAATGCTTGCCGGTTATGCAGAGATGCTTTAGTTAGCGAAGCCGGAGTTTGTTATACCATAGAGGAAAAAACTCATTGAGCCCGGCCGAAGGCCGGCTATTAAGAGAAGCTTTACTGAGCGAAGCCAGAGTTCGGTATACCATAGAAAAGAAAATCCTTGCGCCCGGCCGAAGCACACTGGTTCATATTTTGAGAAGGCGGCCAAAATTATTTTTTTTTATGTTCTCCGATTTTAAAATTTTTTTATTCATGTGAAAGTAAATACTAGGGAGCCAAAAAATTTCAACCCTATTTCAACTATTTCACTGAGAACAGGGTGGTCCGAATTGGACTTTCACAATATTTGGTTATAGTTTTGAATTTCTGAGTCAATTTTTGAAGTGGAAATGCTCATAACTTTCTTGTTTTTTAAGATTTTTTGACAAAATAAATTTTGTGAATTAGTTTATTTTATTAGCTACACGTGGTAGCATTAAACTCTGCGACCTCTAGAACTATTTAATTTTTTTTTTAATGTCAAAATTTCCCGTAAATTTCCTATTTTATAGAGCATAAGTCCTGCCCGTCAAAACGCGTCAAAAAAAATCTAACCTACATTTCGATACCCCATTGTACACACGTCTGGATACGACCTTGAGAACTACAGCAATTTCTGTGGCCCAAGGTAAGATATTCGGTTCAAAAAATAAGTCCTGCAAGGAAACATTACTGAAATTAAAGAAGATGAGTCTTAAAGAATTTTCGACAAATAAAGCAGTTCAGGCCACATAAATTATCTAGCACGTCAGGTTATCAATTAATTTGGAGAAGGTAAAGGTATTGCCATTGTTATGAACTTATTGTGGGTGAACGGATGCTGCAAAACGAATAGACGACATAAATAGACTAACACGTTAGAGTAAGTTAAAAGGTTAAATATTAGAAAATAGCCGCAACATAAACTACATAGTTTAATTACCTGAAAATTGCAACTTAATTTAAAAAAATGGAAGAGCAGGTAAATGGTAAAAAAACCAGCACGCAGTTATATTTTACGTCAAAATTACCTACATGTTACTTGTTAATTTATTGCCGTTATGTTATCCTTTTAAAAAGTGTGTAAACAGGGGTTTTTTATGTTTCAAAGATATGCTAATAAAAGATTAAATTTGTATTTAAAAAAGGGTTTTTATGTTTCAAAGAAGTGGTAACAAAAAATAATTTAAAAAAACTTCTATCAAGAGTATAAAAATGCATGCATTCATAATTTTACCTTCATTATTGTTTAAACAATGGCTAAGTTCAGTCATAAAGTTCTCGCAGATATATTTTCAACAGAAAGATGAAAAAGATTTTGTGTTACACATAATGAATAATCCATTCTTTAAATTATGCAACGAAGAAGAAATCAAAATACATAAGATAAAAATTTTTAATTTACATTAAGAAAACGGTACCTTAAATGTTCTAGAAACAAGAAAAAGTTTTACTTACGCAACGAAAAATGGCTAAAGATCTGATTTTTAAGAAGCTGTCATTAACCGCTAAGAAAACTGGAAAAGTGGGTCGGCCCGCAAAACAAATTGACAATTGCAGTAAAAGACGCAAGCTTTCAAATATCAATGAAAAATTTCTCATAGTATGATAAAGGATTCATTTCTGCATCAAATTCAACCAACGCAAAATAAGAAAACAAAAATTGCAATAATTGAAAAAATAGTGGAAGCGAGCCCTAAACGCACAAAGAGGATTTTAAAAAGTATGCCTTCACCAACTGAAGAAATGAAATTTACTCCAGAAGAGGTACGACTCGACAAGGCTATATAAACTGGTTCGAGCCTTACCAAGGTGCTTCTACTAATATCAGTGAAACTTACAAGGACTTAGGTGTTGGAACATCTGTCGTACTTGAATACGCTGACGCCATGCGATCAAAATGGAAGGACCAAAAATTTCATTTGTTCTTTGATAACTTTTTTTCTTCCATCGCTTTGTTAGAAAATCTGGAGAAAAAGCATATGCACGGCACTGGAACAATTAGAGAAAACCGCATTCCTGGAAGTACTTTCCGTGAATCTAAGGCGATGAAAAAAACTATTCGCGGCAGTTATGATTTCATCAAAATTATAAATAGCAATATAATGTTTATAAAATGGAATGATAACAGTATTGTTGCATTTTGTTCTAATGCAATCGGAGTGAATCCCATAGGATCTGCTAAGCGGTACTCTCAAAAAGAGAAGAAATTTATTCATGTCGAACAGCCCCGAATTGTGAAATTTTATAATAGGAGCATGGGTGGAGTCGATCGTTCTGATCAGAACATAAGCTTATACCGCACTGCTATAAGAGGAAAAAAATGGTATTTCCCCATAATAGCACACTGTGTGGATATGGCGGTACATAATGCCTGGCAGATTCACAAGCATAATGGGGGAACTTTGGATCAGTTATCTTTTAGGAGAAGTATCGCCAGTACTCTACTGGTTCAAAATAAAAAAGTTCCGGTTCACCAAAGCGGTCATCCTTCGTTAAGCCTTAATAATGAATTGCGTTATGATCGATTGGACCATTGGGTAATTTCACAGGAAAAACAAACAAGATGTGCAGCCTGTCATCAAAAAACATTAACAAGATGCCAAAAATGTGACATAGGATTACATGTAAAATGTTTTGTATCGTATCACACCCAGTGACTCATGTGCCCAAGTCGTATACATAGGACGGCTTCAAAAACCGCTTTTTTTCAATAAATCTTTAAAACCCTAAATTTGCACTGTTTTTATTTCACGTTTGCTTCCATAATAATATAAAAGTTCTTTTAAAATTATCATGCTTAAGCAATGGGCATATCTGGGTTAAAATGTCCACATAGAGTAAACTTCCATCAAAAATTGCTCTTCTTCTTCTTTTATTGTTTTGCTTATTGAAAGTTTCAGAGTTGCCAAGACAATTACTCATGCCGAACTTCAGGCATTCGTTCAAATTAATTTTTATTGTCATTATATTAATACATTTAAATTAGAATAATTGTGCTGTTAACATTTAGTTTAAAATATATATTAAAATTCTTTATATGTATATACGCCCAAACCATGTAACTGTTATTTAACATAATCCTGAAATTTAATGTGAAAATTTTAAATTGGCAACACTGCTTAGTGTATTACCATTTAGTCCGGGTTCACACTTTGAAAGTTTTCTTTCACAAAGTCTGACTTTATTGGTGAGTGGGGAGAGAATCATAGCATGTGCTCTTCCCCTCTCACCAATAAGCTCAGACTTTCTGAAAGAGCTTTTTCATAGTGTGAACCCAGAAACTTTCATGAAATTGTCAAAAAATCGCTTAATTGAAATTTTCATTGAAATCTAGCTGAAAGTTGGACTAAAAGTAAAAAAAATGTAAATGTTTTAGGGGAAAAGTGTAAGTGTATTGTGACTTTCAAGAAATTATTTGCATGTGTAAATGCTATGTCACGTACTTTCTACTTTTGCATGCGTCTTGAAAAGGCAAAATATAACCTCCAAAAAATAATGAAACAACTCTCCAAAGCGTGGGTCCTTATTTCATATGCAATAAAGCCCAAATTTTTAAAATGAAATTAACCCCCAACGAAATGAAATAAAGCCCAAAACATAAATGAAAAAATTCCCTAATTTTTGGGGGCTTATTTCATATGAATAAGACCCCAATTTCTGAAATGAAATAAGAGCCCAGTATATGTAATACAATTAACTATACAGGTTTGCTTTAAAGAATCACGCGATAGATATCAAGGTATGAAATATCAGACACAAGCTTCGCCAACTAAGGCTTTGCTGCATAGCCGGCCTTCGCCGGGCGCAATGACTTTTTCCTCTATGGTATATCAAACACCGGCTTCGCTAACTAAAGCTTCTCTGCATAGCGCCACAATTTTCTCCTCTATAGTATAACAATACCGAATCGACCCGGCTACGCAGAGAAGCTTTAGTTAGCGAAGCCGGTGTTTGGTATACCATATAGAAGAAACCCATTGCGCCCGGCCAAAGGCCGGCTATGCAGGGCAGCTTTATTTATCGAAGCCGGTGTTCTGTATACCAAAGTGGATAACTATTGCGCCCAAAAACGTTTTCATTATAAATTTAAAAATGAAATAGTCCACCAAAAAATATATTGGGGCTTTATTTCATAATGATTTTTTGGGGTATAATTTCATATGAAATATTACCCCAATTAAAAAAATGAAATAACACCCCCAAACAAAATGAAATAATCCCCCAAAAATCGTTTTTGTTGTTCTCTGTACAAACTTTTGGAGGGTAATTTCGTTATTTTTTTGGGGTTTTATATTTTGGGGGGTTATTTCATGCCGCCTCTTGAAAAACGTGCGATTCCAGCTTAAGATTTTGTGAGTGTTTTTTCTAATTTATTGCTGCTTAAAATTGAAAAACATTTACAATTATAGAAAATATTTTTTAACTACATATTTATATTCTATTTATTTATCAATAAAAAAAGTTTATTGATTTAAGTTAAAGATTTATTCCTTTCATTTTTGCACGTGCTGAGTTTTTTTTTTAGATTTGCCGTTGAATTTGTGTTTATTTTTTTTATTTTTATAAATAAGTTTATGAAAACATGTTTGTTTACCTTGTTTAGTTGCGCATAAAAGAGTTTTAATGATATTGATAGATTTTAAAGCTATTTGTATAACAAGCAACCGTCATAGTGAAATTAGGAATAAAGAAAACAACAGAAAGTGATTTGGTTTTTATTTCACTTCATTAAGCATGTCTTATTTTCACAATTAATATTGCAGCAAAGTGGCATAAAAGTGTAGAAATCATTTGATATCATTTGTTTCCAGAAGTAAGAAAATCCCAGTACTTCTCTAACAAAATGTAGGGGGAAAAATCAGATGAAACTTTTAAGTTCATCAAATTCCTTTTTAAACCAGTACAAAAAAAAAATGCTATAAAAAGGACATTAATGTCTTTATCCGTGAAAGAGAGAGAGAGAGAGAGAGAGAGAAAGAAAGAAAGAAAAACTTTTATTTATGTGACTATGACTAAAATGATATTTGCAAATTAAGGCGAATTCATTTTACAGGTGGCGTTGAAAGCACAGCTGTGCTACTTTTTTTTCTTACTTAGTGCCGGTTCACACACGTCAAGTTTGTCTCGTCAAGTGTTGAGCTTTTAGGAGAGAAGGGAAAAGAGAAAGGCATTTTATTTCCCCTCCATCCTAAAAACTCAAGACTTGACGAGTCAAACTTGACGTGTGTGAACCGGCCCTTAGAGAGAGGAACGTCAATAGTTGCTTGTATTTTTGACATATTGACCAACGACTTGTTGTAGTATTGCCACCACCGTTTACATGAACTCGCCTTGTTCCCCATTTTTGTAAGATTGTTAACCAGTATTTTGAATTTTTCAAAAATATTTGTAGAAAATAAGATATAATAATTAAAATTTTTAATTAAAAAAAAAAATTGTAGTGAATTACGGATCGATCGACGGATTGTAATAACATTTTTTTTTTCGAAAAATATTTTTTAAAATGCTGCCTTCGTAAACACATGTTGCTTTGCAGTACAACAATGACAAAGTATGGCATTCTAAAAATTATCTGTTGCGCAGCTGATATGCAAAAAAAAAGCGCATATAGGGCACTATTTAAATTGCCGATGGTTTTGAAAAGTTTCAGACATGTCAAGTTTAGCAGAGCATGTTTTTCTTAATTCTCTTTTGAACCTGCTTGTACACAGAAAAAATTCTCCAGAAATGTTCACCAATTAAAGCATTAATCAAAAATAAAATCAGCTTTAATTAAAAATTTAATCAAACGCATTAAACGTTTAATCAAGTTAGTTGAACGTTTAATCAATTTAATTAAACGTTTAACTAATACTATTAATTTGTTTATTGGTGCAAATTTAATTAATTTTTTTATTAATATCACAAATTTTTTAATTGAAATCTATTTTTATCTTTAAACGTTTATATGCAGCTAGTTTGTGTCGTAAATTTTTTTGTTATTTGTCTTAAACTTTAACTCGTCGTTTCGAAAATAAAAACAAAATGTCTGTTCCTCCTTTTCATCCTCTTTTACCCTCTCTCCTAAACACACAAGACATAATGAATCAAACTTGACTGACAATGCAGTTGACTTGCAATGTTGAAAAGTACAATTGCTTGATGTAAACACTGCTTTTAGAATGCATTCGGACGTTAAGCAAGGCTGCCAAACTTTAGGCAGTTTCGGTTTTTTTTACCAATATCTCACTTTTTTATTAACCGATCTTTCAAATTTTAAGAAGATATTTCTCACGACTATTTGTAATGTAAACACATAACAATCTGTCTTTCATTTCGACCAACAAATTGTTGTTCAATACGTGTCTCAACTTGTAACCACCTTTATGGGTACTTAGAGAAATATTGTAAAGATTTTAAATATAAATTTTGTTTTCCGATTATCATAAACAAATGAAAAAACTTTAAATAAGTTTGCCGTTACTATATCAATGAAAAATACAATTTCGCAAATTAGTTTTACTTTTTTATTGTCTCTTTGGTTTTAACCCTTTCAGACATTAAATAGAACCAGTTGAGAAAAAAATCTGAAATTTTCAGTGTAAGCTAATTTGGGGGTGCTGATTACGAATCTGGAGTCAGATTATAGGTAGGTTGTCTCACCTGGACGCAAGGTGTTGTCCTATATATTGGACAAAGTTACTCGGTGGACATGTTTCTTTTAAGTAAACTTAAAGTCAAAAGGTGTAATTAAATGAGACAAAAGATAGTTAGCAAAGCAATTTCACAAAAAGATAAACATTAAATTTGTGCAAATAAATAATAGTTTTTTTGAACTACGGACTATTTTGAAGTGACCAGTGTTTGTATTTTCCTTTAATGCTGGTAAGTGGTTGTGACCATCGTATTGAACTTCTCGAGCAGGAGCACTTTGTTTTGTTTTTTTATGCTTGATTGAATTTTGCAATGGCTCAGTAGAAATACATATTTCTTTGAACGGACGAATATGCTCGTCCAAGCAAATATTTTCCTCAACGGGCAATTGGTAATTACGGACCATTTTTTATCATAATATGAAATCCAAAAAATACATTTCATTTCATCAGCGCTGGATGGTTTAAAAGATGGCTTTCCCTGCTGAACGGCATATAAAATTGTTTATATGCCGTTTATTTTTGTTTATTTTTGGAAATATTGAAATAGAGTTATAGCAACTTGTATCATTTGGCGGACAAATGCAACAAGTTATTGATTTCGCATGAGCCCATTCTTCCATTCAATATATTTTGAGTAAATTTCATTTTGGTGCTTTCATAATTTTTGTTTGTGGCACTTATTCCACAATGTGGGTCAGCACAATTCTTCTTAGACTTCTTCATCTTTAATTTCTTCTCGCAATGTTTCATGGTCTTGAACCAACGTTTCAAGAAACTAAGGTAAGGGTAGGTCGAAAGGAGGACGAAGCATCTAGGATGCAACCTGATTTCAGTACTGTATACACCTAGGCCACTACCGGGCCTGTTGTGCACTCCTTTGGAAACTTGGGGACTTAGGTGGGTAGTGCTACCACTACCTATAGGGAGGGTGTTAACGTCCGGTGTTAAGAAACTTAGTTTTCCGGAAGTAATTCCTAAGGTTTTCTAGTCTGCATTTCTCAGGGATCCTAAGTCCAACATGACATCGCACCCGAGGTGTTAAGATCTTAATTTGACGATAGCCTGACAGTGGCTGTAAAAGTGTTCAGTTTCCCGCTTTCCTCACCAAACGCTCTATACTCGTCAGATTCCTGGACTGAATCCTATTAACTGATATCGCCCTGATTGCCCTTTCGCTGTCAGTAAATACATATATTAGCGTCTACCTTCCCCATATTCGATTCCATTCATCCCATACATACATTCCGTAATAGCACGGACTTTCGCCTGGAAGCTTTTGTTTTTATCCGGAAGACGTTAGAATATCTCGGTTTCTGTGTTTTCAAAATAGAGTAGTAGTAGTTTTAAAGCCATTTCATAAAATTAACACCAGTACTGGCAAAAATAATGTTCTCGCCGATTCTAAAAACTGCAACCACAAAGTCAATTTGTCCAATATAATGGACTTGCATTTAAAAGCGTCTAAAGGCTATATTATTATAAAATTAAGTGGACTAAACATTATAATAGCTTAAGAACTACCAATATATTGGACAAAATGTCTGAAAGTGTTAAGCAAAAAAAATTTTTCTTAATTCTATAAATCCTTAAAATGCATCAAAACAGATAAACCTTTTATTTAAACAATAAACTATTCTAAAATTATAAAAGAAAAATATATAATTTACATAAAAAACTAAATTGTTACGAGAAAATGGAAAAATGAAAACAGAAAAAACTATAATAAAAATAAAAGCACGTATTTGTTTTCCTTAAATTGAGATTTGTCGCAAAAACAAACCTACAACTGCCAATACCCAGTGGGGTACATGCTTTTCTATGATAAAACCAATTCCCCAATTAACCCATCCCCCACCCACCCCACAAATAAAACATGATATAATTTTACCGCAGGCATATGGGCCATTAAGAATATTGCATTACTCATTCCACATTCACAGAACGACATAAAAAGGAAAAAGGAATATAAAAAAGAAAACAACAAGAAATTTGGGGTTGTCCACTTTAAATTGTCCCCTTGTAAATATTTTCGGCATCTATGCTTTGTTCCTTAAGAAGTAGCATGACCTTGATCCAGTTTGCTTAAAAATTCAAAGTATTTATTCATACCTCAACTTTGGGTTAAGGAAAATGTTAAATTTTTATATTAAATTAACACGCAATTTATTCTATGAACAGGGTAAATTTCTTAAGTTTCTCAAGGACATTTAAAAAATTAAGAAAACTGCAGGAAAAAGTTAACAGGAGAAAATAAAAAATTATAGCAAAATGAGTTTTGTTGCAAAAAGTACTTTAAAAACGTTTTGATTTCAGACGACTTGAAATTGTCATTGTAAATTGTAGTCACATATATGATTTAAAGCGGACGCCCAGTGAATGTAAGCGGGCGCTTTTAAATAGCCCGGCAACGTTCTTAAAGAATGCTTTGGGGTCTTCCAAGAGGACATTTCCCTTGACGAACCTATTTTAATGGTCTTTTCTGTGTATGGTCATAAGAGATTCTACTGTAAAAATTAAATTTGTTCTGTCCATAATTTGCCATTGATTTAATGTTTAACCAATTTTCTAAAGGGCGATCCAACCATAATGCACGATGTTAATTGTGAGTCACACCTTAACGCCAAGTTTTTAACGCAACTTAATTTGACATTTCTTTGTTTCAGTGTTTGTCAAATTCAACCATGGAAAGGAACATAATAAACCTTTTAGAAAAATAGGCGTTCAAATCAAAATGCATTTCGTATACGTCGTGATATTTTTGGACACCATAATCGACCAAATGTAACCTCAATCGGGAGAATTGTGCGCAAATTTCAGCAAACCGGGTCTTTAGGAAATGAAATCCACAGAGGGTGATTGTTTGGTGCGGTTTATGGGCTGGCGGCGTCATCGGGCCGTAATTCTACGTACATTTTTAAGAAAAGTGCCTTTTTAAGAAAAGTACCTTTTTTAAGAAAAGTACCTTTTCAAGAATAGTACCTTTTTAAGAAAATTACCTTTTTAAGAAAGTACATTTTTAAGAAAAGTACCTTTTTAAGGAAAGTACCTTTTTAAGAAAAGTACCTTTTTAAGAAAAGTACCTTTTTAAGAAAAGTACCTTTTTAAGAAAAGTACCTTTTTAAGAGAAGTACCTTTTTAAGAAAAGTACCTTTTTAAGAAAAGTACGTTTTTAAGAAAAGTACCTTTTGAAGAAAAGTACTTTTTTAAGAAAAGTACCTTTTTAAGAAAAGTATTTTTTTGAGAAAAGTACCTTTTTAAGAAAAGTACCTTTTTAAGAAAAGTACTTTTTTAAGAAAAGTACCTTTTTAAGAAAAGTACCTTTTTAAGAAAAGTACCTTTTTAAGAAAAGTACCTTTTTAAGAAACGTACCTTTTTAAGAAAAGTACCTTTTTAAGAAAAGTACCTTTTTAAGAAAAGTACCTTTTTAAGAAAAGTACCTTTTTAAGAAAAGTACCTTTTTAAGAAAAGTACCTTTTTTGGAAAAGTACCTTTTTAAGAAAAGTACCTTTTTAAGAAAAGTACCTTTTTAAGAAAAGTACCTTTTTAAGAAAAGTACCTTTTTAAGAAAAGTACCTTTTTAAGAAAAGTACCTTTTTAAGAAAAGTACCTTTTTAAGAAAAGTACCTTTTTAAGAAAAGTACCTTTTTAAGAAAAGTACCTTTTTAAGAAAAGTACCTTTTTAAGAAAAGTACCTTTTTAAGAAAAGTACCTTTTTAAGAAAAGTACCTTTTTAAGAAAAGTACCTTCTTACTTCTTCAACAATGAGATCGGCCAAGCAGTTAGCATGAATGGTGTTCGCTATCGCGAGACGATAACGGACTGCTTGTGACCAGAAATAAAGGATATGGGCCAGGACAATATGTGGTTCCAACAGGATGGTGCCACTTGCCACACATCAAACAAAACGATGGCACTTTTTCTCGAGAAATTCAATGGCCATTTTATCTCACGTCGGGGCGATGTAAATTGGCCCCCACGATCATGTGATTTGACACCGTTGCACTTCTTTCTTTGGGGATATTTAAAAGAAAAAAATGTGTTCTTCATTAAGTCAAGAAATAAGGATGAGATAATTCGGAACATAAACGATATCAAACCTTGATTATGTCTCAGAGTCATTGAAAATATGGACCATGCCAAACATTTGCCCGATATTTTCTTTGAGGCAATAACTCCCAGGTGCAATAAGTCCTAAGAAAAAAATTAAATTAGACCCAACAATTTTTCATACAAATGTGTTAGTAATTTCATTATGAAATAGCTCCCAGCCCTCTCGGTTTTATTTAATTTTTTTGGAAGTTATTTCATTTATTGCCTCGGAGTTATTTTATAATGAAATAAAATCCAAATGAAATAAGTCCCCGAAAAAATAAACGTGGGAGTTATTTCATTTTATTTTGGTTTTCGGTGTTATTTCATTTGCTGTGGGAGTTATTTCATTTTCAATTATTTGCAATTTCTTAAAATTGTTTAACATTTTAAACGGTATTTATAACGGGATAGTTTAAACAGTTGCTACTCATACGTTTGGAATATTTTGAAAAGGTAAAGGATGTACATATGTTAAAAACGTAAAAAGAGATTGTGCCATATATTGTGAAAATAGGGTTTATTTTTGAGAAAAATATTTTTGAGACTGCTAAGAATGTTTAGACAGAAAATTTCATTCCAAACATTTTGACTTCAATTTTAATAGATGGTACAAATATTTTAATGGACTGTTGAATACTCTAGAGCCACATGACGAAATGGCAGAGGAAGTTAATATTCAATATAATCTACGCTCTCCAAACAATAAACCACCTTCAATGGAAGTGGTGGCTAATACGACAACACAAATTGAGAACAACAAGGCTCCGGGTGAATTTGTTATTTAACTATTTTTAAATGCTGGAAACGATCTACAAATATATTAACTGATGTGCTTAATATGGATCACAGAAACTATCTCAAACTTGTGGCAACTCGGTATTTTAATCCCCATTCATAAAAAGGGTAACAAAAACATTAAGTTTCTAAAGTAAAAGCCATATCGAGGATGATGCTGGTGTTTTATAATTGAAAGGTGTAAAACGGGTAAGTTAATCGATCATAGTAAAATTCTCCTTCAAGCTTTACTTTGGTTTATTTCAATTACGAATTCGGGATTGAATCAACTTTATAATTCATAAATCGAGCGCATTTAGAAATTGATTCAATCTTAGTTTTACTTAAATCAATTTCGTTTTCAGAGTATTTCAAGTGCGAATTCGGGTTTGAATATGGATAAGTGAAGTATTTCGCGTTTGAATATCCGTACTTGATTCAATCTTTCTGTACTTGATTCAAGCAAAGTCGTACTCACCGTACTATTAATACCGCTTCAGATTCAATAACTAACTCAATTTAACATAATTTTTTATACAGGGTGGCGTATAAGTAATATTTTGATTTAATTATTGAATATATTTTTTGCTTCCGTTTTGTTTTTTTTTTTGGGTTTGTTTTCAGAATTTACTTTAAAATACTTGGGAAATTAATAATGGAAAGATCCAACAACACATAACAGAAAACCAAAATTGTTCAATTTTATTTAAAAAGACAGCATTTGTTTATTCAGCAACAAAGATCATAACGTATAATGGGCGATAAGGCTCATTTTCACCTTAATGGTCACGGGAATAGAAAAAATTGAAGAGTATTGGGCACCCAAAATCCAAGAATAATTGTTGAATATCAAATGCAACTACTTAGATGAAAAGTGTGGTATGTAAAAACCTCAGAAATCATTGGACCATATTTTTCCGAAAACGGCGAACAAGTTGCGTTTAATGTGAATGGCGTTCAAAACCGGGCAATGATTAACAAATTTGTAAGGCCCGAGTTAGAGAACAATCCAGAATTATAGTTCCAACAAAATAAAGCCACAGCTCGTTCTATGGCTCTATTTTGCGATCGAATAATATCGCTTTTTTCTGACTTTACCTGGCAACAGCGTTCGCCCAATTTAACGGCTCCCGTTTTTTTTCTTTGAGGTAACCCAAAGGTTAAGGTGTATGCCAATAAGCTAAGAACCATCCAACAGCTTAAGACGAATATTCGAGCAGAAGTGAGGGCACAGGGACCTGAAATTCTATAAAAAGTTATGGGAAATGCTCTGGAAAGATCACGTCATGTTGAAGCAACCACTGGGCGGCACTATAAAAATTATATTATCTTCCAAAAATAATGTGAACAAACTAGAATCTAACTTTTAATAAATGCCATCCAACGTTAAATAAAATTATATATTAAACAAATCATAACGTTGCTTATGCGCCACCTCTTATCATTATTTAGAAAAAATTTACGGGGAACTCCCGCTTGTGAAAGATATAATAGCGGAGTTCAATATAAGGCTTGCAAAAGAGCAAATGCAAAATATCGTAAGACTTTAAAATAATCAAACGGAAACTCTGTGTATTTTGTTGTTGGATTAAACAAAAGAGCTACGTTATTTTGCATTTGCACTTTTGCAAGACTAAAGACTCGGTTAGCCGGGAGTAACAGTAACTTAACCTTACCGTAAAAAAGTAAGACCAATTTATTTCTTGCAGATTGAGTCGTAAAATCTTACTGCTAACTATAATCGTTCTAATTGCTTTACATACAACAAAATGAAGCAGCTGATTTGCAACGTTATTGTTACTCCCGGCTAACTGAGCCTTAAGGCCTGGGACAGAATTAAGTAGTTGTAGTAGTAGCTCAAGCTGACGAATGCTCTGTAGCACAACAAAGTTCAAAATTTCGAAGTTTGCGCTTCAACTTCAACTGCAGCGATTACTACAGCTACGTATTCTATTGACACTTTTTTTTAAACTACAGTTTTTATCTTATGACTGCTTGCAGCGCTATTCGTAAAGTTGTACTACATCGACAATTCGGTTCCCCACTTAATACTGAACTCCGCCATTATGAGCGCTTTGAAATGAAAATTATTCCCTGAGCACGAATGTTTGGTTGTTTTTTGGTAATTATTTTTTTTTCCACTTACTTTGTTTAAACAATGAACATATTTATTTTTGTTGTTGCTGTTTTTTTTCGGTCAAATTGTTGTTTATTTTGTTTAATTGTTAATCAAGTCATTCATACAAACAAAAATAAAACGCTTTTTTATTATTTTTTGATTTAAATCATTAGTTTTTACTACGATTTAATATTTACAATTTATAGGTTATAATTAATCTCTTAGAATTTTTTATAATTTGATTTGTTTTATTTTTTTTTTTAATTTTCTTTTATTTTAAAATAAACATTATTAAATTGTTTTTTTTTTATAAAATGAAACATTTAAAGCCATTAAAGACAAAAACAAATTGTTTTAAAATTTATTTAAGAAAAAAATTTAACAGCACAAATATGAAAACACCCACACACTTGATAACATTTAAAAACACTTAAAAATGATTTTGAAAAATTAGCAATTTCTTTTGGGTTTTATTATTTTAGCAGTTTTTGTTTAGTTCAATTTAATAAAAAAAAAATCAAAATTTTTATTAAGATTTACTAGTAAAAGAGTTTTTAAATAATTTTGTTTTTTTTTTTAAATATTTTATAGACTTTCCTTCTTATACAGGGCGAAATTTTTTTTTTAACACCACGTTTTTTCTACACTTTGTTTATTTTTTTATTGTTTCGTTTGCTTTTAAATAATTTATTTAATTTTATCTTTTATTTAAATTTTTTTTAAACATTTATACAAAAATATTATTTGTTTTGTTGTGGTATGTACTTAATTATAAATTTTATTTTAATAACTTTTTATCTTGTGTTATTTATTAATCTTACAGTTATAAATTTATTTTTATCCAAACATTAATTTTCTACTTGTCTTTAGAAATTCTGTCGTGTTTTAACGCCGGCTGCTCCACAAAAACTGAAATGTTTTTTCCCATCACACATGCTTTTATAAATTCTAACGAAACTAACGGTATGTACTCTCATTTAAAAATACTTTTCAGATTTTCAAGAGAATTTTTATTATTTTTGCTACATAAAAAACAAGAGCAAATTGTGCTCTCTCTTAAAGAAAAATAACACAAGAAAAAAGAGTGCAAAAAGTTATTTAAAGGCATAACGGTAAATTTGTTTATGATTTGTTAGCAAAATGTTAAGAGGATTTTTTAACACGTGTAAGTCAATCACATTTATATTCTTAAGGAAGCAGGAAATAAAAGGATTGTCAAATTTCTAGTCATATAAAACTGAATTAGAACCATTTTTTTCAATCGCAATGTTTATTCTTACAGTTGAAATTTAAGAATTTTAAAAAGTTAATTATGGGTTTATTTTCAATAAATAGCAAATTTTTTTTTAAATAAATCAAACAGCTTTCAACACAAGAAATATTACGATTGTACGAGTAGCGATTGGAAACCACAAAACAGCGAGTAAAACACATTGACAGTTTGGAATTTAATAACCTTCCTGAGAATACAAAAAATATTCAGGGGTGTTCTGGAAATCGAAAACGCAAGATTTTTAAACGTCGTTTTTTTAATAAGATTTCTGTAATAAAAGAATTTTATGACAAATATTTCTTTAGTAAATAGAATTTTTTTTTGGGGTGATCTCTCCTCTGCTCTGGCTCATCGTTGTTAACTCGATTCTTACTGGTCTGGATAACAGGGGCATCAAGACGGTGGCCTATGCGGATGACGTGGTGTTACTAGTATCTGGTGCGTTTCTGGATGTGATGAGTGACATTATGTCCGGTGCGTTGGGGGCGCTCAGCAACTGGGCCGCTGAGTGCGGACTGGGAGTGAACCCAAACAAAACGGAACTAGTACTGTTCACCAGAAGGACGAAGATTCCGGCTTTTAGACTGCAACGGCTGGGGGGTTGCGAACTTCCCCTGTCGAATCATGCGAAATATCTGGGAATTATCCTGGACTCGAAACTATCATGGAAATTGAATACAGGGTAAGGAAGGCTACGGTGGCTTATTACGCCTGCCGTAGAATGTTTGGCACCAGGTGGGGCCTTAATCCTAGACTGGTCAAATGGCTATACACGGCAATAGTACGGCCCATTCTTACATATGGATCTCTGGTATGGTGGACCGCGAAAATACATTGTGATTCAGCTGGGCAGAGTACAAAGATCAGCCTGCGTTGGAGTAACAGGCGCTCTACGCACTAGTCCTTCAGAGGCTCTGAACACTATGCTGCACCTTGTTCTAATCGAAATACACCTTATGGCCATATTCGTAAATAGCGCGGTCAGGCTCTCTGCATCGGGATGTTGGAAGGCGAGGACGTACGGTCATGCAGGGATCTTACAGAAGCAACCAACATCTCTGAAACGACCAACGGACCATCCTCGTCAACCAGTGTAGGGAAGAACTGTCCAGACTGGGCAGCCTATCTGACATTACCTTAATATGGATCCCTGCGCATAGGGACCATTACGGCAATGAACAGGCAGATGGGCTGGCCAAAACTGGAGCAGCTCTTGATATTTCACAGGTGGTGTCAGTCGCAACACCCCTGGGAACTATCAGGAGCGAAATCTTCAGGCACTATCTGGATATGGCTGACAATAAATGGAGGAAACTAGATGGCTGCAGGGCTACCAGGGAAACGTGGCCCACATATGACATAGGTCGCTCTGAGCGACTTCTCAACTTCAGTCGGAAGGACGTGTCAAGACTTACATACGTGCTTACTGGTCACTGGACGATTGGCAAGCACGCTATGAGACTCGGCCTCCCTTTCAATGAATGCTGCCGCAGCTGCAGGGAACCTGGAACTGAGGAGACAGTTTTTCATCTTCTCTGTGATTGCCCGGCTTTTAACTCAACGCGACACAGACTATTCGGGAATTACCTTCTACAGGGACTCTCGGAGATATCACGGGTGGGACTCAACAGCCTGCTAAAATATGTCAACGCAACGGGCTGGCTCTAGCCACCTCGGCATTGCCCCCTGGTTCAAGTCGTTGAGGAAGCCAGTCACACATATTGTTGACGGCAACCAAAATTTACTAAAATTGAAAAATTTCCAACGACGGCGGCGAAAATACAACCGTCGACTGTACCAAATAAGGTAAAGTGCGACTTAAATGTTTGTTGTTTGCAAACGAGCTTTGAAAAAATTCGTATTTTATATAAAAATGTTACAAGCAAAATAATTAAACAATGAAACATTGTGTCAAAAACAAACTATTATTATTATTATTCTTTGCATTTTTAATATGTTTTTTAGTCTTGAAATTTTTCTCGCCTCGTTTTTATTCGTGAGTTTATTTGACAGTTTATAATGGTAGGTTCTGACCATTATAAAACATGTTTTTCTCTGCGTGTATGTATTTCTTTTTTTTTGTATTTAACTTCTTTAGTACTTATGGACCTAATGACACTTTTTGTCCATGGACACTATGACACTGGACGTTATGACATGCCACCTTTTTTTAAATGTGTAATTTTCTTTATTTCATTATATATGTATTTTATTAATATACTTAAGTTTACATAATTTTTGTTGCCAACTCTCCTCAATAATGTCTTCAATGCGCCGAGGCACTACTTATTGCAAAGCAATAATTATGAATAAAGAATTAAATTAAAAAAAAAATCCAAATTTTCCGAAATAGTAAATTTTTGCAAAATTTCTTATACAAATCAAATTTTTGAAAAATTTCTTATAAAAAGCCATTTTTTGAGATATTTCCTATAAAAAGCAAATTTTTTAACGATTTTCTATAGAAAGCAAATTTTTGAAAAATTTTCTATTGAAAGCAAATTTTTGGAAAATTTCCTATTAAAAGCTAATTTTTGAAAAATTTCCTATTGTAAGCAAATTTTTGAAAAATTTCCTACTGAAAGCAAATTTTTGAATTATTTCCTATTGAAAGCAAATTGTTGAAAAATTTCCTATTGAAAGCAAATTTTTGAAAAATTTCCTATTGAAAGCAAATTTTTGAAAAATTTCCTATTGAAAGCAAATTTTTGAAAAATTTCCTATTGAAAGCAAATTTTTGAAAAATGTCCTATAGAAAGCAAATTTATTTTTATTGAAAGCAAGTTTTTGAATTATTTCCTATAAAAAGGAAATTTTTAAAATATTTCCTATAAAAACGCAAATTTTTTAAATATTTCCTATAAAAAGCAAGTTTCTAAAATATTTCCTATAAAAAACTAAATTTTGAATTATTTCCTATAAAAAGCAAATTTTTTAATTATTTCCTATAAAAAGCAAGTTTTTAAAATATTTGCTATAAAAAGCAAATTTTTGAAATATTATCTATAAAAATCTAAATTTTAAATTTTTTCCTATAAAAAAACAGTATTTTGAATTATTTCCTAAAAAAAGCAAATTTTTTTAATTATTTCCTATGAAAGCAAATTTTTAAAAATTTCATATAAAAATCAAATTTTTAAAAATTTCCTATAAAAAGCAAATTTTTAAAAATTTCCTATAAAAAGCAAATTTTTAAAACTTTCCTATAAAAAGCAAATTTTTGAAAAATTTCCTATAAAAAGCAAATTTTTGAATTATTTCCTATAAAAAGCGAGTTTTAAAAATATTTCCTATACAAAGAAAATTTTTGAAATATTTCCTATTAAAAGCAAAATTTTTAATTATTTCCTATAAAAAACAAAATTTTTAATTATTTCCTATAAAAAGTAAATTTTTGAAAAATTTTCTATAGACAGCCAATTTTTTAATTATTTCCTATAAAAATTAAGTTTTAAAATATTTCCTATAAAAAGCAAATTTTTGAAATATTATCTATAAAAATCAAAATTTTAAATTTTTTCCTATAAAAAACAAAATTTTGAATTATTTCCTAAAAAACGCAAATTTTTTAATTATTTCCTATGAAAGCAATTTTTTAAAAATTTCATACAAAAAGCAAATTTTTAAAAATTTCCTATAAAAAGCAAATTTTTGAAAAATTTGCTAAAGAAAGCAAATTTTTAAAAAATTTCCTATTGAAAGCAAATTTTTAAAAAATTTCCTATTGAAAGCAAATTTTTAAAAAATTTCCTATTGAAAGCAAATTCTTTAATTATTTCCTATAAAAAGCGAGTTTTTAAAATATTTCCTAAATTTTAAATTATTTCCTATAAAAACAAAATTTTTAATTATTTCATATAAAAAGTAAATTTTTGAAAAATTTTCTATAGACAGCCAATTTTTTAATTATTTCCTATAAAAATCAAGTTTTAAAATATTTCCTATAAAAAGCAAATTTTTGAATTATTATCTATAAAAAGCACAATTTTGAATTATTTCTTAAAAAACAAAAAAGTTTAAACCACAAGGATGAAAGTAAATTAAAGGAAACCCTAATATAAAATGGAGCTTCCAACGCAGCAGGTTTGTAAGGAAAAAACATAAAAGTTTCGCTTACCATTGCGCTTACGCAAGACATGAATTTTGTATGGCGAGTTCCCACTTTGAAGCAATACATTTTTGGCATATAAAGTACATTATTCAGCGCATATTAAAATTGTTTGATGTTACGATCAGCTTTATAAACTGAATGTTTTGATACAGGTTTTTTTAGTATTCTCCCTTACAAACCTGCTTCGTAGTAAGGGAATGCCGTGGCACTTGAAATGTTATTTTTTTTATAATAGTTGTTAAGAGTTCTTTCACTTGTTTTACTGCATTTCAGTATGTCTAATTGCGTAGCGCATAATTGTGCGCTTATTTTTTTAAATGTATCCTTAGTGCTTCGCAAAACTAGAAAATTTTTTGCTGGGCCACTGTGCATTTTTCCACATAATCCCTAGAAATGACTTGTTCATGTAAATGTATTAACATAAACTGCTTAATATACAAACGTATGTATACTGTACATGACAGCTTTGGTATGAGTACTTGTCTACCATACTTTACCCAGCGGTGACTAGAATGAGTAAAGGGGCCTAATAAAAGTCCTTTTTAGCAGTCACAAGCCCTTCTCGCCGCATTCCATACTTATTTATTTTTTACACAGGTTGTCATTGGCAGCAAGCCCTTCCACACCTTTAATATCAACTTCGCTCCTTCCCAAACTTCCCAAAGACGGGAGTAAGAAAGGTCACGGAAAATAAAAACTAAATTAAACAGAACAACTTCCTTTCTCCCTTCTTAAAGAAGGGAGTACCGAATGTGTACTGAGTATTTAAGAATGTCTTTTAAAAATAAGTTTATACCTTCTAGAAGTCATACTTCTGAAGGCAGGATATCATGCGAAGCGAATCTTTAAAAAAGGAGTATAGAGGCCTACAAAAAGGCCTGCCACTTGAGGTCCTTTCAATATTTACCGCTGGGTATATACAAAAATATATATTTATGTTTGTATGGATGGATGGGTGTATGTATGTGCATAAGTATGTTTTATGGTTGTCATTTTCGTTGTAGTGAAGTACGAACACTGACTGACTGAATGTGTATCAAACAATCATGCAATCAATCAACCAAAATAATGGCGTCAAATAAATGGCGACAAACATGGACATCGACTCGCACACACACATACACACACACACAATTACAAATCCAATTATGACTGAAATCAGTCAAACTAACTACCGCTCAAATAACAGGCTGCTCTGGCAGAGTTGGATAAAATAAAAAATTGATTGTTACAAGAAATTTTTGCAATTATTAGTACAAAAAAAAATTTTGTAAAAAATAGAGCACTACGTTAAATAAATCAAAAGCACGAACAATATTTTCCAAAGAACTTTTAGTACAAAAACAAAACTGAAAAACATTTAAATCGAAGAATTTTATTAAAATTAAGAAAATAACTAAAATGGTGAAATTTTCAATGCAATAATTGAAAAAAATACTAAAAAAGAGAATTTTTTTCTAGGTAAAACTTTTATAATTTTTCTTTTTAGTACAATTGAAGGGCAAATTGAATTAATAATCGGCTTTAAATTAAAAAAAAAATATATCAAAAACATTAAAATGTAAAAAGGGCATCATCGTCAAATTCAGAAACAAATTGGAAAAAAGCTTAAATCTTTTGGGGAAATGTTGGGATGGTTATAATGAATAGAAGATAACACATAACCAACTAAACTTAACAAACTAAATTTTACGGTAAACAATTTTAGTACAAAAATTGTTAAGTAAGTTTTGTTACAGTAAAAGTTAAAGAAATAACAAGAAATTGTTGAAGAACTTTTTTCTAAATTTTTTAGATTGCTTCCTTTAATTTTTAGTACCAAACTAAATTAAATTTTAATATATTTTTTTAGTATTTTGAAGCTGACCTAATTTTTATGGTGTATAATTAAGTTTTACTAACAATTTTTAGTACAACCGATTAAGTATAAAAGTTGTAGTAAAAACAAACTCAGAAAACGTTTCTTAGTTCATACAAATTTAAAAACTATTTTCAAGTGTTTGTTACAACTATACAGAGTATAGTTTTGTTCTATAATTTTAAGTACTTACCCCTTTTTTTAATACATTTGAATAATTTTTTTTACTAAATTTTAAAAACAATACAATTTTTACAATTTTTCTTAACTTTTTGATATAAAAATTTTTTCTTAGTACTAATTTTTTTTTTAATTTTTAGTACAAAAATATTCAGAAAAAAAATAAAAAAATATACCGTACAAAAAATTGTGTTAAATTTTTATTTAAAAAAATTGTTATAATTGTTAGAAACAAACATAAAGTTTAGTACAACAAATTTTTTAATAAACAAGGAATAAGAACAAACTTTTAAATAAAAATTTTTTTGTACAAAAAAATCTTTAAAACAATGTTTTTATTTTCATAAAACTAAGACAACATTTTAGTAAAGAACTTTGCAGAAAATACGTTTTTAGTACAAAAAAAAAATAAAAAAAACATTTTGGTAAAAAATTATGCTTCAAAATAATATTTAGTACACAATTTCTTTTCTACTTAATTTTTTACAAATTTAAAACAAAAATGTATTACTAAAACTTATTAAAAAAAAAGAAAATTTACAAAGCCTAATTTTAAAAGATTTTGTTATTCGTGCTTAATTCGCAGTTTTTATTCTTGACAAAAACACTTGGAATTTATTGTTGATGGGATAAGCTATTCCTATGCATTTCACTGGTTGCTTAGGCCAGATCATCAGGAAACTTCATCCATAAAGATTTTAGAAAAACTAAAGATATTAAACCAAATAAAACTGTTAAACGCATAAGTATTATAGCAACAGTTCTACTTGTAACAATATCAAAGCTTAAACAAAACACATCAACAATAAACAACAGTGGGTTTATCTCATCTTACATTCCCCACTACAATTAGTTGAAATTCTCTCAACATTAATTGTAGTTGTAAGTAGGTTAAGAAAAACAAAATAAAAACAACACAACAACTTACAAAAGATGTTGTCAATTATGTGTTTTTTAGGCCGTGCACTTGCCTGTTTATCAAAAAGTAATTTCAATTTTTGGGAATACAAAATTTTAATTTCAAAAGATTTTGTTATTCGTGCTTAATTCCCAGTTTTTATTCTTGGCTTATACGTTTAACAGTTTTATTTGGTTTAATATCTTTAGTTTTTCTAAAATCTTTATGGATGAAGTTTCCTGATGATCTGGCCTAAGCAACCAGTGAAATGCATAGGAATAGCTTATCCCATCAACAATAAATTTCAAGTGTTTTTGTCAAGAATAAAAACTGGGAATTAAGCACGAATAACAAAATCTTTTGAAATTAAAATTTTGTATTCCCAAAAATTGAAATTACTTTTTAAATTTACAAAGCCTATAAGAAAAAATATTTTAAGTACAAGAACATAACTTTGTAGACAACTAATTTTTAGGACAAAAAATGTAAAGCAAAGCTTTTTGGTAAAAGGTACAAACATTTTGCTTTAAATAATTTTTAGTACAAACATTTTGCTTTAAATAATTTTTAGTACTAAAATATAGCTTTAAATAATTTTTAGTACAAAAATGTTGCTTTAGTATTTCACAAGCAACATCAATTTTGAATAATTTAAAACTTATTAGAAATTAAGTTTACAAAATGTTTAAGTAAAACTACTTTTAGTACAAAAAGAGCAATTATTTTTAAAACTTGAAATATTTAGGTATGTATGTACTAAGAAATGTTATACCCTTAAAAAAAATTATTTGATTTCAGAATTTGTTAACATTAGCCAACCCTTACAAACAATTACAACAATTAATTTAGTACAAACAATTTTTTGTACTAAATATTTTTCATTACGATTGTTTTGTAAAAAATTTAAGTAAGAATTTTGTTAAAATAAAAGATTAGTACAAAAATATTCTTTACAAAATTTTTAGCACAAAAAAACGAAACATTAATTATACACAAACCCAATATGATTGTAATAGAATTCAATAATTAATTGCAACAACAAAAAATATATCTTTAAATTTTCTACAGCCAAAAGACTCTATATTATTTTTCTTGAGTTTTCTCTTCTTGTTCTGATCATTAGTCCATCCATGTGTGGAGTGAAACGGAGAGGAAATTAATAAAATTGTATTGCCTTAAAGTCATCCAATATTTCGACTCTTTTTACGAGGAAAAATTATATTTTTAATTTTGCCAAGAAACTAAAATGTTTGTAAACGTGAAAAAAACTCCAAAGTAGAATAAACTGCGAGAAAAAAAAAGAAAAGTCGAATGTTGGCAATAAAGTTAAACACATATTTGACAAAATGTTTGACTTATGTTAGAGTTTGCTAAAAACCGTAAAAATGTAAAACCGCGATTTCGGGTTTAAAATGATTAAAACCGGTCGGTTTCGGTTCGGTTTTCGGTTTTGAAAATATCAAAATTAAATTCATACATAAAAATATATATTTTTTAGCATGTAATACAATTTTTTTATTTGTTTCAATTCAGGTACTTTTATTCACCCTTAAGTGTATACCTGGGCCTGGCCAGGCTTTTTTCCAGTTTTTTTTTTTATATTATTATTAAGTATATCGAACGAAACTTTATGTGCCTGGGCCCTATAATATATGTACTGCAGTAAATAAAACCAAAGTGAAACGTTTCTAAAAGCATACACAACACATAAGAATTCCTTCTTTTCAGTTTTTTTTTATTTTATTATATTATTTTATTTCCCAACAAAATGTTCCTGCTATATCCATAAAACTCCATACATATAAAGCCTTGCCCAGGTGCTCGTTAGTGTGAGTTTTTTCTATAGCCACAAGCAACTTCATACAAAATTCAAGTGGCCCAGGTGCAGTTTATGCCTCACAAATAAGGTGTGTACTAAAGAGTTATAAAGATAACATTTGTTCTTCTTAGTACTTGTTTTGAATTTTAAGAATTTTGAAATACCTTGTCATTGTTGAAGGCTGTTATGTATAAAGTTTTTGTATATAAAGTACGAGTATGATGTTTAATTTGCAATTTCCTCAAGCTTAAATACATTGTTAAAGTAAAAGCTAAAACCGAGGTTATTTTGCCGGTTTTCGATTTCGGTTTTTAGGCATTTAAAACCGCGGTTTCAGTTTCGGCTAAAACCGAACAGCAATCCCTAACTTATGTACCTTGGCAATATAAAATTCTCGTTTAACAAAATGTTTAAATTGAGAAATTTAATATAAAAAGTGTAGCATGCAGTTAGGCGTTTATTAAATGTTTAAATGCTTCTTCTATAAACTTATTCCCGCAGTGGCAAATATTCGATACCCTTAAAAAAGAATTAGAGCAATATTTATTTAAATCAAAAAGAACTTGGGTTAACATCAGTGAAGGGCAACACACATACTATCACATTTATGCTTATGTGGGAAGCAGCAGAAAACAAATGGCGCTCATCAACAAGAAATGACAACAAAGCCACAGCCGAACGTACATTGTCACAGACCACACGAAAAAGTTTATAGCGTACATGTGTCGACGTCACACAAGCAGCATTTTTATTCCTATGCACGCGTACAAAGGATTTGCAAAAGTGGCCTTCACTGGTGTACATAAACGCCAATTATTGACAAATTTAATGAAATCAAATACAACACTGTGTTACTATTTGATGTGATAAAGTTCAAAGAATTTTAAGCAAAAAGAAATACTTTTTGACCGCAAATAAACAGAAAAACCCGATAGATTTCTCGCTCACAAACAAGGCTTTTATCTACTAAACCCAGTAGAATTGTTTCGTACTATAACAGATCCACAGATGCAAAAATTTAACTTGTTTAAGCGAAAGAGTATTGAAATTCCATATTTGTTACCAGCAGGCAAAACGTCAATATTTCATGAATTATATTCTCAAAATTGTAAAAAATGTGTTACTAGTTTCCAATGAAAAAAATAGATAAAAATATAGAAGCAAGCACTGGACAAATCTTTATGAATTTACAACAAACACCTCCTTCTAATCAAAAAGTTTTATTTTCCTTATTTTTATTTCCAAAATATACGGTACTATTATAAAATACAAAAAAAATTTTCTTTTTAGTTTCTGGAGTAGGTGGGGAAGAGCTAAAACCGCAAATGTGACCACAATCGAGAAATAAGTTTTCAAATTCATTCGGAAATAAGAATATCTTTTTTGTTGAGCATTTGACTGCATATAGCAGGAAACGGATATTAAAACACTTACACACACACACACACACACACACACACACACACACACACACACAGTAACATAAGATAAATACCCAGCGGGAAAAAGAAGGAGTACGGAGGCCTTCCAGAAGGCCTCTGTACCCCTTCTTTTCGATAAACAAGCCATTCTCGCTCCATTCCATACTCATATCTTTTTTACACGCGTTGTCATTGCGGAGAAGGCCTTCCGCTTTCCTTTCTTCCCCAGAGCTTCTTAAAGGCCTTCAAATAAATGGCTCTTAGAAGGCTTTCCAGACAATGACTGTCAAAAGGCCTTAGCAAAAAGGTTATCTTGAAGGGTTTTTAAGAAAGGTATGGTAAAAGGCCTTTCAATTAATGGCTCTTAAAAGGCCTTTCAGACCATCCTTCTACAAATGAATTAAAGGTCATATTGAAGGGCTATCAGTCTACAACATTAAGGAATATTTTCTTACAAATGAAATTAGAAGACTGAATAGGTTTTATGTACATATCAGATCTCCAATATAGAAAATGAACACTTAACTTTTTATATATGTATACCTATTTTACAAACGTATGTTTATATATTTTATTAAACCTATTGTAGTTTAATAACACATGTGATACCTATTTTTTTATTGAAATAATCAAATTTGCTAAATATTGTAAAATAGATTGTAAATAAAAGTATGTATATAATAAAAAAAAAGCTTTTAAGCACAAATACCTATCTTCCTTAATGAACAAAACTAAACTAAAATAATTTACATTATTGTTTTTATTTTGTATTTTAATATGTACCTACTTTGTTACTTTGTTTTTATAACGGGATCTGAATTGTTTCGCTTTGGCGAAAAAAACAAAACAAAAAATGTTTCTCTTTCTCTTTTCAACTTCAACGTAAATGATTTACAACATATGTTACTTTGTTTTTGTAAAGGGATCTGAACTCTTTTGCTTTTGCTTGTGCAAAAAAACAAGACAAAAAATGTTACTCCTTCTTGTCTCGCTTCTTTTATACCAAAGAACCGAGGCCTTCTATAAGGCATTCTTTAGCAGTTACGTAAGAATAGTAATTAAATCAAAACATTTTTTAAGCAGGCCTTTAAAAAGGCCTGAAGTAAGAAGGTCTTCTGAGTTTTCCCGCTGGGTACTTTCGCAAAAAACTGATTTATTGGGAGGGGGAAAAGCAGTTTTCGTTTGCCGGGTGGATGTGAGTCAGTGGCCATACCTGTAACATACTAATCAAGTACAAGTTATATTAAGAATATTTTCTAAAGAAAGGATATTTTTGAAAAATTTGTTATAAAAAGGATATTTTTGAAAAATTTCCTACAAAAATGACATTTTTGAAAAATTCCCTATAGAAAGCAAATTTTTGAAAAATTCCCTATAGAAAGTACATTTTTGAAAAATTCCCTATAGAAAGCAAATTTTTGAAAAATTTCCTATAGAAAGGAAATTTTTGAAATATTTCTAATAGAAAGCAAAATTTTGAAAAATTTCCTATAAAAAGCCAATTTTCGAAAAAGTTCCTATAAAAAGCCAATTTTTGAAAAAATTTCCTACAAAAAGGAAATTTTTGAAAAATTTGTTACAAAAATAAAAATTTTGAAAAATATGTTATAAAAAGGAAATTTTTGAGAAATTTGTTATAAAAAGGAAATTTTTGAAAAAATTTCCTACAAAAAGGAAATTTTTGAAAAATTTGTTATAAAATGCAAATTTTTGAAAAATTTCCGATATACACCAAATTTTTGAAATATTTCCTATAGAATGCTAATTTTGAAAAATTTCCTATAGAAAGTAAATTTTTGAAAAATTTCCCATACAAAGCTAATTTTGAAAAATTTCCTATAGAAAGCAAATTTTTGAAAAATTTCCTATAGAAAGCAAATTTTGAAAAATTTCCTATTGAAAGCAAATTTTTAAAAAATTCCTACAGAAAGCAAATTTTAAAAAATTTCCTATAGAAAGCAAATTTTTGAAAAATTTCCTACAGAAAGCAAATTTTTGAAAAATTTCGTATAGAAAGCAAATTTTTGAAAAATTTCGTATAGAAAGCAAATTTTTGAAAAATTTCCTACAGAAAGCAAATTTTCAAAAATTTCCTATAGAAAGCAAATTTTTGAAAAATTTCCTATAGACAGCAAATTTTTGAAATATTTCCTATAGAAAGCTAATTTTGAAAAATTTCCTAAGAAAGCAAATTTTTGAAAAATTTCCTATAGAAAGCAAATTTTTGAAAAGTTTCCTATAGAAAGCAAATTTTTGAAAAATTTCCTATAGAAAGCAAATTTTTGAAAAATATCCTATAGAAAAACAAATTTTTGAAAAATTTCCCATAGAAAGCAAATTTTTAAAAAATTCCTACAGAAAGCAAATTTTGAAAAATTTCCTATAGAAAGCAAATTTTTGAAATATTTCCCATAGAAAGCTAATTTTGAAAAATTTCCTATAGAAAGCAAATTTTTGAAAAATTTCCTATAGAATGCAAATTTTTGAAAAATTTCCTATATACACCAAATTTTTGAAATATTTCCTATAGAATGCTAATTTTGAAAAATTTCCTATAGAAAGCAAATTTTTTAAAAATTTCCTATACAAAGCTAATTTTGAAAAATTTCCTATAGAAAGCAAATTTTTGAAAAATTTCCTATAGAAAGCAAATTTTTGAAAAATTTCCTATAGAATGCAAATTTTTGAAAAATTTCCTATATACACCAAATTTTTGAAATATTTCCTATAGAATGCTAATTTTGAAAAATTTCCTATAGAAAGCAAATTTTTGAAAAATTCCCTATAGAAAGCCAATTTTTGAAAAATTTCCAATAGAAAGCAAATTTTTGAAAAATTTCCAATAGAAAGAAAATTTTTGAAAAATTTCCTATATACACCAAATTTTTGAAATATTTCCTATAGAATGCTAATTTTGAATAATTTCCTATAGAAAGCAAAATTTTGAAAAATTTCCTATAGAAAGTAAATTTATAAAAAATTCCTACAGAAAGCAAATTTTGAAAAATTTCCTATAGAAAGCAAATTTTTGAAAAATTTCCTACAGAAAGCAAATTTTTGAAAAATTTCCTATAAAAAGAATATTTTTGAAAAATTTCCTACAGAAAGCAAATTTTCAAAAATTTCCTATAGAAAGCAAATTTTTGAAAAATTTCCTATAGACAGCAAATTTTTGAAATATTTCCTATAGAAAGCTAATTTTGAAAAATTTCCTATAGAAAGCAAATTTTTGAAAAATTTCCTATAGAAAGCAAATTTTTGAAAAGTTTCCTATAGAAAGCAAATTTTTGAAAAATTTCCTATAGAAAGCAAATTTTTGAAAAATATCCTATAGAAAGCAAATTTTTTAAAAATATCCTATAAAAAGGAAATTTTTGAAAAATATCCTATAAAAAGCAAATTTTTTAAAAATTTGGAGAAATTTTGAAGAGATGTCTATCAATACATAGCAAACTTTTTGGAAAATTTCTTTTAATAGCAAATTTCAATTCAATATCATTTGTAAAAAACCAATAAACTTGCCTGACTTGTTCCGACTGGGTAACTTAAATTGTAACTTTCCTAATTTTCTCCTTATTTGATTATTTTGATACTTATTCCCTGTAAAAAAAAAACATTTTTCCGCAATGCTAACAGCATTGCACGCCTTTTGTTGCCCACAATAAATTCTGTCCATAGACTTTTGGATTTTTATTTGGGTTGTAAAAAAAAAGTTGACTTTTTTAACTTTTTAAAAAAAAAGTACAAATAGAAGTGTATGAAAAACCAATCAATTTTTTCTAAAGTAAAGCAGACTTTATTTTAAATACCCTGCAAATAATATTGGACCACCTGACCCATTTTGATAAAATGGACTACTCCATGGACTGGTCCGATGTAATGCAAGCATGGACCATGTCATTGTTAAAAAGTGTTTGTAGTGAGACGAGATGTCTTCGATTTTTAACGACGTGATTTCGTTTTTAAACGATTTCAAAACTAATCCTTTTGAGTATACCTTGGAGTAGTTTTAAAACTTCTCCTTTGTAGTCCAAAGCTGGGTTATATGGGTCTGCCCTAGGACATCGTAATGTTAAATAGACCATGTTTTTTTCCATACGTTTGGGTTACTTTTGGACTAGTCCTAGTCCCTTGTGGGCTACACTTTACACGCGTGTTTGCACTGGTCCTATTATTTGCAGGATAAATACACATACACCAACACAAATATGTTTCCCTCTTTCACATGCACACATGTACTTCCTCATACATTTACATACACTTCTAAACAATATATGTCAATCGCTAAAGCATCTATTTTGAAATTTAAGGAAGTCACAGTGCTTATTCGAAAAAAGTTCGGCGAACAAAATATTCTTTTTGTTTTATTTTAAAGTTAAAAATCATAAATAGAAAAGTTGCTTGTATGCTTTTGGTTTAGAAATTGACCTTTAGTTAAATATTTTAAAAAAAGTGTTATTTTCTTCTATTTGTTTCCATTTGAAATGTTTGTTTTATGTTATTCAATATGCAGGGAGAGGGAAACTAAAAAAAAGACATTATTAACGATCAAAAACCAATATTTGTTTAACCTTGACCTACTATGTGTGACAAATTCTGGGTTTAAATTTCTAATCTTTGAAGCAAACTTTTTTAATTTTGTTATGCAAAAAGTTATAAAAATAGGCGGAGCTATTTAAATAAAGTTTTCATCAATTTAATGAAATTTTTAAATCAAGCTGTGAAACATGTTTCTAATATCTTGTTTCCCAGATCTGACGTAAAATTTTTGCCAATTTACAAAGTATCTAATAGGAATTTTTATTTTCAATTTTCTACCTGTCTTAAAATATTTATCGGCTAAAAAAAAATATGTTTAAAATCGAATCCCTGATGTGTGTTTTGCTACTTAATTTTTCAGCCAACTGAAAAGTCTTAAATATGTATTTATTATGTATTTACACCCTTGTACATACATACCCATCTAGCATTTTCAATCATCTAGGAGTCTATTGGGAATCTTACAAAGAACGTTTTTGATCGTTGACGAGCTCATTTTTGAATTGTATACGATTCCTAGCACTAGAGAAACTATTACACGTGCTGATTCGTATGAGAGATTCTTCTAAAATGCAGCGTAAGACGCTTATATTAATCGTAAAGGGCATCGTTTGTGATGTTTGTAGAGATTATCCAACGAGTCTTTTAAAAAGCATGCCAAGAGTCGTAGGGATTGTTTTACAACTCGTGAAATGCTCAGCCGTATAACTGAGCTAATTAAAAAGGGGCATCACGCATCTTTTTCATGTTAAAACTTCTCATTTTCATATAATTTACATGAAACAAACCTTTAAGCAACACTATCCTGTCGGAAAATCCTTTTTTTACAGGTCCTTAGGTCGGTTAGTTTTATTGAAATTGTATTGATAATAGAATTTTTATATTTTAAAGTTGTATAGTAAACAAATTCGTCTAACAAACAGCCTATGCTAGCTGGGTATGTACAGTTATTTACACATACATACCCAAAAGTTGATCTGAAGTTCTTAAGTTAACAATAGAAAATAATAAAACTTATTAAAAAGCTCAAGTTACACAAATAATAAGCTACGAACAGTGGTTAAGTCGGTTAGGAAAAAATATGCCTTTAAAAATTAAAATTTTTCTACAAAAAGACATTTACAAAAAAATTTCTCATACAAATTTAAAGTCAAATTTTTAATTGACAGTGGAAAATTTTCCCATAAATAAGAAATTTATGTAAAAATTGGCTTAAAAATGGATTTTTTTTTTTGTAAAACTGTCTTTCAAATAACAAAGTTGTTAATGTAAAGCGGAATTCAGAATTTTTCATATTTGCTCACACAGAAAAAATTATTATAAATTTTTTTACTGATTCAAACAATATTTTTGTTTGATTTTTATTTAACCAACAAAAATGTGGACAACTCTTCAAAAATATAATAAACGCGTTATTGGTGTCAAGTTTTCATAATTTTGTATGAAATATTTAACGCTCTTTAATGTTGTCGTCTTTTTGCATTTTTTTATTTGATCGTAAGCAACACTTCTTTATGTGAAATATAAGAACAACAACAAAAAACACACACAGTCTATTTTTGGACGCTTTAAAAAAGTGCAACTATATGAAAAACAATAGCAGAAACAAAATCCCGTATTCAATTTTGTAAAACTGTTTGGTTAAATACATCAAATACAAAAATAGAATGATGACGAAAAACATATCGAGTCGGTCTGCTGCCGTTTTTGGTTACATTTCTTCTTTAGCAAAGGAAAGGATACAGCAACAGAGAGTGATAAAGAAAAACATTGTGTTGTGTGTATAAAAATAAGACTTCGTTCAAAAATCATTCCAACAAAAAACATGTGTCTCAAAGCCAGCCGGCGGCTCTGCTCTGCTCTTGCCGTCATCTTCTCATACAATGCTTACTTGTGTGCGCGTCATTACTTGTGCAAAAACTTTTTTTTTTTTTTTTGAAATTTAGTATATGAATTTCGGAAACATTTTGTTTGATTCAGTTAAATTATTTGTTTGAAAAAATCAGTGTTTTTTTCAATAAACAAAATGCAAATAAATTGTTTGAATATGCAAATTTGTTTATAGGACCGATTTCAGACAAAAAATTGTTTGATTCTACAAATTTTTTGTTTGAATTGGAAAAATAATTTTTTCTGTGCATGAATGAGAAATCGCAAATTTGTTAGTTTTTTCAAAGTCATGAGCCAACTAATTATTTTTCGCCACTTCATTCATGAGCATGAAGAACAGAAAAATGTTGCCTGTGCTCGCGCAAGAGCAATAAGCAGACAAAAAAATTAGTCATGTTTGAGCAATTAAAGGAAATAAGTTTTTGAATTAAAATGATTTATCATATTTGAATGCTTCATAAAAGAAAAATGCGGGCAAAGTTGCTCATTCATATTGATGAAGCTGCAAAGCCATTTCAACGACCAAAGCACGAATAGCCTGTGCTTGTTTTGTGTTCATGTTTTGTAAGTCCTAAATTTGTGCGAAAAAAGGTTACAATTTTGTACTGTAGGAAAACTTTTTGTTAAAAAACATTTTTCTTAAACAAATTTTTTAGAGTGTATAGTCCCAAGTATAATCCCAATTAAAAACAAGACTTCATAAAACGGGAATATAGACAAGAATATAACTTAAGAATAAACCATGCCTTATTTAACTGCCACTTGAATTAAAAAAAAAAAATAAATAATTATAAAATAATTTTGTTATTCGTGCTTAATTCCCAATTTTTATTTTTGATAAAAACACTGACATTTTTTGTTGATGGGATAAGCTATTCCTATGCGCATTTCACTGGTTGCTTAGGCCAGATCGTCAGGAAACTTCATCCAAAAAGATTTTAGAAAAACTAAAGACATTAAACCAAATAAAACTGTTAAGCGTATACGAATTATAAGCAACAGTTCTACTTTTAACAAAATCAAAGTTTATACAAAAACATCAACAATAAACAGTGTGTTTATCTCTCCTTACTGCAATTGATAACAAAATCTTTTAAATTAAAATTTTGCATTCCCAAAAATTATTTTGATTATAAAATAATTTTAATTTATTTGTATTAAATGCTTGTAAATTTTATATTAAATAAACGCAAAAAGAGAAGTGACTTTTAATTAAGATTTCATTAAGATTTAGCTCCAGTTCCAAACATTAATAGTTTTTCGAAAACATTTATCTTCTCAAAAATCGCCAAGTGTTATAAAAAAAAAATTCCTTTAAAGGATTTTAATAGGAAATATCCCAGCGGGAAAAAGAAGGAGTATGGAGGCCTTCCAGAAGGCCTCTGTACCCCTTCTTTTGGATAAACAAGGCCTTCTCGCTCCATTCCATACTCATATCTTTTTTACACGCGTTGTCATTGCGGAGAAGGCCTTCCGCTTTCCTTTCTTCCCCAGAGCTTCTTAAAGGCCTTCAAATAAATGGCTTTTAGAAGGCTTTCCAGACAATGACTGTCAAAAGGCCTTAGCAAAAGGGTTATCTTGAAGGGTTTTTAAGAAAGGTATGGTAAAAGGCCTTTCAATTAATGGCTCTTAAAAGGCCTTTCAGACCATCCTTCTACAAATGCATTAAAGGTCATATTGAAGGGCTATCAGTCTAAAACATTAAGGAATATTTCCTTACAAATGAAATTAGAAGACTGAATAGGCTTCATTTACATATCAGATCTCCAATATAGAAAACTTATTAAACTTATTGTAGTTTAATAAAACATGTGATATGTACCTATTTTTTTATTAAAATAATCAAATTTGCTAAATATTGTACAATAGATTGCAAATAAAAGTTTATAATAAAATAAAACTTTTAAACACAAGTACCTACATATCTTCCTTAATGAACAAAACTCAACTAAAATGATTTACATTATTGTTTTTATTTTGTATTTTAATATGCACCTAAAGGGTGCCGATGTTGATTTTGAATAAAACACAAACTATTTAGGAAATTATTGTAATTTTATTTTATTATGATATATTGGTATTACTCAATTATGTATGGAACAAAATATCGGCCAAATGGGCGCCGCGACCAGGGCGGCACACCTCCATCCGATGGTCCAAATTTTCGATGACCCTGAGGCATAATGGAGGTTCTATGCCGTTAATGTGCCGAATTATCTCCTCCTTTAGCTCTTGAATTGTTGCTGGCTTATCGACGTACACCTATTCTTTCAAATAACCCCAAAGAAAAAAGTCCAACGGTGTCAAATCACATGATCTTGGCGGCCAATTGACATCGCCATTACGTGAGATAACACGGCCATCGAATTTGTTGCGCAAAAGAGCCATTGTTTCGTTAGCTGTGTGGCAAGTGGCACCGTCCTGCTGAAACCACATATCGTCCACATCCATATCTTCCAATTCGGGCCATAAAAAGTTCGTTATCATCTCACGATAGCGAACACCATTCACAGTAACTGCCTGACCGGCCTCATTTTGGAAAAAATACGGCCCGATGATGCCGCCAGCCCATAAACCGCACCAAACAGTCACTCTTTGTGGGTGCATTGGTTTTTCGACAATCACTCTTGGATTCTCATTCGCCCAAATGCGGCAATTCTGTTTATTGACGAATCCACTGAGGTGAAAATGTGCCTCATCACTGAAGATGATTTTCTTCGAAAATTGATCATCCACTGTTGCCATTTCTTGCCACCATTCTGCCCATTCACGACGTTTGGAATGGTCAAGAGGCTTTAGTTCTTGAGCCAATTGCACCTTGTAAGCGTGTAAATGCAAGTCTTTATGCATAATGTTCATCAACGACGAGCGTGAGAGGTGCAATTATTGGGCACGACGACGAGTTGAGGTGGATGGCTCTTCAGCCACACTATCGCGAACAGCAGCAATATTTTCTGCAGTACGAGCTGTACGAGCATGCACTGGTGTTCTCACATCTTCTACAGACCCGGTTTGCTCGAATTTTTCCACGATTTTTGCGATTGTACGCACAATTGGACGATCAAATTGACCAAAAAAATCACAAAGTGCACGATATGCATTTTGATTTGAACGCCCATTTTCATAATAAGTCTGGATAACTTTAACACGTTGTTGGATTGTGTATCTCTCCATGGTTCAAATTGAATAAGTCTGAAATAGAGAAATGTCAAGTAAAATTCTGAAAAAAACTTGGCGTTTAGGTGTGGTTCACATTAAACATCGGCCCTTACAATTTAACCACCCTTTACTTTGTTACTTTGTTTTTATAACGGGATCTGAATTCTTTCGCTTTGGCGAAAAAAACAAAACAAAAAATTATACTCTTTCTCTTTTCAACTTTAACTAAAATGATTTACAACATATGTATGTTACTTTGTTTTTGTAAAGGGATCTGAATTCCTTTGCTTTTGCTTGTGCAAAAAAACAAAACAAAAAATGTTACTCCTTCTTTTCTCGCTTCTCATAGAAGCGAGTGTGGAAGCCTTCTATGAGCCATTCTTTTGCAGTCACGTAAGAATAGTAATTAAATCAAAAAATTTTTTAAGCAGGCCTTTAAAAAGGCCTGAAGTAAGAAGGTCTTCTGAGTTTTCCCGCTGGGATATTATATCGAGGGCCTATATTCAAAACCCTCTATCTTTGATTTTCACGAAAATGACTTGTTAATGGTAAAATGTTCAGTAAAGCAACCCTCATCTATGGTGTGATTTTCATAACAAACATATTCTTTTTTGCTGTTTTATTTGCATTTTTGTATTTTCTCTATCTTATACAATTAATTTTTCTGAATGCAAAACCCTCTATCTTTTCTAATAATAAATTTTCAAATATTTTTTTGAATAACTTGTTCATGCAATGCATGAGTTTTACTATTTTTTGCAAGCTGAACATGAATTTGACATTTTTAATGGTTAATTAAAATAGCGAAAGCCGATTCTGAACTGGATTATCATTAAAATATCTTGCATGCTTGTTTTTAGAAAATATAATGTCCAAGGCATAAAAATAAATGGTAAAAGTCGGAATTTGCTCAAAAAGTGTCTTCTTTTAAAGTGTCATCCGATAGCATGGATGCAAATAATAGGACCAGTCCAAACACGCGTGTAAAGAGTAGTCCACAAGGGACCAGGACTAGTCCAAAACTAACCCAAACGTATGGAAAAAACCTGGTCTATTTAACATTACGATGTCCTAGGAGAGGACCATATAACCCACCTTTGGACTACTAAGGAGTAGTTTTAAAACTACTCCATGGTATACTCAAGAGGATTAGTTTTGAAGTCGTTTAAAAACGAAAGCATGTCGTTAAAAAACGAAGACATGTCGTCTCACTACAAGCACTTTTTAACAACGACATGGTCCATGCTTGCATTACATCGGACCAGTCCATGGAGTAGTCCATTTTATCAAAATGGATCAGGTGGTCCAATTTTATTTGCAGGGATAATTGTCAAAAAATAAGTAATTTATAGGATGTGTAAAATCGTATGTAATTAAGATCTTATTACCCAATAAAAAATGGAGCTTCCATCAATGGTGATTTGTCCGCGTCGGTATTTGTTTCCTTTATAATTCATCATTTCAAAACGTATTTCTTATCAGATTCATTGCCAATTACAATTTTCTCGGATGGTTGTGGCTACCAAAGCCGTAACCATTATTTATCTAATGCTCTATCCAATTTTGTTTGCTAAAAATAATAAAGTTATTGAACAGAAGTTCTTACACAGAAAAAAATAATTTTCATATTTGAATACGAAAATCGCATATTTGATAAAAAAAAATTTTTAAATTTTCTGCGATGACGATTTTTGCGGTATTGATAAAAAAGTTTGTAGGTATAGTTATTGAACTTTTAGTCAACAACCAAGTTTATTGAGTCAATACAAAAAGTTGTTGCTCAAAATAATTTTTTTCAACAAAATGTTTACGATTTGTTAAAATAAATTGTTGAAAATGTTGAATAAGACCATATTTACATTAGCAATTAACCGCAACTTTCGCATGCAACTTTTTGTTTGTTAGCAAGAGGTGAAGCGAAGAGAACGGGATTGAAAAAGTTGAAAAAATGCTTGAAAAAAATGTATATGAAAATGTGAAAAGAGTTTCGTAGAAACTACTTTAAAAGAAAATAGAAAAAAAAACTCGGCGTTAATTGCATAGCTGTAAATGCGGTCTAAATCAAACAAAATGGTTTCTTTATTTAATAATGAAGATGTGCTTAGTTCCCAATTTTTTTTCTTTTTAAATAAATACACTAAAATTTATTATGGGGGGATAAGCCAGTTCCTATGTTCTTTTCTCTGGTTGCTTAGGCCGGATCACCAGGAAACCTTTTTCCAAAGACTTTGGCAAAACTAAATATATTATGCAATTAAAACTGTAAAGCGAATGAGACTTTACAAATGGAAAAGAGTTGTAAAAATACTGTATTTACTTTGATTCAAATATTTTTTTTTATTGAACATATAGAAATATTTAATTATTTCATTATTAAATATGTTTGATTTGATAAATTTTTTCATTGAATCAAACAAAAAGTTTATTGACCTTAAATTTAATTTTCAACAAACTGTGTTGTTAAAATTTTTCTTGAGATATTTTTTTCTGTGTAGAGAAAGGCCATACGCAAATGCCCATGCTAAGATAGAGATTAAGTTGAAAAATCAATCTAAAGTTTAGATTGATTTTTAGATTCTAAACACTTGCCAATCGATTCCGTTGCTTATTTAAGATCTCTTTTATATCTTTCAGATGGTAGCGTAAAATATAAAATAAATTTTGATACAGATCACATTGATCTTCCTGTTCGTAGAAAATATTGAACCAAAACCTCTATATTCTGCTCCACTTTCAATTCAACTAAATAAGTGGAAGAATTTGCGAGATTTGAAGAGCGTTATACCACCGGAATACCATTATTTGTACGATCATTTACACCAATCCAACTGGAAACAAACTTAAAAAAGCAAAAACAAAAAAAAAATTGTTGCTATAACTTTTTGTTTAATATTGTTAATTGTTAAGTTTTTTTTATCTTATGTTGTATTATTCAGAGTACGAAAACAAACAAAACGAAACGTTTGCTTTCGTTTTGTTTTGTTCTTTGCAGTGAGTAAAACAAAACCAAAACAATGATAATGATTGTGCCATTTTGTTTTGTATTATTTTTGCTCGTGAGCGCAAATTGTACTTTAATATAAACGTACACAGCTGGAAAAGAAAAAGAGTAAGAGCAATATTGAAACATTCGGAGAAAAAACGTTTGACAAACGTTTGGTAATTGATTTACTCACTATTATTGTTTCTAAGTGAAATAAAAAGGGAGGTTTTTAGGTTTTTTTGTTTTTATTAATGCTTATTTTGACTACCATAGTAATTAAAAAAAAACAAACTAAATTAAATAAAAAGTAATTCAAAGAAAAAAGAATAAAAAACAACGTAACAAATCATTTTTTGGACGAGGCTTGTCGATTTTACTCTTGTTATGCCACTACAAAAACCAAACAAGAACTAAATCAATTATTCAAAACAAAACGTTTCTCTATCTGTTTTGTACTCAGATGTACGATTGTAAGGGTAAATTAAATAATGCAGATGAGCAGTGTGACCCTTTTAGCATTTAAACTTCTAAATTTGGCATTATTTACTTTGATTTAGCAGCGAATTTTTCAAATAGCATTTCGCATTCTTTTCAGCAGTTTTGTAATATTTTTTTAGCATTATTTAGCATTTTTTAATCTTAAAAATTTTATATACTGCTATTTCACAATAAAACTTATCTCTTCTATTTTGTCATTTATACGTTTATACAAATGTATAATGATAGCAACCCTGTTTGCTCCAAAAAAAATTAAAGAAGAAATGGTAGATTTTACTACAGAAGAAATAACGGTTTTGGAACAGCAATGGCAATAGCTGAATGCATACGAATTGATGAACCAAAGTTCAACTATTGAATTCTGGATAGGTGTTTAGAATATGATGAACACAGATCATATCCTAATGGCATTTTGGCCAACACTTTGGAAATTAAGGAAAACTATTCATATATGTAATTGTGTGTTTAATGTGTAATTAAATTTACTGAAAATGCTGTTGAATAGCTTTCTATGTTTTCAATGACAATTTTTGTTTTTACTTATATTTTGCATTAAATAATATATATCTGTGGCAATAAATAATAATGGCTTAAGTTAACTTAAGTGTTTATAATTTTATTACATATTCTTATTATCTTCTTCAAGATCTATGAAGCAGCTAAAAAATGCCATTATTAATAAAACTATACGCATTAATATTTTAACTTTCACAGTTTAACACACAATTCATTTTATACGAAACCCCTAACATCTCAAATCACGAAATTTCGACTTTAGCCATTATTATTTATTGCCTCAGATATGTAGGTATGTATATCGTTACCTAAAACGCAAAAAACCCTATCTATAATTTTGAAAATTTTACAAAAAACCATTTAAAATGTTAAAATTATTAATCGCCTTAAACTGTTTATAATTTATGTTTCTTCTACTTTTCTTGTAAAACCTAAAGGCCCAACCATAATATGCATAGCCTTGCTTAACCTACTGTAAAAAATTAACAAAAAGCCTCTCAAATGTATTTAAAAAAACAAAATCAAAAAACATTTTATTTCGTACGGTATGTGCGATCAGTTTCGCACTTTGCTTAAGCAAATGACAGTTTCATAAAACTTAACAAAAATTTTCTTTAAGTTCAATATGGTTTGCCTCATATGCTTTACATGTATTAGTACATTTGCTTAAGCCAACTTAAGCACATTACGGTTGCGCACTAACAGTTTTTTTTTTTTTACAGTTGACAATGTTGCATATTTTGCAAACTGTAGGTTAGGGCTTTAAGCGTTTATCATGTAATATTTTGTAGATATGGCCTTTTGTTTTTTTGGTTAAAAAAACCGCTAACTTTTGACAAACTAATGAATTGTTTTTATTAAATAAATCTATGTATGTATATCTGTGGCATTTTGTCAAAACAACTTTAGGCCCCTATTACGGTTGAGTTGTAATAAATACAACTGGTTGTGATCAGTTGTAATTTTTGTTATGTTTTTGTTCACCGAAATTTAGCAAAGTTGTAAACCATAATACAAAAATTAAGATATTACAACTCAACTGAGTTGAGTTGTAAACCGTAATAGGGTCCTTAAGTCGAGAAAGATAGCAAACAAGTTTTTTAAAAAAATCTCGGTGAAAAAATCATTTTTATCAAATAATAAAATTAACCAAAATTAAAGAAAAATTTCGTTTATAATACAAACATTTGAAAACGTAAACAAAAATGCTTTTCGAATGAAAATTCGTATGACTTACAACATTTTTTTTAACTTTTTAAATTTGACTTAAGATGTTTTGTCGAAATGCCACAGATATAATTTTTTTTATGTTAACGTCCTTTTATTTTAAAGAAATATAATATTTTCAGGAAAGTAATGTATAATTCATTCATTAAAATGATACAATTATTTAAGAAAATGTAGCATTTTTTTAGCATTTTCAAATTTTATTTTTAGCATTTTTAGCATTGTTTTAATCCCCATTTAGCATCCAATTTTCTGTTAGTTGTGGCCACACTGCAGATGAGTGGAAAGCCAATTGTTTCGTTTTCTCTCTTTGACACTTGAAAAGTTTTTGTTTTGGTTTTGCTCATGTACAATACAATTTAAAAATGTTGAATAGTTTTGTACATTTTGCAAACGTTTGCGAAATGTTTTGTTTGTTTTCATACTCTGGTATTATTAGCCATTATCTTCAATAAGCCTCGTTAAACACTGACAAATGGCATAAATACATTCAAAATAATTTTTTTTTTATTAAAATGCAAAACCCTCTATCTTTTCATTTTCATACATACATATTGAATATTTTTGAGAAGCAAAACCCTCATAAGGCCTCCAATAATGCAAAATTTTATGAACCAATTACCTGTGAGATTCAATAGTAGATTTCAAAAGTATTGTAGAATACCGAATTTTCATAACTCAAGTAATACGCGAAAAAACTGTTTTATGGCTCTCCTGAAAAGTTGTGTTTTTTAAGATAGAGGATTTTGAATATAGGTCCTCGATATACATAATATTTTATATATTTTTTGAGTTGTTTCCCTTTCATAAATATTGAAACAAAACGAAACAAAACAGCACAAAACACTAACCTTAAACGGTGGGGTGTCACAAAGCCATAGGACATAAAGCCATATGGCGTCAAGTCGCATTCCATTGAGACATAAGGGCATATGCCATTAAGTCTCAATATAATGGGACTTAACGCCATAAATTTTTTCCGTAAAATGAGACATAAAGCCATATTTTTGATAATGATTGTATTTCACCCTATTTCATGTAGAAAATGCTTTGTTGTTTCATGTCGCCCTGTTTTATGTCAAAAATGGCGGTATGAACTAAGTCCCCAATGAATTAACTCCCCAAACCCAAAATGAACAAAGCCCCTAAATTTGGGGACGTCGTTCATATATGGAAAAAACCCGAAAAAGCTACGCTAACAAGTGCTTCTCTGCATAGCCGGCCTTCGGCCGGACGCAATGATTTTCTCCTCTATGGTATAACAAACACCGGCTTCGCTAACTAAAGCTTCTCTGCGTAAACGGCCTTCGTTCGGAAACAAGACAGATTTAAGAAGCTTTACTTAGCGAAATCGGTACTTGTTATACCATAAAGGAGAAAATTCTTGCGTCCGCCAAAAGGCCGGCTATACAGAGAAGCTTTAGTAAGCGAAGCCGGTGTTTGTTATACCATGGAGGAGAAAATCCTTGCGCCCGGCCGAAGGCCGTCTATACAGCGAAGATTTAGTTAGCGAAGCAGGTCTTTGTTATACCATATAAGCATTTGTAACGCAACACATCAAATGGGACATAACACCATAATGGCTTTATGTCCCATTCCACTAAAATTGATATGAGACTTAAGGCCATATCAAAATTATGTCTTTATGTCCGTTTGGATTGAGACATAAAGCCATTATGGCTTTATGTCCTATGGCTTTGTGACACCCCACCCCTTAAACAACTTAAAAGAGACAACACAAAATAAAAACATGCATATTTATATTTTTTTTTTTGGTTTTGCAGTCAGAAACTGGGACAAAACGTGGACGCCGACAATGTTTTTCCATTCGCATTTAGATTTTTTTTCCAAAAAAAAAACTAGGTGCAGTGAGCGCGAACAAGGGGAGCGTGCTCACTAGTGTTATCAGCCGATTAAGAATAATTCGATTAATGGATCAAACAAACCGAAATTCTTGTTCGATTAATTTTAAAATGGCGATTTTCGAATAATGAATAAATCGATAAACTTATGTCGATTAATCGAACAATTTTTCTTGTTAAAAAATAAATAAAAGCATAGAATTTGATTTATTCTGATACGTTTTTAATGATTAAATAAAGGGGGCTCCAACCAAAACGCCCGATGTTAATTGTAAATAAAACATAATGTTTTCAGAGAATATTTTTTATTGTTGTAGATAGATTTATGACAACTATGTTTGAAACAAAATATCGGCCAAATGCTCGCAATGTCTACAGTGGCATACATACCTCTTTCCGATGGCCCATATTTTCAATGATTCTGAGACGAAATTAAGGTTCTATATCGTTAATGTGCTGAATTATCTTATCCTTTACCTCTTGAATTATTCTTGGCTTATTGACGTACAATTTTTCTTTTAACACGACCATTGAATTTGTCGCGCAAAATAACGTAAAAGAGTTGGAACCACATGCATATCTTCCATGTTCATATCCTCAATTTCTGGCTACAAGAAGTCCGTTATCATATCGTGATATCGAACACCATTGTCGAAGAAATGCGGCCCGATGACGCCATCAGCCCATCAACGAGCTGCGTGAGCATGCATAGCTATTTTCACATTTCCTACAGACCCGGTTTGCTGAAATTAACGCACAATTCACCCGACTGTGGACACATTCAGTCGAAATGGAAAGGTACACAATTGAGCAGCGCGTTATGATTGTTGAAGGCTTTTACGAAAATGGGCGTTCAATTGTGTACCTTTCCATGATTGAATTTGTCAAACACTAAAACAGAGAAATGTCAAATTAAGTTTGTCAAAAAATTTACAATAAAGTGCGACTCACAATTAACATCGTGCATTATGGTTGGACCATCCTTTAAAAAAATCTAGAAAAGTTAAAAAATATTGTAGCCATAGCCCTGATTGTAATTAATCTCAATGTTAAGTAAGCAAAACCCATGTAAAGTACTCATAGTATTTCAAAAATGTATTTTATGTTCTTATTAAACAAATATTTGACAAGCAATTATAAACATAACGAAGATAGTTGTAGATGAATGGAATGGTATCAATTTAAAAAACGTAAATTTTTTGTAATAATAATACTTTTTATTCGTTATTCTCATCGATTAATCGAATAATTTTTTAGATTTAATCGAACGAACAAAAACAATTATTTGAAATATTCGAACAAAGTTGAAAGGCGAATAATTGACAACTCTAGTGCTCACCAAGGTTTAATGGAAATTTAAAGAATTTATCAAGAATTTTGAGACAAAAGCAAGCTGGGAGTGTATTGCTGGACTCTTAAACGTGAAACCGAACCAACAAAATACAAACGACCTTCAAATAACGCCATTCACTTTTGGAAATTCATTGATTTTTGTTGAGTAAAATATATATCTATTTTCGTACTTTTCTATGAATGAATGATAATTTCATTCGAGTCACTGCGCTAAATAAATATTTTTAAACAATTGTTGCATATTCGGATACATGACATCCTGAACAGTACTAAGACAAGCAAAGTCATCTGTTGACAAGCTTCGAAAATTAACTTACATGTATGTATATGTACTACCAAAATGATTTTCAAATATTTTCCTATTAATGATTTTAAAAAATTCCAAATTTTACATATAAGAAAAACGGTTACCGCTCTTATTTAAGTTGGTATGTAAAAGAAGTGAAAACTTGCATTTCACGTCAAGCGGAGTGAGAAAAGCGGTTTTATTTTAAGAGATTTTTTGAGATAATGAATGATTTTTTTTTTTATTTCAAAAAAAAACCAATTGAAAATATATAAAAATTTTCTAATACTAACAAAAGTCAGTGTTACTTTACAATGAGGATTTAAGTAAGTCAATTTGAGGATTTTCGAAACATTTTTTTGGCAGCTGTGGTGAATGCTGTTACTTTGTCATTCGCTTGAATTTTCGATATTGTATATGGGCATTTCCGTCAAAAGGTCTACCGTGACCGAAAATTTAAAAGTTATTAAAAGCTGATTATTTTACGATATTGTTTTAGAGAAATATTTAGATTTTACTAATTTTATAAACTTACTAATAAATTTGTTCAATTAGATGAACATTCAGACTGCAAAGTTGTGCAAACGTAATTTCTTGTATGTGAGAATGTTTTATTGTATGTTTTCTTTAATATTTATCTTTCTGAAAAGAGGTGATATTTGATCAAAATTATTCCCACGACAAATTCTGAAAGTCGTTTGACTAAAAAATTTTGCCAGGTTTCGCTGAATTACGCCTTTTTATACATGGCGACAAAAACTACTTCTATTTTTACTTCTTTTGCCATTAGCTTTGGCCTAGAATCGCGCCCTCCATAAACTTTAGCATAGATAACAGTGCTTTAATTTAAGTGCTATAATTAAAGGGATAAGAGAACGTAAAAATATTTTTTGTTTAAAATGTTATTACATTTTTGTTGCGTACGACTGTCACGTTCAACACTTTGGAATTATCCATATGTTATTCGCCATATTATTTCTTTATTGTTCAATAAGTGGCCAAATTCTTTCAATTAAATTATGGCGCAACTCTTATAAAATAAAAAACCAAACCTTTAAAACAAAACAACATCATATATTGTTGCCAACACATTTCACAGTATATTTCGTTGTACAATAAAAATTAAGAGGATTTTGATTCTTGCCAATATATTGTGCCACCAACGAATATCACATACACATCGGCGATATAATTGTACAATGCGAAAATTGATCAATTATCATAGATGGGGGTAGTGCACTCATTTTGCAGTTTCAACTCACTGTTATTGATAGTGCAAAATTATTGCAATCATTTTGTTTATGTAGAGTGATGAATTGAAAATTTGCAGCTTCACTAAACATGAGTGATAGTGACTTTAAAAAATTTTGCACTCAAAAAAAAATAGTTTGATTTAAAAAAACCAATCATCCTTATTGCAACTTTTTTTCTTCACTCATTTGAGTGCAACTTAAATTTTTGCACTAATTTTAAAATTAAAAAACAGTTTTTTCATGTTTAAGGGCAATAATTATACCGTTTTTGACAAAATTTTATTTTGTTTAATATTCCTTACTTATGCATATCCTCAAAAGAAATCAAAAACCATGCACATACAAAGTTGCATTTTTTAAATTTAGTGACACAATATTTGTATGCTGCTTTTTTGATTGCATGCCCAAATTTTGCAGTATTTGATTTGAGTGCAGATTTTTGCATTCAATCTGCGTTTAGTGATAGTGAAACAATTTGCACTATCACCAAATTTTTTTAATGGTAGTTAAAAAAATAGCAATCATCACTAAAGCTGTTAAAAAAGAGTTCAAACTAATTTTTTTGCAGTTTTATTTAGTGATAGTGCACTGCTGATTTAAATCAATATTTAGCGCACTACCCCCAACTATGGCAATTATATTGCAAGTGTACGAGCCGCTTTACTCATGAGTGTGGCAATACGTTTTTCAATGCATTTTGAATGAAAAATCATGTGTATAAAGGGGGCTAATTTTATTTTATACTCTTTTGTGCTTTTCGTTTTTTTTTAACATTTCGTAGACAGAGATGTTACAAAAATACAGCTGTTATCTATCGTTAAAAAATATTACAGAATCACACTATCGTTGCTGCAAGCGAATATATATTGTTACGTTACTGCCTTTCAATAACGTTTTGGTTTATTTCCTTTACAATAAACCGTTTCGAGTTCTTTATTGCACTTTAAATAAAACTAAATAATCACAACACTTTAAACACAGTTTATAATTTTCACACCTTTATTTAGTACTTATTCACTTTAACAACCGTAATTTATAGCTTTTATTCACCAACTATGGGGGAGCCTGTCGCCCCAAATGGACGCGTCCCCAGATGGCGGATAGGGGAACGCCTCTCAGATATAAGTGGTAGGAGTAAAATCGAATAGCTCCCGCGGACCAACAGGTACACCGAGCGTCTGTTCTCCAGGTAAGGAGCGGCTCAAGCAGCGTCTGATTCCCGTGGAACGGCTGATATTTTCATCGCTAGTCTGGTAGCATAGCTGGCAGCCCCAGTTCAGAAACGGGTGCATCCGGTTAATCTCCTGGTCACCTTAAAACACATGATTAACGAAACCACAGGAAATAATAATAACAATCAAAATCCCCCCTCGATGACAACCTTGTGGCCCTATGTTCCACCTAGGAACTTGGATGAAATAAAAATAATAATTCACCAACTATAATTTTCTTAGCGTGATACGCTTTTTACAAAGTCTGAACTTAGAATGATCTCATTATGCTAGCCGCCGCAAGTATTTAAACTTTAGCCCAGACGTCTAGATGGCTCTAGAAAGTTCGCCGCATAACGGCTACTTACTCATCTATAGTTACTATCTATATGGCTGAATTAATTTAGTTATAAGGCACCATAAACTAAGGCATACTTCTAGGCGTTACCATAAATTGAGATAACTTAATAGCGAACATTCGAGTATTTACAGTGGGGTTCAAGTACAATTATGCACAACAATTTTAACATTACATCTGTACATAGATTTTTACACTAGAAGTGTGCATAACTTATACAATAACAACTTTAACTAATAAAATAACTAACAATTACTTAATAACTAATCAATACAAGATAACACATAAATTAATCTAATTATCAACCAATAATTACAACTAATTCTTAACTAATGTTACTTTCGTAACAATATGTAGGCACATTTAACGATTGTCGGCTCGTTAAAAGTTAGTGAATCGCACCACTGCTCTTTGTTATCATTCGACAACGGGTGCAAGGCTGTAAACTTTTGGTATAAGTTACCACATTCTATAAAGATTTTTACAAATTCACCAAACAAATCGAACAATTGCAGGCCTGGCATAAATACAAAATTTTTGCATTTACAACATGCCTATCTGGATTTCAACTATAAAGTTATGCCAATTATAGATAATAACAATAGTTAAATCATCAAGATTGATGTATATTGTTATTATATCTCTTGAAAAAAAAAATTACAACATTTTTCAAAACACATAAAAATCAATCGTATAATGAAACAACACTTTTTTATAAAATTTACCAACAATCGTAATGGGTGATTTTTTAGCTATTATCTTTTTGGCAACACTGGTTTAAACAGCTGACGCACGTTTCGTGTTTTGTTTCACTGTCAAACATCTTCAGTTTGGTCTATAAGTTAACCATGAATCCTCTTACAAACGAACAACGCTTGCAAATTATTGAATTTTATTATCAAAATGTGTGCTTTGTTAAGAAAGTTCATCGCGCGCTTCTTCCATTTTATGGTCAGTTTAATCGACCCACTCAAGCGGCTATTCGGTGCGTTAATAAGCAGAATTGTCGATTTTGGAGTGAAGATCAGCCAGAAGCATTGCAAGAGCTACCAAAGCATCCAGAAAAAGTCAATGTTTGGTGCGGTGTATGGGTTGGTGGCATTATTGGACCGTACTTCTTCAAAGATGATGCGAATCGTAACATAACTGTGAATGGTGAGCGCTACCGTGAGATGATATCGAACTTTTTTTTGCCCAAAATGCAAGAGCTTGACTTGCGTGACATGTGGTTTCAACAAGACGGTGCCATATGCCACACAGCACATTTAACAATGGACTTATTGAGAGGCCAGTTCGGTGAACATTTTATTTCACGTTCGGGACCGGTCAATTGACCGCCTAGATCGTGCAATTTAACGCCTTTAGACTATTTTTTGTAGGGCTCATGTCACACACACACGCCCGCTTCAATCGACGCATTGGAAGACAACATTGAAGCATTTATTCACGAGATACCGGCCGAAATGTTGGAAAGAGTATGCCAAAATTGGACTTAGCGGATGGACCGTTTGAGGCGCAGTCACGGTCAACATTTGTATGAAATAATCTTCAAGCATTAAATTAAATGGAGCATAATATCGATTCAAATAAAGATTTCATGCGGTTTTCTGAATTTTATGTGTTTTTTTTGTAAAAAACTTTCCTTTAGCTCTTAAAAAATCACCCATTATAATGAGACAACACTTTTTTTATAAAAATTGCCAACAATAAATAAACAATTTTGTATAATTAGCAGATTATACAACGAATACGACGATACTACGAGCTTGTGAATTGGACACATGCTTTTTAAGCCAGTTTTCTGCCTCTGCTTAACGTTTTTTAATTTTGATTTGTGCCTGTTTATGAATTAGTGTGCGATATATTTATGTATAAATCGGTTTTAATCCTTAATACAATCTTTAAGCATTTAAAAAGTTTTTTAAATCCAAATATTTTTTTCACTGCTTTCGACTTCTTTAAAAGGCTTCTAAGTCTGTTGTTTCCCTAGTTAAAAATATAAAAATATCTTTTTTTTTTCATTTAATTCATATTCATCTCTAATAGATTATTATTTTTTGTATTCATTACTTGTTGTATCACTCTTAAATAACTCCAGCAACAAATAGACGAAAAAGTTAAAAAAAAAATTATAAAAAAAATATTTTTTAAGGAAAAACAATGCTGTGGAAATTATTAGGAAAGTATGTGGGGCGGAAACAAAATCATTACATATGTATGTGATCATAGGAAAAGTGTATGTTGAATGTCAGATAATCAGTGGTTTAGCAACGTTCTTATTCGCCCTCCCGACAACCCAAATATGGCTAAAAGTTTGCATTTTATACATAGAGAAAAAATATATGTACATATACAGAAAAGTCATTTAGATAAATTTCATTACATCAAACAATGAACGTTATTTCGCAAGAAAAACTGAAGTTGAATTTAGAAGAAACAGAACATTATTTAGCGTACGGCTCACACGCCCAGGAACGATATCTTTATTTTTAGAGCTTGTGTAGACGAACACAATCGTTAAAACCGTTCGTAGCTATTTTCTAGTGTTCTGTTCTTCGTTAAAAAACAGTACAATTGTAGTGAAACTGTAGAAAAACATTATTATATTTTAATGTTCTATAATGTTTCTTTTTTTTACATTGATAAAGAAATAAGCATACAAAAATTTTAGCAACGACAGCAGCACGAACAGCTTGTGTGTGTATTGTGGGAAATTATTTTGCTGGCTTTTTGTTTTTATTTTTTTTTTTTGTATGTGTATTTTGTTTTTGTTAAAAATTTTTGTTTTTTTACCAGCCAAAAGGATGCTACGCACAACAGACACGAACGAACATAAATGAACTGAATCGAACACAATGAAGTTTGTGGTTTTTTTAAACAAAAACCTAACGGAATTAAATGTTCTCATCTTTTTGTTGAGTTGGAAAAGAACAGTGTTCTTTTTGTGTTCGAAAGATGACAAACAGGGAAACGTTATTTTTTTAATGATTTACTCAGCAAACACTACTAGCGTTTGTGTTTTCCACAAATCTACCGAACCGAACACTAAGGAGCGATATTTAGTGATTATTTTCGAACACTGGGGTCTAATCACCGCATTCGATACGAATCGATACGTATCGAATAAACTATAAACGTTTTTTGCATACGATAGACACTAACGTATCGAATGAAAACTCGATAAATGTAATGTCGAGTTACTTGATATCGAATGGTATTATTTCAAATTCAATACATTTCATTCGATTTCGAGTTTCATAATACCAAAATAAATAATTTCGATAAATTTTGCTCGATATCATATGCGGTGATTAGACCCCTGGTTATTATTCAATCAATCATGTTAATTTTTAAGATTCAAGAAATTCTTTGTAAATTTTCAAAAAAACCAAAAAAAATTATATTCGGTCAAGCCCGACCATATGATATCCTACACCGAAGTATTTTAAAACTTTCGAGATTGCTTCATATTGGGGATCCATGGGCAAGCCTGGGCCAGCTTGAATAGAACTATGTACGTTATGAGGTTTAGATTCATGTAAAAGTGCTTTGTGGTGAATATTATTTAGATATCTTCATATTTATGAAATTTTTTTTTTGCCTTTAACTGATTTTAGGAGGGGGGTTTACATGGGTTCGTTGGTTAATTTTGAACCTACCAGCACAACATTTTGTCACAATATACAAACTTTCGTAAAAGTTATTTTCGTCAATATTTTATGTCAATGCCAACATTTATAAGGAAGGTATGGCATTAAAAGCTATTTTCGGGAGTATAATTTGTGCGGAAGTTAAGACCAAGTTAAATCTTAATACCAACATAATAAAATGGTTCTTAAGCGCAAGGACTCCATTTCGAAAAGAACTTTGTATTCGGGCTATGTAAACTTTTGGTCCAACTCTCACTCCTTTTAAAATGGTTCGTTCTTATGACAGTTAAAACTTGGGTATTAAATTTCTTCAAAATTTACTTTAAAAATACAAGCTTTGCGCACAAGGTGTACATGGACAGATGAGCAGTAAGTCAGCTAGGCGGACGGATGGACATCGTTAGATCGTCTCAAAAAGTAATGCTGGGCCAATCGCTATGCTCTAAAATTGGTTACACGTAGTAGTACAAACTCCACTATTGTGGAGTGGATGTTAACATATTAACAAGTTCTGTCGAAAACTTTCTTCCAGTGTCGTTCCTCAAATGTTAAATTGAAGTTTGTGCGTACAAAATTGTTTGCAAATGAGTTTTAAAATCAATGAAGCGAATATAAAATGCAGCTTAAATAGAAGAATATGTATGTAAAAGGAAAAAATCACTATCTAATATCGATATTTATTCATAAATATGCTTAGTAAAAGAACCTAAACAGTGTTGTCAAATTTTAGCTCAGTAAAATCTTTAGGGATGGATTTTTTTTTGTTTTTTTTTTTTTGGGTAGGGGTATGACTTTGACATTTGTAGCTGAAGAAAGGTGGGAGCTGCGGATGCCAAACGGGATTTCTGGATCCCGGTTTTTCTCGGGATTTCGGGATTTCGGGATTTTTTTTAAATAAACAAGACTTTTTTTTTATTAAATTATGAATTTTTAAAAGGCATTATACATATAATTTTTAATATTTTTTTTTGTATAGGGTATAAAAATTCAATAAAAACGTACAGTTTTGTACACTAAAGTTGATATATTAAAAATCCCGGGATTAATAAAAATAAATACCGGGATTTTTCGGGATTGACTAATCCCGAATCCCGTTTGGCATCCCTAAAGGGAACAAGTTATTTGGTTGGGTTGAGTGGTGTAGAAAAAGTAAAAATTAGTCTCCATATGTTTACGGACAACACTTATGGAACCTCACCTGGCTAAGGAGACCGCAGTCCTTCGACTGTTTAGGTACGATATGGCCGATCCAGCTCCATTTACGCTTTTGAATTTCATGCGTTTCCAATTTGAAATTGTTCTTGGCCAAATTATCCGAATTATCTTTCGCAAAGATTTGTTTACAAACCCCTTATGGATGGCAATTCACGTGGTTATCTATGCCAGGTTTCACACGCATAAAGTACAGTAAATTTAATATTTGTATCAAATATTTTTAGCATTGTTTATTTGGATGCATTTAAGTCGACCATATTCTTAGTTCGCTCTTCTTATCCGGTTGATAATATCAGTTTTGGCACAGCAACTCCTGTCCATTATGATCTTCAGAATGCAAAAGGAGTCTACTTATTCGAGCGCTTGATAACACACGTAAAGTGCCTGCTCGCTGTTACCTTAGATCGTATTGTTTTGGATTTGCCTCAGCCAGTGTAGTAAAAGAGTGGGTAAAATAGCAGATATCGCCAACGTAGTCGAGGTCCTGGCATTGCTTTATTCATAGCTACGTCAGTGATGCAATCAAAAAAATTAAGGAGAAAATTCGCAACCTCGACGTTCCCAAACACAAATTTCAATTTGGGCACTTATTTGTTTTTCATGGAGGACTTGGCAGGTAGCGTTGGTATAAAGCTAGCAGGTAAGCATCTGCATTCTAAAGCATTGTAGGACGAAAAACACTGTTTTGAAGTCTATGTATGCTAGGTAAAGAGTCGATACTCACTCTACGGATCAATATTCGACTTTCAACATGGTCCTCACAATATTTGAGGACTCGGAATTCGGCTTGTTGCTTTCTGAGTTCAGACATAAGGCTTTATGACAAATTTTTGTAGGATGCTTAAAAGGATCCACTTCCACATTCTGCGATTAGTCATATATGTTCTCGTCACTCCAACAAGGAGCATAGGACCTCATTGGTTGTATCCCCCTTTTGTTTGGTAAGTTTACGATCACGCCTTCAGCAAATTCGTCTCGTTGCAGTTTCATACTACAATTATGTATACCAATTATTAACAAACAAAGTGGAAATATGTGGGTGATTTCTTTCATGATTTGAAATGCTGCATGTGTGTCTACGAACTTTCGTAGAAGAAAATTAAACGGAGTCATGTGGAGCAAAAAAGCTCTGGACTATCAAGATGACACTTATAAAAGAGCCTGTATTTTTTTTAAGTCTCACTTTATTGCGAATTTCTTACAAAAGATAAAAGTTTAATGTCAAGACTTTGCACTCTTAAACAAACGATATACAGGACTATATCAACCGATTAAAAGAGTATTCCATTACTGATCCGATTTTGATATATGGTCCTTTCAGAAATCTATGTCTTTATAACATTTTATCTTTTTATCTATTGAGCATATCTAAAAATAATTCAAGGCATCTGGACGGACGGACAACGTTAGATTCTTCAGTATACTAAACCCATTAGTGCATGAAGTTCCCCAAGTACGTTTTAACAAAATTCTTTTTAAACACGTATTTTAAAACAACTAATAAAATAATTTTTAGAAGTTTTATTTGAATAAAATTTTTTTTAAAGATTTTAGAAGGAGTCCCTTATGAGGGATATTTTGCAATATCGTCACATGAAATGTAAAATTTTTTTAAAACATTCTTTTGGGTGAAGGCCCTTGTTGCACATAAAATTAGACTTGTTACCGCAGTTTGCACATCTTTTATCCGGTTTGGAGTAATCTATTATGTGATTTATACCGTCATATTGATTGACAGCACTGAAAATCGATGGTCTGTAACCGGGGACACCGTACGTTTCTAGGCAAGAAGTGGCTATATATCTACGGAATTGCAACAATTTTGAGCAATCTAAATCATTTGGATGCAGCTTGCTCATTAGTAGCCATCCATTAACAACGGAAGCATCCAACAGATATGCGAAAATTGGTCACCACCACTTACGTTTTCTTATACGTGACCGATAAACAGCAATGAACTGGTCCATTTTGTCTACACCATCCATGCCTTGATTGTTATGTTGAAATACTTTTGGTTGGGTATCTGCATGGGGCCTTCTCCTCTTGTATAACGCTTTCACGTTCCAATTTCATTTTTGTCAAAATAAGTTCCTAAGGTGACTTCGTTATTGCCTTTCCATCGTACGACGAGTATATTGCCATTATCAGAAAAACGATAGTCCGTAGATCCTCTTTCATCTCTTTTCATTTCCGAAAAGGGACGGAGTGGGCATTTTTCGGTTCGACTATCGCTTATTGTACCAAATAATCATATTCCAGAAGCTAACAAATGCCGAAGAAGCTTCACGGATATGAAATAATTATCAATAAAAACCTTTATATATGAAAAATTACAATTTTCAATTGAAAAAAATTTATGAAAATAATTCAATTATCATTTCCATCCAAAGGAGGTATTCATTTTTTTCCCGCACAGTTCGTATGTGGAATAACCTTCCTGCAGAAGTCTTCCCTCTCACTTACAACATGATTAAGTTCAAATCGAATGTTCACAAACACTACTCCCTCTATCCTCCTTCCCACAACCTATTTTCCTAGTTCCAACACAATGCAATGCATTAGTAGGGGTCATCCCCTGAGTGCTGGTCCTAACAGTAAAAAAAAAAAAAAAAAATAATGTCTCTTAAAAGGGACATGAATAAAAAACGCCAATTGCTAATATTTTTAAAATCATTTATATTTTAAAACTTTAACAATTCACTTACTTAATCTCATTTTAATAAACACACATTAAAATATATAAATAAAGCAACAAACTGTTAATTTTTTTCATTCTTACATACCCTTCACGTGTGGAGCGAATTTTTTTATTCCCGTTATACATTACTTGCACAATATTACGCACTCAATAGAATAAAATTGAAAAAAAAACACTTGTAGTTTTGACGATGACACACAAGAGAATGGGATGCTAAAAGAAAGTTTAAGAGCGTCCCTTAAAAGGCACCGTATGCACTAATGGGTTAAAGGTGGGTTTTATCTGTTACACACGTCAGAACTAAAGCTCAAATTAGATGTGACATAACCATAACAAAACTGTATTACCATCACCTCTGTATTACCAATACGACATAAACATACCATACAAACCAATTCAATTTTGGTTTCTCAATTCGCGTCTAATTTGACCTTAACGCACAACACGCTCTCCGCTATTGCAATAGCTGTAGACTGCGGCGTATGATTATTATTTAATTTTATTTCAATTACTTATACGCACCTAAGCACAGCGAATTTGATTTGCAAATTATGTTAATATGAAGTCGTTTTTTTTTTAACAAAAAATGAACTGACTTTTCCAAAAATCTAGAAAAAAAATTGTTAACACTGATTTCCAATAATAATTTTAACTCTTATCATGAACACAATTTACATCAATACACACCCTCGTACGCACACCAACACATTCATGCATAAATAAATTGGTAGAAAATAACAACACACACACACACACATACTAACAAATACTTTTCACTTATTCATACATTCACTCATTTATAAGCGGGAATATGCTTAAAAATCACAGCATGTACTCAGAGTTTACCAACAAAAATAAAACAGTTTTCAACGAAATTCTCTAAAAACAACTTGTGCGTTAACAAAAATAATTCAAGTTATTGAACTCATTGAAATCATACAATTTTCCATTTTGTTTTCCATGTAAAATTTAGAAAGTTTACATAAATTCTGACTGTTTTAAAAAAGTCTGAACACACTGTCTGCATTTATCTCATGCACAAACTTGTTAAACTTTTATACACATGTTTATATATTCAATATTCAATACATAAAGTTTTTTATGCAAATTATGAGCACCAGTCTAGATTCTCGATTTTGTTTTTTTTTTTTTTTTTGCTTAAATTTGTTAAATTATGAATAAAGTTCGTTCTGTTAAAAAGAAAGATAATTTTTAAGTTTTTTTTTAATTTTTTAAATATTTTATGCACGTATAATACCAGGCACTGTTTAAGTCGGAGTAGCGAGTTCTCTTGCAGTAACGCCGACTCCAACTTCGACTCCAGGAAAAACAACGCGGCTCCGTCTCCGATTCCACAGCCCTGGAAATTCGATTCAACTAATTTTTTTTTTCTTTTTTTTTTCTTTTTTTATTTGTTTAACAGCGAACGCTTAACTTTCATTGTATATCCCTCCTCCATCAAATAATATTCTTGTTAATAAACTTTTACAAAATTAAATATCCATTTAATATTTCAAAAAATTACTTAATGCTACTCAAGATTTCATTTCATTTCATTTTGAGTTGATTTATTTTTTTGCTTGATTTTTGCAATAAAATTTTACCAGAGAAACAAATTGAAAAATCAAATAACGAGTTAATGGAGTGAAAAGGTACTTACAAACGAAAAAAAGTCCAAAGTGTTGAACGTGACAGTCGTACGGATCAAAAATGCAATAACATTTTAAGCAAAAAATATTTTTACGTTCTATTAACCCGTAAATTATAGCACTAAGGAAGCGCTGTTATCTATGCTAAAGTTTATGGAGGGCGCGATTCTAGGTGAAAGATAATGGCAAAAGAAGTAGCGGTTCGAACGTGAAAAAAAACAGAAGTAGTTTTTGTGGCCATGTACAAAAAGGCATAATTCAGCGAAACCTGGCCCAATTTTTTAGTAAAACAACTTTGAGAATTTTACGTAGCAATGTAACATTAAAATGTCTTGGTTTGATTCCAAAATCTTCTGTATTTTCTTATTTTTAAGCCAAAATCTGGGTCGATACGTGACATTTCGAATGTGAAATTTTTTCCATAATAATAAAACTGAATAATGATCAAAATAAAATAAAAATTTACCGTTAATCCGACGAACATATTTCTATACCATGTAAGAAAATTTTTTTGGAATAATTTTTATCAAATATCACCTCTCTTAAAGAAGATAAATATTAAAGAAAACATACAATAAAAAATTCTCACAAATAAGAAATTACGTTTGCACAACTTTGCAGTCTGATTGTTCATCTAAGTCAACAAATTTATGGGTGAATTTATAAAATTAGTAAAATCTGAACATTTCTCTATAACAATATCGTAAAATAATCAGCTTTTAATAACTTTTAAATTTTCGGTCACGGTGGACCTTTTGACGGAAATGCCCATATGTAATACAAATACACTTAAAAGGAAATTTACAATTACCCAGTGGTAACAAGAATGAGTGAAGACACCTTATAGAACCCCTTATTAAGCAGACACAAGCCGTTTTCGCCGCATTCCATACTTAATCATTTTTTACACTAGTTGTCATTGGAAGCAAGTCTTCCACACTCTATTTAATAACAACTTCATTTCCTTCCTAACCCTGCCTTTACACATGCAAGTAATTACTTGCAAGTAGTATATACGTATTATCAACGAAAAAGTCGAAGAAAAAGCCGAAAGTCTTGCAAGAAGCTTGAGTGTTTACACAGTCAGTTGTAAGTTCATTTTTCAAATGTTCTCGAAGCGTAAACTCCTATAAAAAAAAAATTTGTTTTTCAGTTTAACAACATTACCATGTTAAAAATATTAACAAGTTAGAACAAAATCAATTTAATCATTCTATCTTGATGAAAAAATTATGTTTATTTTATAAAATATCTGACTCCAGTATTGCCGTAGTGGCGATTTCATAATATTACTCAGAAAATATTTTGATTAACAATTTTTTTTTTTCAAAATGCTTGAAATTTATGATAAAATATAATTGAGATGGGTTGTTGTATAGTTGTTCTCTTTTTACGTGTTATTTTTTAAATATTCACAGAAAATCCGCTACAAACATAACTTTTATATAACTAAGTACTAGTAAATTGATACAAAAGTCATCCATTGTAACACTGTTTCGTCATTTGTCAATTTACTTGCTGCAAGTGTCAAAAATTTACTTGCAAGCAAATTCACTTGCAAGTTGGGCTGCAACTACGAAAAATGTGATGGTGTTACTAAAAATGTGTGAGTGTATTGAGTTTTTCGAGCTTGCACTTGCAAGTGTAAACCCCAGTGGGGTAATTCTGTAACTTTTTAACGAGAAAAATGTATCGTTAAGTAGTAAATTTTAAGTATTTTTAAGTCAAAATTTTCTACTTAACGGCAAATTTTTGCCGTTAAAAAGTTACAGAATTACCCCACAGGTAAAGAAAGGAGTTAGGAAGGTTACTAAAAAATAAACCTGAACAACTCCTTTCTTAAAGAAGGGAGTAGCGAATGTGTACTGAATATTTTGGAAGATCTTTCTCAAAGAAATTTTTACCTTCTAGAAGGTTTACTTCTGAAGGCAAAATATGATACGAAGCGAATCATTTAGAAAGGAGTTTAGAATCCTTCAAAAAGGCCTGCCACTTGAGTTCCATTTAATATTTACCGCTGGGTATATTTCTATATAGACTGGTATTTTTTTTTTTTTTTTTTAACTATAAATTTAAAATAGGAAATAGGAAATTTTGCAAACATTTACTTTTGTAGGAAATTTTTAAAAAAATTTGCTTTTTATAGGAAATTTTGCAAAAAGTAGCTTTTTATAGGAAATTTTGCAAAAATTTGCTTTTCATAGGAAGTTTTGAAAAAATAGGAAATTTTGCAAAAATTTCCTTTTTATAGGTCATTTTGCAAAGATTTACTTTTTATAGGAAATATTTTAAAAATTTGCTTTTTATAGGAAATTTTGCAAAAATTTGGTCTTGATAGGAAATATTTCCAAAATTTGCTTTTTATAGGAAAATTATCAAAAGATTTACTTTTTATAGGAAATTTTGCAAAAATTTACTTTTGTAGGAAATTTTTAAAAAATTTGCTTTTTATAGGAAATTTTGCAAAAATGTACTTTTTATAGGGAATTTTGCAAAAAATTTGCTTTTTATAGGAAATATTTCCAAAATTAGCTTTTTATAGGAAAATTTGTTTTTTATAGAAAATATTCCAATAATTTGCTTTTCAGGAAATTTTGCAAAAATTTGCTTTTTATAGGAAATTTTGCAAAAATTTGCTTTTTATGGGATATATTTCCAAAATTTGCTTTTTATAGGAAATATTTCAAATATTTGGCTTTGTATAGGAAACTTTTCAAACTTTTACTATTTATAGGAAACTTTTAAAAAAACTTGCTTTATATTTATTTCTATTTATATGAAATTTTATTTAACGAAATTGCTTTTTATAATATTTTTTTTCAACAATTTGCTATGTATAGGAAAATATCGGCACTTCCACAGAAAAGCTCTCTTTTTGTCACGTACGTCACCTAGCAATTATTCTTGTATTTTAGAACCACGTTGTTAAAATTTTTCCTCTCTTTCACTAAATGAAAACCTAGTTGCGCTCTACACCCAAATGCAAAAAAGTAAATAATATTTTCATTATTCTTTGAAAAACAATTAAAAATGGTTGGTGACGTTACGTGACAAAAAGTAGACATTTCTGTGGAAATACCAATATGTTATAAATATTTCAAAAATTTGCTATTTATGGGAGATTTTGCAAAAATTTTCTTTTTTTCCAAAGAGCTAGTTTGAGTATTTTTAAATATTCAATGCGCATGTGTGCAAACACGAAGATTTGATTTCAAATTGAAAATGATACGTTTTCTCAAACGACAAACGTTGGATAATGATTTGAAAATCATAGCATTCTCAATAAGAAGGGGAAATTATTTTCAAATTGAAAAATGCCTTTATTTCCAACTGGCTTTCACACGTAATTCTCAAATGTAGTTCAAATGTGGATGTTAATACAATGTGGATCTTAAATTAAAAGATTTGTTTAATTAAAATTCATTGTTTATTTAAATAAACTGTGAGATAAACATTCGGCACAATAGCTAAAAGATGAAATAGGGGTTTTTCCATCCTCTAATTCTTGGAAGGACGAAATAATTGGCTCCCTTTTATTTTGAGAATTGAAGCAACGCGATCATACAACAAACTTATAATTTCTTCACTTTTTTATTTTATTTTTTTTTTAATTCGTATTCTTAATCTTTGTAACTACTCACAAGTAATTTTTATTTTTCGTTCACATGTAAAACAGATTTAACCACGAAGTAAAAACTTAACTTTAATCACCATTTTTAATGTTTACATTTATTTTCCGCTTGAGTATTGCCAAGTTTAGTTTTGATTTGAATTTAACATTTGATACCCATTTGACATCAAATTGATAAAAAATTTGATGTCAAATGTTTATTTTCAAATCATTATCAAATTGAATTTAAATGTTTAAATCAAACAATTGAAAAACGTTTGAGAATTGTGTTTGGGTTTCAAAAGATAAAGTAATTTCATATCAAAGGTTTGACTTCGTGTTTGTTGGGTTGTGTTGATATTTACTCTCACAGTCTTTAAAGTTGACGTTAACAAAGAAAAAAATAAAAATATTATATCAACAACAACCAAATTGATGACAGGGTTAATACCCTTTAAGCACAAAAACTAATGAAACGATAAGAAAATTCAAGGCAAAAATCGCAATAACACCAACAACAAACACAAAATTATCATTAGAAATTGAGTAAAAAGAACGAAATAAAACTTTGAGAAAATCGTTAAAACCATAACAAAAATAAACGACTGAAATCGTCATCATCATCATAATGAGGTTAAAGATTGTAAAGATGATGGCGCTGAAAGCAATAACAACAAAATATTTAAGGATTAAATTTCTTTAAATTGTTAGTCCTCTATACGTATTCTAAATTAACAACGTGGACGCTCACACACTTTCATCAAATTAGTCACTCTCTGTTTTGAACGCAGAAAGGAAGTTGGTAAGTCAACATACATATGCTTTGCTTGCTATTGT